>CAXKVI010000001.1:87252358-87867551 GCA_964058755.1 Campiglossa producta | reverse complement strand
GGATTAAAGTAGTTAACTCAAACCTCTGTGATATATGCCTCACAACTGATGATTATACCCACATGATCTTCACTTGCAAAAAATATGAGGCAATAAGAAATAAGTACCTTTCAATCAAACGCCACACTGATTGCAATCAAATTTTGAAGAAACGTGACACTAATGATCTCAAAGAGCTTTGCAGCTTTATCCAGGAAGCCAAATTAGAGATTTATATAATATCATTATTAAAAATACAAGTGAATATAATCAACCTTTTATATTCTATACAACTTGTATTCATAACGTTTTACAAGACTGACTTACAGACAATATACGTACTGTCTTTAAGCTTTTACTACATATGAACAATTTTTACTTTTTTATAAGTAAAAATTCGAATACCTAATATAAGTACTTTTGTTTAATCTTTTTGATTACAAACTTTTAAGTTTTAAAAGAAATGAAAAAATGCATTTACAAATTTTCTTTTTGTTAACACAATTTCGTTATAGCTAGCTTCAGAAGGGGCCAACGTGGAATTTGCTAATTTTTTTATTTTTATTTTTGTTTTTTCTATTGGTATCTGTCAAGATTTTCGTTTTTTAACTGCTCATTGCACATACCGGAAGTGGTCCAACTTTGGGCTTCATGTGATTACACATTGTAATCGTCAAACAACTGTATTATCTACAACTCACTTAATACTGCCTACAAAGGCTTTCGTTTTTTCAACTATTCAACTCACACCATCAACGCACCTAAATTGGACAATTCCAGCCATAATCTATGAGAACCAGCAGATACTCAGCGTTTCTCAGATCTCATCAAACTTTTTGTATATTTTGGTAACATATCCAAAGTGGGTTCATAATAGTGTCTGGCTATAATGGCTTTGAGTTGGCTACAGTTTCACCATAAGGTACAAATATATATTCGCTTGTGCCTTTTTGAATATTATTTTGTTTGCCAAAGTGAGTTTAAAAAAGTGTACCCTACCATGGTCTGGAGTTTTTTATAGTATAACCAGACACACAAATGTATGTCCATGCCCTTGTGCATTCGCATATTAAAGCGTTTGCTAAAGTCAGTTCAGAAAAGTGTACATACATTTGTATGTTTACTCTTATATTAGGTATTCAAATTTTTACTTATAAAAAAGAAAAAATTGTTCATATGTAGTAAAAGCTTAAAGACAGTACGTATATTGTCTGTAAGTCAGTCTTGTAAAACGTTATGAATACAAGTTGTATAGAATATAAAAGGTTGATTATATTCACTTGTATTTTTAATAATGATATTATATAAATTATTTAGAATATTAAATCTCTAATTTGGCTTCCTGGATAAAGCTGCAAAGCTCTTTGAGATCATTAGTGTCACGTTTCTTCAAAATTTGATTGCAATCAGTGTGGCGTTTGATTGAAAGGTACTTCTTTCTTATTGCCTCATATTTTTTGCAAGTGAAGATCATGTGGGTATAATCATCAGTTGTGAGGCATATATCACAGAGGTTTGAGTTAACTACTTTAATCCTATTTAAATAAACAATGTCATAGGTATGACCTGTAAGTAATCTATTAATAGTTTTTATTTCTTTCTCGTCAAGGGTAGAAGAGTGATACCAGGGTTTGTTGGGAATCTCTGGGAAAAAACTGGCAAGAATTTTTCCCTTCTGTTCTGAGATTATTTTGTATTTTGCATTCCATTCATTCAGGATAATCCCATTAATTTGACTGAGTGCTTCATCAGGGGTAAGTTTAACTGTTAGAGGTGCACCCACAGAAACTGCCCATTTAGCTATATCAGCTGCAGTTTCATTAATCTCAATGCCTACATGCCCTGGGGTCCAAATTATTTCACACTGAATATTGCAACTATTTAAGTTATTATGAATACGAGCAACTATATAGTTATTGGAAGTCTCTGAGGCTATGAGCTGGCATGCTGTTAAGCTATCTGTGAAAATGGCTATTTTTCCTAAGTTGTCCTCTGTGGCAATATCAATGGCTTTTGCAATCGCTCACAGTTCACTGAAGGCAGAAGAGGTTTTAAAGTTTATGCTAAAGAAGAATTTTTGTTTTTGGGTCGCATTATAGATTCCACAGCCCATCGAGTTTTCTCCCCCTGAGGCATATGTGGAAAAAATGGTAAAATTGTTATTTTTATAACATTGAATTACTCTGCAGTATTCGGATATGATCTGTTCTTTAGATAGATCACGTTTTTTTTTGGAAGTATATTTATTTTTACTCCTATATTTGTGTTTTTGGTGAAAATTTTTTTCAATGCTGATCTCATCAAAGATATCTTTGAATTTGAAGTAAGTAGACGAATAAGAGGAATTTAGTGGTCTATTGTGAGTTACATTATTGTATGCATTTTGGTTGATAAATTTTAGTTTAATTAGTTCCCTGCAGGTAAGCAGTTTTTCCCTTTCATGGGGTTCAAATTCGTTAGCAAGCATATAAATGTTGTGAGTTGGAGTTGAAGGAGTTAATCCCAAGCACCTTCGTAACGATCTATTTTGGAACGCCATAACTTTGTTGTTGATTGTCTTGGGTAAGTTATGAGTTGTCGATCGTGCAACTTCTATCTTAGATCTGACTAAGCTTTTATATAAGTTTACAGCTACTTTTGGTGTAACACCTGCTTTTACTGTCGTGATCATACTAATTAATTTTACATTGTTTGTGGCCTTTTTGATCAGTCGCTCATAATGAGACGTAACTGAAAGAGAGGAGTTGAGAGTGCGTCCTAGAAAGATAACATGGTTAACCTGTTCAATGTGTTGGTTATCTATACTGATTTTGATTTGTTTTTTGTTAGTTTTTGCAAAATAAAATGCTTTCGTTTTATTAATATTTATGTTGAAATTCAAATCATGACATTTGTCAACAAAAGACTTAAGTTTAAGCTATAGTTTTTGCGCTAAGGTAACCATAATGAGGACCATAATGAGGAAGTCGTCTGCGAACTGAAAAATGTCCGTGGAGTCATCCTCATAGTCATGTAAGATTTTGGTGTATAAATTGAAAAGTAAGGGTGAAAGACAACTACCTTGAGGTAAACCATCATTTATAGTTACTGTGTTATTTCCTAATTTTAAAATTCTTTTTTGTAAAAAGGAGTTAATCCATTTTATGTAATTGTAGTTGATGTTACAGTCTATTAGAACTTGTGTAAGAGTTGATGTTGGAACGCAGTTGCCACCTTGAAGCCTTTGTCTTTGTAACTTTGAATATTGTGTAGTATTTCATTAATACACATAGAAGCCGACCTGCCTTTGCGATAAGCAAAACATCTGTTAGGTAAAATTTTGTTCTCCGTTAACAATGGTTCAATTCTTGCCTTAACCATTAAATTAATGGTCTTAAGAAGAACTGAAATTAAGGAGATCGGTCTGTAATTTCTGAAGTCGTTAAGGTCTTTATCAGGTTTAGGAATTGGAATGATTTTTATGATGCGCCATTGGTCATCAATTTGCCCAGTTTTGAATGAATAGTTGAGAGCTATGAGAAGATTTAATTTGGCTTCATCAGATAACGCACGAATCATTTCGTAGGTAATCCTATCATCTCCTCCTGCGGATCTTTAGGTTTTGTTTTTAAGAACAGCGTTGATCTCAGAGAGATGAAAATCAGGAATCGTAACATCAAAAGCAGTAAGGGTTGTGGTGCTAGTAGGGACGTTAAAAATGGAAACTTGATTTTTTAGGTGGTGCAGAATGTCATAACTTAAGTTATCGAAACAATCAAAGTTAATGGAATTTTTGTGGTTACCTTTTATATTGTTAACAAACCTCCAAGCTTCTTTTGTGTTTGGATGACTATTTAAAAAGTTAATGCTGTTTTGAAAATTGCTGTGTTTGGCTTTTTTAACTGCCTTCTTCCATTTCTTTTCGCAATTTAGCGCTTGTTTAAAATTATCTGGAGTAGGGTATTTTCTGCATTTTTTAGTGGCAGCAATGTGTAATCTAAAGTGTTTATTTAAATTCTCATGCCACCAAGTTTTTGGGTTTTTGTTAGAAAAGGTTACCGTTGCTTTGGAAATTTCATTGGAAAAAGTTTGGCAAATGTCTTTTGTTGAAGTTTCCACGGAAATGGAGTTAAGAGATGTCATCAGTTTTTTCTTCGAGAGAAATTTGAAGCTTTTTGATTCAGTAAAATCGATGTTGACGGATATGGGAAAATGATGACTACCACCTAAGTGATAATCTAGTATATTCCAACTAGTTGAAGGAGTTATGTTAGTGAGAGTCAGGTCTAAAACAGAACTTCTCCTTTGTCAATTAAGTTTGGTAAAAAGGTCGCCGAACCGTCGTTCATGCAGTGAAACCTTGATTCATCCAAGAGTGCCCCAAGTGCATTTCCTTTTGGAGTGTTACAAGAATCTCTCCATTTTCTGGACCTTGCATTTAAATCGCCCATAATTAGAACATTTTCGCAGGCTTCAAGAGAGTAGAATAAGTTTGAAATTACCGCTTTAAAGGTGGATGAGTCCATAGATGGTTCACAGTAGATAGAGCATATTACTAAGTTCTTGGTTAGATTTTTAGTTTGAATAATACAAATGTCATGAGTTGAATTGAAAAATAGTTTTTTGAAACGAATGGATTTGCGGATGGCAATAGCCACACCTCCATAACCATCGCTTCTTTTCTTTTCAATTATATTATAGTTTGATATAAACTTATTTTTGTCTGTGTCATCATGTGAAAAAACTTCACTGAGACACGCTATTCCAAATTTTTTGGAAATTAAAAAAAAATCAATATTGTTTTTGTTTTTCAATAATGATTGAACATTATATTGCAGAACTCTCATCATGGATATTTAAGTCCTCTTCCTCTCTTTCAGTTAACGGTTGAGAGTTTTCTAAAATTGCAAATTTGTTTTTTAGTCTGTCAGCAAAATGCGCAAAGGCATTGACGCCAGCAGTGTAATGGCACTTATTGTCTCATTCGCACAACTCTGAAAAATTTCCCAAAAAAAATGTGTTGGTATTAGTGTTCTTATCGATAAAATAGAGATGGTGTTGGAATTCGATAAAAAAAAATCGATTGCTGGATAGCCGTGGTTGGCAGGGACAATACTCTAAAGTACTCGATACTGCCCAACACTAGTAAAAGTATCGTATCGAAACTTGTGCACTTCTACTAAAAAAATTTAAACAAACAAAAAAAAAAAAATGGCAGAGATTAAGTCTTTGGAACATTCCACTCTTAAGGTTCCTTACGAGATCCTTAACAAAAAGTTTCGTGTCGCTCAAAAAAATCTTGATAGGGAAATGGATCAAGTGCAAAGCCTCTCAAGGGATATTGAACGAGTTATATGCTGTAACCCTGTCCTGCCAACAGTTGTCGAAATCGGCACTCTTGTTCGACTTGTTGCCGATAAGCTTGAGGTTTTGAAAAGGAAATCTGAAGAAAGCTTGCTGGATGAATTAAATGCAGGCATAGTGTGCAAACGTAAAGTGCAACATCTGAAATGTAATGTTCCGTCAGATTCCCAAGTAGCTTTCGATACATGGCAAGCATCTGTTGATCAATGGAAAATGGTAAGTAAATACTTTATGCAAACCACAAAGCATAGAACCACAGTAGAACTGAGTAGAACCAGAAGTTGCACTGTGGTGAACAACGTCGCTATATTCACCCCATGAAGAGAACTTGGGGTGGTACCATTTTACAAGACGGTTCAATGGTTAATGGTAGTCCAAAATTATCGATGTTGGTATCAAAAGACGCGTCTTGACCCCAGTATCAATATTATATCTGGTATTAGTTTCCTTTAGGGGTCAACTGCTAATAAATTAGCTAAAATTATGGAAGAGCGCTCAAAAGACGGGTTTTGGCCTCAGGATCACGAATCCGGAAGCGCTTTTTCAATTTTTTGTTTTAGTGAAAAGTTATGGTCAAAAAACCGAAAAATGACCCGGGTCCGATACCAAAATTGGGGCGGAATGCATGGTATTTATGTGCGAAAGACCTTTCTGAGTTGGCGGCCTTCGGCCGCGCTTATAAAAAATAACCCTGGGCTACGCCATCCCAAGTCCGGACGTGTGACATGTTGTTGTTGTTGTAACGATGTGTAGTCCTGCCCAACGCGTATTTTTCCTTAACCTAATTGTCATCAATATCTTCTTATAGTTACATATATTTTAAGAGAAAAACCAAGATGTAACTTTTAGATACAAATTTTTAATAATAATTTTTTCTCAACCGACAAAGTTTTCAAAGATAAAAAAAATTTATAAAACTATTTAAAAATCAAAGTGAAAATTATTGAGAGTGTTTACCACATTACACCCTTCCTAATTTAACATAAATTAAACGATACAGGTTTGAGTTTTTTTTTGTACAAACTGATAATGAACTACAAACATTAGAGTAATTCAATGTTATTGCTGATTCTAAAAAAACTGGTTTCAATCTATCTATGGAAATTGTATCTTCCTTTTGACCAACTTGAATTTTAAAATATTTAGAGTTCCGCTCCAAAACTTTAAAGGGTCCTTTATAACGAAAATCTAATCCCTTTTGAAGTTCTGATCTGACCCACACATGAGTGCAATCTTGTAAATCTTTATGAACAAAAGGTTTAAGACTTGAATGATTACTTGCCGGAATTGGTTTCATCTCTGCCATGAAACGTCGCAAATTGCTTAAAACTTCTCCTTGATTATCTAGACGCTAAGAAATAGTATCATTAAAAAATTCACCAGGCAAATTAATGGTTTCACCATAGACGAGCTGTGCAGCTGATGCTTGTATGTCCTCTTTGAATGAAGCTCGTAATCCCAACAACACTGTTGAAATTGCCTTTGTCCATTGTAAATTTTCATGAGAAATAAGAGCTGCTTTTAAGGTTCGATGTAAACGTTCCACCATCCCATTTGCTTGCGGATGAAAAGACGTAGTGTGATAAAGCTTGGAACCAATTACTCTAGCAAAATTAGAAAAAATTTTAGACGTAAATTGTCTTCCTCTATCTGTATGAATACTACTTGGACAGCCAAAACGAGCAAAACAATTATCATAAAATGCACGACAGATTTCCTCTGTAGTAATTGTGGTCAATGCTATAACTTCCATCCAACGTGTGAAACGATCTACCATTGTGAGCAAATATCTTTTACCTTCAGAAGCAGGTAGAGGTCCAACTAAGTCCAAATGTACACTTGAAAATCTATGTGTTGGCCCTGGAAAAACACCATAAGGCGACTTGGTATGTCGATGAATTTTCGTTGCTTGACATTTTAAACAAAGTTTAGCCCACTGATTACAATCCTTGTTGATAGAAGGCCAAACAAATCGTTGAGTCAATAAACGCTGCGTTGCTTTAATACCAGGATGCGATAAACTATGCAGCTTTTCAAAAACTTTTCTTCTAAATTGTAGTGGAATGTAAGGCCTTATACGTTGAGTTGACACATCACAAAATATTTCAGCTTCCGATTCAGGAATTTTAAAAAGTTTAAGCTGAAGTCCCTTCGGATTTTGTAGCAACGATTGCAGTTCGTTGTCAACATTCTGAGCTTCTGCAATATCTTGATAATTAATTACACTTATTTCACCTATTCTGGACAACGCATCCGCCACCACATTATCTTTTCCTGAAATATGACGCACATCTGTTGTAAACTGTGCAATATAATCCAAATGTCGAAACTGACGCGGTGTTGCATTATCAGACTTTTTTTGCTTAAAGGCAAAAGTCAACGGCTTATGATCAGTATATAAAATAAAATTTCTAGCTTCCAACATATGGCGAAAATATTTAATTCCACAATATGCTGACAAGAGCTCTCTGTCATATGTACTATAATTGCATTCAGCATTTGACAACTTCCTTGAGTAAAAACCTAAAGGTCTCCAGCCCTTATCATCTTTCTGCTCAAGGACTGCCCCAATAGCAATATTCGAGGCATCCACTTTGAGGCAAATTTCAGAGTTTGCATTAGGATGGACTAATAATGCTGCATTTGCAATGCTTTGCTTGCAATATTCAAAAGCATCATTTAATTCTGCTGTCCAATCAATTTTAGTCTTGTCATTTTTTGTTGCACCCTTGGTTAAATTATTAAGCTTTGCTTGAATTTCTGCCCCAGCAGGTAAAAACTTTCGATAAAAATTAATCATTGCCAAAAAACGCCTAAGTTCAGTTATATTCTCAGGTCTTTTAAATGAGAGTATTACATCAACTTAAGATTTCATAGGAGAAATACCTTTGTTGCATATTTCAAAACCTAGAAATTCAATTTTAGAAACTCCGAATACGCACTTATCGGGATTGATAATAATTCCGAATTCCTTAAAACGATTAAACAATATCTTTAAATGTTGTAAGTGCTCATTAATATTCGTTGACGCTATAAGTACATCATCAATGTATACAAAAACGAAATCTAAATTGCGACAAACTTCATCCATATAACGTTGAAAAGTTTGGGCCGCATTTCGAAGGCCAAACGGCATTCTTAAAAATTCAAAGAGTCCGAATGGTGTAATAATGGCAGTTTTTTGTACATCATCTTTATGCATACGAATTTGATGATATGCACGTACCAAATCCAACTTGGAAAAAATATGTTTACCATGAAGATTATGATTGAAATCAGTTATAAACGGAATGGAGTATTTATCGGGTAAGGTTATCTTATTTAAGAACCTATAATCACCGCAAGGACGCCAGTCCCCATTTTTCTTAGGGACCATATGCAATGGATTTGCCCAAGCACTTTTAGAAGTGTTACCGGTGGCTAGGTTCCCAGTAGATATTTTCATGGAGAACATATGGGTTTGTGACCCGCTTGGGTATGCTTGCAAACCGGCCCCGCTCGCCGGATCGGGGGGTGGGTGTTTTAGATCACTTTAGATGTTCTTACCTGAACCGCCATGCCAATAAGAAAAACTCATACCCGTAACGCTGCTGCTGCCAACACCCTTGCTCATCCATCCTTTATCATGTTACACCATCGCCGTCATTGCGGTTCGCCTCACCCAAGTCGAGACCGGCCTTTCCGCCATCAGCCCACCCTACCATTGACAACCTCGGCCCACTGTGGTTATCCCATATGTACACCCGTCCTCATGTCCGTCTGTCTAGCTACGACTCGATCACCCCGCCCCTTACAATCATCACACACTCTATATGTTTAGCAATCCATATCTTTTAATAACTCGTTTCAATCACTTGTGACAATGAATAACATTTTCTTAAATGTAAAATGATACAACTATGAGGTGCGTGAACCTAACATTCCATAAGTCTGCCCACTATTGGCTCATGAATGTTTTGTCCCTGCTTCTTTCTTATCATAAACTAATTTTAACATGGGACACTATCTAATGTTTATGTGTTTTGTGCAAAGTCAAATATACATGTGTTATAAATGATACCATGATCAGCTTTGATATTCAATATACATCTTCAAAATTCAATGTGCTTTGCTCCTATGTACGGAGATATTTGGAGAGATACCATACAAATAAACTTGTAAGTAAAGTAACATCTGAATAGGCATAAAGGTATCAATATGTCCAAAGGGCATCAATTTAGTCAATATAAGTACTTAAAAATTTCATATTTTAAACCCTTGAAGGTTTTCGATAAGACGCGCGCTATTGGGTATATGCGCGACGGATGAATTAGATCAAAACAAATGAGACACTCCCGCAAATCAAAATCCTCTTTGAGCGCTACTGCAAATTGGATGGGTGAATACAGCCGACTAAACAAGCATATTCAGAACTACATTATGCGCCTATATCTGTGCTTCAGAACACAGGAATTTGTGTGTCTGTCAAAATTCTGATACAGCAGGGGAGCGGGACAGTGGCAACGACACTAGCTGCATTCCTGCGTCGCCAAACTTCACGACGCTGCTTTACATACTAAAGAATACGCGTATACCTACGCACATATGTCCATGCGCGAGTGTCGAATGCAGACTGTCTCGCCACCAAACTGCCTTGCTTATTTATTTACGCTGTTGGCCGTCACTCGAGTGGTAAGCGTAATTGAGACCTTTCACTCGAAGCTCGCAAATATGAAACTACCAGTCTATGACCCTAAGGCGCCTTTGGTGAATAAACTAGTCCCTGACTGGTGACAAATGCACCGATTGTTATGTAGCTACCCCGAGCTCACCACTCTGCTTGTGCCTCACGCTTACAGCTCGCTAAAACCCTTGCAGATTATACATACATGTGTAACAACCAATAATTGACTGATTCGATAAGCCCATACATAAACGTACTCGTATAAATACTCCCCAATATTTGCCGACTTGCTCCCGCTCGCGAAGGTCAATAATGCGGCCCACACACTTCCCGTGTTGGGTGTCTGCTTGGCATGCCTTCTTTACTGCCTTACGCGCGTACACTGGGATTTTCCCTACCTTCACGGCGCCACAACGCAATAGATTCCCTCTAGTTACGATATTGGACTAATATAAATTTGCGGTGAGACCACTTGGTCAGCTGCACACAGTCGCACTCTCAATTCATGCGTTTATAGGTACACGTGCGATGAGTCATTTGAGTGGGACGCAATCATGTGAAGGCTGTCTTCAATGTATAAATTTGAGCGCTAACGCTCGTCACTCACCCAGCATAAAATAACTCTACCATGTAATTTGCAAATGGGGATTCTTTTCCACTTAGCACTTGTGTTGGTTTTGCTGGGGCGTGCCGTTGATTCACTCAGCAAGACGTTTGCTTTTTCCTTTGCTGCTAAGAACGCGCTCTGCTGGCTTTTGCGGCTGAATCGCGCTGTTGATGCGCTTCGTGCGATACTGGAATTCTTGCTGTTTGGAATGGATTCTCCTCCACTGGATGCTCGGGTGTATTGATGTTCGTGGCCTTATAACCCTGGAGAAGAATATTTATGTGATTCTGTTGCTATTTCCGTCTTGCCCTATATAAGTCTCCAAAACATACCTTCAATATTTCCCACGACGTGTATTCTCCTTCGCTGCCATCGATCAAAAGACCGGAAGCGCGAACATTTTGTCTTAGCTGCGGTAGATATTTGATGTCTGAATTTGACAGCTCGTGGAAAGACTGCATTTCCGACTCATGAGCGCATTCTTACCTACTAAGCTAAGGGTGTGTATACAACTTTCCGCAACAGGGCGTGCTAATCGAGGAGTTCTGCGAATTCGATGAGCTCGAGAGGCGTAAAGATGACGTTATGTTAGCGCGTACTTTGTGGGGCTCGAACCCACGTCCCTTTTCAGACCTTGAGGTCCTTGGCATGGTAAACTCCTATAGACCTGCCTCTCAAGTCCCTTAGCTGGTATAAGCATTGCCCTACCCTTTTGTCTACGACGGCCTTGGAGAGAGGTTCCCTATGTACAGTCACTTCTCAGAGCAGAAAACCCAGGACATCGCCATGGATCTCTGCGCAGTGGAACCACCCGGGGTTTTACCTCGGCCAAGGACTGTCACTTTCAATGTAACCCTGTTTAGTATGTTTTGTCCCATTCCGAAACTATCATCCTCCCCCCTTGCAGCAGGGCTGCAAGATATTCTTTTGTTACGGGCGGGCGTTGAGCCGAACCCCGGACCAAAAGAATGGATATGCAGTGTCTGTTGCAAAAAAATATATATTAAACGGTCGCATTCTGTGCAATGCTTCTCGTGTAAGAGATGGCTCCATAAATCTGGATGTTCAGGGCTTAACCTTAACATCCACAGACCCCGTACTTTCTTTAGTACTTTTGTGGCCCCTTGTTGTTTGCGCCGTCGGGCGTTCCGCGGTAAGCGCCGTTCAAGCGCACCCCTACCGCCACCTTCTAGTAGCAATACTAATAATAATAATAATGTCTTAACGACTAGCAGTATTTCTGCTATACCCGCCACACAAATTCCAGACTGTTGCTCGTGCCTTATGGCGTCAACATCACGCGCAGCAGCTCAACACTCTTGCTCCCACCGGAGCAGTTTAGACATGAGCAACTCCGAGCATCAGTCTCTGTCTGTTTCTTTTTTACACCCCCCCTCCCGTTTACACGTGAGTCAGGATCAACATCTTCTTGCACCTGTCTCGACGTGTACTGTTTGTCGGCAAAGATTATACACGCTCGCGTCATCGGTCAAATGCAATAACTGCTTAGGCCAATGCCACGTGCATCTATGCTCTGGGCTCGCGAACAGGAATCTTTGGACGGATGCGTTCATAGCACCATGCTGTAACACGCCTCAGCCTACGACGCCAGCCAACCCGGTTACACCAGGTCCACAGCTAACTAGGCTGAGGCACAGCCTTGGTCTTCGCCTACCAACACCTGGGCGAACACATCCGTCTCTCACGCCTTTGGTTAACTCGACATCGACCCCACCGGCGCACTTCCAAATCTTACAGCACAACTGTAACGGATTAACTGGTAAGATCGCAGAGATAACCAATTTGATGACGCAATATGACATAAAACTTGCCGCAATCCAAGAAACCAAGCTCAGTCCAAGGTCGGACCTCATTACCTATGGCGGATACAACATTCACCGGAAAGACCGTCATAGAGTAACAGGAGGTCTGGGAGGTGGTCTAGCGTTCATAACGCACAACTCTGTACAGTATCATCTATTTGATACCGACATCGAAGGAACGGATGATATCTTAGAAAGCCAAGGTATTACCATCCGTACAGGAGATGTCGATCTGCAAATCATAAACATCTACATACCCCCTGTCTCAAGTTGCCCCACCGGTTATCACCCCGACATTAGCTTGCTATTACGAGGAGATAACCGCGTGATCCTGGGCGACTTCAATGCGCACCACGATATGTGGCACTCAAACTTGCCAGCAGACAGTAGGGGGCATGTACTCGCAGAACAAATAGATGATACGGCTTTCTGTACATTGAACGGAGACGCCCCAACGAGAGTATCGGGTAACTGCTATAGTTCGCCAGATATTTCTATCGTAAGTGCAGGACTATTGAACAACACCAATTGGCGACCCATACTCACGTTGGCGTCTGACCATCTCCCAATAGTCATTACCATCGAACGACCGACGGACTTTATAACACCTGAGCATGGTACATACATCAACTTTACCAAGGCGGACTGGGACAGTTTTCAGACATATACGGACGAATCCTTGGCTGCTCTATCCATTCCTACGGACGTACGCAAAGGCGAACGAGACTTCCGCAACATCATTGACTTGGCCTCTAGACGCTTCATTCCTGCGGGTCGAATATCCCGAATAAGACCAAATTTCCCCGCGGAGGCAGCGGCCATGGCTAGAGAAAGAGATGAAGTGCGAAGTCTCAATCCCGCAGACCCCCGTATAAGGGATCTCAACGCGGAAATTCGTAGGTTGGTCGATAAACACAAACTGGCCAAATGGAAACAACACCTAGAGCAATGCAACCTCTCTGACGGTGTTGGCAAATTATGGACTACGGTCAAAGCTCTATCTAATCCAACACAACACAAGGATAAAGTTGATATTACTTTCGGTGACAGGGTGAAGAAGGACCCTAGGGGATGTGCGAACTCCTTCTGTAGACAATTTGTACTACATTCCCCACCCGATAGAGCTAAACGTAGAACCATGCGACAGGCGCGTAAATACAAAAACCAAAACACGCCCATTGTCATCACTGCCTCAGAGGTCAAGGAAGCCATCAGACAGGCTAAGCCCTCAAAATCCATCGGCCCCGACGGTATTGCCATGAAGATGCTGAAACATCTAGGCCAGGAGGGACACAAATACTTAGCGGCTCTATTCAATCTTTCACTGAACACTTTCGTCATTCCTGAAATATGGAAAAAGGCGAGAGTGGTTCCATTATTAAAACCTAGAAAGCCGGCAAACATAGGCGATTCATATCGCCCTATATCACTTTTGTCGCCGGTAGTGAAGACGCTAGAGTCCATTTTGCTCCCGTATTACACCGCAAATCTGCACCTGGCTAATCATCAACATGGCTTCCGTAAGCTGCACAGCACCACCACCGCACTCAATGCCATTACAACGCAAATAAATAGCGGTCTAAATCAAAACCAACCAAATCACAGGACTGTGTTAGTGGCACTTGACTTGTCGAAAGCTTTTGACACAGTCAACCATGCCACTCTCATACAAGATCTATTAGAAACACAAATACCTGATGGGTTAAAGAGATGGACCGCTAATTACTTGAATGGGCGGCAGGCGTCGGTCAACTTTAGAAACGCAACATCAAAACCAAGACGAATTAGACAGGGGGTGCCACAGGGTGGTGTCCTATCCCCGACACTGTTTAATTTCTATCTATCGAAGATGCCCCCACCACCAGAGGGTGTCTCCGTCGTTTCTTATGCTGACGACTGTACAATAATGGCGACGGGGAAGGGCCCCTATACTGATGAACTCTGTAATAAAATCAACGGTTACCTCTGCGACCTTTCCAGGTTTTTCACAGAGCGAGATCTGACGATATCTCCGACTAAATCAACGGCGACGCTTTTTACGACGTGGACGCACCAGGTGAGAAATGAATTAGACATTTTCGTTGACGGCACTAAGCTACCAACTGTCAGCCACCCAAAGTTATTAGGGATGACATTGGATAATACTTTCTCATTTGCTGGTCATGTGTCTGCAATGGTCTCAAAGGTACGTGGTCGCAACAAGATCCTCAAGTCACTTGCCGGCAGTACTTGGGGAAAAGACAAAGAAACGTTGTTGACTACATATAAGGCCATTGGCCGACCAGTCTTTGACTATGCTGCACCCATATGGTCGCCTAATGTACATAACACCAACTGGACGAAGTTACAAGTCTGCCAAAATACTGCCATCAGAACTGCTACGGGATGTCTCCTCATGTCTTCCGAGTCTCACCTCCATCAGGAGGCAAAACTGCTCAATGTAAAAGAGCATGCGGAAATGCTGAGCAAGCAATTCCTTCTGAACTGCCACAAGCCAGCACATCCAAACCGTCATCTTTTGGACATAGATCCGCCCCCGAGAGACATAAGGAAACATCTCCGTAAACATTATGATGAGATCCGGCATCATATTACCTTGCCGTTTGATCTGCAGAATCATAAGCGGGCTCTAACCGACATCCACACCGAGTCGGTAGATACTTTTGTCGGATCTCTACCTGTGAACCCCGTTCTGAACAGTCCTCCACCGGATATTGCTGAAGAAGAACGCACCTTACCAAGGGAGACAAGAGTTACCCTGGCACAGCTTAGGTCTGGATATAGTGTAAGGTTAAACTCCTACTTGTCCAGACTTAATGACACAATCTCAAACACATGCCCTGCATGTGGTAGGACCCCCCATGATACTCTACATCTCTTCAATTGTTCATTTGAACCTACTCTTCTAACCCCTCTGTCCCTCTGGACAAACCCTGTTGAAACTGCACGTTTCCTTGGACTCCCTTTAGAAGAGCTTGATGAAGATCTTCGGAATGATCATACACTCTAGACAGGGCAATGCATTGTTAACAACAACAACAACAACAACGGCCTTGGAGAATTTTGACGCGAGTTTGGCATTGAAGCCTTGAGCCGCACTGCTCTGTCGAAAGTTTCTGCGGTAGACAACCTGCCCTGCCATAAAGGACCTCGGCTTAGCGCGCGTATTATAGGCTCGTTTAGACTTTTCGTATGCTAATTCCAGGCTTCTGGACACTTTCTCTCTCAGCAGCCTAAGCCGCACATCAAGTGGAAGTACTTCGGTGTCCGAGTCAGCGGCCTCACCCAGAGATCGCAGCAGCGCGTATGTCTCTCCATGCTGGACCATTGTCTGTCCAAAGACAACCCTATATGGCTCAGTCCCAATGGCTTCATGCACGGCACTACGCAAAGCAAACGCTGCTCTCGATACGTGTCTATCCCAAGATTTATGGTCCCCATCTTCGATGTACGAACGAATTATTGCCAGCAGTGACCTGTTAACTCTCTCGGAGGCATTAGCCTGCGGAGAGTACACGGCCGTTTTCACGTGCTTGACACCGTACCCTTTCAGGAAGTCCGCGAACAACTCTGACACAAACTGACGCCCGTTGTCTGAATGTATGACCTCGGGTACTCCAAATACGTGAAATATGTCGGTTTCTAAGTAGCGAACTACCTCCTTAGCATTAGCGTTCCTCATGGGCTTAAAGAAAATAAATTTGGAGAAATGGTCGAGTACTACAAACAGGTAGCAATTGCCCTCTCGCGACCGTGGATAATAATAATAATAATAATAGGGTTGAGGTAGTGCACTGCGACCTTAAGATCTATTGTGCCCTCATATGCTCAAAGCACATCTACAAGGCCGATCTCTTTCAGAAAATTCAGAATTAGGATCGGCTTTAGTTCATATATGTGCCTACATTCTAGAGTCATGGCTCCGAGGATTTTATGCCTTCTTCTAGAGATTGCATCGCATTTGCACAAAATGTGCTCCGCTGTTTCGTCCTCCGAGTCACAGAAGCGACACAGGCTGCCGGACGAGATGCCCAGTCTATGCATGTGGGCCTTGAGCCTGCAATGCCCCGTGAGGACCCCTGTTATAATCCTTAGACTATTTTTGGACAGGTTTATTATCTCTTCGTAGCGCCTTGTGTTATACCCACGCATCAGCGCTTTTGCCTGACGCATCCCGATCGTCTGACGCCAGTGTTCCTCTCTCATGTCAGACTCCTCTTTCCTGAGCTTTTCTTTTATCGTGTGCTCGCCGATCGCCAGGAAAGGTTCAGGGCCTATGGGCTTTGTTGCTGCCGCTGTTCTCGCTAGTAGGTCTGCTTGCTCATTGCCCTCTATGTCCGCATGGCCTGGAACCCATGCTAGTCTGAGGTTATTTCTTTCTGCCCATTCGCTCAGTTTCAGCACGCACTCCAGCACCAGTGAGGATTTTATCTCACAGGATGATATCGCCTTGAGTGCGGCCTGGCTGTCACTTAATATAGTGATGTTCTCGTTGGTATAGCCGCGTTGCAGGTTTATTCCCGCGCACAGGCTTATAGCAACCACTTCCGCCTGAAAAATGCTCGGGTGTACTCCAAGGGAGACGGACAAATTGATGCGGGGGCCGTAAATTCCCGCTCCAATTCCTTCTGGAGTTTTCGAGCCATCAGTGTACCATACTAGGGTCCTGTTCTCGTGGAATCTCTCCACCTTTGAGGTGTCCCAGGTACTCTTCTCTCCCAGTTCTATTTTGAAACTCTTCTCAAATATTACTACTTTTGCTATGTCGTCCCTTGGCAGTTGGCAGATGGGCAGCTGTCCTATTAGCCTATCCGCCCCCGCGGACGAGATGACTTTTCCTTTCCCGAAGCCTTCTTTTGCCATATTCAGCAAGGTTCGTTTGGCTACCTGTTCAATTACTATGTGCAGTGGGCTCAGATCAAGCAGCACCTCCATTGCCGCTGTCGGGCAAGTACGCATAGCCCCCGTAATGCATACACATGCCAGACGCTGGAGTTTAGCGAGTGATTTCCTCACTGTGCTTAGGGCTGATCTAGGAGCCCATGCTACCGCACCGTACACTATGATGGGTCGGACTATCATGGTGTACATCCACCGCAGTATTGCCGGATTACAACCCCAGGATTTACCCGCTAGTCTCCTGCACACCATTATAGCCCTGGTGGCCTTTGATGTTGTATTCTCAACGTGTTTCTTCCAAAGTAACTTAGAGTCGAAGGTGACTCCCAAGTACTTTACTTCAGAAACTGCCTCCAGGGGTACCCCATCTAGCGTTATTGTTCTCATACCCGTTAGGGATCTTCTTTTGGTGAAAGGAATGATGGCAGTCTTATTGGAGTTTAGATTTAACCCCACACCCGCACACCATTCTTTCGTTAGGCGCAAAGCTCTCTGGATAATATCACAGAGAGTGCTCTCAAACTTGCCTCTTGCAATAATCACTATATCGTCAGCGTACCCCTGGCATCGGATGCCGCTGTCGGTTAGTATATGCAAGAGTTCGTCTACTACCAAGCTGCACAGAAGAGGTGATAAGACCCCCCTTGTGGACACCCTCTTGTTGTTCTTATCCGAACGCTCTCTTCCCCCACGGCGGTTTCCGCTATCCTTGTACGGAGTAGTGCGTCTATCCATCGTATTATGGGTTGTTGAACTTCTTTCCGCTCTAGTGCCCGGCCTACACTCGCATGTGAAGTGTTGTCGAAAGCCCCCTCTATGTCGAGGAAGGCGCACACTACCACCTCTCCACACTCGAACGCACTCGTTATCTCCGTGGTCAGCTGATACAGGGCTGTGTCTGTTGACCTGCCTGCCCTGTATGCGTGCTGACCTGCGTGTAGAGGCCTCTGCCTCAGAGTGTTCGATCTGATCTCATGGTCCACTATCTTTTCCATCGTTTTTAGAACGAAGGAAGTTAGACTGATGGGCCTGAAAGATTTTGCTACTGAATAGTCCTTTTTCCCTGCCTTGGGTATGAAGACAACCTTGGCACATCTCCAACTTGTTGGAATGTATGCCAGCGCTAGGCTATCTCTCATAATCCTGGACAGGTATGGGACCAGTATCCCGCCCTGCTGCAAAAATGCCGGGTAGATCCCGTCCACCCCTGGAGACTTGTAGCTCTCAAAGGATTTGATCGCCCATCTGACTGCACTCTCCGTGAAGAGATTCTTCGCCAGGTGCCAGCATTGTGATGTCGGTCTTGTTCTTTGAGGCTCAATCTCCTCTGGATCCATTGTCGCATCCGGAAAATGGGCGGTCAGCAGGGCTTTCGCTCTTTCTTCCTCGGTGCTCGTGAACTCGCCGTTTGGGAGTTTCAGAGCCATTCTAGTTTCCCCCTGCTCCTTGGCTAGTGCCTTATGAAGCCTAGCAGCCTCTGGAGTGGAAGAAATGGTCTCACAGAAACTCCTAAAGCTATTCCTTTTGGCGTTTCTGATTGCTTTGTTGTACTCTGTTAGTCGTGTCGTGTATTCCTCCCGATTGAAGAGCTTCCGCACATTGCATCTCATTGATGAGAGCTCACTCGACCACCATGGGGTTCTGTATTTCTTCCCCGTGGAGTCACGACAACTAGCGTTAAAGGCGTCAATCACTACGTGATTGATACTGTTAACCCTCTCCTCCAGTTCCTCTTCCGTTGTTCCCCTGTTCATTCCTCCGATGCAGGAAAGGTTAAGCTCTAGTATGCTATTGAATTTCCCCCAATCAGTTTTCCTAGGGTTTTTCTTAGGCTGGTTTATTCCCACCTCAGCCCCTACAACAAACTGGATAATGCGATGGTCCGAGAGTGAGGGTTCAGATGATACCCTCCATCTCGAGACCAGAGCATCGGCCAGATTGTTCCCTATGGTAATATCTAGCACCTCTTCTCTTACTCTAGTGACAAATGTGGGTGAGTTCCCCACGTTATAAATGCTCAGGTCGTTACTTATAATGTATTCTAATAGGCACTCACCTCTTTGGTTTGTGTCAGTACTTCCCCAGTGTTGGTTATGCGCATTGGCATCACAGCCGACGATCAGCGGAAGTCGTGCCCTCCTGCAGTAACTTGCCAGACTAGACAGATCGTCTGGCGGAAAGTCGTTGCTGTCGCCCGCGAAATAAGCTGCTGCAAACACGATGCTACTCTTTACGCCCTCAACTACCATCGTCGTTTGCACAGCTACCAAGTCCCGGTTCATAAACTCTGTAATGCAGAAATAATCAATGGAGTTATTCAACATTATACATGCTCTCGGTCTCTCATGCGAGAGGTCCCAAATTACCTTATTTTTTCCTCGTAGTCCTCTGACCTGCCCATTTACTACCCACGGTTCTTGTACTGTGAACGGAGACTCCTCAACTAGGATGGCTGTTAACTGCAGTAGCTCCCCGGACCTAACTATTGTTAGCCCGGGGTTAATTAACAGCATCAACTGGCAACCTATGGTGGCCCTGTCATCCGACCACCTGCCTACCATCCTGTCTGTCGATCGTGCCACGGATTTTATCACGTCGGAGAAACGAACTTACGTGAATTTCAAAAAGGCCAATTGGGTCGGCTTTTTGGAATTCACGGAGAGCTTCTTTGGTGATCTTCCCATTCCCACTGACGTACACGTTGGCGAGCGTAACATACGTGAGGTCATTAAAAAGGCTACAGCCCGTTTCATACCAGCTGGTAGGATAAAAGATATTAGGCCTAACTTCCCAGCTGAGGCCGCAGCCTTGGCCAACGAACGTGACCTCATACGCAACATCGATCCATCTGACCCACAGATCGGTGATCTCAACGTGGAAATCAGAAGGCTGGTTAACGAACACAAACAAACCAAATGGGAGGAGCACCTCGTTTCACGTATTGCCGGTTCTGCGAGAACGGTATTTGTACCTGTACAATACCCTTCGTACCGAAACGACCCGGGTTGTTTTTTTTTCTTATAATGACTCGGCCAAGAGCAATACATTTCGAAGTGACCCTGTCTAACGCGTCACGATTCCCTCACCTATTGTCATCCCCGGAACAGCCCCTTGCAGCACGGCTGCTCCTTATTCTCTTGATCCGGGCTGGCATTGAGCCAAATCCTGGCCCAAGAGAATGGTTCTGCTGCGTTTGTCGGAAGAAAATATATACAAGACGATCACACTCAGTACAGTGTGCATCATGCAAAGGTTGGTTGCACAAATCAAGTTGCTCCGGACTAGATCCGAAAGCACATCGGCCCACTAGTTTCTATAAAAATTTTGTGGCGCCCTGCTGTTCACGTCGTAGGACGTCCCGAGGCAAGCGACGCTCATATGTTGCTTTATCGCCCTCTAATAATAATCAAGTCTCCACGACCTGCAATAATTATATTGCCCAGCAGAATATATGTGTTCCCGGCTGTAGCTTACTTCCTAGTGCATCAACAGCACAAGCACCCACTCATGGCTACTTTCTTCGTAGCACATCGGTTGATGCTTGTAGCACTACTGAGCTTCAGCCCCCGTCTCTAAACTCTTTAATAACTTCTTCCGGCACTAGCACGAATGAAAGTCAAGTCCATCAACTTCTGGTCCCTCACTCTTCGTGCACTGTATGTCGGCACAGGATATATGCGTCTGTGGCATCGGTCAAGTGCAACTCCTGCCTAGGCCTGTGTCACCTACGCATATGTTCTGGGCTCGCAAACAGAAATCTTTGGACTGATGTGTTTGTCGCGCCTTGCTGTCGAGTTGTGCAGCCCTCAACGCCGACGGAAGTACACTCATCTAATAGTGAACGAATTCCGCCGGCTTCAGGACTGCAACGGAGATCAATATCGCGACATAACCTACCACCATCTAGGCGAACACATCAGTCTTTAACTCCCAGAGTGGCCATTGCCTCTCCTTCGCAATTTAAATTGTTGCAATTTAACTGCAACGGCTTGACCGGCAAGATAGCGGAGATAACCACATTTATGCAGCTACATAAAATCAAAATTGCTGCAATCCAGGAGACAAAACTTGGCCCCCACTCGAATCTCCGAGCGAGTGGAGGCTACCACGTACTCCGGCATGATCGTACAGACGGCGGAGGTGGTCTCGCGTTCCTTGTACACCATACGGTGCAGTATAGGGAATTTGATATCAACACTGACCAAAGTGACTTACCTTTAGAGTGTCAAGGTATAGTTATACAAGCTGGTGGCGTTGATCTCGAGCTAATCAATATATACATTCCTCCCGTCACCTGCTGCCCCAGAAGTTATCGTCCTGACCTTAGGGCGTTTCTTTGTGGCGATAACCGTATCATCATGGGCGATTTTAATGCCCATCATGATATGTGGCATTCACACCTTTCGGTGGACGGCAGAGGACGGGAATTAGCCGAGCAAATTGATAACTCCTCTTTCTGTACTGTGAACGGAGACTCCTCAACTAGGATGGCTGTTAACTGCAGTAGCTCCCCGGACCTAACTATTGTTAGCCCGGGGTTAATTAACAGCATCAACTGGCAACCTATGGTGGCCCTGTCATCCGACCACCTGCCTATCATCCTGTCTGTCGATCGTGCCACGGATTTTATCACGTCGGAGAAACGTACTTACGTGAATTTCAAAAAGGCCAATTGGGTCGGCTTTTGGAATTCACGGAGAGCTCCTTTGGTGATCTTCCCATTCCCACTGACGTACACGTTGGCGAGCGCAACATACGTGAGGTCATTAAAAAGGCTACAGCCCGTTTCATACCAGCTGGTAGGATAAAAGATATCAGGCCTAACTTCCCAGCTGAGGCCGCAGCCTTGGCCAACGAACGTGACCTCATACGCAACATCGATCCATCTGACCCACAGATCGGTGATCTCAACGTGGAAATCAGAAGGCTGGTTAACGAACACAAACAAACCAAGCACCTCAGGTCTTGTAACCTCTCTACCGGTGTTGGGAAATTATGGTCCACCGTCAAGTCCTTGTCGAATCCTTCGGGTCCACCAAAAAATGTCGACATTACCTTTGGTGACAAGACAATAAATGACCCCAGGAAATGTGCACAGGCTTTTTGTCGACAATATGTCCCACACCCTGCGCAAGACAGGGCTAGACGTGGAATCTTCAGGCGTGCGCATAAACACAAAAACTATGCCCCCGTTCCCATCACCGCTACAGAGGTTCAAGAGGCCATCCGGAAGGCCAAAAACTCCAAAGCCATCGGCCCTGATGGCATAGCCATGGTGCATCTAAAACACATCGGCCTAGCGGGAGTCAAATATTTAACGGCCGTCTTCAATTTGTCTCTGATCACAGCTGTCATACCCGACAAATGGAAGCAGGCAACTGTGATCCCACTACTAAAGCCTGGCAAGCCAGCTAACGTTGGGGAGTCATATCGCCCGATATCACTCCTCTCGCCAGTAGTAAAGACACTTGAGGCGGTCCTACTCCCGCTCTACACATCACACTTGATGTTAGCCGAGCACCAACATGGCTTCAGGAAGGGTAGGAGCACAACATCTGCTCTAAATGTCATAAACACTCAGATAACTGACGGTCTTACCTTTGGTGACAAGACAATAAATGACCCCAGGAAATGTGCACAGGCTTTTTGTCGACAATATGTCCCACACCCTGCGCAAGACAGGGCTAGACGTGGAATCTTCAGGCGTGCGCATAAACACAAAAACTATGCCCCCGTTCCCATCAGAGGTTCAGGAGGCCATCCGGAAGGCCAAAAACTCCAAAGCCATCGGCCCTGATGGCATAGCCATGGTGCATCTAAAACACATCGGCCTAGCGGGAGTCAAATATTTAACGGCCGTCTTCAATTTGTCTCTGATCACAGCTGTCATACCCGACAAATGGAAGCAGGCAACTGTGATCCCACTACTAAAGCCTGGCAAGCCAGCTAACGTTGGGGAGTCATATCGCCCGATATCACTCCTCTCGCCAGTAGTAAAGACACTTGAGGCGGTCCTACTCCCGCTCTACACATCACACTTGATGTTAGCCGAGCACCAACATGGCTTCAGGAAAGGTAGGAGCACAACATCTGCTCTAAATGTCATAAACACTCAGATAACTGACGGTCTTAATCAAAATAGGCCTAATGACAGGACGGTTCTAGTTGCACTTGATTTGAGTCAAGCTTTTGACACAGTAAATCATGGGCAAGATAGTAGGCCTAACTTCCCAGCTGAGGCCGCAGCCTTGGCCAACGAACGTGACCTCATACGCAACATCGATCCCTCTGACCCACAGATCGGTGATCTCAACGTGGAAATCAGACGGCTGGTTAACGAACACAAACAAACCAAATGGGAGGAGCACCTCAGGTCTTGTAACCTCTCTACCGGTGTTGGGAAATTATGGTCCACCGTAAAGTCCTTGTCGAATCCTTCGGGTCCACCAAAAAATGTCGACATTACTTTTGGTGACAAGACAATAAATGACCCCAGGAAATGTGCACAGGCTTTTTGTCGACAATATGTCCCACAGCCTGCGCAAGACAGGGCTAGACGTGGAATCTTCAGGCGTGCGCATAAACACAAAAACTATGCCCCCGTTCCCATCACCGCTACAGAGGTTCAAGAGGCCATCCGGAAGGCCAAAAACTCCAAAGCCATCGGCCCTGATGGCATAGCCATGGTGCATCTAAAACATATCGGCCTAGCGGGAGTCAAATATTTAACTGCCGTCTTCAATTTGTCTCTGATCACAGCTGTCATAGCCGATAAATGGAAGCAGGCAACTGTGATCCCACTACTAAAGCCTGGCAAGCCAGCTAACGTTGGGGAGTCATATCGCCCGATATCACTCCTCTCGCCAGTAGTAAAGACACTTGAAGCGGTCTTACTCCCGCTCTATACATCACATCTGATGTTAGCCGAGCACCAACATGGCTTCAGGAAAGGTAGGAGCACAACATCTGCTCTAAATGTCATAAACACTCAGATAACTGACGGTCTAAATCAAAACAGGGCTAATGACAGGACGGTTCTAGTTGCACTTTATTTGAGTCAAGCTTTTGACACAGTAAATCATGGGCAACTTGTAGCTGATTTGGAAGACTCGTCACTCCCCCCCTGTCTAAAGCGTTGGACCGCCAATTATCTCAGTGGTCGTCGGTCGTCTGTTGTATTCAGAAACAAAAAATCTAAAGCCAGGAAGATAAAACAAGGGGTACCACAGGGTGGTGTCCTCTCCCCGTTATTGTTTAACTTCTATATTTCGAAGCTTCCTCCTCCACCAGAAGAAGTTACGATTGTTTCTTACGCAGACGATTGCACGATATTGGCAACTGGTACTTCCGTTGATGAGCTGTGCTCTAAAATAAATGGTTATCTCCCCTCTCTAGTCGAGTTCTTCACTGCCCGAACCTTGACATTGTCGCCAACAAAGTCTTCGGCGACCTTATTCACGACGTGGACAGCGCAGGTTGGCATGGAATTAGAAATTTATGTAGGTGATCATAAAATACCTACTGTCGCTCACCCAAAAATCTTAGGAGTGACTTTTGACACCATGCACACTTTCGCTGCCCATTCAGCTGCAATTGTCTCAAAATTACAGAGCCGCAACAAAATCCTCAAGTCACTAGCCGGCAGTACTTGGGGTAAAGACAAAGAAACGTTGTTGGTAACGTACAAGGCAATTGGTCGGCCGATCCTGAACTATGCGTCGCCGATATGGTCGCCGGGGCTTGCAGACGTTCACTGGAATCAGCTTCAGGCCTGTCAAAACACCGCGCTCAGAACCGCTACGGGGTGCGTCCTTATGTCACCTATATCTCATATACATAATGAGGTGGAAATGCTTCCAGTTAGGGAGCATAATGAAATGCTAAACAAGCAGTACCTACTGAATTGCTGTAAACCACAGCATCCCGGTAGACAACTGCTTGAACTCATTCCGCCTCCTAGGACCATAAGGTCGCATCTACGTAAACATTTTGATGAGATCCGTCACTATATAACAACGCCGTTTGATCTACAGGTGCATAAACAGGCTTTGGGGCATATCCATACAACGTCTGTTGGCCATTACTCTGCGCTCTGTCCGCTAAACAATGTCTTACATGCCGCAACACCTGGCATTTCTGAAGAGGAGCGTCATCTTCCTCGAGAGACAAGGGTCACTCTGGCTCAATTACGCTCTGGATATTGTAGTAGGTTAAACTCCTACATATCTAGACTGAACCCTGATGTGCCGAATGTATGTCCGGCATGCGGCTCGTCCCCCCACAATACCAATCACTTATTTTCTTGCTCATTTGAGCCCACTCTTCTAACACCCATCTCTCTTTGGTCCAATCCTATTGAAACTGCTAGTTTCCTTGGACTCCCGTTAGAAGATATTGATGACAATTAGGTTAAGGAAAAATACGTGTTGGGCAGGACTACACATCGTTACAACAACAACAATGAGCGCTATGCCTAGATCCTCCATCGCGAATTTCTTTGCTAATACAGCCGAAGCTGCTTTAGCATGATGGAGGATAATCTGGGCGACCGTGGTTCTTGTTAGGCTGGCCATTATTGCTGCTCCATCGGCTCGTCCACCTCGGACAGCCGATCATCTTCCACTCCTTCCTCCAACTGTAGGTTGTGGAGGGCGATGCCATCCAGCAGCTCCTGGGTGCTTTCTCCCGCTGCGACCTCGCCAGAGTCTGTGGTTAGATTGTCGGTGGTTGGGGGCTCTGTTGCCTCCGTCACTGGCGCTTCCGCTACTGCAACCGCTCCCTCTGCAGTATTGCCCGCACTCCCGGATTCAGTGGTGCCTGGCTCCCTTTGCTTCCAAGGTTTTACCGGTATGTAGCTGTACCGGTAAAAGACCCTAAAGCCCGCTCGCCTGATTGCTCCGTAAGAGCCCTCATCCATCGCAACGTTCATGGGAAGCCCCCCCTCCTCAACGCTTGTGCTGCTAATGCGCCATCTTTCGGTGTTGAGATCAGCATTCTGTGCTCTTAGGAGATTTACCACAAACTGTATCGACCATTCTTCGCTTTTAGGGAGGAACATGGTGACCGCGTGTGTGGGAGGTATGTTGTCCCCTCTCCTCGTGTCCAGGGCTACACCGTTCCACCACCTTAGATTTGGAACCGCCCTCTCCAGCCATACTGCAGTGCTCTCCTCTCTGCAGTCCACTAGCATTAGCCCTGGCCGGAAGTACACCCCACTAAAGTTTAACGGGCCGCTCGAACCGCTTTCCGCGACCTCCTCCAGGACAACGTCTTGCAGCCTCGAGAGATCATCGTGGCTCAGGAATTCCGCCGGGTGGTTTCTAGGCAGCACTGCTATTCGGATGCCTCTGGCGGCATCCGAATAGCTTCGTTGCCCTTGTCCCATCCGCGGGACCCCCTGGCCTGACGTCGCTCGTGTTGCGTTGGTCCTGGCGGAAGTTGACGGGGCTTCTGAGTATGGTGCCCGTTGTCTATTAGAGTTTGGTGCTCCTTCGGCCGAGGTTTGCGCGCAGCCCCTTTTTGCAGGTTGTTGCTGTTGCTGTTGATGCCTTACCGGCGCCCTGTGACCGAGCCCTCTCTCGGGTTCGGTTTGTGCTTTCCGCGCTGCATCGCCTTCCCTGTACGTCTTCATATGGAGGCATGCTCTTGCCCGAGCCTCATCAGGTTCTAGCCCTTGTGCTAGGTATCGCAGATACCACCTTGTCCCTGATCCGCTCAAGCCCCGTCTTCTTGTATCATCCAGGCCTCCGGGGGTACCCCTTCGTGGTGTAGGTAAGGGTTTGTCTCTCCTCGTTCGCTTCTTGCGTCCTGGCTCCTTCTTGTGGGATTTTCCCGGAATCTTCTTATCTGTAGCTCCTTCTGAGCTATTTTGGTCCGAACCATCGTCGGAGGAGCGCCTTGCCTTGGAGTGCTCTTCCCCGAGTTCAGTGTGTCCACGACTGCTGCTGCTTTTATGTTCGTGCGGTGTGCCATTTTTTCCCGCCTGCTGATCGCCTTTCTTCGTGCCTCTCTCTGAGCTATTTTGGTCCATACCATCGTCGGACGAGCGCCTTTTCCTGGAGGCCACCGCACCCAGTTCAGAGCGTCCGCGACTGCTGTTGCTTTTGTGTTCGTGCGGTGCGACCTTTTTCCTCGCCTGCTGCTCTCCTGCATTTTCTCCGGAAACTTCTGGCTCCTCCAGTTGGTCAGACTTTCGCTTTGCCGCTCCCCCGCCTGATCTTTTGGGGGTCGAGTTTGTCATTGGCTTCGGCGTAAACATGTGCGCACTTTCGGTTCCGTCCTTTGCTGGTTTTACCGCACTTCTGATTTGGGTTGCTCCCACAGGTGCGTTCCCTTCATGTCGGCCTCCTCGCGCACTATCAGCTTGTTCTGCTCGTCTAGCGGCCCTAATGGCGGCCTGTCTGCGTAGTCCGTGGCTAGTAGAGGGCTCCTCATCGTCCCTGACGAACTCCTCGAACAGAGCCCGCTCTTCGGGCGATAGCTCATCCGCCTGACCACACGATAGGCTACGCGTCGCGCGCTTTCCTCTACCGCGTGTGTTCTTCGTGCCCTTCTCCTCTTCCTTTTTGTTTGTGTTTTTGTTGTTGTTGTGACTCATCTTGTTCTTACGACCACCGGCCTGACATGGCAGGCATGGTAGTCTCATAATATATGTGGGGAACTTAATTGGTACGCCGCGTCAGAGCCCCTTGCCGCGGTAAGGCCATAGTTACTTCCTAAGGTGGCCCGGTGTCAGGTTTTTGAACCTCCTGGCTGCAAACCAATCCAATGGGCACGGTGTCGCGTAACACCCTGGCTTAGGAGGTGGCAGTTCTTAGTTGCCGCTGGGTAGCGGCCCCTATCATTGCGCCGAGAGCAGAAGCTAACGCCGTCGCAATGACACAGGCCGCTTGCTCAGCGGATTAAGCCCCTACACCAACGTCAAGGTGCCTGCCTTCGTAGAGGCAAACCGTGGATACGGGCCGCAAAAATCAACGTACAGTCGCTGAAACGCCCTATCAGTTACCGTCCGTCCGCCCATGAGGGGTCTGCTCGTGGCGTTCGATGCCTTGCAACGCTTGCAGACATCGCAGACCCCCACGTACCTTCTTACCGAAGTCACCATTCCTGGCCAATAATATTTCGCCCTTAAGCGATTTAGCGTCTTAGCTATGCCTCCGTGTCCCGCCGCTGGTCCAGTGTGCATTCTTTCCAACAATGTCTCGCGGAGACCTTCCGGCACCCACACTTTCCAAATGAATTCGTCGTCCTCATTACCTTTCCTGAAACCGTCTCTCTTATAAATAATATTCCGCAGTATCTTTACGTCTGGTAGTCTCTCTGCATTAAGCTGCGTGACCATGATCAGGTTTCGGTAGCTTTCCGACCGAAATTCCTCGTCTTCCAATGAGATGTCTGTTGCCGTATCGTATGGATTGCATCCATGTGGATACGGCTCAAAACATCAGGAAGCACATTCTTGGCGCCTTTTCGATGAACGATATCGAAGTCGTAAGCCTGCAGTTTGAGGCTCCAGCGCGCCAGGCGACCCGCAAGATCCTTTTGCCCCATGAGCCATTTCAGGCTCATGTGGTCCGTGATAATGGTGAATGGAGTGCCGTCGATATAGGGACGAAACTTCTTCACACTGTTAGCCGCCGCCAGACACTCCAATTCCGTAATCGTATAATTTCGCTGGGCCGCGTTCAGCTTTGAGATGGGGCGCTCGTTACCCTCCTCGTCCAGCTGAAATAGCACCGCTCCTATGCCCGTGGTGGATGCATCACATTGGACGTAAAAACGTTTCCCGAAGTCTGGATTGACATGTCAACTCCAGCTTGAGCTGTTCGAAAGCTCTTACGGCTTCGGGTGTCATCTCGAACTCCTTCTTCTTCTTCAGGCAATCGGTAAGTGGCGCGGTTATGGTGGCAAAATTTGGAATAAACCTTCTGTACCAGCCCGTCAAGCCCAAAAATCTTCGAAGCTGCTTGGCGGTACTCGGAACCGGAAAATCCAACATGGCCTGTACTTTTATTGGATCCGTCTTTACCTTTCCTTGTCCCACTATGAAACCCAAGTATTTTATCTCCTTTTGACAAAAATGAGATTTCAGCAGATTGATGGTGAGCCCTGCCTTCGAAAGACACTCTGCGACTTCTGCGAGGTGCTGTAGATGCGTCTCGAAATCGGGCGAGCATATCAACAAATCGTCAATATATACGAAGACGTTCTCTCGTAGCCTAGAGGGGATGACCCGATCCATTAGCCGGCAAAGCCGCTGACTGGCGTTGCACAGCCCGAATGGCATCACTTTAAACTGATACAGTGGACGCCCGGGGACGGTGAACGCCGTCTTCTCGCGCGCCTCCTTCGCTAACGGGATCTGCCAAAAGGCATCTTTTAGGTCGATTCCCGTTATAAAGTAGGTATCCTGCAGCCGACTAAGGATGCCTTCGACATGCTGGGTTGGGTAGGCGTCCTTCTTCGTGCATTCTTTCAATTTGCGCATGTCTACACAAAGTCGGTTCTTCCCGGGTTTTTGAACGAGCACTATAGGCGAGCTCCAAGCACCATCGCTCTCCTCTATTACTCCGAGCTCCAGCATTCGGTCTATTTCCTGGTAGGCCAGTTTCTGCTTTACCGGAGACATCGGGTAATAGCGTTGCTTGACAGGTGTGGTTTCGTCATATACCTCGATAGTGTGTTCCGTCAGGTGGGTTTTACCCAATCCCAACTCTGCCGATGACGGAAACAACAATTTTACCCGCTGCAATTCCACTTTCTGTTTTGGGGTCAATTCCACCATACCCGAACTATCAATGTCAACTTCAGCCACTTCTGACGTCCATAACCCAAATGCCTCCCAAAAATCTATCCCTAGGTATAGTTCTTGCTTCAAGCTAGGCACCAGGTATACATCCAGTCTTTGACTATGCTGCACCCATATGGTCGCCTAATGTACATAACACCAACTGGACGAAGTTACAAGTCTGCCAAAATACTGCCATCAGAACTGCTACGGGATGTCTCCTCATGTCTTCCGAGTCTCACCTCCATCAAGAGGCAAAACTGCTCAATGTAAAAGAGCATGCGGAAATGCTGAGCAAGCAATTCCTTCTGAACTGCCACAAGCCAGCACATCCAAACCGTCATCTTTTGGACATAGATCCGCCCCCGAGAGACATAAGGAAACATCTCCGTAAACATTATGATGAGATCCGGCATCATATTACCTTGCCGTTTGATCTGCAGAATCATAAGCGGGCTCTAACCGACATCCACACCGAGTCGGTAGATACTTTTGTCGGATCTCTACCTGTGAACCCCGTTCTGAACAGTCCTCCACCGGATATTGCTGAAGAAGAACGCACCTTACCAAGGGAGACAACAGTTACCCTGGCACAGCTTAGGTCTGGATATAGTGTAAGGTTAAACTCCTACTTGTCCAGACTTAATGACACAATCTCAAACATATGCCCTGCATGTGGTAGGACCCCCCATGATACTCTACATCTCTTCAATTGTTCATTTGAACCTACTCTTCTAACCCCTCTGTCCCTCTGGACAAACCCTGTTGAAACTGCACGTTTCCTTGGACTCCCCTTAGAAGAGCTTGATGAAGATCTTCGGAATGATCATACACTCTAGACAGGGCAATGCATTGTTAACAACAACAACAACAACATATACATCCAGACACTTTGTCCTGCCGCGCCAGCTTACCTCCAGCCTTACCTTTCCCACTACTGCCTGACCTTTTCCATCTGCTGTCCTTAGCTGCTCATCCATGGCTACGACGCCATCTATGTCCAACCTTCCAATAGCAGATCCTCCCAAACAACTGACTGAGGCCCCACTGTCCAGCAGTCCGCGTATCAGTGTGTCTCCTATTAGGACTTCAGCATATGGTCTTCGGTCCCTCTCGTCTCTTATTATGGTCGCTGTCATCGCTCTTTTTAGCTGCTTTCGCTCTTCGTTCTTCCTACGCAACGTCTTGATCTTCTGCGCATTCCTCCCTACAGCTTCGGTACCCCACGTGTTCTCACTAGGCCCAACAGTCCCAAATATCCTTTTCCTTGTTACTCGGTACTGTTTCTCCCTCTCCTCCAATGTCTTGAACGATGTCACCGCCGGTTTGAATTCTACCTTCGGTGGCGACGTTACGGCTTTTAGAATGGTTTTGACTGCTGCTGGGTCTCCGGGATCTTCTTTTCCTGGCGAGATGACCCGGTGTTTCCGCCAGGAAGACGGTTTTCCTCCCCGCACTTCTCGCATAGTACTAGTCTAGCACCTGTCTTGTCGCATTTGTAACATCGCAGTTCGTGGAACTGCGAGTCACATCCCTGCTCTCCGTATTTCCGCCTGGGCGCGTCTGTTGTCCTCGTCGAACTTTCCCTTGAGTTCGCGGTGCGTCCTCGTCTTTCCAGTGCCTCCACTGCTCGTAGCTCCTCGTGCTGGCCGTCCTCTTCCCGGAGTAGATCAATCTCGTCGACGTCCCTTCTCTTCTCAAACTTTCGCTCATAATCCGCGAAATGTTTCTCTGCACGTCTGCACTCCGATTTCAACTCCGCAAGCGTTGTTATGTGACAACCAAACACGATGTTCTTTATCTTCGCCTTAAGATTTTTGCGCATAAGGTTCACCAAACTCCGTTCTGGCATCTGGGTTTTCATAGTTAACGCCATGCCCCTCACGCACGCGTAAAATTCGTCGAATGATTCGCGATGATCTTGTTTCCTCTCATTCATCGCCTGCCGGATCTCCTCGTCACAGTCCGACTTTCGGAACTGCTCGACGAGTGCCTCGCGCAAGTGACCAAAGGCATCTCCTTCCCGACCGGCATGTTCTTCCATATACAGCCAGAACCACTCCTGGGCTGCTCCGCTTAATAGCAGATGAAAGTTGGCATGTAAATCTTCGGACGAGACTCCGTGTTGTCTCTTTAGAGTTTCCACTCTAAACAGAAACCGCTCTATGGGGATTGACTTGGAACTACCGTCGTACTTCAACCCCCAGTCCCTAATAGTCTTAAATTTATTTTTGTTACTGGCCGAGTAAATATGTTTATTTTGTGGCGATGGAGTAAAGAGCCGACGGCTGGTGATATTCACCTGATCCACCGTCTCTCTCTCTTCTTCCCCCCTTGTATCTTCGCATTCCGCCGATACGGAAAGAATGTCACTATCCCTGGGAGCACAACCTGTGTCTAACCGAGGACCCTCGCGAGGTTTCTCGACTCTCGAGACTCGCTCCCCCAGAGACTTGAGCTCCTTTCGCATCCCGTTCATGGCATCGCCTATAGCCCCCGCCGTCGTGCGATTGACTTCCGTCTGATATTGGAAAAATAATGACTCGAACTTTTGTAGAAGTTCGCCCCCCACTTTTTCTAACGTGGTCGCTTCAGGAGTAGCAACATCCCCAAGCGTGATCACTCTTTGTCTCGAACTCCCCAAGCCCGATGTCCCTGCCCCTGGACCGATCTCGTTCGAGGATAGCTGCTCTTCCCCCTCCGACTCAATCTCCTCCGCCGACTTCGAAGCATTCATTTGGCTTCTCGTCGCCCTTTTCTTCCTACCCTTTTTAGGCATAATCAAATTCAATTAAATATACTGTCACTGGCCTTTTGGCGTTATGCATTTATTGAAAGATGAAAGTAAACTGAATACAAAGTATATAAAATGATGCCATGTTGGTGTGTTGTACATTAATGTGTATGTGTGTGTGTAAGTGAGAATTATGACATGAGAATCAAGAGAATGAATAATGAAATGACACATGAGTTTATGAGTGACAGTTCGGCCTCTCCTACTCACCAAACTCGTCCCGATTTGGAAGTTACTCGGTACCATCTTCGGAATCATCATGCTCGTCGTCAATCTCTGGGAATAAAGCGCACCATGGTTTCATGTTGTCGGTTGTTGCCACTGTTGAATACTTTCGCTGCGAACGCTGATTACCCTCCAGATCTTCGACGACATAGCGATCGAAGCGCAATACCTTTGTTATGACGTAAGGCCCTTTAAACGGTGGCTGAAGCTTTCGTGACTCGCCAGTAGCAGGCATAGGCGCCGCCAACAAGACCAAATCGCCTATTTCGTACTCTTCAGGCTTGGCGTGTTTGGCATCGAATCTTGCCTTCCACTTAGCGCGAGCGTCTTCAATGTTGCGGATTGCGTCGAGACGCCGCCCATTCATCGTAAGTTGTGCGTCATCGTCATGCACTGCAGCTAAGACTTTATTGCCACTTATGTCCCGAAGGGGAAAATCATATATCAGATCTAGCGCTGCGTGTTTCGTTGTGGCATTCACCTTCGTATTGAGTGTCCACTGTAGTGAGCGCAAATGGACATCCCAATCTTTCGGATTACCCGTTGATGGCTTCAAATACGCCAACACTGCCTGGTTGACCCGCTCGGCCAGCCCATTTGATCGTGGCGTGCGTACCGCCACCTTGATATGTTGAATACTGTTCGACTCACAGAATGTTGTAAAAGCTGCCGATGTGAATGCCGCACCTCTATCGGTGACCATCTTCTGAGGCAAGCCAAAGTATAGCGTAAGTTGATTCAATGCATCAATTACTGGTTTCGTCTTTGTTGATCTGGTTGGAACGACCACCACGTATCTCGTAAGAGCATCGACGATCACTAACATATACTCATATCCGCGTTTGCTCTTCACGAACGGTCCCAGATGATCCAAGTGGAGAACTTCGAATGGCACCTTCGGAGTATCCATTCCGTACAGCTGACACTGTTTTCGAGTGGGGTGGCGGTGGTAGCAGCACTCTATGCATGACTTGATGTATCCCTTGACAAAATTTCGTAGACGAGGGAACCAGAAATTCTTCAATAGTTTGCTCATTGTTCCGTCTACCCCTGGATGACCACAATCGTCGTGATATAATTTAACTATTCGCCACCTCATACCCCTTGGCACCACGAGTTGCGATTGACCGTCACTGGTTACCTTGTAGAGTCGATGATTTTTCAATGTATACTCTGATTTAATTTGACCCTTCTGTTCAGATTGTTTCGCCCCTCGGATGACGTCGAAAATGTCCTTAAGCTTTTCATCCTGCTGTTGCATTCCTGAGACCCAATCCTCGACTGACAATGTTTGGATAGTGCCATCTACCACGGGTACTGCCTCTGGAGGCGCGCGACTCATTGCGTCGACATGTGCCATTGATGTACCAGCTCGATGCACAATATTATATTCATATTCAAGAAGCTTGAGCAACCAACGCGCGACTCGCGGTAGCATCGGCTTGGTCAACTTCGCGTTTGATATGGCTTGGCAGTCGGTGACGATGATAAAAGGTTTACCCAGCAGGAACATACGAAATCGTTGGCATGCCTCAACTACTGCCAGCACTTCCAACTCGTAGGCATGATAATTTCTCTCAGCCCCTACACACGCTCGACTAAAGTATGCTACTGGTCTCATGTTACCATTATCATCACGCTGCATAAGAATGGCAGCGAGTCCCACACTTGATGCGTCTGTGTGTAATTCATGCTCCTTGCTAACATCATAAATGGTAAGTATCGGTGAGCTCGCAATCAGCCCAATTAGTTTTCGAAACGCATTCTCACACCGGGAACTCCATTCAAAATCTATATTTTTTCTTGTCAGTTCAGTAAGCGGCTTCGCGATGATTGCATACCCGATGACAAACTTGCGAAAGAAACCTGTAAGTCCCAGGAATCTACGAACCTCCAGCTGGTTGCGTGGCACGGGAAAATTAACAATGGCTTCTGTTTTCGTCGCGCCTGGTGTGACACTGTTTTCATCTACTTCGTGACCTAGGAACGACACGGTACGTCTCATGAATGAGCACTTTGACAATCGAAGAGTCAACCCTTCTCGTTCGATGATCTCGAGAAACTCTTTTAAATACGACAAATTTTCTTCTTCGGATTGACTGGCGATGATCACCTCATCAACATAGCTTATCACTTTGTCCCCAAGTGGAGCTACCAGGTTTGACATCATACGTTGGAATGAGCACGGAGCATTTCGAAGCCCAAACGGCATCCTCGTAAACTCATAGTGGCCATTGTGAGTTACGAATGCTGTGAAGTGTCGCGATGACTCATCCAACTCTATCTGGTAATAACCTGACATTAAGTCGAGCGTGGTGAAGAACCTTTTGTTCGCGAGTGTGGCTAACACGCCATCTACAGTTGGCATCAACCAAGGCTGTTTCTCAGTAACAGCATTTAATTCGCGGTAATCGACGCAAAGCCTATCCTCCCCGTTTGACTTTCGCACCAGGACGATAGGGGACGCATACAACGATTTCGACTCTCGAATCACCTCTAAACTTAGCAACTCCTGCACTATCTTCTCTACAGTTTTCTGTTTTGGAATGGGGATACTATAAGCCTTTTTGGAAATTGGATTAGAAGTTGTTACCCTAATGTTCATTTTAAAATTTTGGGACTTCCCTAACTCACACAACTTTTCCCCGAAACAGTGCCCAAAATCATTTAACAACTCTACTAATTGCTGTTCTACACCTGCTTGCAACCCTTTACCCACATCAATCGCATTTCTATCGATAGCCATTATGCTACACGTTCCTCCCTCTATAATTACCTTTCCCTTTGATAAGACATCGATTCCAATGGGTGCATCGTATTTCATAATCGAGTCATTGATTATCAATAACTCAACCGCATACACAACTTCATCGAATTTAATTCGCGTTAATATTTTCTCTTTGCAGATTATTTCCCCTCCGGCAAAGCCAATTAATTTCTCTTCACACGGCACAAAGCACTCGCCGCACTCACTAGCAATCGATCTCTTAACAAGTGATTTCGAGCTACCTGAATCGATTAACACATCGCAACAAAATACGCACGCTCTTGCACAAATCTCTCTGCGGCACAGCAATTTGAATTTTATTAACTGCTGATTCTTCTACGCTCGTATCAGCGTCCTCACTCTCTTCGATATCTAAATTGTTCACGCGCTTACCCTCTGCCTTTTCGCTACTCTTCCGCGTCTTTACACAATTCTTTGCTATGTGTCCCTTTTCTCTACACTTATAACATGTGGGACCTACGTCAGTACTACCACCAGCAGACGATTCTTTGTCTTTAGTGCGTACTGCACGCTGAGGCAGAGCGCTCTGCCCAGCATTGTTTACTCTGTTGCTCTGTTGTTTATTGATAAGTATTTGACTTGTCAAGCTCTTTAATGTATGCAGTAGGTCTGCGCAGCGTAGAAAACTCATTGCGCTTAACGTACGTTTAATATTCTCATCGAAAAGACCATTGACTATGTATCTGTTTATAGAAGCGTCATCCATTCGCTCGCGCCGACCTACTGCCAGCATTCTATAATAAAATTCTATTATAGTTTCACTCTTACCCATTCTTGAGTTCATCATTCGTATGTGTGCGTCAGCGGCATTGTGCACATACGGAAAATCACTTAAAAACATACCTACAAACTCACCCCATTCCCTAAACACAGGTTGTGCGTCGGCCCATCGCTTTGCTACACCCTTCAGCTTGCCCAATACGGCGAAGATAAGCAGAGCGTCGTTCCAATTATATAATGCTCTCAACTGTTCGATACGCTCTACGAATTGTATAGATGTATACTCATCGTCACATGGATCGTACACAGGCAGAATTGATGCGATTTCTTGTAGTGTGTGTGACTGCCTCTCCCGTACATACGACGTTGACAACTGATGCGCTGGGTAACCGTGCCACTGTGTGTGTGCCGCTTGTTGTGATGTTGAACGTGTGAATGTTGGTAAACCAGCCTGCTGCGACGGCGAGTGTCTTAGTTGCGCCGACGACGTTTCAGTGACTGCGCGTGACGTATTTTGTTGTTGTACTCCGACTTGCATACCTTGTGACGTTGACATTGCTGCGCCGAGACTTGCTGGTATTGCTGACAGCACTGCTTGCTCGCTGTTGTACACATGTGCTTGGCTGTACACAGGTGGATTGGCGTACAAATTTCCGTTGCTATACGAATATGTGGCGTGCATAGGCGTGTCGTTTTGTGCACTAATGGACGCTTGTGGATTATTCAGAGCACTCAGCTGCGCTGTGAGGGCTTCCACTACCCCTTGTAGCTCCCTTACCTGCGCTTCCAGCTGCACATCGCCCCCAGCATCATCCGATGCCTCCTCTGCGTTCAAATCTTCTTCGATAATAGCCTCCACAACGGGTCGTACCTTCTCCTCCTCCGCTTCTTGCAGCCGCCTGATCAATTCGGTTTTATTGCCGGTCACTTTTAGTTCTAGACGGCGCAGCGCCTCTTTTAATTGTTGTACACTTAACTTTGTGAAATTCATCTTTATTTAATATTGTTTTCTTGAATTTACTTTTCTTATATATTTCTTTAGCTTTAACTTTAGTTCAGCTCACTTCTGATTTTTTGTCACTGGCCTTTTGGCGTTATGCATTTATTGAAAGATGAAAGTAAACTGAATACAAAGTATATAAAATGATGCCATGTTGGTGTGTTGTACATTAATGTGTATGTGTGTGTGTAAGTGAGAATTATGACATGAGAATCAAGAGAATGAATAATGAAATGACACATGAGTTTATGAGTGACAATACGTTAAATGTTTTTACATACGCCCTTGTGTAATCGACTTGTAACGAAAAAAAAATAATTATTAGAATTGTTTCACTCCCTAATAAGTCAACTCTTACCGTTAGAAATATCTGTGCTTAACATGTGTGTGTGTGATGAAGTGGGTTGAGGGTGACCTGTCTCGCCTACCCAGTCCCGTTCCGTCGCGTAAGTTTATCCCCCTCCCCCCAAACCAGTGTCCACAACCAGAAGGACTTGAACCTCATCCTAATGGGCTGGACACAAGGTTTGCTAGTGCATGTTCATGCGAAGCTACCTCATACTAATGCGTTCTTATAAAACCCATAGGCAGTAGCCGCCTCGCCATATAAACACCCACTCCGCCGAAGGATCTACCTCATAAAAATCGAGCAATGACCCGATAGTTAGTAGCCAATCCCGCCTCAAGAAAAATAATAAGCAAATTTATATAACAACGTTGACACATTTAAAAGGCACAAAACACTGCCTAATAAGCTGCCAACATTGCTTCCCCCTATTTATCTACGTCCCTGTCCAAACGAATGATGTATCATGATATTGGTCAACTAGTTCTAACTTCAAAATATGTGGAAGCCACTTCATGTGGCCCCACGTTGGGCGCAATTTTCTATTGTTACCGGTGGCTAGGTTCCCAGTAGATATTTTCATGGAGAAAATATGGGTTTGTGACCCGCTTGGGTATGCTTGCAAACCGGCCCCGCTCGCCGGATCGGGGGGTGGGTGTTTTAGATCACTTTAGATGTTCTTACCTGAACCGCCATGCCAATAAGAAAAACTCATACCCGTAACGCTGCTGCTGCCAACACCCTTGCTCATCCATCCTTTATCATGTTACACCATCGCCGTCATTGCGGTTCGCCTCACCCAAGTCGAGACCGGCCTTTCCGCCATCAGCGCACCCTACCATTGACAACCTCGGCCCACTGTGGTTATCCCATATGTACACCCGTCCTCATGTCCGTCTGTCTAGCTACGACTCGATCACCCCGCCCCTTACAATCATCACACACTCTATATGTTTAGCAATCCATATCTTTTAATAACTCGTTTCAATCACTTGTGACAATGAATAACATTTTCTTAAATGTAAAATGATACAACTATGAGGTGCGTGAACCTAACAATCCATAAGTCTGCCCACTAATGGCTCATGAATGTTTTGTCCCTGCTTCTTTCTTATCATAAACTAATTTTAACATGGGACACTATCTAATGTTTATGTGTTTTGTGCAAAGTCAAATATACATGTGTTATAAATGATACCATGATCAGCTTTGATATTCAATATACATCTTCAAAATTCAATGTGCTTTGCTCCTATGTACGGAGATATTTGGTAGAGATACCATACAAATAAACATGTAAGTAAAGTAACATCTGAATAGGCATAAAGGTATCAATATGTCCAAAGGGCATCAATTTAGTCAATATAAGTACTTAAAAATTTCATATTTTAAACCCTTGAAGGTTTTCGATAAGACGCGCGCTATTGGGTATATGCGCGACGGATGAATTAGATCAAAACAAATGAGACACTCCCGCAAATCAAAATCCTCTTTGAGCGCTACTGCAAATTGGATGGGTGAATACAGCCGACTAAACAAGCATATTCAGAACTACATTATGCGCCTATATCTGTGCTTCAGAACACAGGAATTTGTGTGTCTGTCAAAATTCTGATACAGCAGGGGAGCGGGACAGTGGCAACGACACTAGCTGCATTCCTGCGTCGCCAAACTTCACGACGCTGCTTTACATACTAAAGAATACGCGTATACCTACGCACATATGTCCATGCGCGAGTGTCGAATGCAGACAGTCTCGCCACCAAACTGCCTTGCTTATTTATTTACGCTGTTGGCCGTCACTCGAGTGGTAAGCGTAATTGAGACCTTTCACTCGACGCTCGCAAATATGAAACTACCAGTCTATGACCCTAAGGCGCCTTTGGTGAATAAACTAGTCCCTGACTGGTGACAAATGCACCGATTGTTATGTAGCTACCCCGAGCTCACCACTCTGCTTGTGCCTCACGCTTACAGCTCGCTAAAACCCTTGCAGATTATACATACATGTGTAACAACCAATAATTGACTGATTCGATAAGCCCATACATAAACGTACTAAAGAAATACACACTATTTAAAGTTATATTTTAGGTTTTTTTAATTTTATAATTTTTGTATTTTTAAAAAAAAAATAATTTATTACAATTTTCAGAAAAAATTTGAATAATGAACAAAAGCCTTTTTAGAAAAATCATAAATTTTTAATATCTTAAACAAATCAAAAATAACTAAGACAGTATATTACTCCTCCCGCCTTAAAAAAAAAACAATGACCTCATTGTTGACAACAATTGAAATTACCTACTTAACTAATTATTTTAATACAGTTAAACATATTTATATCTACAATGCGAGAATCATGAACAACAAAACGACAAAGTTATTAAATACTTCCTATATAATTTTTTTTTTTTTTTTTTTTTCGCAAAAAACCTAAATCAAATTTTAATTAGTGATATAACAAAAATATTAATATTAAATTTTCTTCCTTTTAAATTGATTTTTATATTTGCGAACATTTTTAGTTTTATATTTTACTAAATGATGTTCCTTATCATCATCCGTTTGCACAATCTTTACCTTGTTGTAGGGATTAGAAATTTTCTCCAACCTTTTCCTCGTATTATCTGCTTTAACAAAATTTAAATGAATAGAAGCATCATATCTGTTCCTGTTTAAATAAATTATTCTTTGTTCCTTAAGAGTTTGAGGATCTCTCTTTGGGCAAATCTTATTATAAAAAATGTTATAAGGTGTAGCACCAGTTGTTGAATGAACTATGTTATGATTGTATATAAAAACAGCTTGTTCTACTCCAAAATATTTCACTTCTCTATCATTCGAAGTATTTATTATTCTTAACTTCTCATTTAAAGTCTTATGTAAACGCTCAATATCTGCTATACCAGTTTTACCAGTTGTTATCTCTACAGCAATATTTAATTGATCACACCACTGTTTTATATTAATATTATTTAATCCCTGATCCTGATCAATCTTTAATGTTTTCGGTGGACCCATTACATTAAATATCTTAATTAAAACTCTTTTCGCCTCAAGCCAATTTAAAGCATTGACCCTTTCTACCATGACAAATTTCGAATAAACATCAATACACGTTAAATAACTCTCTTTATCCCATTTCCAAAAATCAACTATAAATTTTTCTCGAACCTCGTATATAGGGGGTGTTAATTTAAAAGGTATTTTGTGCCTAACATGGTCGTATTTGCAATTGTTACATAATTCACACTGATTAATAATTTTGGATATTTCTCTTACGTAATTAGGATAATAAAATCTTTGCTTAAAACAATTAACAATTTTTTGTATACCTTGATGTAATCCTTCAAGATGAATTTCTATCACCTTTGTTTTAAATTCCTGAAATTCTAATATATTTTCTAAGATACGCGTAGCCCGCAAAAGTTTATTATTTTTTGATGTAACTAAATCTTTATAAATATTTTGGAAAACCAGGAAATCGTTATCATCTGGCATATAAATTGCAGTATTTTGGTTTAAAGTATATTTTTTAATTATATTTTTTATAAAATCTACAGTCAAATTATTGTACGTTATCGTTACCAAAGTATTTGAAAATATCTTTTCTATCAAAACGTTATGATGAGTTCCTTTTATTAATTTGATTTGATTTTTAAAAATATTTAATGGACTTAATGAAATGAATATATAGTCCTCAGAATCTTCTTCTCCCGAATGAATAGTAGCTACATTTGAAGAACTGTCTTCATAAACACTGTCAACCTGCTTTTCATTCACATTACACTCTTCAATTCTAACTCGAGATAATGCATCCGCTACTTTATTTTCCTTACCGGGTATGTATTTAATGTCAAAATCAAACTCATTTAATCTAATTTTCCAACGCTGTAATTTCGAATTAGGTTCCTTTAGATTATGCAACCACTGCAATGGCCGATGATCACTATTTATCAAAAATTTTCTTCCATAAAGATATGGTCTAAAGTATTTTGTGGCCCATACTATTGCAAGAAGCTCTTTCTCCGTAGCAGAATAATTAAGCTCATGTTCATTTAAAGTTCGACTTGCAAAGCAAATAGGATAATCTTGCTGGCTTAAAACGGCACCTAAGGCCATGTCGGACGCGTCGGTTGTTAAAGTGAAAAGTTTTTCGTAATTAGGGAACGCCAAAATCGGTTCTTTGGTTATTAATAATTTTATTGTGTCTACCGCTTGAATAAAATCTTTTTCGGAACTTCTAATTTTGTTACCTTTTTTCAAACAGTTTGTTAAGGGTTTACAAATTTTAGCAAAATCTTTAATAAATTTTCTATAAAATCCAGCTAAGCCTAAAAATTGTTTTATTTGTTTCTCTGTGTGTGGTATCGGATACTTTAAAATACATTCTACTTTACTAGGATTCGGTTTGATTCCGCTTGGTGTAACAACATGACCTAAAAATTCAGTTTCTCTCTTCATAAATTCGCATTTATCCATTTGGATTTTCAAATTTGCATTAGCTAGTTTGACAAAAACTTTGTTTAATGATTCAATATGCTCTTGAAGCGAAGTACTAAACACGATAATATCGTCCATATATACCATGCAATCTTTTCCTATAAGATCTTCCAAGATCGTATTCATCAACCTTTGGAATGTTGCCGGAGCATTTTTCAACCCAAAAGGCATTCTTAAAAATTCATAATGGCCATTTTGAGTTGAAAACGCTGTCTTTTCTATCATGGGGATCCATTTCAATTTGATAAAAACCTTTAGCTAAATCAATTGTCGAAAAATACATACATTTGCCAATCTTATCTAAAATTGCATCTATATTTGGTATTGGGTATCTATCATCTACAGTAATATTGTTTAACTTACGATAATCTACTACGATTCTCCATTTCTGTTTACCTGAACTATCTAGCTTTTTAGGTACCACCCAGATTGGTGCCGAATATGGAGAATTACTATGACAAATTATATTCTGATCCAACATATCTTTTATTTGCCGATTCACCTCCTCTTTGTGAACTTCAGGATACCTATAAGATTTTACGTATATTGGATCTTCATGAACAGTTTTTATTTCATGTTTAATTTTGTTGGTAAATGATAACTTATCTCCTTCTATATAAAACAGCTCTTTATATTGACTAATTAATTTTGTTATTTGCTTTAATTCCTCTTTATTCAAATGATCAAACCTAAAGTCATTTCCTTGTATATTATTTGTGTTCCTATTATCTAATTGTTTATGCAAATTATTACATGACTTATTCATATCACTATTAAACATTTTATAAGTAAGATTATCCAAAACTATTATTTTTTCTTTAACATTAATTTTAGCATCCAATTTACTCAATATATCATAACCTAGTAATCCATTATAAATTCTTGAAAACTCGTGTACGTAAAACTTCAATGAAATTTGCGTTTTATTATAATTTATTACCTGCATTTGGTCTAAAGTTATTTCACCAGCAGCAGTTTTTAAAATTATGGGAGTAACATTGACGAGTTCACTATCAAAGGTATTGGGCCGAATCAAACTAACCGATGACCCTGTATCAACTAAAAATTTAAGCGGTATCTTTCCAAATGTTAATACTACTGTGGGTAAATTTCCGAGGCCGTTAAATGAAAATTTGATGGGTCTTGCTCCATTGGTTGAGGTTTACCAAATCGTCTAATTCTATCTGTATTCGAGTTTTGTCTACCTGAATTATTTCTATTTAACTGCTGATTAAGGTTTGGATTAGAGAAATTGTTATAATTATTTGGCGGAAACTGATAAGTATAATTATTTGGATAAGTGTTTTGGTTATAATAATTGGGTGGAAATTGAAGGGGAATATCTTGATTATATTTTAGTTGATTATTATTGTTGTAATAAAACAAAGGAGAATTCATGGGGCGAAAAGATTGTGAAAACGGAAAATAACTAGTATCGTAAATCGGATTTGTCGAATTTCTACTTACGGTAGGAAGAGAAATATTTTTATGTTTCGGATTATTAAATTCAATATCGAACACATTGTGTTCTCTTAAAACTTTCATTGCATTTTTAAAGTCACTAACTAAATTTGCATTAAGTAGTGCAGTATAATGGATAGGCAACTCTCTTTTTAATATTTTTAGACTAGTCCTATTTAGTTCTTCGGTTAAAAATAACTTTGTCGCTTCATTTTCACTCCCTAACTTAATGCAATCCTTAACTCTGCAAACTTGTACATTTATTTCCTCACACAACAACTTAATACTATTCTTAAATCTAATATTATTTATATCTAAAATAAGTGATGAAACGGGGGTATGCTCACCAAACTCCTCAATCAAGAGACTACGTAATTCTGACCAATCATTTGGTTGTTCTCGCCTTACAATATTTATTGCCGGACCTTTTAACGTAGTTAATATCAAATTCAGGAAAAAACGCTGATCTTCAATTGACTGAGCTTCACAGATTATCTGATCGATGCTGTTCACAAACAACGCAAGATACTTGATATCACCATCAAAAGGGGATATTAATTTAATATTTTGCAAGGCAAATTCTCTGCGTCCTCTAGCTTCAGCCATGTTGGAAAGATCTCGAAGACTAATTGACTGAAAACTAGTATTTAAAATTTCCAACTGCTCCTCAATGTTCATGCAGGAACCAGAATGATAAGTTGAGGATTATCTTATTTTTGTAGGTTCTCGAGGATCTTTTGCACAGATCCTACCGACTGCGCCAAAGAAATACACACTATTTAAAGTTATATTTTGGGTTTTTTTAATTTTATAATTTTTGTATTTTTAAAAAGAAAATAATTTATTACAATTTTCAGAAAAAATTTGAATAATGAACAAAAGCCTTTTTAGAAAAATCATAAATTTTTAATATCTTAAACAAGTCAAAAATAACTAAGACAGTATATTACTTACTCGTATAAATACACCCCAATATTTGCCGACTTGCTCCCGCTCGCGAAGGTCAATAATGCGGCCCACACACTTCCCGTGTTGGGTGTCTGCTTGGCATGCCTTCTTTACTGCCTTACGCGCGTACACTGGGATTTTCCCTACCTTCACGGCGCCACAACGCAATAGATTCCCTCTAGTTACGATATTGGACTAATATAAATTTGCGGTGAGACCACTTGGTCAGCTGCACACAGTCGCACTCTCAATTCATGCGTTTATAGGTACACGTGCGATGAGTCATTTGAGTGGGACGCAATCATGTAAAGGCTGTCTTCAATGTATAAATTTGAGCGCTAACGCTCGTCACTCACCCAGCATAAAATAACTCTACCATGTAATTTGCAAATGGGGATTCTTTTCCACTTAGCACTTGTGTTGGTTTTGCTGGGGCGTGCCGTTGATTCACTCAGCAAGACGTTTGCTTTTTCCTGTGCTGCTAAGAACGCGCTCTGCTGGCTTTTGCGGCTGAATCGCGCTGTTGATGCGCTTCGTGCGATACTGGAATTCTTGCTGTTTGGAATGGATTCTCCTCCACTGGATGCTCGGGTGTATTGACGTTCGTGGCCTTATAACCCTGGAGAAGAATATTTATGTGATTCTGTTGCTACTTCCGTCTTGCCCTATATAAGTCTCCAAAACATACCTTCAATATTTCCCACGACGTGTATTCTCCTTCGCTGCCATCGATCAAAAGACCGGAAGCGCGAACATTTTGTCTTAGCTGCGGTAGATATTTGATGTCTGAATTTGACAGCTCGTGGAAAGACTGCATTGCCGACTCATGAGCGCATTCTTACCTACTAAGCTAAGGGTGTGTATACAACTTTCCGCAACAGAAGGTTGAATTATACCTTGATCTAGCATGAATAGAAATTCTTTCTTAGCAATTGCCAAACGTTTAGAATCTAGTCGCCTGGCCTTAGCAGTTACAGGTTTACCAGAAGTCTCTATAAAATAAAAAGCAAGAGTTTCCTTTGGGTGTTTAAGAGAACAATTTACACTTATAACCTCAGGGAATTGTCTTAAAACCTTTTGATACTCAGAATTATTATTTAATATGTGCGAAACAGAAACTGATGCATCACTTGTGATGCGTGCTTTAATGCTAACGGACGTTGTCCCATCCACTAGAGTACCGTTTCGTAAATCCGGAAGTAAATTATAGTGCTTAAGAAAATCAGACCCAATAATAGGACGAGTTACATCAGCGACAACAAAGATCCAATTGAATGAACGTCTCAATCCAAAATTCAGTTCCAAAAGCTTCATGCCATGCGTTATGATCTCCGTACCGTTAACAGCAAAAAGTTTTAAAGGACATCTAGTAAGTTGTTTAACTGCTAAATTAGTTGCTGGTATGACAGAAACATCAGCACCAGTATCAACTAAGAAAATTTAATTTGAAAAACGATCTTTTATTAGAAGGCGACTTGTAGTTGACAATATTTCGAGCGTCGCAGGACCCGAAATCTCCTCTAGTTTTTTGATTGATTATATGAGCACGGCTGAATGCATTTTGATGCTTTATCGGCGAAACGATTATGATACCAACACCAATCATTTCTTTTTGACTTACTATTCTTTCTATTTCTTCCTACTCTTGAACGTTCCCTGCTGCTACTTCGCCCGCGCAAAACTTCATTGAATTTTCGGTCAAGAACTTCAATTTTTGCAGAAAGTTGATTGATAACACTATCACTATTTGATAAGGCTGCTATCTGAGGACGAGAAATGTCTAATATTTTATCGGCTTGTTGTGCCAGTTGCGAAAGCTCTGCATTGCTGGTTGCCAATATTGATCGCACATTATCCGGCATCTGATCAAGAAAAAGAGTCTTTAAAACATTATCTCCAACATTGTTACCTACTGCCAATGCTTTCATTGAACGTAAAAAATGTGTCGGCTTCTGATCACCCATTACTAAACCTCCAAACAGCTTCTTTAATTTAGTTTCTTCAGATATAGCAAAGGATGATATTAAACATTGCTTGATTGCTTCATACTTATTATCTTCAGGTGGGGAAAGTAAAATGTCGCCAACAAATTTTAAATGAGCTGAATCCAAATTAGCGACGACATGCGCGTACTTCGTCTCATCCCTCCTGATACGTGAAAGTTGAAAGAGATTCTCCACTTGAATGAACCATAGCTGAGGCTGTTCCGACCAGAATGGAGGTAACTTGCAAACCGTTGCTGCTCCAATTTCATTAAAGCTAGTATTTGCCTCTGTGCGCTGCGATGAAATGCCATCTCCTCTTGGTGGATTTGCTGGACGAACAGGCGAATGATTTAAGGACATCTTAAAATTTCGCGTGTATTTAAGGTCACCAAAAATATAGTTACATATATTTTAAGAGAAAAACCAAGATGTAACTTTTAGATACAAATTTTTTAATAATAATTTTTTCTCAACCGACAAAGTTTTCAAAGATAAAAAAAATGTATAAAACTATTTAAAAATCAAAGTGAAAATTATTGAGAGTGTTTACCACACTTCTAACGGGAGTCCAAGGAAACTAGCAGTTTCAATAGGATTGGACCAAAGAGAGATGGGTGTTAGAAGAGTGGGCTCAAATGAGCAAGAAAATAAGTGATTGGTATTGTGGGGGGACGAGCCGCATGCCGGACATACATTCGGCACATCAGGGTTCAGTCTAGATATGTAGGAGTTTAACCTACTACAATATCCAGAGCGTAATTGAGCCAGAGTGACCCTTGTCTCTCGAGGAAGATGACGCTCCTCTTCAGAAATGCCAGGTGTTGCGGCATGTAAGACATTGTTTAGCGGACAGAGCGCAGAGTAATGGCCAACAGACGTTGTATGGATATGCCCCAAAGCCTGTTTGTGCACCTGTAGATCAAACGGCGTTGTTATATAGTGACGGATCTCATCAAAATGTTTACGTAGATGCGACCTTATGGTCCTAGGAGGCGGAATGAGTTCAAGCAGTTGTCTACCGGGATGCTGTGGTTTACAGCAGTTGTTGTTGTTGTTGTAGCGAGGTGTAGCCCTGCCTAAATGTCAGACAGGGTCACCCCGAGTGTATTGCTCTTGGCCGGGTCGATATAAGAAAACGGCCCGGGTCGTTTCGGCACGATGGGTACAGCACAAGTACTGGTACCGTTCTCGTAGAACCGGCAATACAAGAAACTAGCCGTGAAGGCTATGTAGGTCATTTAGCGTTACCCAGGGTGCACCAACTGGGAGGCGACCTACTTTTACACTCCGGTTCAGTAGGTACTGCTTGTTTAGCATTTCATTATGCTCCCTAACTGGAAGCATTTCCACCTCATTATGTATATGAGTTGTATTATGTCACCTATACATAAGGACGCACCCCGTAGCGGTTCTGAAGCTGATTCCAGTGAATGTCTGCAAGCCCCGGCGACCATATCGGCGACGCATAGTTCAGGATCGTCGACCAATTGCCTTGTACGTTACCAACAACGTTTCTTTGTCTTTACCCCAAGTACTGCCGGCTAGTGACTTGAGGATTTTGTTGCGGCTCTGTAATTTTGAGACAATTGCAGCTGAATGGGCAGCGAAAGTGTGCATGGTGTCAAAAGTCACTCCTAAAATTTTTGGGTGAGCGACAGTAGGTATTTTATGATCACCTACATAGATTTCTAATTCCATGCCAACCTGCGCCGTCCACGTCGTGAATAAGGTCGCCGAAGACTTTGTTGGCGACAATGTCAAGGTTCGGGCAGTGAAGAACTCGAGTAGAGAGGGGAGATAACCATTTATTTTGGAGCACAGCTCATCAACGGAAGTACCAGTTGCCAATATCGTGCAATCGTCTGCGTAAGAAACAATCGTAACTTCTTCTGGTGGAGGAGGAAGCTTCGAAATATAGAAGTTAAACAATAACGGGGAGAGGACACCACCCTGTGGTACCCTTGTTTTATCTTCCTGGCTTTAGATTTTTTGTTTCTTAATACAACAGACGACCGACGACCACTGAGATAATTGGCGGTCCAACGCTTTAGACAGGGGGGGAGTGACGAGTCTTCCAAATCAGCTACAAGTTGCCCATGATTTACTGTGTCAAAAGCTTGACTCAAATCAAGTGCAACTAGAACCGTCCTGTCATTAGGCCTATTTTGATTAAGACCGTCAGTTATCTGAGTGTTTATGACATTTAGAGCAGATGTTGTGCTCCTACCTTTCCTGAAGCAATGTTGGTGCTCGGCTAACATCAAGTGTGATGTGTAGAGCGGGAGTAGGACCGCCTCAAGTGTCTTTACTACTGGCGAGAGGAGTGATATCGGGCGATATGACTCCCCAACGTTAGCTGGCTTGCCAGGCTTTAGTAGTGGGATCACAGTTGCCTGCTTCCATTTGTCGGGTATGACAGCTGTGATCAGAGACAAATTGAAGACGGCCGTTAAATATTTGACTCCCGCTAGGCCGATGTGTTTTAGATGCACCATGGCTATGCCATCAGGGCCGATGGCTTTGGAGTTTTTGGCCTTCCGGATGGCCTCTTGAACCTCTGTAGCGGTGATGGGAACGGGGGCATAGTTTTTGTGTTTATGCGCACGCCTGAAGATTCCACGTCTAGCCCTGTCTTGCGCAGGGTGTGGGACATATTGTCGACAAAAAGCCTGTGCACATTTCCTGGGGTCATTTATTGTCTTGTCACCAAAGGTAATGTCGACATTTTTTGGTGGACCCGAAGGATTCGACAAGGACTTGACGGTGGACCATAATTTCCCAACACCGGTAGAGAGGTTACAAGACCTGAGGTGCTCCTCCCATTTGGTTTGTTTGTGTTCGTTAACCAGCCTTCTGATTTCCACGTTGAGATCACCGATCTGTGGGTCAGATGGATCGATGTTGCGTATGAGGTCACGTTCGTTGGCCAAGGCTGCGGCCTCAGCTGGGAAGCTAGGCCTAATATCTTTTATCCTACCAGCTGGTATAAAACGGGCTGTAGCCTTTTTAATGACCTCACGTATGTTACGCTCGCCAACGTGTACGTCAGTGGGAATGGGAAGATCACCAAAGGAGCTCACCGTGAATTCCAAAAAGCCGACCCAATTGGCCTTTTTGAAATTCACGTAAGTTCTTTTCTCCGACGTGATAAAATCCGTGGCACGATCGACAGACAGGATGATTGATAGGCAGGTGGTCGGATGACAGGGCCACCATCGGTTGCCAGTTGATGCTGTTAATTAACCCCGGGCTAACAATAGTTAGGTCCGGGGAGCTACTGCAGTTAACAGCCATCCTAGTTGAGGAGTCTCCGTTCACAGTACAGAAAGAGGAGTTATCAATTTGCTCGGCTAATTCCCGTCCTCTGCCGTCCACAGAAAGGTGTGAATGCCACATATCATGATGGGCATTAAAATCGCCCATGATGATACGGTTATCGCCACAAAGAAACGCCCTAAGGTCAGGACGATAACTTCTGGGGCAGCAGGTGACGGGAGGAATGTATATATTGATTAGCTCGAGATCAACGCCACCAGCTTGTATAACTATACCTTGACACTCTAAAGGTAAGTCACTTTGGTCAGTGTTGATATCAAATTCCCTATACTGCACCGTATGGTGTACAAGGAACGCGAGACCACCTCCGCCGTCCGTACGATCATGCCGGAGTACGTGGTAGCCTCCACTCGCTCGGAGATTCGAGTGGGGGCCAAGTTTTGTCTCCTGGATTGCAGCAATTTTGATTTTATGTAGCTGCATAAATGTGGTTATCTCCGCTATCTTGCCGGTCAAGCCGTTGCAGTTAAATTGCAACAATTTAAATTGCGAAGGAGAGGCAATGGCCACTCTGGGAGTTAAAGACTGATGTGTTCGCCTAGATGATGGTAGGTTATGTCGCGATATTGATATCCGTTGCAGTCCTGAAGCCGGCGGAATTCGTTCACTATTAGATGAGTGTACATCCGTCGGCGTTGAGGGCTGCACAACTCGACAGCAAGGCGCGACAAACACATCAGTCCAGAGATTTCTGTTTGCTAGCCCAGAACATATGCGTAGGTGACACAGGCCTAGGCAGAAGTTGCACTTGACCGATGCCACAGACGCATATATCCTGTGCCGACATACAGTGCACGAAGAGTGAGGGACCAGAAGTTGATGGACTTGACTTTCATTCGTGCTAGTGCCGGAAGAAGTTATTAAAGAATTTAGAGACGGGGGCTGAAGCTCAGTAGTGCTACAAGCATCAACTGATGTGCTACGAAGAAAGTAGCCATGAGTGGGTGCTTGTGCTGTTGATGCACTAGGAAGTAAGCTACAGCCGGGAACACATATATTCTGCTGGGCAATATAATTATTGCAGGTCGTGGAGACTTGATTATTATTAGAGGGCGATAAAGCAACATATGAGCGTCGCTTGCCTCGGGACGTCCTAGGACGTGAACAGCACGGCGCCACAAAATTTTTTAGAAACTAATGGGCCGATGTGTTTTTGGATCTAGTCCGGAGCAACTAGATTTGTGCAACCAACCTTTGCATGATGCACACTGTACTGAGTGTGATCGTCTTGTATATATTTTCTTCCGACAAACGCAGCAGAACCATTCTCTTGGGCCAGGATTTGGCTCAATGCCAGCCCGGATCAAGAGAATAAGGAGCAGCCGTGCTGCAAGGGGCTGTTCCGGGGATGACAATAGGTGAGGGAATCGTGACGCGTTAGACAGGGTCACTTCGAAATGTATTGCTCTTGGCCGAGTCATTATAAAAAAACAACCCGGGTCGTTTCGGTACGAAGGGTATTGTACAGGTACAAATACCGTTCTCGCAGAACCGGCAATACGCCGAACCCCGTCTTTTGAGCTATATCACATAATTTTAGCTAATTTATTAGAAGTTGACCCCTAAAGGAAACTAATACCAAAAATAAACCTGGGCTACGCCATCCCAAGTCTGGACGTGTGACATAACCGTGGCTACAGCCACGGCGCGACTTTTTTTGCACGTTTTCAGGGACAGCCTTATAAAATTACAACAACCACATGAAAACTAGATTGCAAATATCTCTTCAGAGAAGCAAAATATTAAAAAAGCGCTTCCGGGTTCGTGATCCTGAGGCCGAACCCCGTCTTTTGAGATATATAACATAATTTTAGCTAATTTATTAGCTGTTGACCCCTAAAGGAAACAAATACCCTTTTATTTCTTGGTGCACTCGAAGGGTTAAAAAGATTTTCAAGGTCAAAGGCCAAAAAATAATTTTTTCATTTCAAAATGTCTTGCAAACTGGTGAACGGATTTTTAAAAGTGTTTGTTCCTTAATTTTCTCCTTAAAATACATTTAGTTCAATCCCAACCAGCATTTTTGAAAGTTTTTAACAAAAAATATGCAAATATCACTCTACAGATGATTAAAAACGTTCAAATTTAAAAAACATTTTCTATTAGAATTTTAACGTATCGTCAGGAGGAAAGTGTCGGATAAATATGATTATTCATAAATAATCATTTATGATTAATATTTTTTGATATAATTTGAAGCTCATATTTTGTTTATTTTCTGATAACATTTGACTGCTTTTCGGTTCAATTTTGTAATCATTTTATGATTGGATTTAACGGTACAATTTTTGAATACAATTTGTTCTGTTTTTTTATATGATTAGGTTCAAGTGGCTGCCGCAGAGGCACACTTAGGCCAGTTTTGAAAGGCCCGTTGTGATACCACCAACACTAGGAAAGTCAGTCCTGGGACCCGGCCATATGGAAAAGTCCCTGAGGATTTTCCACATAGCAGAATCCCGGGACTGACACTCCTAAACCGACACCGTTACTCGAGGACGAGACCACTTAGATGACTTTATGAAGGCCATCAAGTCCTTTATGCCCAGTTCCGCGATCTGGCTTAGGCTATCCAGGATGGGAACTCCCAAAAAGCGCGTTCTCGCGCCGCTTAAAGCCGGACATTTGCAGATGAGGTGCTTCACCGTTTCCTCTTCGTCATCATCTTTGCAGCTCCTACACCATCGTCGGTAGGGCACACTTAGCCTTTCTGCGTGCCTACCAATAAGGCAGTGCCCAGTTAGAAACCCTATTAATATGGATATTTCTCTCCTTAGCCCGTGAAGGCCTCTAGATCTTTTGTGATCCCATTTTGGCCAGGTTTGTTTGGATATCCGGCACCCTGGGGATTGTTGCCACCTTTCGTTGGCTTGACGGAGTGTGTACTCCTTCAGCATTAGCTTGCATGTGGCAAACGGCATACCTAAGCGCTCTTTATCCCGAAGAACCTGCCTGGTCGTACCCTGCCTGGCAAGTTCGTCTGCCTTACGGTTTCCGTCAATGTCCCTGTGTCCCGGGACCCATGTGAGGTTCACGCGGTTCTGTTGGGTCATCTCTTGAAGAGATCGACGACAGCCTAACGTCAGTTCAGAGTTGAACGAATAAGAGCCAAGAGCTTTGATGGCCGCCTGGCTGTCGCTGAATCTAACGATGTCTGGACAGGATAATTAAATGCCAAAAGAAAAAATGTATAGCTCCTCATATAATTTTATGAAATTCTGCGCTAAAATAAGACTGATTAAATAAAAATTTACATAGTACAGTCACACGCTGTGAGTTATATAATTCACAGGTAAATAGTTTTTATTAAAAAGTAAAAACATCGCATTATTACCGTTTTAGAATGTATATATATATATAAAGAGATCATTAAAAAAAATTGTTAAATAGGTACATTGCTCATAGCTATTGGCAACAAAGAAATACTATCATTATATAACTTAAATCAAAAATACTTAGTTGTACCAAATTAAATAAAAAATGTACATGGTACAGTCACAAGTTGTGAGTTACTAGTTCACAGTAATTCATAGATAAATAGTTTTCATTAAAAAGTAAAAGCAATAATATATATTTCGGGTGTAAGGCTTTCGATCTAAGTGGATTTTCCTTGGTTTAAATAAAACACGAGTTGCTCTTTTTTCTATCAAACCGGAAAAGTGGCTTGGTTCTTCTTTTTTCTTCTATTCTTTTCTTTATACAGTGTTGCATTTATATTACATTTACATCGTATTTTTACAGCTATGTTATAACCACAGGGTCGTTACATTAATTTTGATGGATAATAATTGTACTGATCTTACAGCTCGGCCGACCTGACAATATGATCGGCCTGTTGTTGTTGTTGTTGTTAACAATGCATTGCCCTGTCTAGAGTGTATGATCATTCCGAAGATCTTGTTGTTGTTGTTAACAAAGCATTGCCCTGTCTAGAGTGTATGATCATTCCGAAGATCTTGTTGTTGTTGTTGTTAACAATGCATTGCCCTGTCTAGAGTGTATGATCATTCCGAAGATCTTCATCAAGCTCTTCTAAGGGGAGTCCAAGGAAACGTGCAGTTTCAACAGGGTTTGCCCAGAGGGACAGAGGGGTTAGAAGAGTAGGTTCAGATGAACAATTGAAGAGATGTAGAGTATCATGGGGGGTCCTACCACATGCAGGGCATGTATTTAAGATTGTATCATTAAGTCTGGATAAGTAGGAGTTTAACCTTACACTATATCCAGACCTAAGCTGTGCCAAGGTCACTCTTGTCTCCCTTGGTAAGGTGCGTTCTTCTTCAGCAATATCCGGTGGAGGACTGTTCAGAACGGGATTCACAGGTAGAGATCCGACAAAAGTGTCTACCGACTCGGTGTGGATGTCGGTTAGACCCCGCTTATGATTCTGCAGATCAAACGGCAAGGTAATATGATGCCGGATCTCATCATAGTGCTTACGGAGATGTCTCCTTATGTCTCTCGGGGGCGGATCTATGTCCAAAAGATGACGGTTTGGATGTGCTGGCTTGTGGCAGTTCAGAAGGAATTGCCTGCTCAGCATTTCCGCATGCTCTTTTACATTGAGCAGTTTTGCCTCCTGATGGAGGTGAGACTCGGAAGACATGAGGAGACATCCCGTAGCAGTTCTGATGGCAGTATTTTGGCAGACTTGTAACTTCGTCCAGTTGGTGTTATGTACATTAGGCGACCATATGGGCGCAGCATAGTCAAAGACTGGTCGGGTGTAAGAGTAGGCCTACATGGCTAGTTTCTTGTATTGCCGGTTCTACGAGAACGGTACCAGTACTTGTGCTGTACCCATCGTGCCGAAACGACCCGGGCCGTTTTCTTATATCGACCCGGCCAAGAGCAATACACTCGGGGTGACCCTGTCTGACATTTAGGCAGGGCTACACCTCGCTACAACAACAACAACTGGTCGGCCAATGGCCTTATATGTAGTCAGCAACGTTTCTTTGTCTTTTCCCCAAGTACTGCCGGCAAGTGACTTGAAGATCTTGTTGCGACCACGTACCTTTGAGATCATTGCAGACACATGACCAGCAAATGAGAAAGTATTATCCAGTGTCATCCCTAATAACTTTGGGTGGCTGACAGTTGGTAGCTTAGTGCCATCAACGAAAATGTCTAATTCATTTCTCACCTGGTGCGTCCATGTCGTAAAAAGCGTCGCCGTTGATTTTGTCGGAGATATTGTCAGATCTCGCTCAGTGAAAAACCTGGAAAGGTCGCAGAGGTAACCATTGATTCTCGTACAGAGTTCATCAGTATAGAGGCCCTTCCCCGTCGCCATTATTGTACCATCGTCGGCATATGAAACGACGGAGACGCCCTCTGGTGGTGGGGGCATCTTCGATAGATAGAAATTAAACAGTGTCGGGGATAGGACACCACCCTGTGGCACCCCCTGTCTAATACGTCTAGGTTTTGATTTTGCGTTTCTAAAGTTAACCGACGCCTGCCGTCCACTCAAATAATTAGCGGTCCATCTCTTTAAACCATCAGGTATCTGTGTCTCAAACAGATCTTGTATGAGAGTGGCATGGTTGACTGTGTCAAAAGCTTTCAACAGGTCAAGTGCCACTAACACAGTCCTGTGATTTGGTTGGTTTTGATTTAGGCCGCTATTTATTTGAGTTGTAATGGCATTGAGTGCGGTGGTGGTGCTGTGCAGCTTACGGAAGCCATGTTGATGACTAGCCAGGTGCAGATTTGCAGTATAATACGGGAGCAAAATGGACTCTAGCGTTGTTGTTGTTGTTGTTGTAACGAGGTGTAGCCCTGCCTAAATGTCAGACAGGGTCACCTCGAGTGTATTGCTCTTGGCCGGGTCGATATAAGAAAACGGCCCGGGTCGTTTCGGCACGATGGGTACAGCACAAGTACTGGTACCGTTCTCGTAGATCCGGCAATACAAGAAACTAAACTAGCCGTGCAGGCTATGTAGGTCATTTAGCGTTACCCAGGGTGCACCAACTGGGAGGCGACCTACATAGGACTCTAGCGTCTTCACTACCGGTGACAAAAGTGATATAGGACGATATGAATCGCCTATGTTTGCCGGTTTTCTAGGTTTTAGTAATGGAACCACTCTCGCCTTTTTCCATATTTCAGGAATGACGAGAGTGTTCAGTGAAATACTGAATAGAGCCGCTAAGTATTTGTGTCCCTCCTGGCCTAGATGTTTCAGCATCATCATGGCAATGCCGTCGGGGCCGATGGATTTTGAGGGCTTAGCCTGTCTGATGGCTTCCTTGACCCCTGAGGCAGTGATGACAATGGGCGTATTTTGGTTTTTATATTTACGCGCCTGTCGCATGGTTCTACGTTTAGCTCTATCGGGCGGGGAATGTAGTACAAATTGTCTACAGAAGGAGTTCGCACATCCCCTAGGGTCCTTCTTCACCCTATCACCGAAAGTAATATCTACTTTATCCTTGTGTTGCGTTGGATTAGATAGAGCTTTGACCGTAGTCCATAATTTGCCAACACCATCAGAGAGGTTGCATTGCTCTAGGTGTTGTTTCCATTTGGCCAGTTTATGTTTATCGACCAACCTACGAATTTCCGCGTTGAGATCCTTTATACGGGGGTCTGCGGGATTGAGACTTCGCACTTCATCTCTTTCTCTAGCCATGGCCGCTTCCTCCGCGGGGAAATTTGGTCTTATTTGAGATATTCGACCCGCAGGAATGAAGCGTTTAGAGGCCGAGTCAATGATGTTGCGGAAGTCTCGTTCGCCTTTGCGTACGTCCGTAGGAATGGATAGAGCAGCCATGGATTCGTCCGTATATGTCTGAAAACTGTCCCAGTCCGCCTTGGTAAAGTTAATATATGTACCATGCTCAGTAGGTCGATTCCCTAACTATTTTATCGCCAAGTGTTAGCGTTAATTCTGTTTAACGCCATTTTTACGCTTTTCCATATTCTCTAAGTGTTAACTACACTAAAAGTCGATAAACTCGATCAGCTGTTTTCGCTAACACTTTTATTGTAGCTAGTTATCGCGAATTAATTTGATGGTGTTGAAAAGTGTTTAATAGAAAATAATAAATTAGAATTGAAATAAAAATGTCTTTTAAGTTTGTGGCGCTTTATTTGGTGCGAAATATTGAAAATATGGAAGTGCGTTAAAGGCAAGTTAGAGAATCGCAGTTTCGTTAAGAACAAACGCCAAACCCGGGCGAAAACCTAAACGCTTGGCGAGTGGTTAAAAGTTAGGGAATCGGGCTACAGGTGTAATAAAGTCCGTCGCTCGTTCGATGGTAATGACTATTGGGAGATGGTTAGACGCCAACGTGAGTATGGGTCGCCAATTGGTGTTGTTCAATAGTCCTGCACTTACGATAGAAATATCTGGCGAACTATAGCAGTTACCCGATACTCTCGTTGGGGCGTCTCCATTCAATGTACAGAAAGCCGTATCATCTATTTGTTCTGCAAGTACATGCCCCCTATTGTCTGCTGGCAAGTTTGAGTGCCACATGTCGTGGTGCGCATTGAAGTCGCCCAGGATCACGCGGTTATCTCCTCGTAATAGCAAGCTAATGTCGGGGTGACAGCCGGTGGGGCAACTTGAGACAGGGGGTATGTAGATATTAATGATTTGCAGATCGACATCTCCTGTACGGATAGTAATACCTTGGCTTTCTAAGATATCATCCGTTCCTTCGATGTCGGTATCAAATAGATGATACTGTACAGAGTTGTGCGTTATGAACGCTAGACCACCTCCCAGACCTCCTGTTACTCTATGACGGTCTTTCCGGTGGATGTTATATCCGCCATAGGTAATGAGGTCCGACCTAGGACTGAGCTTGGTTTCTTGGACTGCGGCAAGTTTTATGTCATATTGCGTCATCAAATTAATTATCTCTGCGATCTTACCAGTTAATCCGTTACAGTTGTGCTGTAAGATTTGGAAGTGCGCCGGTGGGGTCGATGTCGAGTTAACCATAGGCGTGAGAGACGGATGTGTTCGCCCAGGTGTTGGTAGGCTAAGACCAAGGCTGTGCCTCAGCCTAGTTAGCTGTGGACCCGGTGTAACCGTGTTGGCTGGCGTCGTAGGTTGAGGTGTGTTACAGCATGGTGCGATGAACGCATCCGTCCAGAGGTTCCTGTTAGCGAGCCCAGAGCATAGATGTACGTGGCATTGGCCTAAGCAGTTATTGCATTTGACCGATGACGCGAGCGTGTATAATCTTTGCCGACAAACAGTACACGTAGAGACAGGTGCGAGAAGATGTTGATCCTGACTCACGTGAGAAATTAAACGGGAGGGGGGTATGACATAGAAACAGAGAGACTGGTGCTCGGAGTTGCTCATGTCTAAACTGCTCCTGTGGGAGCGAGAGTGTTGAGCTGCTGCGCGTGATGTTGACGCCATAAGGCACGAGCAACAGTCTGGAGTTTGTGTGGCGGGTATAGCAGAAGTGCTGCTAGTCGTTAAGACATTATTATTATTACTATTAGTATTGCTACTAGAAAGTGGCGGTAGGGGCGCGCTTGAACGGCGCTTACCGCCGGACGCCCGAGGGCGCAAACAACAAGGGGCCACGAAAGTACTAAAGAAAGTACGGGGTCTGTGGATGTTAAGGTTAAGCCCTGAACATCCAGATTTATGGAGCCATCTCTTACACGAGAAGCATTGCACAGAATGCGACCGTTTAATATATATCTTTTTGCAACAGACACTGCATATCCATTCTTTTGGTCCGGGGTTCGGCTCAACGCCCGCCCATAACAATAGAATATCTTGCAGCCCTGCTGCAAGTGGGGAGGATGATAGTTTCGGAATGGTACAAAACATACTAAACAGGGTTACATTGAAAGTGTCAGTCCTTGGCCGAGGTAAAACCCCGGGTGGTTCCACTGCGCAGAGATCCATGGCGATGTCCTGGGTTTTCTGCTCTGAGAAGTGACTGTACATAGCGAACCATATGATCGGCCTCCATCATTACATCCTTTTCTGATTCAGATTCACTCTGGGCAATTGGTTGCTGCCACCTTTTGATTCGGTGAGCTGCTATCACTCCGTCATAGGGTAACTGTATAATTAGACAATTATCAATGTCAGGTACGACGTATCTATCATTTCCGAGTTCTTTATGTATCACATAGGGGCCTTTGTAAACTGGGATAAGCTTTTTATTTGTCCCACGTTTCTTAGTGTCCCCGTTTCTTATAACGACATATTCACCTACTTCGTACGTTTTGGGTGCGGTATTGTTTTGTAGAGAACGTTTGATGTCATAACTTTGTTTCGCCAATATTAGATTAGACGAGTCTTTACGTATTTGATCTAAATTCCGATTCCTATCAGGGCATATTTTCGTGAATTATGGTTCCTCTCTGTTCGACCCCAAAAAGTAACCGACTTGGCGTATCTCGACACGTACTATGAACTGAATTGTTTATAGCATATTCAATTTCGGTTAGTTTCTTAGTCCAGTCATCATGATTTAGATCATTCGTCAATTTGCCTAACATCGCCTTTATAATCCTGTTGATTCTTTCACCTGTCCATTAGCCTGTGGCGAAGCAACTGCGACTTTCACATGAGTTATGTTTTTCTTTGACCAAAATTCTGCAAATTGCAGTGATGTAAAGCACGTCCCTCTGTCGCTAATAATACGTCGCGGTCTACTATAGTAAACAAAATATTTCTCTAGGGCAGCAATAACTTCGCGGGTGCTGGTGGAATTGGTTGGGTGCAATTTAACAAATTTTGTAAAAGCGTCGACAACTACCAAAATATTTTTTTGCTTTGATCTTAGCGCCGGCAGTGGTCCAAAATGGTCAATATGGATAGTGTCGAACGGTAGAGGCGTCTTCGGGATTGGGTATACATTTCTTTCTCCTGATCGGGGAGGGCTAGCGTAACATAATACATTTTAGACAATTTCTGATGAATTTCTCCACCTTAGTTCTCATCTCTGGGAACCAATAATAGAGGCTAAGTTTTTGCAGCGTTTTTTCAACGGATAGATGACCTAACTTTTCATGTATTAGCTGTATTACATTGTATTCCTTTTGCCGAGGCACGTACAATGCACTTCTACCTTCCTTCTTCTTCTTATATAGATAAATAGATAGATATGGGCAAATCCTCAAAACTTTTGATAATGCAAAAAAAAAAAGAAACAAAAAAGATAATAGGAGCACACCCTTGAGTTTTGCTGACACTTTTACTTATAGTGGTTTTAAACGTTCCAGCATATGCTGGCCAGCATTGTATATGTGTGCGATTCGGGTGCTTGACGTTGCCCGCAAATGTTCATGCAAATGAATGTCATGCGCCATTTGAATTGAGTGTTCGTAGCGTGCGCACGTAAATGCCGTCGTCGGAGGATGATTTTTTGTTGATTTTCATCATGCAAGAACCGACAACAAGTAGGTGTGACACGAAGCAGGTACGTGTGTCACCCGAATCGCACATATATACAATGCTGGCCAGCATGCTGGAGCGTTTAATCACCCTATTAGTTTTTAAGATTATATTTTGACTCTTGTTAATATGCTAAAGGTGCGGGCGTGGAAATTATGACGTCATCATTATGAAATTTTTATTTTTTTTTTTTGCTTTTATTTGCAATCTATTTCCTAGTTTATACGAACGTAAAATCGAATTATTTCAAAACGAATTTCTTACGACACATTTCAAAATCCCTTTGAATTAATAAGTAAGAATAAGGTACGCAAATTGAACCTTAATTACCAGCGCCACAAAAAATAAAGGGTGGGGGTTGGGGGATCATACCACCCTTTCCCTATGTATTTTGACGCGCTGAACACGAATCCGGTGTCCGTTTTGGTCCAGCACGTCGGAATTTTTTCCTAACCTCAAAAAACCAAAAACCACTAAACATTTAAAAAATTGAAGGTACAAGTAAGCTTTTTACTTTTGATATATGCATGGATCTTCAACGCGCTTTTTTACGTTAATTAAACATATTGAATACTGAAGTTTACAATTAACATGGCATGAAAATATCTGTCGGTTTTTGTGTGCTAACAAAAAAATTGAATTATTTAAACTATTCACAAACCAAACAGTTGATTTATAGTGGCTGCTGTAAGCATAATATGAACAGCACAGTAATCGGATCTTGTGTGCAGGGTTTCTTTTTGAGTTAGCATCAAGTATATTTGTTCATTTTTTTGATAATTAAAGGGGGGTAAATGGCTTAACTATACCCAAAAATGAAAAGTAAAAAAATTTGTTCTCGCATTTTCTTAGCCTTTTAACTTTTAAATGGAACGAAGCACGCACGCGACCTTGTAGGTTAAGTTTCAGTATGTAGAAAAATACTTGAAAAAACAAAGAGTGGGTCGCAATATTGAGAGGCGCCCTTAAGAAAAGATTAACAGTTCATAAATTTTTGAAAACTCGTTTTCACAATTTTTTCCCGTTTAATAACCGTAATTAAGTAGTGCTAATGAAAAAAATCGAAAAATTTTTTTTCTCGATTTTTTTTAAAAATAACCCCCAGTAATGCTAACTTGGCGGTCAAGTTAGCACTACCACCCTCGAAAACAATTTAGTTCGACTCTAAAATTAAAATCAATTGCGCATATAATTCGCGTTTAATAACCGTAATTAAGTAGTGCTAATGAAAAAAAATCGAAATTTTTTTTTTTTAATTTTATTAAGAAAAAAAATAGTAGTAGAAATTACCAACACTCGATTAAGGAAAAGGATGTATCGGAACGAAAAAAAAATTCCGCAGTTAGTTGCTGCGTTTTAACCGTAAACACCCCGTGAAATCCAAAAACTACCGTTTTTGACTTTTAAAAAATAACCCCTAGTAATGCTAACTTGACAGTCAAGTTAGCACTACCACCCTCGAAAACAATTTAGTTCGAATCTAAAATTAAAATCAATTGCGCATATAATTCCCGTTTAATAACCGCAATTAAGTAGTGCTAATGAAAAAAATTCGAAAATTTTTTTTTCTCAAATTTTATTAAGAAAAAAATAGTAGTAGAAATTACCAACACTCGATTAAGGAAAAGGAAGTATCGGAACGAAAAAAAAAATTCCGCAGTTAGCTGCTGCTTTTTAACCGTAAACATACCGTGAAATCCAAAAACTACCGTTTTTGATTTTTTAAAAATAACCCCTAGTAATGCTAACTTGACAGTCAAGTTAGCACTACCACCCTCGAAAACAATTTAGTTCGACTCTAAAATTAAAATCAATTGCGCATATAATTCCCGTTTAATAACCGCAATTAAGTAGTGCTAATGAAAAAAAATCGAAATTTTTTTTCTCAAATTTTATTAAGAAAAAAAAAATAGTAGTAGAAATTACCAACACTCGATTCAGGAAAAGGAACTATCAAGTCAAGTTAGCACTACCACCCTCGAAAACAATTTAGTTCGACTATAAAATTAAAATCAATTGCGCATATAATTCCCGTTTAATAACCGCAATTAAGTAGTGCTAATGAAAAAAAATCGAAATTTTTTTCCTCAAATTTTATTAAGAAAAAAAAATAGTAGTAGAAATTACCAACACTCGATTAAGGAAAAGGAAGTATCGGAACGAAAAAAAAAAATTCCGCAGTTATTTCCTGCTTTTTAACCGTAAACACACCGTGAAATCCAAAAACTACCGTTTTAGTTAGCATTACTAGGGGTTATTTTTAAAAAATCGTTCCGATACTTCCTTTTCCTTAATCGAGTGTTGGTAATTTCTACTATATATATAATAATATAATCATGGACGCCGCGGCTTGGATAGGCCAACACACTATCGGACAGGACATTTTTATATCCAGCGACAGCCAGGCGGCCATCAAATCCCTTGGCTCTTATTCGTTCAACTCTGAACTGACGCTCAGCTGTCGTCGATCTCTACAAGAGATGGCCCAACAGAATCGCGTGAACCTCACATGGGTCCCGGGGCATAGGGACATTGAGGGAAATTGTAGGGCAGACGAACTTGCGAGGCAGGGCACGACCAAGCAGGTTCTTCGGGATAAAGAGCGCTTAGGTATGCCGTTTGCCAAAAGATCAAGACAAATTTATGCCCTAAGGAGAAGAGAAATCTCCATATTAATAGGCGTATTAACTGGACACTGCCTACGCCAGGTCACGGAGCTGGACATAAAGGACCTGATGGCCTTCATCAAGTCATCTAAATGGTTCGAGGAGGAGTAACGGTGTCGGTATAGGAACGTCAGTCCCGGGATTCTGCTATGTGGAGAATTCCGTTAATACCGGGATTTTCCATATGGCAGGGTCCCGGAACTGACTTTCCTAGTGTTGGTGGTATCACAACGGGCCTTTTAATATTGGCCTAGGTGTGCCTCTGCGGTAGCCACTTGAACCTAACCTATAAACGACTTACCTCAGATAATCTTACACTCCAACCCCCTGATGTACGCGGATGACGTAAAACTCTGTTACACATATTCTCTTAATGATACGGATTCCTTGAATCTCCTTCAGGCTGATCTGGACTCTTTTCAATTATGGTGTGCAAGAAATTTACTTGTTTTAAATTTCTCTAAGTGTAAAAAAATGACATTTCACAGAGTAAAACCAGTTTTAAAACCTTATATGCTAAATAGCACCCCTTTGGAGCGTATCTCTAGTGTAAATGATCTAGGTGTTCTTTTTGATCCAAAACTGAGTTTTAAAATCCATATCTCGTCTAATTCCAACAAGGCAATGGGTGTACTTGGATTTGTCAAAAGGTGGGCTAAAGAGTTTGACGACCCGTATCTTACTAAGGTCCTTTTCACATCGTTGGTTCGTCCAATTCTTGAATATTGCTCATGTGTGTGGTGTCCTGTGTATCAAACCCATGTAAACCGAATTGAGTCAGTTCAAAAACAATTTTTAGTCTTTGCCCTTCGCGGCCTCAATAGGGACTCACATCGTCATCTTTCACCTTACTCAAGCAGGCTTTTTCTTATTCGCTTACCGTCTCTGGAAAATCGAATAATTTTACTTGGAGTAATGTTCCTCCATAAACTGATAATAGGTGAGATAGATTCTTCCGAACTTCTCGGCCGATTGAATTTCGCTGTACCTGTCAGAATATCCCGATATTACGTTACCTTTCACTTGCCCATTTGTCGTCTAAACTTTGCCAAACACGATCCTCTGCGCATTTGGTGCTCATACTACAATGACTTGTATATCTGTATTAGTATTCAATGTACTTTCAGTACTTTGCGTAATGGAATACTTGATTATTTAGCCTAAACATAATGATGAACCGGGTACACTGCTCTTGAAATATTCACACACAATTTACCGAGTGATAAGGATTGGAAAGGAGTGATTTCCAACCTTTGGATTGTCCCTGATTGAGTTGATTGGAATTTATTGCATTCCAACAACGTAAATAACTCTATTTGTAATACGTCCTGTCACGCGCAGACTGGAATCTAATACGAGGTTATCTCCTCGTAGTAGCAATGCCCGGTGGGGCAACTTGAGCCAGGAGGTATGTAGATGTTAATGACATCTCCTGTACGGATGGTTATACTAAGGCTTTCTAAAATGTTGTTGTTGTAACGAGGTGTAGCCCTGCCTAAATGTCAGACAGGGTCACCTCGAGTGTATTGCTCTTGGCCGGGTCGATATAAGAAAACGGCCCGGGTCGTTTCGGCACGATGGGTACAGCACAAGTACTGGTACCGTTCTCGTAGATCCGGCAATACAAGAAACTAAACTAGCCGTGCAGGCTATGTAGGTCATTTAGCGTTACCCAGGGTGCACCAACTGGGAGGCGACCTACTTTTACACTTAAGATATCATCCGTTTCTTCGATGTCGGTATCAAGTAGATCATACTGTACAGAGTTGTGTGTTATGAACGTTAGAACACCTCCTAGACCTCCTGCCTGAGGTCCGACCTAGGACTAAGCTTGGTTTCTTGGACTGCGGCAAGTTTTATGTCATATTGCGTCATCAGATTAGTTATTTCTGCGATCTTTCCAGTTAATCCGTTACAGTTGTGCTGTAAGATTTGGAAGTGCGCCGGTGGGGTCGATGTCGAGTTAACCATAGGCGTGAGAGACGGGCGGTGTTGGTAGGCTAAGACCAAGGCTGTGCCTCAGCCTAGTTAGCTGTGGACCTGGTGTGACTGGGTTGGCTGGCGTCGTAGTTTGAGGCGTGTTGCAACATGGTGGGATGAACGCATCCGTCCAAAGGTTCCTGTTTGCGAGCTCAGAGCATAGATGTACGTGGCATTGGCCTAAGCCAGGGGGGAGGATGATAGTTTCGGAATGGGACAAAACAAACTAAACAGAGTTACATTGAAAGTGACAGGTCTTGACCCCAGTATCAATAATCCGAAAGCTTCAGCTTATTGAAAGTCGATCATTGCTCGCGCTTAGAAATCTAAAAACTTGTTTTTATAGAAATAAGGGCCACTCTAATATGTATGTTATATAAACTTATATTGCAAGGTTTTATAAGTAATTTATCTAATTTTTTCATGAATGAGAAACTTGAAATTTGCTATTTTTTTAGTTTGGTTTGCTTTCACATAAAATTGGGTTGGCTATTTTGTAATAAGTGGCAACCGTGCTTAGCCAGCGTGACAGCATTGCCAGCTCTATATAAACATAACATTAGGGTTTTAGCGTTATGAATTAGTTTCTAACTAATGGCGGCGATATATCATAACCTCTAACGAGATTTTTAGCCGAGCTTCTCTTTCCAACTTGTGGTGTGTTGCTTTTGAGTTTTTCCTACAAGTTGGCGGGACCTACAGTTTTTTGCCGACTCCGAACGGCACTTGCAAAGCAAATGAATTTTTTGCTGAGAAGCTTCTCATGGCAGAAATACACCCGGAGAGTTTGCCAAACTACTGCCGAGGGGCGACCCCGTTTAGAAAAATTCTTTTTCTAAATAATTTTTGATGTTACTTTTGTCGGGCATCGAACCGCCACGACTTGGTGTAGAAGGCCGAACACTTAACCGCTACACCACGGCGGCCGCCATTAGTTTCGTTAACGTTAATTAGCGAAAAGAATTTATTTTGATAATTTATTTTCGTCAATCAACGAAATAATATTATTGTGATAATTTCATAATCGTTAGTTGAAGCATCATCGGGAATAACGTTCTAAATTACAAAATCAGAATTTCTCAGGAGAGCAAAAAAATGTTAAAGTCATAGCTTTTAAATTCATTTCTTTCAACTCTGTCCTTAACTTTTTCTTTTATATCTTTCATATTATCAGTTTTACACCGTCTCAATGATCTTCTAGTCCAGTGCTCTTATGTATCACTTTCGACGCTTGCATGCAGAATAATGTATGTGACTTTACATTACCCTACTATTTCTAGTTACTTTTTTCAGTTAGGAAGTGCACAATTTTTGAAATTTTGTTATCTGGCCAATAGAAGAGAGCAATGCAACAGGTAATATGCAATAGAACCGGGTTTGAAAAAATTTACAATTAGAAATTATTTTGCCGAGTGCCTTAACGATAAAAAAAAAACTGGATCGTTTCAACGAAACGATTTTTTTTTTTGATACACTCTAATACACTCTAATAATAAGTTGCTTGCCAGAACGGTTTTTGATAAATCCGCGAAATGACATTGTTTTTTTTTTTTTTTGCTCGGGCTCAAAAAACTACATTTATTTCCGTATATTGGGAGAAGCTTCTTATTCTGATAGATGTGCTAAGACACCATCAGCCACAAATTCCACTTTCAAAATATCATTCCACTTATTCTTGTATAATGCATTAAAATGCATTTTTTGTTACTCATATGTCGTGTCGTTAAGGAAACTTGTGAAAAAAAGGAATGGGACAAGTTATTTCCTAACAGAGGATTTGTTTACATATTTTAAGAACAAGTACTTATATTCTAAGAAATGTTCTTAAATTTTGATGAAAAAGTTCTTTGGAACGGTTTTAATCATTAATTCCTAAATCCCATGCACTTTTTCTTTGGAAACATGAACTTTTTTATTTCAGTGTGCGCGCTTTTCCCAATATAGGCGCATTAAAATCATTAATCATTAATCATGTTTCCAAAGAAGGGTACATAGATTTTAAGAAAGATTCATTAAAACCTCTCCAAAGAACTTTTTCATAGAAATTTAAGAATATTTCTTAAAATATAAGTACTTGTTCTTAAAATATGTACGTAAACAAATCCTCAAAAAGCATGAATTCATTCATAAATTGTAAAATAATTTTCTTAGAATGCATGAATATTTTCTTTTATTCTAAAAATATCAGCTTGAACGTCTATGAAACTTTTTTCTTAAAAAACATTTACGTTTTTGGTTTAGTGTAGTATTAAACTAGTTTAGTTGGAGTCCCACGGTTTTTTTTAATGCACCGACATAAAGTACACATAATTTTATCTAGTGCGTTCATGTAACTGATCTGTTAAGTATGAAAATTTATAAATTTTATAGCAAATGCTATAAAGTTATAAAATAAAAATATAAATTTTACTCATTTCTAGACACGAATGGATCGCATTGTAATCGAACACATGCTCCGAATGGGGTATTATGAAACCGCTGAATGCTTGGCAAAAAAGTCTGATATTCGGAGCCTAACAAATCTAGGTATGTAGTTCGTAAACTAATGGATTATTTAAATTAGTACAACAATTTAGCTCGGTGACGCGCACTCAATGGGGTTAATGTCACTGACATTAATTCACATGTTAACAGCTAATTAAGGCAATGACATTAATTCTTATGCTCGTAATGAACTATGTCAAAATATTTTGAGAAATAACGTTAATTGACACTAATTTTCTTTGAAACTAAACAGCTTATTTTTCCGAATATTTCGACGTTAATACATATTTGGAAAGTGAATTCAGCATATAAGAGCTTCACATAATACAAGCTATTTTGAACGAATGATTTTAAAGAGTTTTTATTCCAAAGTGTCATTTTTACTATACATTGCCGCTGGAATAATAACAGTGTAAAACTAAAAGTATAGTTTTAAAACCGATTAAAATAATGTTTCGGTTTCGGTTTTGTAACGGGTTTCGGTTCCAGGTTCGTTCTTCTGAATTTATTTTGGTTTCGGTTATGGTTTCGTTCCGGTTTCGGTTTACAAATAAAAACATGAACACAAAAAAAATTGCTACTACAAAGATAAGTATGTACGTAAATGCAAAATAGGTCTGCATTTTTTAAACTTTTTTCCTGTGGCCATGATGAATTTGCTTTAATATAGCAGAAAATGTTATATTTAGATGAAATTTTCGCAAATAAATTTAAAAAATTAACTCCACTTTTTCTATTACAAAAATATTAGAATGGAACATTAATATGAGTGATGCTTTCTGAGACGGGCCACATTGCTAGACCATCTTTCAAAGGGGTGTAACGGGGTGTGGCTGCTGTGCGACCTTGCCCAATCCCGGCTCTGGGCAACGTATGCTATCTAGGCTCGCGGCAGAAAGAGAGGGAGCCCCGGTGGGGCCACTATGACATACTTGGTTTAAGGGCTCACCGAGGTCCTTTGCGCGGCGTCTGTTCACCATGAGGTGCGGCGGCAAGCGGGCATCTGTCTTGAAGCAAGCAGTTCGCTATATAAATGTGTAAATATTTTCCAAAAACCCCAAAACGGGTTTGTGCGCTGGGCTTGGGTCCCGCCACGTAAAAAACTTAATTCCAATGAAAACTAATGTACCAAAGCCTCGGATGAGAACCCCATTTAATGTTGACGACCCGGCAAAACGAATAAGGAATAATGATTTGGATATTAGGGCATGTACCGGGAATGTCCGGACCCTTTCAAGGGACGGTACCGCTGCCCGACTGGTTGATGTCCTCGTAGGCGCAAAGGCCGACTTCACCGCCCTGCAGGAAATGCGATGGACGGGGCAAGGAAAGACGACCATCGGTCCTTGTGACGTATACTATAGTGGCCAGGCACGCGGCAAAGCGCGTGGTGTAGGATTCGTGGTGGGGAAGAGACTTCGCCGTCAAGTATTAGCGTTTTTCAACATAACATTTATCTGCGCCTATGCGCCGACTGAGGAGACGGACGACGCAGAGAAGGACTCCTTCTACGATAAACTTGAACAGACTTATGATCGCTGCCCCAGCATGATATCAAAATCGTGCTCGGCGACTTTAATGCCAAGGTGGGCAAGGAAGGAGTCTTTGGTCCAAAAGTTGGAAAATTCAGTCTCCACGATATAACATCCCCCAACGGCACTAGGTTGATTGACTTCGCCGCTGCTCGCAATATGGTCATCAGTAGTACCAGGTTCCAGCATAAGCGAATACACCAAGCCACATGACCGTCCCCTGATCAAAGAACTAGAAACCAGATTGATCATGTCATGATCGACGGCAGACACAGCTCCACCGTTCTGGACGTGCGTACCCTGCGTGGTCCCAATATCGACTCGGACCATTATCTTGTTGCAGCCAAGATACGCACACGCCTCTGTGCAGCGAAGAAAGTGCGCACAGTAACGGAAGGAAAGTTTGACGTCGAGAAGCTGCGCATGACACAGACAGCTGATAATTTCTCCACTCGACTCACACACCTGCTATCAGAGGGCAATCCTCGACCTAACGATGTAACCGAGCAATGGAGGCATATCTCTCACTCATTGCGTTCCGCCGCTGAGGCCACTATAGGGTTTCAGCCAGCCCGCAAGAACAACTGGTACGATGAGGAATGTAGCACTGCCTCGGACAAAAAGGACGCAGCATACAGGGAAACGTTGCGAACGGGCGCACCCCGCAGTGTATGGCAACGCTATAGTGAGGCGAGGAAGGAACAGAGGCGCCTTTTCAAAAAAGAAACGTGAAGCCGAAAGGCGTGAGTGTGAGGACCTTGAGATGCTGGCTGACAGGAATGATGCCCGAAAATTCTATGAAAAGATGCGACGGATGACGGAAGGTTTAAAGACCGGGGCAAGTTCCTGTAAGGACAATAACGGCGACCTGGTAACCGACGTACAGAATGTACTCAAATTATGGAGGGAGCACTTCTCCTCACTGCTAAATTTCGAGGGAGCAGTCGTACCCGATACCCCAATTCCTGACGATGGAAAAGTCGTCCCACCACCTGACTATGATGAAGTGAGGATAGCTATATCCCGGCTCAAAAACAACAAATCGCCTGGGAAAGACGGACTACCCGCCGAGCTGTTCAAACACGGAGGCGAAGAGCTGGTAAAAAGCATGCATCAGCTCTTATGCAGAATATGGTCAGATGAGTGCATGCCTCCAGATTGGAATTTAAGTGTGCTCTGCCCAATCTACAAGAAAGGCTATCCCGCTAACCCACCCAACTACCGCGGAATCAGTCTTCTTAATACCACATATAAGGTTATTTCTAGCGTATTGTGTGAACGACTGAAGCCCATCGTAGACAAACTGATTGGACCTTATCAGTGGGGCTTTAGACCTGGTAAGTCTACCATCGACCAGATTTTCACGATACGCCAAATCCTGGAGAAGACCCATGATAAAAGAATCGACACTCACCATCTCTTTGTCGATTTTAAAGCCGCTTTTGACAGCGCAAAAAGGAGTTGCCTGTATGCCGCCATGTCTGAATTTAACTTCCCTTCAAAGCTTATACGGCTTTGCCAAATGACGTTGAGCAAAACCAACAGCTCCGTCAGAATTGGGAAGGACCTCTCTGAGCCATTTGAAAACAAACGAGGCTTCAGGCAGGGCGACTCCCTTTCTTGCGATTTCTTTAATCTGATGCTGAAGAAGATAATTCGAGCAGCAGCGCTAAACCGCAATGGCACAATCTTTTACAAGAGCGTGCAATTGCTGGCGTATGCTATTGATATTGATATCATTGGCCTTAACAGCCGCGCCGTAAGCGCTGCTTTCTTTGGGTTGGATAAAAAAAAAAAAAAAAAAAAACTAATGGCGGCGATATACCTACAGGTTATCATCATAACCTCTAACGAGATTTTTAGCCGAGCTTCTCTTTCCAACTTGTGGTGTGTTGCTTTTTGAGTTTTTCCTACAAGTTGGCGGGACCTACAGTTTTTTGCCGACTCCGGCACTTGCAAAGCAAATGAATTTTTTGCTGAGAAGCTTCTCATGGCAGAAATACACCCGGAGAGTTTGCCAAACTACTGCCGAGGGGCGACCCCGTTTTAGAAAATTTTTTTTTTCTAAATAATTTTTGATGTTACTTTTGCCGGGCATCGAACCGCCACGACTTGGTGTAGAAGGCCGAACACTTAACCGCTACACCACGGCGGATAAGGAAGCGAAAAAAGTGGGTCTGGCGGTGAACGAGGACAAGACGAAGTATCTGCTGTCATCAAAGAAAGAATCGGCGCACCTGCGGCTTGGCAGCCAGGTCACCGTTGATAGCTACACGTTTGAAACGGTGAGAGACTTCGTCTATTTGGGAACCAGCATTAACACCGAAATTAAAAGAATCACCTTTGCTAACAAGTGTTACTTTGGACTAAGTAGGCAATTGAGAAGTAAAGTCCTTTCTCGACAAACAAAGATCACGCTCTATAAGTATCTCATAATACCAGTCCTGCTGTACGGCTCGGAATCATGGACAGTGTCAAGAGAAGATGAGATGGCCCTTGGAGTATTTGAGAGAAAAGTTCTCCGGAAGATTTATGGTCCTTCCCGTGATGCCAACGGCGAGTATCGAAGGAAATTTAACGATGAGCTGTACGAGCTTTACGCAGACCTGACCATAGTTCAGCGGATTAAAGCCCAAAGGCTCCGCTGGCTGGGTCATGTTATGCGAATGGACAAAGAAGCACTAGCACAGAAAGTTTTCCTATCGACACCCGAATTCGGCAGCAGGGGGGAAGGGGGAGACCTCGACTGAGATGGAAACAACAGTTGGAGGATGACTTGAACTCCCTTGGGGTTTGCAATTGGCGTCAGTTATCGCTAAAAAGGAATGACTGGCGTGCTTTGTTACGAAACGGCCAAAATCGCCTAGGCGGTTAAGCGTCATTATGACGCAAGCCAAGATTAGTCTTTCAAAAAATTATTCATGGTACCCTTTCGTAAAATAAAATATGTGCCTAAAAAAAAGAAATTGAAAAACTTCAAAACCGCTTGGAACCGGTTCCGGATTTTGACACGGTTTCGGTTTCGTTCTTTTTCAAATAAAAATAACGGATTCGGTTTTGAAAAATTAATCGGTTTTAATCGTTTACGGTTACGGTTTCGGTCCTTGCTTATGGACCACTTTGTGTCACTTTTGGACCACTTTCGGTCCAGTTGTGGACAACTTTGTGTCACTTTCGGACCACTTATGGACCACTTTGTGTTACTTGGGGAACACTTTGTGTCACTTTCGGACCACTTATGGACCACTTTGTGTTACTTGGGGAACACTTTGTGTCACTTTCGGACCACTTTGTTTCGCTTCTGGACCAGTTGCGGACCACTTTGTGTCACTTACGGACCACTTTGTGTCACCTTTGGACCAGTTGCGGACCACTTTGTCTCACCTTTGAATCACTTTGTGTCACTTATGGACCACTTTGTGTAACTTTTGGACCACTTGCGGACCACTTTCTGTCACTTTCGGACCACTTGGGGCCACTTTGTGTCACTTGGGGACCACTCTGTGCTTTACGGTATGCAATGCATGCATGTCTTGAAATCAAAACCGAATCAATGGTCCATCGAATCAGTTGCCTTTCGAGATAGGTGTAAAGGATGACAGTTGTCTTGTAAGTATATAAACACCAACACATCTTCGTTTATTGCAGTGGCGTGCAGTGCCCTTTCGCATTCACTGGGAAGCTGTTCGGCTCAAACGTTGCATTCGTCTCGTGTCGTGCATGTAGCTAATGCTATGGATACACACACGGAGATTACCTCCAATAAATCTTCTTTAATCAGATCCAAATTTTACCCTGACACACACAAAATTGAAGATTAACAATCGGCGCACTAAATGGCTTTGGTTGTAGTACTTGCGGTTTATAATTAGAGGTCGCTCTTTTTTGGTGACTCTAGTGTCCAGTAGCGGTAACCTCGTAATTTTGGTAGTTGTCCTTGCTATTTTCGGTCAAATCGTTATGATATCTGCTCAAATCTTCTTAATTTTTGGGAGTTTATAATGAAGATTATGCTCAAGTTAACTCCCAAAAGCGGAGTTAATTCGGAATTTGCGCTAATGTATCAGGAGTAAGCGAAAACCCGGTACATATCTATTTTAATACTACAAATTAAACAAATCAACTTCTTAAATGTGATTGCGTCTCACATAAGACACAGTAGAAAGGAATTTTTCACATAGGTACTTATACTAATATTGCTTTTGCAGCATTTTTGTACATTTCAATATTTACAGTTATCCGGTCTCTGATTTGTATATTTCAAACTGTTTTTTATATTGTTGAAAAATAAAAAAAGGAAGTACACAAAAGGGCTGACACATAAGCGCAAATCCGGAGTTAACTGCGTTTTTTGGGATTTAGCTTGAGCATAATCTTCATTATAAATTCCTAAAAATGAAGAAGATTTGAGCAGATTTAAGAAATTTTCGCTAGCAGCAGTCTTCAGATAAATAACAAAATCAGCAAAAAATACAACCAATATTACGATTTCACCGCTACTGTCACCGATAAATTAACATAAATAGCAAGAAACACAATCAAAATTATCATTTTCAATGTTGGTAATCGTCAATTTTGTGTGTGTCAGGGTAAAATTTGGATCTGATTAAAGAAGATTTATTGGAGATAATCTCCGTATGTGTATCCATAACATAACGGCGGTTTTCGCGACTAGCCGTTAACCTAAGGCTCACTAAATTTATCAGCCAGTTCATCCTCCTGTCAAAATAAAGGGCAAATGAAGTGGCTGTTAAATTGACACTGAACTTCGACGTTAAATCGGCGCTAAGAGTGTAAACCTGCTGAATTCCGTTTTTAGCAAACTTCATTTTTTGATGCGGTTCTAAGAAGGAGACGATTCTGCAGGTAGCAAAAACAGAAAACCGTTAAAGTTAAAATACAAATTCAAATGTTGTTTGATGAAAAAAGCTGCTACATATATCCAACAAATTGTATTTCTGTCGCTCGATTGCAGTTCTATCCTAGAGTATTACTTTCTGGGCTTAAGTTTAGATATTTCAAGGAAATTATGGCTCTAAAACCATAATTTGAAAGTTGAAGTTGTATTAGAAATACCATAGCTACTGAGTGCTAAAACACGTCCGAAACGGAATCCGAAACACGTCTCTACTCATCTCGAAATTTTTGAACTTGCCCTGATGATCTTAAAACCCCTTATTTTGCATAAAAATCCCTTTATCCATTTTCAATCGAAAATTCCGAAAAAAAGGGATAAATCTCTCAAACTGGCCACACAGCCTGTAGCTGGCATTTTGAAATAGAAAAGCACAAGAAGACGTTAGCTCAAATTCACGGTTACCTCCGATTGGTTATTTTCGACATCGAAAGTGATCACAAAAAAGTGATCACAAAAGTAGCTACTTAATAACTTGATAATATCTACTAAATATCTATGTATTTACTTGGTTTAACTTGCATTAAGTCACTTTTTTATTTATAATATAGTCAGATAATATTATAAATAAAAAAGTGACTTAATGCAAGTTAAACCAAGTAAAATAAATTTTATTACATGTGGGAAAACTGTCCCTTCGTATACCTACCAAATCATACAATCCCCCTTTCTGTGTTGTTGAAAAATTGTTAATATTGATAAAAATGTACAGTATGTGCGGAATGTATGTATACTAGGGTGACCGCAGTGATAGGGAGGGGAACTTTTTTGAGGAATTTTGTCAACGGGAACCCCATAAAATGATCAGCCTTTGCAGATATTACGATAGCCAAAGTTTAAGAACGATTGGATCATATTTCCTACTAATTTATATTCTATGGCCGTGTTTTTATTTACACGCATATGCGTTAGCGCTTAGATTTTGCATATGCGCGTAAAAAAAACACGGCCTATGCCAAGGGTCGGCGTTTTTTTTTGAGTATGTATTGGTAGATGCGATAGTAACTTCGCTACAGTGGTGCTAAGAACAAAATTTCCGCGCCAGTTGCTTAACCGACAGCAAGGAAGTAAAAACGCTATCACTTTGACGCAAAACTTATATGATAATAAAACAAAGCCTAAATAATTTTTCCTTTGTTTAAATATGTAACTCTGCTTGGCAGATTTAGTTTGAGACGATTTCCGCATTTCTACTTTATTCTAATTGAAACTCCTTCCTTTGCCCTTATTTTCTTTTTTATTTCCTTACGTCCCTTTCCTTTTTATACATTCTCTTTCTTTATATTCCTCTTATTTCTGCTCCCTGCTAGTAATACAGTTTTACTTTTCTTTTATAACTCAGAGTTAGCGTGAAGTGAGCGGTTAACCGCATACGTTTTTGACTAGTTTTCAAATTAACTCAGAGTTAAGGTTTCCTTTCCTTCACTTTCTATTCCTCTACTCTAGTTTATCCTGCATTTATTTGAAAAATTATTTAGAATTGCCCTTTCATTCATTTTAAATCGCGCATAATTTACTGTCGCATCAAACAAACAACAAAGCGAGGATACGTGTTACCCAACACCACTGTGGCGCAATAGCTCTTTTGCTCTCATCAGCAGAACTTTTCTCTCAAATACTTCATGGGCCATCTCATCTTCTCTTGACACTGTCCATGATTCCGAGCCGTACATCAGGACTGGTATGATGAGAAACTTATAGAGCGCGATCTTTGTTTGTCGAGAATTGACTTTACTTCTCAATTTCCTACTTAGTCCAAAGTAACACTTGTTGGCAAGGGTGATTCTCCGTTGGATTTCTAGACTGATATTGTTTTCGGTGTTAATGCTGCTGGTCCCCAATTTGTAGCTATCAACTGTGACTTGGCTACCAAGGCGCAGGTGCGCCGATTCTTTCTTTGATGACAGCAGATACTTCGTCTTATCCTCGTTGACCGCAAGACCCACTTTTTTCGCTTCCTTACCCAGTCCAGAGAAGGCAGCGCTTACGGCGCGGTTTCTAAGGCCAATGATATCAATATCATCGACATACGCCAGCAATTGCACGCTCTTATAGAAGATTGTACCATTGCGGTTTAGCTCTGCTGCTCGAATTGTCTTCTCCTGCAAAAAGTTGAAGAAATTACACGAAAGTGAGCCGTCCTGTCTGAAGCCTCGCTTGGTTTCAAATGGCTCATAGAGGTCCTTCCCGATTCTGACAGAGCTGTTGGTATTGCTCAACGTCATTTGGCAAAGCCGTATAAGCTTTGCAGGGAAGTCAAATTCAGACATGGCGGCATGCGGGCAACTCCTTTTTGGCGCTGTGAAATGCAGCTTTAAAATCGACAAAGAGATGGTGCTTGTCGATTATTTTATCATCGGTATTCTCCAGGATTTGGCGTATCGTGAAAATCTGGTCGATGGTAGACTTACCAGGTCTAAAGCCACACTGATAAGGTCCAATCAGTTTGTCTACGATGGGCTTCAGTCTTTCACACAATACGCTAGAAAGAACCTTATATGCGATATTAAGACGACTGATTCCGCGGTAGTCGGTGCGGATTGGGCAGAGCACACTTAAATTCCAATCCGAAGGCATGCACTCTTCTGACCATATTCCGCATAAGAGCTGATGCCTGCTTTTTACCAGCTCTTCGCCGACTTTTCCATCGTCAGGGATTGGGGTATCGGGTTCGACGTCTCCCTCGCAATTTAGCAGTGTGGAGAAGTGCTCCCTCCATAATTTGAGTACACTCTGTACACCGGTTAACAGGCCGCCATTATAGTCCATACAGGAACTTGCCCCGTTATTAAACCTTACGTCATCCGCCGGATCTTTTCATAAAATTTTCGGGCTTCATTCCTGTCAGCCAGCATTTCAAGCTCTTTACACTCGCGCCTTTCGGCCTCACGTTTCTTTTTTCTGAAAAGACGTCTCTCTTCCTTCTTTGTCTCACGATAGCGTTGCCATACACTGCGAGTTGCGCCCGTTCGCAACGTCTCCCTGTATACAGCGACCTTTTTGTCCGAGGCAGTGCTGCATTCCTCATCGTACCAGTTGTTCTTGCGGGGCGCAGGCACACTAATAAGTGTTGGGTGTAATGGTTACACACTGCGGTTTAGAAATTCCTAATCTCCTCACCTTGGTTCGATGACCAGTGAAGGTGGGAGAAAATTTCTAAGCAATAATACAAAGCGGTTTGACAAGATCCTTCAACGGATCGAAATTGCAATCATCGTAGTTGGTATTGTAAGTAGCATTTTGCAACTTGTTTTCGCCAAAAACTCAAAAGAGTGATTTGATAAAAAAATTTCGACTGGTCAAAAGTCCACAAAACTTTCAAAGTTCGTAAATATAATCACCAATAATAACAATAACTAAAATTATAATAATAAAATTTGTTAAAATACATTAACGTGTGTAAAAAACCCGTTTTCCCATTATATAAGAAATTGTTCATGATATCATAAGTTTGTTCCTAGAGGTACCTATTAAAATTTTTGGTGACAAAGGCTGTATTAGCTCGGTTCGGTTACAAATAACAAAAAATATGTATGGAATACAAATTAGTGAGAATAACATGCCTTTGCATCATGAGAAAAATAATGAAGAGTTCCGGAGATACGGCCTAAAAAGCGCCCAGCGGCACGTGTTAATATGATCCAATCGTTCTTAAACTTTGGCTATCTTAATATCTGCAAAGGCTGATCATTTTATGGGGTTCCCGTTGACCAAAATTGGACATCGATTTTTTACGGCCACCCTAATGTATACACCTACACGGAGGAAAATCTATGGATCTAACATCCATAACACTGGATCACAAATTCCAACTTATTTTCTGCACCAGAGACGCCATAGTGAAATTCCTATGTAAAATCACCTCCTAATTCCGAAAATCAAAGTTATTTTTACTTGAATGGTACCGTTTTTGAGATATTTACGATTTACCGTTATTTCAAAAAACAAAAAAGATGGCTCCACTTAATCGTGTATATCTCAAGAACAAATTGAGCTATTCGAAAACGGTTTGAAAAATTTGAAAGCTTATAAAACTTACTATAATCAGTACATACAACACTTTTTGCTAGGTCCTGCAGATTCAAACATAGTGAACAATCATTACGGATTTTTTAAATTTTTTTTGTAAAAATAAAAAAAAATTTGTACTTTGCGAGGAAGCTTCTCGAAAACTTTTTGTTTTTTAGCAAATATTCCCCCCCCCCCCCCCCCCTCTAAGCTCTGTTTTATTACAAAAAAAAAACAAGCTATCAGTGAACAAAATCGATGAACTAATACAAAAGTTATAAGCATTCAAGTAAATATATCCATTTAATACTTAAGTACCCTACAAATAATAGCATATGTACATATCGACGTGCCATACGAAAACTAACACTTTTAAAATTTTTTACGAAAACTAACACTTTTCAAATTCTGTAAGAAGACTAACACTTATATTTTGTGTCTGACGAAATATAACATTTTTAATTTGTGTCTGACGAAAACTAACACTTTTATTTTCTGTCTGACGAAAACTAACACTTTTGGCTAGTACATTTTCTTCAGAGAAAACCTGAAAGTGTTACTTTTCGTCAGACACAAAATAAAAGTGTTAGTTTTCGTCAGACACAAATTGAAAGTGTTAGTTTTCGTCAGACACAAAATAAAAGTGTTAGTTTTCTTCAGACACAAAATTTTTGGTGTTAGTTTTCGTATGGCACGGCGATATGGTTCTGTCTTAACTCTATGATCTTATTTTATAATTGAAAAAGTTATGTGTCTTGTTTTGACGCTTATTTAGATTAGGATCGGTTTCTCTTATGAGAAACCAGCAGTAGTCGCCCATCATAGCGACATCCCAGAATCCTTGATACCGACTTTCAATCACTTTCATTTGCTGGTGAAACCTTTCGCCATGCTCGTCACTTTCGTCGCCAAGATTTTGCGGGAAAAAATTTAAGTGGGAGTGTAAGAAATGAATTTTTAAAGACATATTTACATTTGAACATTTGAACATTTATTAAACTTTCATAGGAGGTACAGTAAGACTTATAGTCTTTTAATTGTACTAACATGATCACAGGTACATAGGTATATAGAGATTACAAAATTTTAAACTTAAAACTAACTAAAATCGTAGTACATTATCAGTTAAAGAATGAAAGGGGGGAAAAAGGGGAAACCAGATAGGGAAAATGGTAAAAGAAAGTGGGAAAAGAGGTTACTAACCAAAAAATGATTTGACTGCCTTTTCGAAACATCCTATCGATGTTATGCTTTTAATTGCAACTGGTAGCGAATTCCAGATTCTAATATGGTCAAACTTCTTTTTACGGTATATAAATCTAGCAGCGTTATTCAGAGCCAAGTTCAATTTATTTCTTGAGTTACAATCCAGATCACAATAAACAAGTTCAAAGTATGATATATGGGGCACAATTAATGACTGTACCAACTTAAGTTTTGTATGTGTCGGAAGATCAAAACATACTTGCCACAAATTCCTTAAAGCAAAGTAAATCCTTGATAAGCTGTAATTAATGTGATCCGAGCATGTTAGTTTCGAGTTCATCTTGAAGCCGAGGTTTTTTACAGTCATCTGGGGTGCTATGACTGAGTCGTTTAGAACAACAGCCGATATGTCTTTTAAGTCAAAGGAGGCATGCGATATGGGGAGAAGTTGTGTCTTGGCCGTATTTAAGCTAAGTCCATTCGCCATAGCCCATATAGATATTCTTTTTAGGTCCGCATTTAGTCTGAAAACTAAATCCTCGCTAAGACCAATTGGGCGTGAAAGATAAATTTGTGTGTCATCGGCATAAAGATGTACAGATGCATCATAGCAGCAGTGAACAATATCATTGATGAACGCACTAAAAAGAAGAGGGCCTAAAATTGATCCTTGCGGAACTCCCGATGAAATTTCTTCACGAGAAGAAAAACAATGACCGCACTGAACTTGCTGATATCTATTCGAGAGGTAGCTTTTTAAAAATTTAATGGAGGCTGCATTAAAACCAAAGTAGTGCTTGAGCTTTAACAGAAGTATATCATGATTCACAGTATCGAATGCTTTAGAAAAGTCTAGCAGTACCAAGAATGTAAGATATTGTTTATCAAAAGCAGACCGAATGTCTTCTATTACCTTTAGTATAGCAGTAGAGCAACTGTGCCCATGCCGGTAGCCAGACTGGCTTGCACTAAGAAGACCATGCTTTGTGAAATGTGCCACGATTTGTTTCGCAAGAAGCTTTTCAAAGACTTTGGCAAGTACAGGCAAAACACTAATTGGCCGGAAGTCTCTAGGAGACTCGGGTTGATTATTTTTAGGAATTGGAATGATGTTAGCAAGTTTCCATTCACTTGGAAAAGTAGAAGTCGTAATCGAGAAGTTTAGGATGTGTGTGAGTGATGGAACCACGCATGGGGCAATAAGTTTTAAAAATCGTAAGCTTATATCATCCACGCCAATCGCATTCGATTTAATGGCAAATATACATTTTAGAATTTCCGCTTCAGTGGACACCTCGAAACCAAACGAATCAGGAAACTTACAGATTTGGTTTGCGTCTATATTAAAACTTGGCATAACAGTTTGGGAACTTCCATTAATAAAATATGAATTCATCTCATCCGCATTAATTTCACAGACCTTGACATCCTTGGAACCTACACCAAACGACTTCAAATTCTTCCACAAGACCTTTGAAGGAACGTCTTTACTAAATTTAGCTTCCAGGAATACTTTTTTAGAGTGTCGTAGTTCAGTCGTGACTTTATTTCTGGCTCTTTTATAAGCTTCCCAGTTTTCAGAAGAAGGGCATGTCTTCCACATTTTGTACGCCTTGCTTCTAGCTTTAATCCACTTTAGATTTTCTTTAGAGAACCAAGGCTTGTTATTCGAGGCCAATTTAGCAATACGAAGATGTACATATTTATCGAACAAGTATTTTATAAGCCTTGTTACATGGTTCAGTTTAAGATCAACAGAGGAAAGAAACCAACATGCATTCCAATCCAACGAAAAACCCTCATTTATTAGCGCAGGAAAATCTATATTTTTAAAATCACGAAACGTGAGAGAGTTAAGACAATTTCTGCTGCCAAAATCTATGTCATATGATAAAAACATCAGCTCGTGATCAGAAACGCCATCGAGTGCAAATTGATCAATATGATTGATCACACCAGTCACACTGACACCAAAAATATCAAGCATACTAGGCTTACAAGACGGTCCAAACCGGGTTGCATATTTGTTCACAACTGTAATGCCACAAGAGGTAAGATAGTCAAGAAGATTCCTACTAAGAGAGTCAGCAGCTAGGAGATCCACGTTAAAATCACCACAAACTAGAACGTGCACATAGCTTATAGACAGTTCCGATATTTTTTCAAACAAGTATGCAAGATCATTAGATTTATGTGGGTTATAAACGCAAATAACAAGCAATTTTTGTCCGTTATTACTAAACTCAACAAATAGGCTTTCAACAATCTCAGAAGAAGAAGACTTGTAGATAATTTTGTAGTTGAGCAAAGATTTAAAATAAATAGCAAGTCCACCCCCCCTGAGACCAGAAGTTCTATCATTTCGGATAATAGAATAAGTACCAAAAGAACATACAGCATCAGATAAATTATGCTTAAACCATGTCTCTGTAACACAAATCAAATCAATGTTAAGATCGCTAAAAATCATGTTTATGTAATCAAGTTTATCAGCTGTTAGGCTACGTGCATTAAATTGACAAACATTAAAACCTCTGTGGTGAGCACTAACAATTTTTAAAGCTTGCCTTAGATAGTTGTTGTTAGCACTAATACCAAAATTGCTACTCATATTAGAAACATAAATAAGATGAATCAGTCGGGCAGTCAAAATTGGCAAATATGGAAGAAGGGGGATTAAGGAGATAGTACAGCGTATCAAAGTAAACAAAGTTAGAGTAAAGAGAAGTAACTGAGAAGGTGAGGTGTTTAGAATGATGGTAGAAGAAACTCAATGAACATAATTGTATTACTAACATAATAATAAATAATGTATGCATGTAAGTATATATCTGCGCTCACTCTCCAATTAACGCATTCAGCTCAGCTCTGCAACTTATAAGTTTTGGCTCATCATCGGATTTAATACGTACGAATACTTTGCCGCGAAAAGAGTAGGCCGATGATAACCGCTTCTGTCGTCTAAGCTCTGTGGCATATGCCATCACTTCTCTTAGTTTGATAGGTAGGCTCTCGTGCAGATAAATAGAACCATACCCAGGTAGATTAATGTCGGAGAGAATAATAGACTTTTGCTTAGATTTGCGGTATCCAGCAATAGCTTTTAAGAGCAGGTTACGTTCACACGCAGAAAAGAGCTTAATGACAATAGCATCAGCACTATTTGAGCTACCCTTTTGTCTGGCTTTTGCGCTCGGCACACGGAAAGCATCACGTAGTGGTGGAGGTGTGTGTTCAGCTACTCTGCAGATGCTGGCAAAGAGATCTGGCAAACTCTCTTGAGATGTACGTGGGACGCCGGTAATGATCAGGTCAGTAGAAACTGCGCTGCTTTCAAGAGCATTGACCTGCGCTTGAGCTGCTAACAAATCTCTGCGTAGATTGAGAACGTCAGAGCAAGCATTCTCTACTGCAGTTACTCTTCTGTCGATCGCAGTCAATTTCAGCTTCAGATTAGCAGTCTCAGCAGCCAACTCAGAAATTCTCTGCATAATTCGCTCTTCTGACTCACCCAGCGCTTTAGTTATTGATGTGGTGACAGCTGCAGTCAATTCTTCTATTAATTCCTGAAAGAAAATAAAAAAGTAAATTAGATAAATACATAAGTGACACATTAGTATATAATTTTCTTAGGCTGCATTTATCTTTCAATTCAGAACAAATTTTTTGTTTATATTTTTCCCGTTCTTGTTTGTTCGGAACTGGACGATGAATTCAGATTTATGGCTATATATTCTCATGTAAATTTATGTAATATATAATTTATTATAATATGTTTTTTTATTTACCCATTTCCGCATAGTTTTTGATTAAGTCGTTCACTATCATATCGTAGTTAGGACTTTTGTGTTTGCCTAAAAAAGAAGTAACGACCTTTTCAAAAGAATCCCACGCTGCTGCCTCCACTGGTGACAATAGTTCTTTGAAATGGTTATTGGTCATCATTTTCCTTATTTGCGGTCCCACAAAAATCCCTTCCTTTATTTTTGCTTCTGAAATCTCTGGGAAGATTGTCTTCAAATGATGAAAAGCCTTATCAAAGTTTTTGATAAGGCCGAGCTTGATGTGGAGCGGTGGTAGAATTATTTTTTCCTTCTTTATAAGTGGAGAGTATTTTATGTTATCTACCCCAACTTGAAACTCGATTCGTTCTGGCCAATCCTTTATGATGTAGTGGTCTTGACGAGCTCGGCTATCCCATTTGCATAGAAAACAACAGTATTTTGTGTATCCACTTTGTAGACCACATAGCATTCCAACGACTTTAAGATCGGCACATATTTTCCAATCATGTTCTTCGTATTTGATTAACTTGAGCAATTTTTGCATTATCTATATGTTTCCTTCGTATTTACTGCATGCGCGATCGGGATAGATGGCTTTTGGTTGCCAATATGCAATAATACGGCCTTTAAACTTAATTTATTGCCGTCTATGAACAATCGCCACTCTTTTGAATCATATGGTTCACCAAATTGTTTGAATAGACCAGCAATGTCTTTGCAGTAACAAACACTATCCTCCTTCGTATAGTACTTGGAAAATTCTTGTTGACGAGTTCTATAATATGTTACCTTAACATCGGATGAAACAAATTTAAATTGTTGCATTCGAGAGGCGTGTAGTTCGGCCTTTTCCTTTGACAATTCCAAATCCCTTATCCAATCATTGAGTTGTGCTTGTGACAAAGAATTTCTTTCGTTTTCCGTTCGAAATTCAGTACAACATGATGCCGCGTAATCAGATACTACTGTTGACAATGAAACTGGAGCCGGAACTAAAGTTAAATTTGATTCTGGCAATGTCGCCTCTGTTGAAATTAGTTCTGGTAATAACACTGTACATACGCTCGCATATGTTACTTTTCTGGACTTTCCAACCCCAAGTACTTTTGTAGTACAAATATAGCAGCCCGTTGAATGGCAAGTTGGTTCCCTCCACTTCATTGGTGTAATAAATTTCACACGTCGCCTAAATAGATAGTTTCAGAAATTAGTCAGCTATGCATTAAAAGGGAACAAATTCCTAATTTTTACAACGTACCTTTTTGTTCCGGTTTCCGAAGAAATCAATTCGACTCGGCATGTGGTGCACACAGTGTTCGGTGTCCAAGGTTTTTCATTGTTTTTAGGCTCAATTCCAAAACACTTATAGTATGTAACTTTCAAAGGATTTGAAAACACACGTCTCATACTTTTAACAATAAATTGACCGCAGATGAAGCAGAACATATCTGGATCATTTGTACACTCAAACTCTCGCGCCCTTTTATTAATTTTTTATTTTTAAGTAAATGACGGGTTATAAACTGCAATTATAAACTGAACAGTATCCGGCGAGCCTTGCAGATATTATGAAGGAACAAGGCGCATATACTCTTATTTATACTTAGATCCAGTAAAAATTCAAGCCTACCTGAACAAAAAGGTTCCCTAGTTCTACAAAGAAAACACTACCTGCCTCAAAAATATGCTCTTGTTTAAAATGTACCTAGGTTTGAGAAAACGACACTAACAGCTTTTTGTATCTAATAACTTTTCGAAAATCTACCTGCTAACTAACTGATATACGAATACTAACACATATGTACCAGTAGGGTCAGGGCTCGAACTTTTGAAATGTGAATGGTGGTAGACGAATTTCAAAAATAGTGGTAGACGGTGGTAGATTTTTTTTTTTCAGGAAGCAATAATAAACACTTTTTTATCATACAAAACTAGTAGGATTTTATTATGAAACAATAAGCTAAAATATATTTCACATTTCATGTTTATAAAACCCTCAACAAAACATGTACAAAAAAAAAGTATTTACTTAAACACTACATACACATGTATATTTATGTATGGCTTATTAACTCAGTACAAGCAAAGAGAATATATCAACAAGAGCCACCACTCGTTATGAAAGCAACGAAAAAGATGGATGCCGTTTTCTTTCAGGGTTTCGGTAATTTCGATATAAATATGTTATTGTCTAATCAAAACAAAATGTGTAAAAGAAAATAGACGAGAAATGAAATAACACAAGAGTCGAAACAAAAATTTACCAGCTGTCGAATTTACAAAACTGAGGAAAACAAAATTACCGAAACCCTGAAAGAAAACGGCATCCATCTTTTTCCTTGCATTTATAACGAGTGGTGGCTCTTGGTTATATATTCTCTTGGGTACAAGGAACAAAAACACCATCTAGAAATTTAAAATTTCTATAATATTTTATAAGCTCTATGGGAGGCAGAAATAAATTACGTCCGTTGCAGTACTCTTTTATTAATAGCAGATTGGAAATGCAAGAAGACTTTAATCCATTGCGTTTAGCAGATTTTATGTCGTTCACTATGGAGTATGAGCGTTCTGCAGCTGCACTGCTGTGAGGTAATGTTGCTAAGGAGCACATATATTTACTTAAATTCTCAAACAAATTTTCTTCCAGAACGTTTTTTTCTGCTCCTAATTTTATCCACCCTTTCACATAGACATCGGAAAAGATGTTTTCTATTTCCTCTTTATCATATAACATTAAAGATCTCGCCTCATTGTTAAGTATTTCTGTGGAAGTCTTATGAATTGGAAAGGCTTTAATTAGCGGTACAATCGTTGGTAATTGACTAGATTGAATCTTTCTGGGATCAAAATACTCCAAAAGTTGTAACTTTTCGTCTTCGAAATTGAATCGTTTCATAACTTCGTTACAAAGAGAAATATAATAATTTACGAAATGTGTTTTAATTCTCACTTGGTCGATATTTTTTGATTCAAAAAACTCAGCACACTTCAACTCGAAAAACATTTCCGAAATCGGCAAGTGTAAATTTGTATCTTCATATTTAACGGTCAGAGAAATATATTCCCGTTTTATAAAGTTATGAAGAAGTTCTATAAAAAAGCGCTCCATATGCCGATACAATAGGTGTATCAAAGTACCCCTAGATTGATACGTTTTGTTCCACACCTTTGTCTTCTCCAAAATATAGCTTAAAAACAAAAGGTAGGCCCTATTTGTATCACTTAAATCTTCTAATATATCACCTACTATGAAATTATGCTTTAAAGGAACCCATTTTTCAATAAATCGACCAACGACAGCCTGCAAGGAAAGCCAACGTGTGCCGGAAAGTGACAGAATTTTATGTTGTGAAATATCAAAATACTCTTGAAACTTTTTAAATTCTTATATACTTAATGATTTTTCGGCCTTTAAATTTGCAAATTAGATAACTTGTAGAGCTCTAGGCCACTCAAATATTGGTGTTATATTGAATTAAAACAATTGTTTTATTTTTCCTATTACACAATATTTCGTTGCATTTTATTTTTTCGATATTTCGACCTCAGTTTGAAGTTATCATCAGGAACTGAAACAATTTACATAAGTACACATTATAAACAAATCAACAAATATTAAAACATAATCTAACACTTACACTCTTGACTGCACCTGGTCGACTAACTTGACATGTAAATTAAAAATTCAAAACAGTGGCAAGCCATACCACGAAAAAATATAAACATTGAAAGAAACAGTAATAATAAACAAAAATTTGCAATAACAATAATGTATGAACAAATAAAGGAGAACGACGCTAACAACCTGTAATATTGGCTGCTTGGTTGTTGTTGTGTGAGAACGCATGATAAATGGACAAAACACGGTAAACGACAATCTCTTACATTATTGTCCCCCATCTCTTTTGTGATCAAATTTCTAAATGCTGGAGCACAATGAGCACTATCGCTCTTAAAATTCATGCGTTTGTCGCTCGGTGTGTTAATAATGTGCAGCATCTCCAAAAAAAAGCGTTTTTTATAATTATGTTCTTGTTGTAAAATTTCTACGTTCTCTAAGTCGGGAGAGTGTCCAGTGTTCTTGCAATGTAGTGTTAAAGCCGTTTTGTTGTCATTAGCGTGGTCACGATTTTTGATGTTTGATTTATGAGCGGAAATCCTTGTCTTGAGTTTTGATTTAGTTGTATCCACATACATATACTTTATTACATACGTGGGACCCGTCCCCGTTGCAATTGATTCTATAAATAACGTCAGATTTCTCATATTTTCCGACTTTACTTTTTGTATTACTATATATTTTCTGTAGTGTGTTATGGTATTTAAACGCTATTTGAAACTGTTCTTTATTATACATATTCGAATGTTTGATTCGGTTTGACAACCCGGGTACGAATACGGATGTTTTATATACTTTGCTGGTTTTGTTTGTGTCTGTTTGGCTTCTATTATAATACTCGCGTATGTATCCGTTAATGAGATGCGTGGGGAACTCGTTGTCTGATAGAATTTTTTTAATTATTGTGATATTTTTGTTATGATATATATCGTCGCTGATTGAGAGTACTCTTCTTATAAAATTCTTGGCAGTATTCACTATCGTCATCTTAGCATGTTTAGAGTTGAAATTGATTAACCTTCCGGACGATGTAGGTTTTTTGTACCAATCAAAAGTTAAGTGGTTATCTTTCTTTATAACTACAGTGTCCAGAAACGGTAGTTTCTGGGAATTCCACTTAGACCTATATGTTCGTCCATCAATTCTCCGTCGTACAATCTATGTAAATATATTGTTAAAGTCCTCAAAAATATTACCGTAAAGTCCAAGTATAATGTAAAAGATGCGATTGAGTTTAAAAACAAAATCAAAGAAACCCATGTGTATGACGATGAGAGTCTTGTGTCGTTTGATGTCGTCTCTTTGTTTCCAAGTATCCCGGTAGATCATGCTATTAAAATCATTTCGTCTAAATGGGATGAGATTAAACATCACACAACCCTAACCAAAGAAATATTTCTGAATATTGTAAATTTCTGCATCAAAGACAACAGGAATTTCACGTACAACAACAAAATTTACGAACAACAGTCAGGTATGCCCATGGGATCCCCGGCATCACCTGTTATAGCAGATATAGTGATGGAGGAATTACTATCACAATTTGAAGAAAGGTCACTACAAAAACCTCGTATGCTTACGAAATATGTTGACGATCTATTTGCCATAGCCAAAACCGATGCCATTGAAGATATGCTGGCTTCCTTAAACGCATATAACAAATCCATTAAATTTACATGTGAGGTCGAAAGTAATGGACAACTACCGTTTCTGGACACTGTAGTTATAAAGAAAGATAACCACTTAACTTTTGATTGGTACAAAAAACCTACATCGTCCGGAAGGTTAATCAATTTCAACTCTAAACATGCTAAGATGACGATAGTGAATACTGCGAAGAATTTTATAAGAAGAGTACTCTCAATCAGCGACGATATATATCATAACAAAAATATCACAATAATTAAAAAAATTCTATCAGACAACGAGTTCCCCACGCATCTCATTAACGGATACATACGCGAATATTATAATAGAAGCCAAACAAACACAAACAAAACCAGCAAAGTATATAAAACATCCGTATTCGTACCCGGGTTGTCAAACCGAATCAAACATTCGAATATGTATAATAAAGAAAAGTTTCAAATAGCGTTTAAATACCATAACACACTACAGAAAATATATAGTAATACAAAAAGTAAAATCGGAAAATATGAGAAATCTGACGTTATTTATAGAATCAATTGCAACGCGGACGGGTCCCACGTATGCAATAAAGTATATGGATGTGGATACAACTAAATCAAAACTCAAGACAAGGATTTCCGCTCATAAATCAAACATCAAAAATCGTGACCACGCTAATGAGAACAAAACGGCTTTAACACTACATTGCAAGAACACTGGACACTCTCCCGACTTAGAGAACGTAGAAATTTTACAACAAGAACATAATTATAAAAAACGCTTTTTTTTGGAGATGCTGCACATTATTAACACACCGAGCGACAAACGCATGAATTTTAAGAGCGATAGTGCTCATTGTGCTCCAGCATTTAGAAATTTGATCACAAAAGAGATGGGGGGACAATAATGTAAGAGATTGTCGTTTACCGTGTTTTGTCCATTTATCATGCGTTCTCACACAACAACAACCAAGCAGCCAATATTACAGGTTGTTAGCGTCGTTCTCCTTTATTTGTTCATACATTATTGTTATTGCAAATTTTTGTTTATTATTACTGTTTCTTTCAATGTTTATATTTTTTCGTGGTATGGCTTGCCACTGTTTTGAATTTTTAATTTACATGTCAAGTTAGTCGACCAGGTGCAGTCAAGAGTGTAAGTGTTAGATTATGTTTTAATATTTGTTGATTTGTTTATAATGTGTACTTATGTAAATTGTTTCAGTTCCTGATTATGCCTTCAAACTGAGGTCGAAATATCGAAAAAATAAAATACAACGAAATATTGTGTAATAGGAAAAATAAAACAATTGTTTTAATTCAATATAAGACCAATATTTGAGTGGCCTAGAGCTCAACAAGTTATCTAACTTTTTAAATTCTTTTTGACGCTTGGAACTTAATGAAAAAAATGAATAAATGTTTTTCAATAACTTCTCCAATTGTGGTGGTAATTGCTTCGAGGCTGTAGATGAGCATAAGTTTAAAGAATGACAAGTGCATCCCAAAAAAAATAAATCATTATTAATTTATTTTAATTTTTGTCGGACGCTTTCATTTTTTTCTACCATTACTGCTGCATTGTCAGTTGAAAAACCAATTATGTTATTTAGAGGTATATTCAAGGATTCCATATAATTTATCATATAAGCCCCAAGAATCTATCAACTACCTCTGATTTGCCGTGTGGAATATATCGCGCAATGATTGTTAGAGTTTTAGTCATTGAGACATCGGTTCCTTCGTCAATAATAATTGAAAAATTCTGGAATCGAAGCTCCTTTGACAATTCATTTCGAATGTATGGACCTACAACTGTATTAACAATTCCTCTTGCTTTTGTGGAACAACATTTTATAGGCTTTTCAGATACATTAAAATGATTAAGGAGATTTGGTAAATAATCCATTACTGTAAACGGTAAAGACAGCTGAACACAAAATACCACGAGCATTATTTCCTCACGAATTTTTTTGTGTCGTTCCTCAGATATATTTTGCAGACATTGGCCGTGTTTTTATTTACACGCATATGCGTTTGCGCTTAGATTTTGTATGGAGAGATAAGCGCTCAACCCTTATTTTCCATACAAAATTTAAGCGCAAACGCATATGCGCGTAAAAAAAACACGGCCATTCATTGACTTTTACTTGTTTGCAAGAATTATCATTAAAGAGCTTTTGCGTATTAATATGCTTCTTAGTTTTAGCGTGACGGTTTATATTGTAAATGTCATTAGCTAAAATCTGGTCTAGTTTTTTCCCACTCTTTCTTATATTTTTGTCGGTACTTCGTTTTCTTATGCTGATTTCGTTTCATCGAAAAAAATGTACACATTCACGTTGAACATGTTTACACTCTTGCACAGAACACTATAAAGATGTGATAAAAGTGTACCCGTTCTGCATGAACCTGTTATCGATAAAACGAACATAAAACACTGTCCCGTTTGCTATGCTATTTGCTTGAATAATTAGGTTTCGTTTTTCACCCATATTTAATTGTTATTGCAAAATCCAATTTATTTCACCAAATTTATCTATGAAATAAAATTTTCGTCACCTGATTTTCAGTGCAACCAGCTACCCTGTCAAAGCTTCAGAGGGTAAAAAGTGTGAGTTTTTTACACTCTTGAAGTGTACATTTTTAGGAAACGAAAAGATATCATATTTGACGTTTTACCTTCATTTTGCAAACGAAAACGGAAAATTGAAGAGTGTAACAAAAATGCGCATTTTTTTGATGAAACGAAATCACCATTAGAAGTAGTTGAGCACGCAACTGATGCATTACATTCTTCACTGGAATCCGTCGTATATGATGATGTAGATTGGTCACTTCTCTCGGCCACGTCAACATTTTCAATCGGAGGACTGCTAGGATTGAACCTAAAATATTTTGGTAGAATTATTATGCGAAAATAGACATTTTATTTAAAAAAGTCTTACTTTGTAAGAAATTTGTCCATTTTTAACAGCCGCGTCTTTCTTGAAAATATGTATTAAAAATAGGGATGTAAAAAATGTCTCAAATTAATAGCACTAATCGATAACTTTTTTCAAGAAGCGGCAAAGATGACATTTCGCTGTCGTTTAATTTGATAAGGTGTGATCACATTTTTGCGAAAATATTGAAAATTTCAATTTGAAATAGTGGTAGATTTTTGTGCCTTGGTGGTAGTAGTGGTAGAAAATGAAACTTAGCTAAAAAAGTGGTAGATCTACCACAATTGTGGTAAAGTTCGAGCCCTGAGTAGGGTACTTAAGAATTAAATGGATATATTTACTTGAATGCTTATAACTTTTGTATTAGTTCATCGATTTTGTTCACTGATAGCTTGTTTTTTTTGTAATAAAACAGAGCAGAGGGGGGGGGGGGGGGAAATATCTGCTAAAAAACAAAAAGTTTTCGAGATGCTTCCTCGCAAAGTACAAATTTTTTTATATTTTTACAAAAAAAATTTAAAAAATCCGTAATGATTGTTCAATATGTTTGAATCTGCAGGACCTAGCAAAAAGTGTTGTATGTACTGATTATAGTAAATTTTATTAGCTTTCAAATTTTTCAAACCGTTTTGGAAGAGCTCAGTTTGTTCTTGAGATATACACGATTAAGTGGAGCCATTTTTTTGTTTTTTGAAATAACGGTAAATCGTAAATATCTCAAAAACGGTACCATTCAAGTAAAAATAACCTTGATTTTCGGAATTAGGAGGTGATTTTACATAGGAATTTCACTATGGCGTCTCTGGTGCATTTTGGCTGTAAACCAGTGTAATTATTGATACCACATTAACCCTAGAATGGTAATATACGTAAATTTTACGTGTATGTCTCATAAAAAGTGCCGTTACAGTTTACCGCAGTTCCGCATAGCTGTGAGCACTCGGCAGTGCTTTCTTCATTTTATTTTTTCATTAAAAAGTGAATAATTAATCAATTGTCAGTTCCTGGTTCGCTTTTATCGTTCTTACAAAAAAAGTGTGTACGTAAATTTTACGTAGTCTTAGCATTAACGTATGTATTATTATCCAAACTTTCTATACAATTGAAGAACAGTTTCTGTGATAAACCTAATAAAACGCAATTCATCATCATTTATTGGCGCTTAACCGCCTAAGCGATTTTGGCCGTCGCCTATCAAAGCACGCCAGTCATTCCTTTTTAGCGATAACTGACGCCAATTGGAAACCCCAAGGGAGTTCAAGTCATCCTCCACCTGTTGTTTCCATCTCAGTCGAGGCCTCCCCCTTCCTCTGCTGCCGAATTCGGGTGACGATTGGAAAACCTTCTGGGCTGGGGCTTCTTTGTCCATTCGCATGACGTGACCCAGCCAGCGGAGCCTTTGGGCTTTAATTCGCTGGACTATGGTCAGATCTGCGTAAAGCTCGTACAGCTCATCGTTAAATCTCCTTCGATACTCGCCGTCGGCATCACGGGAAGGACCATAAATCTTCCGGAGAACTTTTCTCTCAAATACTCCAAGGGCCATCTCATCTTCTCTTGACATTGTCCATGAATCTGAGCCATACATCAGGACAGGTATGATGAGAGACTTATAGAGCGTGATCTTTGTTCTTCGAGAGAGGACTTTACTTCTCAATTGCCTACTCAGTCCAAAGTAGCACTTGTTCGCAAGAGTGATTCTCCGTTGGATTTCTAGACTGATATTATTTTCGGTGTTGATACTGGTTCCCAAATAGACGAAGTCCCTCACAGTTTCAAATTTGTAACTATCAACAGTGACGTGGCTGCCAAGGCGCAGGTGCGCCGATTCTTTCTTTGATGACAGCAAATACTTCGTCTTGTCCTCGTTGACCGCAAGACCCACTTTTTTCGCTTCTTTATCCAGTCCAGAGAAGGCAGCGCTTACGGCGCGGTTGTTAAGGCCAATGATATCAATATCATCGGCATACGCCAGCAATTGCACGCTCTTGTAAAAGATTGTACCATTGCGGTTTAGCTCTGCTGCTCGAATTATCTTCTCCAGCATCAGGTTGAAGAAATCGCACGAAAGGGAGTCGCCCTGTCTGAAGCCTCGTTTGGTTTCAAATGGCTCAGAGAGGTCCTTCCCGACTCTGACGGAGCTGTTAGTATTGCTCAACGTCATTTGGCAAAGCCGTATAAGCTTTGCAGGGAAGTCAAATTCAGACATGGCGGCATACAGGCAACTCCTTTTTGCGCTGTCAAAAGCGGCTTTGAAATCGACAAAGAGATGGTGTGTGTCGATTCTTTTATCATGGGTCTTCTCCAGGATTTGGCGTATCGTGAAAATCTGGTCGATGGTAGACTTACCAGGTCTAAAGCCACACTGATAAGGTCCAATCAGCTTGTCTACGATGGGCTTCAGTCTTTCACACAATACGCTAGAAAGAACCTTATATGCGATATTAAGAAGGCTGATTCCGCGGTAGTTGGTGCGGTTAGCGGGATCGCCTTTCTTGTGGATTGGGCAGAGCACACTTAAATTCCAATCTGGAGGCATGCACTCGTCTGACCATATTCTGCATAAGAGCTGATGCATGCTTTTTACCAGCTCTTCGCCTCCGTGTTTGAACAGCTCGCAAATTACTTTAACTTTTTCACCAAGAGGCGAACCTTTATACTTAAAACTTTGTAACTATTTAAAAAAAGAGGCTGACAACTACCTCTTTTTGAATACATAATGAAGCTGCCCTATGTGGTGAGCATCAAATTAAAATATTCGACGGATGTATGTAGAAATTCTTATTATTTAGTTTTAAAAACAAAAAAACTTTGTACTTTCATTTAATAAAATCAACACAAAAGAAAAACAGGTTTTTATTAAACATTTTTCTAAAATTACTGCCCAAACGGTGTAGTACGTAAAATTTACGTATATTAGCATTAACGTATGGTAAAACTGTATTACGATTCTAGGGTTAAATAAAAATTGATAATCCTGTCCCATCAATGAATATGGATGTTCTATCAATGCATTTTTGATAAATCACTATCGAAGTGGTATCCATATAAAGTATTGATAAATTCTAAATAGTTTAAAAAACAAAATTTCATACAATTTGACATCTGGTTTCAGTAAGATTCGAACCCTACTCCTCCGGCACGTTATCCCAGTGCTACAGCATATTATAAAATTTTTAGAAAAAATGTTCAATCATAAGAAATTAAAAAAACTTTGATAATATTGTTAGGTCATCCATGGTAAAAATTGTTGAATTAATATGATTATGTGTGCCAAAAAAATTTAAATTTCGCCCATATATATTAGTACGATGTCTAGCTATTACTATGCAGTAAATATAGATATGGATATAGCGACAATAGAAATTCATATTACGACCATCAAATATATTAGTATTCTATCTATAAATATAAAAAACATTATATCATATCGAAATGGTTGTCATGTCGTTTGACTTTTTATGAATGAGTATTGCATCAAACTCGTCGTTACCAATAGTGATATTGTCACAACATTCAAGGCATTTCGCTCAGTGTAAGCGCTATTTCGGTTCTTTATTCCAGTTTTTTTGAGTTCATCTTCGAAGCTTTATGTACCTACATATAAAAATTCCTTGAGGTGTAACCATCTCTCATACAAAAGTTTTAAGGCGTTTCTATAATATTTCGAGGTGCAAAAATCGTTTTAATCGGGGCTGCATTGCCTGTAACTGTAGCTACAAGCGAAAGGTCTTTTTCCACATTAAGAAGGCTAAAAACATACCTACACGGGGGGAAATCTATGGATGGAACATCCATAATTATTGATATCACATTAAATAAAAATTGATAATTCTGTCCCATCAATGAATATGGATGTTTCATCAATGCTTTTTTGATAAATCACTATTGAAATGGTATCCATATAAACTATTGATAAATTCTAAATAGTTTAAAAAAACAAAATTTTATATAATTAACATCTGGTTTCAGTAAGATTCGAACCCTGCTCCTCTGGCACGTCAGCCTAGTATTCTACCATTCGGCTAAGGCATTTTATAAAATTTTTAGAAAAATGTTCAATCATAAGAAATTCCAAAAATTTTGAATTAAAAAAAAACGCTCCAACAAGTTGTAATATTGTTAGAAAATCCATAGTAAAAATTGTTGAGCTATTATGATTATGCGTCCCAGAAAAATTTACATTTCGCCAATATATATTAATGCGCTGTCTCTACCATTACTACTATGCAGTAAATATGGATATGGATATACCGACAATAGAAATTCGTATCACGACCATAGATATGGACATGCCGTTCAAATATATTGGTATTCTATCCATAAATATAAAAAATAGTATATCATATCGAAATGGTTGACATGTCATTTTACTTTTTATTGGGAGCAAATAATACTTGATAACTCGCTCATTCTGAATGAATATTGCATCAAACTCGTCGCTATCAATAGCGATATTGTCACAACATTCAATGCATTTCTCTCAGTGTACGAAACAGGACTGGAGAGAAGACACTTAATGGATTGGCGGCATTGAATATACACAGAGATGTCGAAGTCACTACGAATGACATATTAGACGTGCTACCTTAATCTAAATATTAAATATTACGCTATAAATAAACTAGCTTTTCTCCTGCCAAAAATTTATTCGCCGGTATGTATCTCTATCCTTATTCTTATCCCTATCCCTTTCCCTATGCTTATCCCTGTTCCTGTCCCTATCCCTACCTTTAAATAAATTCCTGAGTTTCTTTTAAATAAATGTGTTGTTATTGTTCTTCAAAAGAAAATTAATTTATTTTGGTTGTTTTTCTTTAGGTTTTGGTAAATTTGGTTTGCGTTTGCAATAGTAAGAAAATTAAACTTTAGCTAAGTCATTTCCATTTTTCAGTCAAAATGGTTATTATGAAAAAAAAAAAAAAATTGGACCCTCCCCCCCGAAAATATTTTCTGGATACGTGCCTGTATAGGACACCTCGTTCTGGCATGTTCTAAGCCCTTATGTAATTTTATTTTAGTTTTAATTTTTTGCTAATAGAATTCTAAATTGAAAGCAGTAAAAGTCTTCGCTATAAGCGTCTACTCTGATTTTTTAAAGTTAAAAAACTGTTTGGTAAAATTACAAAATTATTTCAAATATTTTGAGGTGTCCTATAATTCTGATAAGGGCTATATGAAGAGCTTTAAACCAAAACGCAATAAGTTACACATAAAAAGTTCGTAGATAAATGAGAAAATATGATTACCGGGAAATGGATAGATATTTTCAAAAAACATTTATACCATTTTTTATGATACCAGTTATATAATAACAAACATATGCCAAAAAAAATATATTTATCAGATAACTAGTTTTAAAGTTAAAGCAGAAAGTTGTTTGGATTTATTTCGTTTTGGTGTGAGAATTTATATTAATTGGGTTTTGATTTGAATGTTATTGAAGTTATTGCGTTTTGGTTTGAAAGTTGCTGGATTCTCAGAGAATGGGGTTTGTGGAGCCATTTTGATAACGATATCCCAATTTCTGATTAGTCCAAAGCAAAATGCCAGTTTTAAAGCAATTTATCATACTTCTTATCAATAACCATTGGATAGGAAAAGACCACAAAATAATGTTATTGTAAGTAATTTATTCGTCAAACAAGATGCTACTTTTGTCTTATTCAGTGTACCAAAAATGCTTTCATTCGTGTAGAAACTTTACTTTATACTAAGTAATGATAATACAAAAAATTCGCAATATTTTGCAAAAATGACCTAATATAGAAAAATTAGGATACCCCATAATCTACGGCTAAAAATAGAAATCACATGTTTCAGCGTTTTTATGTGTCATTTCAAAATAAAAATTCTATATGTAGTTTAGATTTTACTTTAGTAAATATAAAAATCGTATGGAGTTATTCCGTTTTGTTGTGAATCGTATTTTCAAGGGCGATACAGAATGGCAGAATGGTTTTTTTTACAGCTAAAATATGTTGTTACATAGATTTCAGAGGGGAAGACGAGTCCCATCAATATCTCCAAAAAAATTTGGTGGTAATTTATTGCGTTTGGGTTTGAAGCACGGTTGCCGTACCAAACAGAAAAAAAACGTACCAAAATAATTTGCTAGCCAAACAATATGGGGATTCATCGAACCTTATAAGTTTACGAAATGCGTAAATTATACATTTATCAGCTAAGTTATATGAACGCCCTAGATAAATTTATGTGTACTTGATGTCAAATAAAAACATTTTACTTCGAAATTCTCATTAAAAAAGTAATTTTCGCCCCCGTTTTCAGCATATTGTTCTATTTTTGTCCAGTGTGCATTGAATGCATTAAAAAAAATAATGTCGAACTGCGTCATTGTATTGGATAAAATTACGAACTCTTTTACACACCAAATCGACGCGGGAGTTTATCAAATTTGTGTAAACTTTGTCCTATACAAATTTTGACAGTTCATTTACACACTTGAAAATGTATACGTTTACACGCTTTATAAGGTGTTTATAAAGATTAATGACTCCCCTTAATATAACATTTATTAAAACAATTTTAAGCAGTTCATCTGCTGCCATAATTTAAAACAGAAACGGGTTTTAATATATGTACAAATGGTGATTCAAATTTAAGAAAATTTGTCAACCCTTAGGGGTCGCTATTTTTCCGCCCTTTCCCAAGTGGTATCACTTCACTTCTACTGCCAGTAAAGAAGGAGAGTGAAAGAGACACAACATCATGACTAAATAATTCTTTTGTAGTCATTCAAATGTAGTTTTGATATATGTAGTGGAGTTGCGTTCAAATTAAAATTGCAAAAATGTACCAAATTTGGAAGTTGGAAACCAACGTACCCGGAGAAAAAATTCGTACCAAAAATGGTACATTTCGGCCAAAACGGCAACCGTGGTTTGAAGCTCCTCATATATAAAAGAAAGTGACGTTAGTTCAAACGCTCATAGCTAAAAAACTCCTGGACCGATTTGGTTGATTGCCACCAACTCAGATTGCTCTTTGGTCAGAATAGGAGAATATCCAATAAAATTCCATAAAAATCCTGCGGGACATGAATGGCATTGGTTTTGTCATATTGCTTTGCAGAACCTGATGTTAAATCTGATATTTATAATTTCATTCATCACCCAAGGGTAAGGGTTAGATTTAGAGTGAGAGCTACAGTTTCGGATAGGGTTGGAGTCAGGGTTAGAGATAGTAGGGACATGGATAGGGAGAGGAATTGGTGTAACGATACTTACGTACTTATTTAAAATAGTCTTTAACCGCCTAGGCGATTTTGGCCGTCCAACATGTCACGCCAGTCGGCCAATTGGAGACACCACGTGTTCTCAGATGTGCCTCCACTTGGTCCTGCCATCGGAGTGGTGGTCCCCTCTTCCTATACTTCCACCGGCGGGTTCCGATAAGAATACTTTCTTGGCCGGAGCGTCTTCGTTCATTCGTACCACGTGTCCAAGCCAGCGAAGCCGCTGGTTTTTAATTCGCTGAACTATGTCGACGTCGGCGTAAAGCTCATATATCATTATATCTTCTTAGGTACTCGCCGCCGCCAACTTTTTGCAATTACCCCCCCTAGGATGAAAGATGACCCTGCGGTGAATTTGGGATGATACAAATTTTCGTCCTGCGAGAGTCCTAAAAACAGCCAAAATCGATTTTTATTCACAACTTTTTTATTTATCATCCGATTGCAAAGTTTGATAAATCGTTGAATAGGTATCTTTTAGTACTACATATCTCCTGAATGTCCTTTTACTCAAAACAGGCGCGTAACTCGATTTCTATCTCCCTCACGGTGTGTCTGAAGCAACTTTAAATAAAAGGTCAAAGCATTTTTGTCTTATTAAATACTTATAATTTTGCAGATATTTGTAAAACAAAATTAAAATAATTCCCCGAGCACTTTTTGAAAAAAAGCAATTTAAAAAAGAAGTTTCAAAATGTTCAAGTTTTTTCCTGTGAAATAAAAACAAAACATTTTTTGCAGTTCATACAAATTCAATCAAAGTAAATAATGAAATTTTTATTGGTTATTTCATATATTACAATCAAATAAATTCATTAAATGTATTATCATTACGATTATTAATCATTTTTTAACATGTCTGGAGAAAACTTTAAATATGACGACTGTTGTATACTTGCACAGCAGTTAGAATTCTTTGAGCATATTCAGGATGGGTAGGCGATACTTTGTAATTTTATGAATTTTGATACTTAGAGAAAATTGACAAAGATTTACACAGCGATGGATACCATGACGCGTTTCGGAGTTTCAAGGCTCCACATCAGATGGATTTTCGGACACAGTACTACTGTGTCTGCACCGAAGCGGTTAAAGCAATTGCTTATAACAAATCAGCTACGATGCCCTGTAGTATTTCTAAGTCAACTTTCTTATAAGCGTGCCAATTTTATAGCTTTAGACATAAGGCCGCGACATATTTTCCATATGATACCCGGAATATGAGTATATTGTTAGGCGTGCATATCTATGCAGAAGCACACTGAGGTTTTTAATTTGCATTCCTTCATACCACTTTTTTGTGTATTATTGGTTTGCTCTACCTGTGGTGTGTACTTATGTATCAATTATGAATGTTTCTTATTGGAGCTTAGCTCGAAAATTGTTTCTACCTGCTGTACTTTTTACTAGTACAAGGGTATTCTAATGGTATGGTAAGGTATGAAATTGGCACGCTTATAAGAAATTTGACTTAGAAATACTACGGGGCATCGTAGCTGATTTGTTATAAGCAATTGCTTTAACCGCTTCGGTGCAGACACAGTAGTTCTGTGTAACTTTCTTTGAATTTGAAAATAGTATGTTGGTAGCTGTCTTTTACCTCAGAGGAGAAACAAGATTTTACAACTACTTGAAAATTTGATAAGCATTCTAGATATATCTACCAGCAGCGATACTTTAAGAGAATTTTGCAGGAATTACCATTGAAAGCAGGCGAGCCGTGTGTCATTTCTGCTGTGACATTGCACGCTTTGATCCATTCTTCACTCTCGCTCTTAAATTCAAAATGCATTTGTTTGTATAGAGTGTTAACAACACCAATCAGTAAATGTAGTTCTGGAGGTGGTATCAAGTCAATTATTTTTGCACTTCCATCAGATGATATAGCCATGTTGCTTGATGGATCTTCTTATGCTTAAACCTGGTGCTGGATACGACCATGTTTCGTGCACCGGTTAAGTCAATCAGTCTGAATCCATTTGGCGAAGTCTTATCATGGAGGCTGAACTTTCCGACGGTGGGGCCAAATACACCCTCTTTGCCCACCCTGGCGTTAAAGTCGCCAAGCACGACTTTGATATCATGACGGGGGTAGCGCTCATAAATCTATATTATTATTCTAAAACACGGCGCTTAGCTAGACTAAACTACAATAAGTATATAAAAGAAATGTATATCAGATGAAAGCTTATCAGGAGCATGTTTGCAAAAAATTATAACAATTCCAATAGGTTAATTTGTTCATGAGAAATTATCGTTTAAAGTTTGTACCCAAGCTCTTTATATGGCACTATTAACATGCTTTGTAAATGTATATCCATACATATGTACATACAATGCTTGCATGGATTTCAGTCGAAATAGACAAACATTGAAAAAAATGTAAATATGTATGTATGTAAGTACATCTGATTTTGCGCTACTTTGACTACAAAAGCAATGCAGGGGTAATAAGCAAACACACCCGATTATCGGGGGTTACATACTAGTTTCTTCTAATTTTTCGTGGAATGCATCTTTTTCCACGTCGTCCTTGTCCTCGGTCGGTGCGTGCACGCACATAAACGATAAGGTGAAAAATCGTAGTGTTACACTACATGTTTCCAAGTATCTTTCTTTCCACAAAACCGGCGCCGAATTTGTGCTCATTAGTGTGGCCGATCCAGTAGACATTGCAGGTTCGTATGGTCGTATAACCATGCCCCGTCCATCGCATTTATTGTATAGCGGTGATGCCAGCTTTTGCCTTATTGAGGACCCCAACTAAGCGGGCATCGTCACCTCCCCTACTAAGGGTTCGGACATTCCATGTGCATGTCCTGTTTTCAGTAATCATAGTCCTAGGTCCTTTGCTGTGGTCGTTATCTGGATAGTGAGTTATCATATCCCAGGCTCGGTTGTTGGATCTCATTGGAATTTCGTTTTATGTGGTGGTGGGACCCACCTGGTGATACGGATAGGGATAGGGATAGTAAGAATAGGAATAGGGATATGGATAGGGATAGTCCCTGCAAAAATCGAGAGTACTCTAATTCCTATCCAAAGAGTACACCTATTGGAGCATCAGAGTACTCCAAATGCAATCCTTTTTCATATAAAAACTGTGCTCCAAATAACATGGCGATGTTCTAGGACTGTACCACCTACTCCAACCTTCGCTTTGTTTCTGCTACTCCATGGAGTACATACAGTCAGAGTACTTTGCAATGTACTCCAATGTGGTTATATACTGTCAGAGCGATAGTGTCGTAATTTTCGTCGATAAGGCACGAGCAATGATCGGCTTTCAAAATGCTGAAGGTGGTCCGATGAGGTATACAAAGGATTACTATTGGAGTACTCCAATATCAAAAAATTGGAACACATAATCCAACGATCTTTGAAGGGAGTGATTAATAGGAAAAGGAATAGCAATGGCAACCTGTATTGGGGGTGTGTGTATCAACTTTTGACTTTTGATAGTTATTCAATTTAAATGAGTAAATTATTTTCAAACGTTTATTTGTGAAAATTTCAAACGACTTTTTAAGAAAATTACCAGGGAAAGGATATTTCACAAATTTTGGTTACAGTAAAGTGGAAATTGTGAATAATTTATGTGATTCCATGTGCAATTATGTTTTACTCTGTTAATTACTTTTTCAAATGGCAAGTTGCCATCGAAGATGTTTTGTGGATTTGACATTTTTTCATTAATCAGTGTCTTTCAAAATCCCGCCAGTCAGAAGATCAAATATTACGCGTCAAACCCGCTATGCAAGTAGATTGGATACGAACGAACAACAAATCGTTTTTTCTGATATTTTTTGGGTTTTAAAATGTTTTTTATTTATTTTTTTTATTTGTAAATTAATGTTTTATATAAATTCTGAAGTAAAAAAAAAGTTTCCCTTTTATAAATTTTTTTAATTTTTTTGTTTTTTGCTATTCTACTTAATTTGTATACGTAAATATGAGTTCAGACTTTTATTTTTTTAATTAGTTTTTTTTTTGTTTTTTTTTTCGTTTTGCTTTTTAAACTTTTATGATATTTTTTTTGGGGTTTTAAAATTTTCTTATTTGTTTTATTTATTTTTTCCATTTTTTTATGTTTTTTTAGTCTTACACGGAAATAATGAGCCGTTTTAGTCTTCGTTGGAAGCGAAGATATAAGCCCTTATTATAAGGCAGTATAGTTGGTATAAGGTACATATATTAAGACTTATGTTAAGGTACATTTTCAATAACTGTTATTGCTTATGATCACTGATACTCATTCTGCTAGCACATAAATTAGTAGCTGCGGTTCTACTAAAGTATTGCTACTTCTTTTTTCACCTCTTTCTCGCAGATCATCGTACATCATCCATGTCTTATTTGGCCTTTTACAATACGCAGTGAAATGTCCTAAGGATACGTCTGAAGAGCGCGTTGGTCGATTTCCAATGTAGTGGATTATGGACTGGAGTGTGAATTCCTTAATTTGCTCTTTTACCGTCACTTTGAATTGCTGCGGCAGGGCATTTAAGCGGAAGCTTCTTCCCATATCCCTTGCATTGAAAAGTTCAATAAAAACAATCGGACCTGTAAAAAGGTGATGATAAGTTTTGATTGCACACTTAATACTAGAATGGGGCTAGTTCTCAAATGAACCTCCAATCGAGATCTAGCTTCATGGTTTGTTGGGCACTCCTACTTTACCTAAGCGGTATTTTGTGAAGCAATTTGCATGTGTATAAGTACTGTGATTAAATTACACAGCCGAGTTAAAAACTTAAATTGGCGTTCAGAAAGTGGCCTAAGTTAGTTAAAGCTTTTTGCACTTTTTCATATGTTCTATCTGTCAAAAACTCTTCAACTAACTTAAAATAACATTTTACTTTGACTATGACTATGCCCCAATATCTCTTACCTGCTTCAGACACTTTAGCTGTCGTTATTGAAAAACAGTGCGTACAACGCTTTAAAAATCTTGGCGTAACTTCTATTGCATCGGCGAATGCTGTATCAAAATTTGTTTCCATAATTGTTTCATCATTTAGTAATAGAGTATTGATAGCTCTCTTTCGGGATGGGCATTTTGCAGAACATGTCAATTCATGCACAATGCTGGGACATTCTTGCAAAGATTTTGCAAGCACAAACCCTGGGGTAGTTATACAATCCATAAAATGAAGGTCACTGTTTTCTTCAGGCGTAGTTTTGCAAAATTCGCTGGAGATTTCACCCCTTTGAGAGTAGGTTTTTGAAGTTACTCCTTGAATTAAAAAAAAAATAAGAATCATTTTATGTTTCTAAACTGCGTTATATATTAGGCCTTTTTTATTCATAGCTGCTTATCTTTTTATTGCTTGTCAAGAAAAAATGTTTATGAGAAGGCAAAAAACAAAATTTGACAAGCGAGTAAAATTCTAAGCACCTATCATTTAAGGTGCTAATGTTTTTTATTAAAAAAACTCAAATTTTATACCTGCACTGATGATATCCTTGACTAAATTCAGAAACGGAATCTGCGATTGGGAAGCTATAAATTGTTTGATTTTCCAAAAATCAATACCAGCAATTACTAAACTCTGACACAAACTATCAAAGGCACAGGTATTGAAAACTGTTGTTAGTTTTTTCTGTATCATCGTTGGTTGCAATTTACAAGAATTTCCATTCTTTAGAAACGGGATAGCTTTCGATTTTTTGCCCTCAGTTTTTTTTTGGATCTTTGAATAAAGAGCGTCAGCTACTTCGTCTTGCCGTTGTCCTAAGTATTTGCCTACTCTTTGTTTTTTGCAAACACCTCCTTTCCCTCTCCAGTTTTCAATTTCTCTAGATGCTGCTATTTCTGGGATCAGTTCGCTTTCGGAATCAGAATATACCTGGCTCAATACGCTCTTAGGTTTTATCGCTCTTGTGTTTTCAATTAGAACATGCATCTCGTTATTCGAGATATTATGGATCTTTGATGCGTCAAAATCTTCCGCTGAAACCTCCCCCGTGTCTCCATAATGAGAATCGGAGCTCGCAGTGCCTTGATGTAGTACTTGATTTTATCTCGTCAGAATCTTTAATTGAAAACAAACCAGGGCTTCCATAACTAGAATCGAAACTCGGAGTGCCTATATGCTTGTCGATTGAATTTGTTCGCAGGTTGTCGGGCTCACCAGTAATTGGCTTTTGCAAATTGGCTTCGGCAATCAATATGCGACCGGTAAGGTAGTCGATATGTTTCTCGACAAATTTGTCGACTCTCAGGGAATCGGGGATCACGTGTGTTTTAATCTTATTGAACTCGCCTTCCACAGATGCACTAGATGCTGGGACTCGCCCGTAATCGAATTTGTTTCGAAAAATATTGCTCCATAACGGAATTGTACCTTAAAGCAAAAACAATTTCCCGATAATCACAAATTGCACTGTGCAACAAGGTTATACGTAATTGATGAAACCAAAAGTAGAGAAAGTCGTATCCCTCGAATAAAAAAAACCCCATCACTGATTTTTTCCTAATTTGGTTAGAGGAACTATTTTTTATGTTCACTTATTTTTTATGTTGCCTAAAACTTACGACAGGTGGAGTTGTAGTACAAGACATTCTTGTCGAAAAGATTAAGCGATATTTAATAAAAAAAGAATTTAATGCTTAAAACTCTCAACGGTATTTTGTTGTTATTGAGATACACTACAGTGGAAATACCTTTTCGTCAATATTAATATTTATTTTATTTTTTTTCAAATTAGAACCTTTCTAATACACATCGTAGTATAGTAACAACATAGGAGCAATATACGATTACATACAAATTCTTTCATAAGATCGGACGTTTCTGAAGTTTTTCTATGAATAGGGTTATATACAATAAAAAAGTGAAAGCAATCCATGTTGGTTTTCTTTTCTTGTGGTTTTATCAATTACGCACTGAGCTATAACTACTAAATGGAGGACCAACTACATATAACTTTGAAATATTTGAATGAAGTTGCTATTGCACGGTTCTGGCAAGAAAAATTTGTAGCCATTGGCAAAAATGAAGTGTGCATCTGTTAATATTTTAGCGAAAGTTTTATGTACTTCGACCTTAAAAGTTGAAAAAATTACTTACTGGAATCCCGGAGTAAACGGTTAGAAAAATTTGGTAAATAATAGGCATTGGCTTTTGTACCAGACTCGGACGTAAAAAGAGCGACTTGATCATTAATTCTTTTTGCCCATGTAAACCACCAATTAGAACGGATCCGATTTTCCGAAATGTCATGTTCATCGTCAGAGATGACTCCTTCCTTTGCTCCATAATCTTCTTCCGTAGGATTATTTTCCTTCAAAATATTGCCTGCGCCCGTAGATTTGTGCATCAAAAAGTTTAACTGTTTTTCGCATTCTGTGCTTTCCTCAGTACCTGATATTTGACCTTCGGTTTCACATTGCGTAACTGTCAGCCATGCCTTAAATATTTTTTCCTCATCTTCTAAATTTCGATACATTATGAGCTGTCCGACGGATGCGAGTAAAAGTGTACGGATTGGTTTGGAACATTTTTTTAATTCGGTAGAGTAGTTCTTTATAAAATGCGCTACATCGATTCGCACATAACATTTTGGAAGTTTGATTTTATAACCGTCAGCATAATCTTCGATAGTGAAATATTCCGTATACTCTCTTATGGCTGCTGTTAGCAATGCCCTTGAGCCGTCGGTAACAACTTCCTTCGGGTAAGGAGCACCAATCATGCACATGTTCATCAACCACGTTCGAATACTGACAGTTGAGTCTGCCTCTGCCAAGAACTGGGAAATTGAAAATTGACCAGCATCGCAATTGATGACACTTATGTACAAGAAGATGTCGTGGTCCAATGTCCCATCCGGTCTTCTTAATTTGGGTACACGAACTCCACTCGCATCGATATATAGTGTCACCTTTTCTGTTTTCGTCAATCTTTTGTATATGCTGAGTTGATGCGATGTCATATAAAAGACATCGAAGGGATTGTGGCCGATTTTATGGATGGTATTTGGCTTTAGAGATTTGAGGATGTCCAAAGCACGAATAGGGTCGGGATCCAAGTATTCGCGAGTAACTTTATCATGTTTCGCCTTATGTAGGACGTTTGCTTTGAACAAGAATGGAGCTTCAGGCCGTCCTGGTTCCATTAGACGTTTTGCTTCTTGGGCTCGAAACGCTTCTGCACTTGTGTGTTTCAACATTTCTGCGACTTCCATTCTTTTCGCACCCCTCAAATTGCGTTTTCCGCATTGTTTTACTCCAGCACTTGCTGAGCAATTAATATTGACGAAGTTTTCGGTATTCGTCAAAAGACCTTCCAACGTAGACCCACATTTGCAATAGCCTGTGAAATAACGTCATTCTCAAAAGTCTGTATTTTCCTAGAGGGGTTACATAATTTATGTCACCATTACAAAATAAAACTGTGGATTTTCTTGGAAAAATTCTAAGATACATTTTCTTCTTTAGTTTTTTATAACTCTACTGACTTCCCATCTGGAGTAGCATGTTTTTCACTATTTTGTTTACAAGTGACAGTAAAATAATTAGATTAACAGCAGAGATAAAGAAAAGTGACTTAGCTTACCATGAATTTTGCCAGATGAAGCATCCTGCGACAAATAATGAGATTTGAACTGATACCCACAACTAATCGGGGTTTGCGTCCAAATTTTATGAGAAATTGCATCTCCCCACATACCGCCGTCCTTAAATCTGACGTGGACACCATTTTTTTCCACTTTGATCGTTATCAAGTTCGCAAATTCGTTTTTGGTAAAACTGATTCTAAACTTTCTCAGGTCGCCAGTTTCGTGGAACTCCGTCGAGTATTCAGGGTCATACACAGGGTTTCTCTCCTCAGTTGTTAGATTACTGATATTCAAGGAAGAATTTCCTGTCTGGTCATGCGATGATCCGAGTAACAGACAACGAATTTCCTGGTTTTTGTCGCAAGCCAAGGCATACAAAGACTGTGGTTTTATTTGTCCATCAAGTTCATCAGAAATTTGAGTCCATACTGACGATGTTTTTTTTTATTAAATTCGATTCACTTGTAACTATTTGATCTTTGTACTTTAACATCACTTTTATAAGATCACGCCGATCAACTTTTGATTTTCGTCCACGCGCCATCTAGCTAGCTTTTCGCGAGGACTTATCGTTCACAAAAATAATAAAAAACACTATTCACACACATAGATCCGATATAACAACCGCCTTCTGACAAGTAGCACGCAATAGTAAATTGTTAAAGGATTCTGCTCACATTCCTTCTGAATCATACTCGTATTGTAATTTCACTGCTCGCGCTCTTAACTGGTTCAATCTCAGCACAGCCGGCGCCGGTGTCTGATTTCTTATCCTTAACACATACTCTACAAACTGTCCCGTTAGCGTTTATAACATCCACTTTTCTTAGGCTCAGTTTTTCAGTGCTAGTTTAAACTACATACAAATTTTACTAGAGTTTATCTCTTACAAATTGGCCGTTTAAACTAAGTGTAAACTCGCACTGAAGTTTGAACTTGCATTGAAAAACTGGTCCTTAGCGAACTACCCAAACGATAAACACCCATCTGTGCAAATCATACATACATACATACTACATACTTAGCCAGCGTTTGTTTTTATATCCTTCGCACTTGCGCCAGTCTGTTCCGCTATGATCGCTCTACATCCGCTTTTTCTATCTGCATATGCAGCTGCCCACATGCGTACACACAACTTGTGACTACTATGCACATTTTTTATTTAATTTGGTACAACTAAAATTTGAAGAGCTATAAATTTTTTCTTTTGGCAATTAATTAGCAATAAATTAGCTACTAATTCAGGCAAAATTTCAACTTGATCGGACAATTTTTCGATTATTCGTTTCGCTAACTTCAGTCTTATTTTGGCGAAAAATGTCATAAAAAAAAATTTGAAGAGCTATAAATTTTTTCTTTTGGCAATTAATTAGCAATAAATTAGCTACTAATTCTGGCAAAATTTCAACTTGATCGGACAATTTTTCGATTATTCGTTTCGCTAACTTCAGTCTTATTTTGGCGAAAAATGTCATAAAAAAAAATTTGAAGAGCTATAAATTTTTTCTTTTGGCAATTAATTAGCAATAAATTAGCTACTAATTCAGGCAAAATTTCAACTTGATCGGACAATTTTTCGACTATTCGTTTCGCTAACTTCAGTCTTATTTTGGCGAAAAATGCCATAAAAACAAGTAAGGAAAGCTGTCTTCGGCTGTGCCGAAGGCTAAATACCTTTCATGAATAAGCGTCACGATTTTCACAGTTTGATCCCCAGTACAGCCTGTGTGAATTTAACTTTAGCTCATACCGAAACTTTAGCTCATACGGTCCAATCTCATTGATTTTTAACATCGACATTCCACATTCTAAAATAGCAACATTTACGAAATTTCACGTTCCTACCGATATAATTACAGGAGTTATCTACCAAAATCCGTTTATAGGAACAATCGATTGTATGGGGGCTATGTGTAATATTTATCCCATTTCAATGATTTTCAACATCGATATTTTACATATAAAAATAGCGATGCTTCCAAAATTTCGCTTTCCTATGTGTTTAATTACAGGACTTATAGCCCAAAATCCGCTTATCGGAATAATCGATTGTATGGGAGCTATGTGAAATATTTACGCCATCTCAATGATTTTCAACATCGATATTTCGCATATAAAAATAGCAATACTTCCAAAATTTCACGTTCCTACCTATATAATTACAGGAGTTATCTACCAAAATCCGTTTATCGGAACAATCGATTGTATGGGGGCTATGTGAAATATTTATCCAATCTCGATGATTTTCAACATCGATATTTCACATATAAAAATAGCAATACGTCAAAAATTTCACGTTCCTACGTGTTTAATTACAGGAGTTATAGCCCAAAATCCGTTTATCGGAATAATCGATTGTATGGGAGCTATGTGAAATATTTATCCCATCTCTATGAGTTTCAACATCGATATTTCACATATAAAAATAGCAATACTTACAAAATTTCACGTTCCTACCTATATAATTACAGGAGTTATCTACCAAAATCCGTTTATCGGAACAATCGATTGTATGGGGGCTATGTGAAATATTTATCCAATCTCGATGATTTTCAACATCGATATTTCACATATAAAAACAGCAATACGTCCAAAATTTCACGTTCCTACGTGTTTAATTACAGGAGTTATAGCCCAAAATCCGTTTATCGGAATAATCGATTGTATGGGAGCTATGTGAAATATTTATCCCATCTCTATGATTTTCAGCATCGATATTTCACATATAAAAATAGCAACACTTATAAAATTTCACGTTCCTTCGTGTTTAATTACAGGAGTTATAGCCCAAAATCCGTTTATCGGAATAATCGGTTGTATGGGAGCTATATGTTATATTGGTCCGATCTTACTGGTTCCGACAAATGATTCCTATATTGGAAAATGGTGGCCGCATACCAAATTTCAGCCAAATATCTCAAAAACTGAGGGACTAGTTTGCGTTCAAACAGACAGACAGACAGACAGACATACGGACAGACGGACATGGCTAAATCAACTCATCTCGTCATCCTGATCATTTCGGTATACTTATTGATGGGTCTATCTCTTCTTCTTCTCATATTTACAAACATCGGACCAAAGTTATAATACCATTTCATGTTCATGAAAGGTATAAAAAAATTTGAAGAGCTATAAATTTTTTGTTTTGGCAATTAATTAGCAATAAATTAGCTACTAATTCAGGCAAAATTTCAACTTGATCGGACAATTTTTCGACTATTCGTTTCGCTAACTTCAGTCTTATTTTGGCGAAAAATGTCATAAAAAAAAATTTGAAGAGCTATAAATTTTTTCTTTTGGCAATTAATTAGCAATAAATTAGCTACTAATTCAGGCAAAATTTCAACATGATCGGACAATTTTTCGATTATTCGTTTCGCTAACTTCAGTCTTATTTTGGCGAAAAATGTCATAAAAAAAAAATTTGAAGAGCTATAAATTTTTTCTTTTGGCAATTAATTAGCAATACATTAGCTACTAATTCTGGCAAAATTTCAACTTGATCGGACAATTTTTCGATTATTCGTTTCGCTAACTTCAGTCTAATTTTGGCGAAAAATGTCATAAAAAAAAAATTTGAAGAGCTATAAATTTTTTCTTTTGGCAATTAATTAGCAATAAATTAGCTACTAATTCAGGCAAAATTTCAACTTGATCGGACAATTTTTCGACTATTCGTTTCGCTAACTTCAGTCTTATTTTGGCGAAAAATGTCATAAAAAAAAAATTTGAAGAGCTACACATTTTTTCTTTTGGCAATTAATTAGCAATAAATTAGCTACTAATTCAGGCAAAATTTCAACTTGATCGGACAATTTTTCGATTATTCGTTTCGCTAACTTCGGTCTTATTTTGGCGAAAAATGTCATAAAAAAAAAATTTTAAGAGCTATAAATTTTTTCTTTTGGCAATTAATTAGCAATAAATTAGCTACTAATTCAGGCAAAATTTCAACTTGATCGGACAATTTTTCGATTATTCGTTTCGCTAACTTCAGTCTTATTTTGGCGAAAAATGTCATAAAAAAAAAATTTGAAGAGCTATAAATTTTTTCTTTTGGCAATTAATTAGCAATAAATTAGCTACTAATTCAGGCAAAATTTCAACTTGATCGGACAATTTTTCGACTATTCGTTTCGCTAACTTCAGTCTTATTTTGGCGAAAAATGTCATAAAAAAAAAATTTGAAGAGCTACACATTTTTTCTTTTGGCAATTAATTAGCAATGAATTAGCTACTAATTCAGGCAAAATTTCAACTTGATCGGACAATTTTTCGATTATTCGTTTCGCTAACTTCGGTCTTATTTTGGCGAAAAATGTCATAAAAAAAAAATTTGAAGAGCTATAAATTTTTTCTTTTGGCAATTAATTAGCAATAAATTAGCTACTAATTCAGGCAAAATTTCAACTGATTTCGCCAACCTATCGCCACCCAAATAAGGGACGTCTAAAAAGTGAAAAATGGAAATAAGGCGTTTTGCTTGTTCAGTCCTCATTTACACCGCACCAAATTTGGCGAAAAATTGCAAATTTGGCGCTTTTTTCCATACAAATCTCATTTTCCAAATTTGGAATTCCATTGTATTTGGCTTCATTTGCTGAACAATACAATCCACAGCTCCTCAAAATAGTAACCCTGCCTGTGTTCTTCATCAAGGATTGCTCAGTAAGAACCTTAATGGGTTATTGACATGTGATAACTTTTGCAATATGCACAGCTGTATATAACAATTTCAACTAGTTTTTTTTAAGCTATTGCATAGATTTTATCACAGGCCTTGGCGGGGGGAGTGAAATGAAAAAAATGTTAATGTTAAAAAAGTTCGTAGTAACGGACTTTTTTCAATGTTAAAAGGTTCGGCGTTAGCAACATAACTTGACAAAAATAAATATAAGCGTTGCCTACATTTAGGCGTATGACGTTGTACTAATGTTAGCAACAGCCGATTACATAAAATTGGAGCTGTTCATTACATTACATTAAAATTGCATCTGTAAGCGTTGCCTACATTTATGCTATACTACTAACAGTGTGACGTTGTACATAAAATTGGAGCTGTATAGGCTATACTGTTAACAGGTTAAGGCTGTACTGCTCTAAAGTCATAAATGTGCTCATTGAGTTTTCAAAAATATTATAATTGCATAAGTTGATAAAAGGTGATATGCAATAGCTTTACCGCGGCAGTCCCCGAGTACCACACGTCCTTTTTTTCGAAAATGGGCCAATTCCACCAGGAAAAGACAGAAGCCTTCTTGACTCTTGTCTTATTATTACTCCGCAGGTGTTTAAAACATCACGGTAGTGCATTTTCTTTCGTCGGCTTTATATTCTGATAGAAGATTCTTGCAGGAAAGGTGAAGCCAAATGCAAATTTGCCTATGTAAAGGTGTCGAAGTGGCTAATTTGAATTCGCCAAATTTGATGCGGTGTAAATGTACTATAAGATTAACCCGACCATCAAAAAAATTGCAGCTCAAACAAAAAGTAAAACCGCAGTTATTTTCAACTTATTTAATGCTCATTTAGCACGCTTTCATTTAATTGATTACACTTGGTGATGTTAATTAGAGAGGTATCCTCTTAAGAATCAAAAAAGAAAGTTTGATATATCAGTTTTGTTTCTTAATATTTAGTAATTTCATGTACCAACTTCAACTTAAAACTTAAATTATACAAAAACCCTAAAGTTCCTAACCATCCCCAAACACTTTTTTAAAATTATCCCTTAATTATCACTATTTTGAGTTAACGAGCTCAGAGATTTAATTCAGTTGTGAAACGTTTGGAAACACTTTCGTTTTGTATTATTTTAGCAGAACGTACCAAAATGTATTCTACCAGCCTGCTAAATGGAAAAACAACTACCAATTTGCTACGGAATGTCATGCTCGACATCGACAGCCCTGGCTATGAACATCACCCACGGTTGCCGAACCTGGTAATTAGTTACCAAACGTGGTAACTTTTTTCGTCGTTGGTAACTTGGTAACTTTAATTTACGTTTGGTAACTTTTTTGAGACATAATTTTGGATAATGAAAAAGTGATTATCAGACATTGATTAAAAAGACACATGTGCCTGAATGTTCACTCTTGCAAAATTGCATGCACCAAAGTTGGCTGCCAGCCGACTTTTGTTCAACTTATGATTCAACTTTTGTACAACTCTGCGTTTGTTTATGAATTGACATTCATAAATTTTTTGACAGACTTTTATGAAAAAATTCTGTAAGTAAATAAATACAAAATTTAAATCAAATTGTATCTGTTGCCTTGAATTGGCCCAGGCATTTTTTGCCTTGTTAAATAATAAAACCCAGAGCAAAACCTGGCCGTTCCATCTCAGCTAACCAGAGGAGTCCGTAAGATGCTCTGTAAGGCTTCTGCGCACAACCATTTCGGTAAATCCCAGCTAATCAGAGGAATCCGTAGGGTGCTCTATTAGGGCTCCTACGCGGTTCGTTCACGCACGTTGGGAAGCTCCTAAGACTCTCAAAGTGGTGCTTCTTGTTGCAGGACGGCATTAACCAGACGGTAGCTTGCGAAGGTGTTCGCCGTTCGGTGTGGATGTTGTGAACACGCGGCGTTCAATAAAAACAACATTTTTATTTAATTTTTTTTTTTTCAATGACATAAACAACCATCAAATAGGTTTAAAAAAAATTGATTAATGTCAACAGGTAGTCAATTAATTTTGGAATCAACTACACATCCAACGAAAATTGATTCCAAATTTGGACAATGTAAATAGCCATTAATGAATACATTTGGCGAATATAAATACAAATGTATAATGGCTGGTTTACAATAGGTCAAATGATGTCAAAATTTCGTCGAGATTTGGTTGCTTATTTCGATAAAGTCGATAGAAGTTATGAAAATTTTATGAAAAACAGACTTAAGAAATGAATAAATTTCTTTTTAATGTGAAAAAAAAACTTGTCTTTATAGCATATTTAGGTTAGGTTAGGTTCAAGTGGCTCCCGCAGAGGCACACTTAGGCCAGCTTTGAAAGGCCCACTGTGATACCACCAACGCTAGGAAAGTCAGCCCCGGAACCCCGCCATATGGAAAATCCCTGAGTTGTTGGGATTTTCCACATAGCAGAATCCCGGCACTGACACTCCTAAACCGATACCGATACTCCTCCTCGAACCACTTAGCTGACTTTATGAAGGCTATCAAGTCCGCGATCTGGCTAAGGCTATCCAAGAAGGGAACTCCCAAAAAGCGCGTTCTCGCGCCGCTTAAAGCCGGGCAGTTGCAGATGAGGTGCTTCACCGTTTCCTCTTCCTCATCATCTTTGCAGCTCCTACTGCATCGTCGGTAGGGCGTGCCTACCAACAAGGCAGTGCCCAGTTGGAGATTTTTCTCCTTAGGGCGTGAATGCCTCTAGATCTTTTATGATTTGGCCAGGTTTGTTTGGATGTCCGGCACCCTGGGGATTGTAGTCACCTTTCGTTGGCTTCACGGAGTGCGTACTCCTTCAGCATTAACTTGCATGTGGCAAACGGCATACCTAAGCGCTCTTTATCCCGAAGAACCTGCTTGGTCGTACCCTGCCTGGCAAGTTCGTCTGCCTTATAGTTCCCCTCAATGTCCCTGTGTCCCGGGACCCATGTGAGGTTAACGCGGTTCTGTTGGGCCATCTCTTGTAGAGATCGACGACAGCTGAGTGTCAGTTCAGAGTTGAACGAATAACCATTGGAATAGTTAGGTAGAAGAAAGGTGTTGAGGTCAGACTTAACCAAAATACAGGTTCAGACTTTGCCCTCCTCGCTGGCTCGAATGAGCTTGAAGCCCTTAGTCCCCAATCCGGAAATCATCGAGGTGTTGACCCAGAGTTCTTGGATGAGGACCACATCCACGTCGCCTTTAGGAAGACGACTACTTAAAGCAGCCGAGGCTACTTTAGATTTGTGCAGGCTTATCTGAAGCAACACCAACATGAGAGCGATCAGAATTCCCTGCCGTCCCCATATCATCGAGGTCTGCCCTGTCCCGAAGGCTGTCTCTCAACGACGGGTTCAGAGCAACTGCGCAATTTGGCGTAGCGGGAGCCCTGCTGTCTGAAGCATCAGAGAAATTGCGCTCAGGATGAGCTGCTACCACCGTGACGTCGAGGCCTTCCCCGTCCAGCAGGCTGTCTTCCATCCCCGAGTTGGCGGATAACATGCTTTCCGCGTCGTACTCCTGGGTTTATAGCATATTTAGTTATTAGTTAAACGTAATAACAACCGGCCTAACGTGCAATGCCAAAATTCTGAAATAAGTACAAATGTATCGAACTAAGTCATATTTCATATTTATTATTTATGTATATTTATGTATTTTACTTTTTTTGTTAAAACAATGAAACTGTGCTAAGAACCGCTTGGTAACTTTTTGTAACTTTTTTCCAACACCTTGGTAATTTTTTCGCTTATGCTTGTGGCAACCGTGCTTCGGTCTAGCGCATGCGCAGTATTCTTAAAAAATTTTCATACATATTTATCATTCGAACATAAACGATATATGTAAGTTACTTGTTTGGAGTGTAATGGGGGTGGTTGCTGTGCGACCTTGCCCAATCCCGACTCTTGCGGCCCCGTTCGTACACTCTGGGCAACGTGAGCCATCTAGGCCCGCGGCAGAAAGAGAGGGAGCCCCGGTGGTGCCACTCTGACATACTTGGTTTAAGGGCTCACCGAGGTTTTTGCGTAGCGTCTGTTCACCATGAGGTGCGGCTTCAAGCGGGCGTCTGTCTTGAAACAAGCGGCTCGCTATATAAATGTGTAAATATTTTCCAAAAACCCCGAAACGGGTTGTGCGCTGGGTTTGGGACCGGCCACGTAAAAAACTTAATTCCAATGAAAACGAATTCAAAACCTCGGATGAGAACCCCCTTTAATGTTCACCCGGCAAAACGAATAAGGCATAATGATTTGGATATTAGGGCATGTACCGGGAATGTCCGGACCCAGTCAAGGGACGGTACCGCTGCCCGACTGGTTGATGTCCTCCTCCCAGTTGGTGCACCCTGGCTAACGCTAAATGAGCTACATAGCCTACACGGCTAGTTTCTTGTATTGACGGTTCTACGAGAACGGTACCAGTACTTGTGCTGTACCCATCGTGCCGAAACGCCCCGGGCCGTTTTCTTATATCGACTCGGCCAAGAGCAATACACTCGAGGTGACCCTGTCTGACATTTGGGCAGGGCTACACCTCGCTACAACAACAACAACATTTCTCATAGGCGCAAATGCCGACATCACCGCCCTGCAGGAAATGAGGTGGACGGGGCAAGGAAAGATGACCATCGGTTCTTGTGACGTACACTACAGTGGCCAGATACGCGGCAAAGCGCTTGGTGTAGAATTTGTGGTGGGAAAGAGACTTCGCCGCCAAGTACTAGCGTTCACTCCTGTGGACGAGCGTCTCGCTGCGATCCGCATCAAGGCGAGGTTTTTCAACATAACATTTATCTGCGGCTATGCGCCGACTGAGGAGACGGACGACGCAGAGAAGGACTCCTACGATAAACTTGAACAAGCCTATGATCGCTGCCCCCTGCATGATATCAAAATCGTGCACGGCGACTTTAATGCCAAGGTGGGCAAGGAAGGAGTCTTTGGTCCTACAGTTGGAAAATTCAGTCTCCTACGAGACACAGCTCCACCGTTCTAGACGTGCGTACCCTACGCGGTCCCAATATCGACTCGGACCATTATCTTGTTGCAGCCAAGATACGCACACGCCTCTGTGCAGCGAAGAAATTACGCACAGTAACGGAAGGAACGTTTGACTTTGAGAAGCTGCGCGTGACACAGACAGCTGATAATTTCTCCACTCGACTCTCACACCTGCTATCAGAGAGCAATCCTCGACCGAACGATGTAACCGAGCAATGGAAGCATATCTCTCACTCATTACGTACCGCCGCTGAGGCCACTATAGGGTTTCAGCGAGCCCGCAAGAACAACTGGTACGATGAGGAATGCGCCTTTTCAGAAAAAAAACGTGAGGCCGAAAGGCGTGAGTGTGAGGAGCTTGAGATGCTGGCTGACAGGAATGATGCCCGAAAATTCTATGAAAAGATCCGGCGGATGACGGAAGGTTTGAAGACCGGGGCAAGTTCCTGTAAGGACAATAACGGCGACCTGGTAACCGACGTACAGAATGTACTTTAATTATGGAGGGAGCACTTCTCCTCACTGCTAAATTGCGAGGGAGACGTCGAACCCGATACCCCAATCCCTGACGATGGAAAAGTCGTCCAACCACCTGACTATGATGAAGTGAGGATAGCAATATCCCGGCTCAAAAACATTATTCGCCTGGGAAAGACGGACTACCCGCCGAGCTGTTCAAACACGGAGGCGAAGAGCTGGTAAAAAAGCATGCATCAGCTCTTATGCAGAATATGGTCAGATGAGTGCATGCCTCCAGATTGGAATTTAAGTGTGCTCTGCCCAATCCACAAGAAAGGCGATCCCGCTAACCCCACCAACTACCGCGGAATCAGTCATCTTAATATCGTATATAAGGTTCTTTCTAGCGTATTGTGTGAAAGACTGAAGCCCATCGTAGACAAACTGATTGGACCTTATCAGTGTGGCTTTAGACCTGGTAAGTCTACTATCGACCAGATATTCACGATACGCCAAATCCTGGAGAAGACCCATGATAAAAGAATCGACACTCACCATCTCTTTGTCGATTTTAAAGCCGCTTTTGACAGCGCAAAAAGGAGTTGTCTGTATGCCGCCATGTCTGAATTTAACTTCCCTTCAAAGCTTATACGGCTTTGCCAAATGACGTTGAGTAAAACCAACAGCTCCGTCAGAATCGGGAAGGACCTCTCTGAGCCATTTGAAACCAAACGAGGTTTCAGACAGGGTGACTCCCTTTCGTGCGATTTCTTTAACCTGATGCCGAAGAAGATAATTCGAGCAGCAGAGCTAAACCGCAGTGGCACAATCTTTTACAAGAGCGTGCAATTGCTGGCGTATGCCGATGATATTAATATCATTGGCCTTAACAGCCGCGCCGTAAGCGCTGCTTTCTCTGGGTTGGATAAGGAAGCGAAAAAGTGGGTCTTGCGGTGAACGAGGACAAGACGAAGTATCTGCTGTCATCAAAGAAAGAATCGGCGCACCTGCGCCTTGGCAGCCAAGTCACCGTTGATAGCTACAAGTTTGAAACGGTGAGAGACTTCGTCTATTTGGGAACCAGCATTAACACCGAAAATAATATCAGTCTAGAAATCCAACGGAGAATCACCCTTGCCAATAAGTGTTACTTTGGACTAAGTAGGCAATTGAGAAGTAAAGTCCTCGACAAACAAAGATCACGCTCTATAAGTCTCTCATCATACCAGTCCTGATGTACGGCTCGGAATCATGGACAGTGTCAAGAGAAGATGAGATGGCCCTTGGAGTATTTGAGAGAAAAGTTCTCCGGAAGATTTATGGTCCTTCCCGTGATGCCAACGGCGAGTATCGAAGGAAGTTTAACGATGAGCTGTACGAACTTTACGCAGACCTGACCATAGTTCAGCGGATTAAAGCCCAAAGGCTCCGCTGGCTGGGTCATGTTATGCGAATGGACAAAGAAGCACCAGCACAGAAAGTTTTCCTATCGACACCCGAATTCGGCAGCAGAGGAAGGGGGAGACCTCGACTGAGATGGAAACAACAGGTGGAGGATGACTTGAACTCCCTTCGGGTTTCCAATTGGCGTCAGTTATCGCTAAAAAGGAATGACTGGCGTACTTTGATACGAAACGGCCAAAATCGCCTAGGCGGTTAAGCGTCATTATGACGCAAGCCAAGATTAGATTAGTTACTTGTTTGCTGCTCATTAACACTACGTTTTTGTTCGAGTGGTTAAGTCTTTGGACTTTCGTTAACAAGGCCTTATAATAATGTTTTGGGAAATTTTCTTAATCCTTTACTATCGCAATATTAAAAGAGTTTTATTCTCAAATGACAATTGTATTTAAAAAAGCAGAAATAGCTAATCGGTTCAGCCAAGACACCGGACTAGAAATCCGCGACTACATTCCGAGAGTTCTCCCACATTTCATTTCAAAAAAGGGAATCATCTTCGACGTACCAATCGATATTTCAGAGCAAGAACTCCTCAACGAACTGGTATCTCCAATCAAAATTACGAAGGCCATAAGAATCTTCAAGAAGACCAAGAAAGGCACATGGCAACGGACAAAGATTGCCCAGCCAGGGTAAAAGCCTATGCAATCAAAAAATTTTGGTTATCTATCAATTAGAGAAGCGCGCTTAGAGACTGATCGGTCTGTAGTCCTTAGGCTCGTAATGGGACGTCTTCTTCGCCTTAGGAATAAACATTAACGTGGTGCTTCTCCAGGAGCACAGAGTGTAACGTAAGAGCCAGGCAGGATGTATAAAGAAATACCAGCCATTTAGCTGATGTCTCCAACGTACTTATGAGTTGTGCGGGAATAATTCCGTCTGGCCCGGCAGCCTTGAACGGTTCGAAGCTTTAAACTGCCCACCTTACCCTTTCCTCCGTGATGGGTACGTTTACGGCCATGCTTGCTGCAGGTGCTGAGGGTTCCTCACGCAAGTTCCCTGGAAAGTGCGTATTCAAGAGTAGCTCTAGGATTTCCCCTTCCGTCCAGGATCCGTCAGGTTTGCGCAAATAGCTTATGGCCGTTTGAGTTTTTGAGAGCATTCGTCTAAGTCTCGCTGTATCGTCGACATTTTCGACTCCTCTGCAGAAATTTCTCCACGATACTCTCTTCGGCTGTCTCAGAGCTTTTTTGTAGGCCCTTAGTTTAACTTTATATTCGAGCCATTGAGGCTCCGTGTCGATGCTTTAAGCCTTATTCAATTGTTTTCTGCAGGTTTTGCGGAGCAATTTCAGGCGTAGGTCTACCAATGTGGCCTATGTTTACCGCGTGGATTTGGCACCGGACAAGCAATTCAAGGGCATTTGAGAGCGCCGTAGTGTATGTCGTAACCAGATCCCCCAGTTCCTCAACTGATGAGGGGGCTTGTGGGTGTAGTACTGGTAGGTCTCTGGCTAATATTTCATTGTGTAGCTGCTAATTGGTGTTGCGTGGATTGCGCTTCATAAATGGTTACTCTACAACAGGTATCGTCATTTCATGGCACTGAGGTGCATTGCTCAACTAACACAGATTGCTATATTCTCTCGTTTTGTCGTAGTAAGAGCGCAAAAGACAACTGACCATCTGCTAGCGTGGCATCGTTTAGTAGCTTGCGGGCAGGCAAAAAGACAACATCGTATGCGCATTCTTCGTTTTCATGCGCTTTTATACAACGTTGCACAATGTCATATGAAAAAATGATATGATGCCCAATGCTTTCGAACAACTTCAATGCTGAGCTATTTCCCCTAAAAGACATTTTGAGTTTTCCCATAAAAACATAAATGAACTAACCCAAACAAAAAATTAAGAATTATTTAGAAAAAAAAATATTTATATATATATATATTAGGGTGATTCAAAAAAAATGTCGAATTGGTCTTACCCCCTAAAAAGTTAGGTATTGATGAGAAAATAAGCCTTGCAAAAAATTAGCGCTCTAATTTAACCCTTAGGGGTGGCTATTTTTTTTCGCCCTTTCCCATACATTTTGTATGGGAAAAAATGGCATTTTTTACAAAGTGAATTTTCGTTCAATTTTTTAAACTTTTTTGAAAATATTTTTACATACTCTTAAAGTTGAAGCTTTGAAGCTTCCAAAATGGTAAGCTATGTGCGATTATCTTAACTATTAAGATAATTTTCAAATGGCTGAGTTTTGTTATATAGCACACACATACACATATTTTCAAAAAAGTTTCAAAAATTGAAAGAAAATTCACTTTGTAAAAAATACCATTTTCCCCCATACAAAATGTATGGGAAAGGGCGAAAAAAAATAGCCACCCTAAGGGCTAAGTTAGATCGCTAATTTTTTGCAAGGCTTATTTTCTCGTCAATACCTAAAGTTTCAGGGGGTAAGACCGAAAAAAACCAAATTTTTTTTATTTGAATCACCCTTATATATATGGGGAAAAATGGCATTTTTTTCAAAGCGAATTTTCTTTCAATTTTTGAAACTTTTTTCAAAATATTTTTGCATACTCTTAAAGTTGAAGCTTTGAAGCTTCCAAAATGGTATGCCGTGTGCGATTATCTTAACTATTAATATAATTACAGCCATTTAAAATTTACTAGATTTTATACGTGTTACTGTGTATGTGTGTGCAATAGTTCAAACCTCAGTCATATATATATATAACTAGCTGACCCGGCAGACGTTGTCCTGCCACAAATTTATTTCCCTGTCTGTTTCTCTAACCCGATCCCTATATCTATTTTAAACCATATCCCTATCTCCTTCATATAGGAGAAACCACGCCCCCTTTTTCCTTATCCCCAGTTTTTTTTTGGAGGTGTCCGGGATTGATCTTATATAACTCCTCACAAAATTTCAGTGGTCTAAGCTAAATACTTCTAGAGATATGGACTATGAAGTATTTTATTCGTATGGGAGGTGCCACGCCCCCTTTATCGTTAACTCGAGTTTTTTGGGAGGTATTAGGGATCGATCACATATAAACCCTCACCAAATTTCAGTGGTCTAACATTAACACTTGCAGAGATATGGGCTATGAAATGTTTCCTTCATATAGGAGAAACCACGCCCCCTTTTTCCTTATCCCCAGTTTTTTTTTGGAGGTGTCCGGGATTGATCTTATATAACTCCTCACAAAATTTCACTGGTCTAACCTAAACACTTCCCGAGATATGGACTATGAAGTATTTCATTCGTATGGGAGGTGCCACGCCCCCTTTTTCTTTACCCTAGTTTTTTTTGAGGTGGTAGGGATCGATCTCATATAACCCCTTACCAAATTTCAGTGGTCTAAAATGAATACTTCCAGAGATATCGACTATGAAATATTTCATTTGTATGGGAGGTGCCACGCCCCCTTTTTGGTTAACCCCCAGTTTTATGGGTGAGAATGGTGTTGTTATCCTATAGGTCTGTACCGATTTCCAGGTCCCTACCTTAAACCCATTTAGAGATATTCACCTTGAAGAAAAATGTTTGTATGGGAGGTGCCACGCCCCCCTATTATTTCGATCTGATTTTATAACATGACCTGCGCGTGGTAATAACAAACAAACCCCCTAAAGGAAGTATATGATTTGGTTCAGCCGTTTTCGAGTTTTAGCGTAACGACTGAACACCATTTCATTTTTATATATATAGATTAACAACCAAACTAATTAAAGATTGTATGGGAGGTACCACGCCCCCTTTTTCGATAACCCCAAGTTTTATGGGTGAGAATGGTGTTGTTATCCTATAGCTCTATACCAATTTTCATGTTCCTACCTTAAACACTTTTGAAGATATTCACCTTGAAAAATTCAGTTTGTATGGGAGGTGCCACGCCCCCTTTTCCGATTACCCCTTCTTTTATGTGTAAGAAGGCTTTTGATACCATATAGGTCTATACCAATTTTCAGGTCCCTACCTTGAACCCTTTCACAGATATTCTGCTTAAAAAATTTAGTTTGTATGGGAGGTACCACGCCCCCTTATTGGATAACCCCCGGTTTTATAGGTAAGAGTGGTGCTGTTATCCTGTAGCTCTGTACCAATTTTCATGTTCCTACCTTAAACACTTTTGAAGATATTCAACTTGAAAAATTCAGTTTGTATGGGAGGTGCCACGCCCCCTTAATATTTTGTTCTGATTTTAAGACATGACCTGCGCGTGGTAATAACAAACAAATCCCCCAAAGGAAGTATTTCATTTGGTTCAGCCGTTTTCGAGTTTTAGCGTTACAATTATACACCATTTCATTTTTATATATATAGATTTGAAGGTGTAAGATGTAGGGGGAATGGGGTAAGATATAAGATGTAGGGGGTAGGGTGTAAGATATAAGTGGTAGGGTGTAAGATGTAGGTGGAAAGGTTTAAGATAAAATATGTGATAATTCTTCCCTTTTAGTTTCGGTTAGCTGATTTATGTTTTTATGGAAAAGCTCAAAATGTATTTTTAGCGGAAATAGCTTAGTACCTGAAAAAGATGTGCGGCATAAAAGACATTGGAGTTGCTCGGAGCATTGGGCATCATAAAATATTTATCGTATTGCATTATGCGACGTGGTATAGCAGTGCATAAATTCGAAAAATGTACACACATACGTTCTTGCTTGCCCGCAAGCTGCAGTTTGGGGTTTGGTGACCGCTGCTCTACAATAAAGTCTAAAACTATTTCTAGGTACCGGTGGTCGGAGAATGAATGTTCTTCAATCATACCCCATTTTCTAACCCACTCATAAGCGCCTTCACTACAAATAGTGAGGTCTATGACCTACCTGCGGGTTTTAGTGATGAAAGTAGGCTCACTACCCACGTTACAAACTACCAGGATGGTTCTTAATAGATAATCAAACAGAGACTCGCTCCAAAAATAAGATGGCCCGTGCAGAAGTTTGACACCAGATCTTACACCTCTCTTTGTGGTGCTATGCCCGCCCCCAGGTGCTGCCGACCGTTAAACTGACAGCGATAATGTCACCATTGGTATAGTTAGGTAGGAAAAAAGAGTTCACCCCACACTTGACCAAAATACAGGTTCTGACCTTGCCTTCCGCGGTGGCTCGAATGAGCTTGAAGAGCTTAGTCCCCTGATCTACGGAACAGTGTTGCCGCTGAAAAATTTCAAAATGGGTACGAAAAAAGGGTCCCCTATTTTTTTGATAGGATCACATTTACATATTTCCATTTTTTCATGTTGAATGACTGAGCTTTGTACTATTGCAAGTAAAACATACAAAATATAAACATTTTTAAATAGTTGTAATTAATTTAATATGTAGTAATGATAATCGCATAATGTAAAAATTTTGTTTAAACTTAAAAACCTCCACTTAAAGGATATGTAACGTATTTTTGGGAAAGGTTTCGAAAATGATAAGAAAATTCACATTGAATAGAATAAACAAATAAAAACAAGTAAGGAAGTCTAAGTTCGGGTGAAACCGAACATTACGTACCCAGCTGTGCACATAAAATGCTGTTATTCGTTGTTTTGTATACCTAGTTTCGTAAATCTATCTCACACCGTTCTGAAGTTGTTAGCAGTCGAATTTAAAAGTTGCTTGACTCATAAGTGGGCGGTGCCACGCCCACTTTCCAAAATTTTGGAAAAATTTTGTAAAGAATATGAAAGTTGATGTATGTACCAAATTATATTATTATAGCGAAATCAGTTAATTAGATATGGACTTTTCAATATTTCCACCTCTTTTCAATATAACTTTTATGAAAAAGTAGGCGTGTTCGCGAAGCGATTTCGTTTATTTTCTATAGCTGAATTTACCACAACAATAGTATGTCCTCTACGAAATTTCGTTATACTAGCATAAACTGTTCTGAAGTTATTAAGAGTCAAAATTTTTAAATTTCTTCAAATATACGTGGGCGGTACCACGCCCCCTTTTCAAAAATGTTTATAAATCGGCCTTAGAACATCTAAATAATATTGAATTAACCCATTTTATACGTTTTTCGAAATTTTCGATGTCGAAAAAGGGGCGTGGTTATGGTCCGATTTTACCCATTTTCAATAGCAATCTATTCTGAACCCAAATAAGTACGCATGCCAAATTTGGTGAAGATATCTCATTATTTGCTCAAGTTATCGTGTTAACGGACAGACGGACGGACGGACAGACGGACGGACATGGCTCAATCAAATTTTTTTTCGATCCTGATCATATTGATATATGGAAGTCTATATCTATCTCGATTCCTTTATACCTGTACAACCAACCGTTATCCTAACAAAGTTATAATACCCTGTGTACAAGTACAGCTGGGTATAAAAACTATGGGAAAGGGCGAAAAAATCGACCCTTAGGCGGGTTTAGTTTCAGAGCTTTTATCAAAGCTTATTTTCTCATCAATTACTAACTTTTTAGGGGGTAAGACCCAAAATAACAAAATTTTTTTTATTTGAATAACCTTAGTGTATACATACAGGCAGAGTTGTCACATGATACAGAGTTGCCAGTAACCAATTTGTGGACTTTGGGGCCTTTTGTGGTCATATTGGGAGCACTTTGGGGTCACTGTGGGCTAGCCGGGTCGGAAAAAAAAGTTGCTATGCCCGCCCCCAAATTTAAAGATTATGTTGAGAGGGTTTCGGAAAAGTTTTTTTTTTATCCTATAAAATCCGCTTAATGCGGAGACTTTTACTGTTTCCAATTTAGAATTCTATAAGAAAAAAATGAAAATTAAAATAAAAGACATAAGGGCTTAGAACCAGTGTTGCCACGGACATTTTTTTTTTTGTTATTGTTATTATTGGTCATTATCAGGGCAACCAAAACTATGTAAATGCATATTTTTGTGTTACAAGCTGTGATGTAATAGTTGAATACGAATGCGATTTACATACAAAGAAAGAGTTTAAGCTACATTTGTTAGCGAATATTTTGTAATAAATGCGTATTTTTGCATATTTTGTAATAAATGCATATTTCTTGATAAATTCATATATTTAAATTATAAAAAATTTATATGTTTTTAAATTTAATTCCTACTGCGATAAAAATTGAAATCGCCTTTAACTTTTTCGCTTCCCAACACTTGGCGAAAGCTAAATATGAGCCCGTATATAAATGCTATTTTTGTGTTACTTCTTCTTCTGGAAAGGGAAAACACTTCATTTCGTTTCTGTTGTTGCTCGTTTTGAAAAAGGCGAGATGCTACAAGTGGTGGTAAACTTAACTACATACGGTCAGTGTTAAAAGAAAATGTACACCATAAAATTGCAATTTTCACCAATAATTTCTTCTTTTTGAATATTTTCGCTAATTTTTTATGAAAGTACTCCTAGAAATACAGCATGTGCATGTGCATAGGCCCTTAGTTTAACTTCATATTCGAGCCATTGAGGCTCCGTGTCGATGCTTTAAGCCTTATTCAATTGTTTTCTGCAGGTTTTGCGGAGCAATTTCAGGCGTAGGTCTACCAATGTGGCCTATGTTTACCGCGTGGATTTGGCACCGGACAAGCAATTCAAGGGCATTTGAGAGCGCCGTAGTGTATGTCGTTACCAGATCCCCCAGTTCCTCAACTGATGAGGGGGCTTGTGGGGGTAGTACTGGTAGGTCTCTCTCTGGCTAATATTTCATTGTGTAGCTGCTAATTGGTGTTGCGTGGATTGCGCTTCATAAATGGTTACTCTACAACAGGTATCGTCATTTCATGGCACTGAGGTGCATTGCTCAACTAACACAGATTGCTATATTCTCTCGTTTTGTCGTAGTAAGAGCGCAAAAGACAACTGACCATCTGCTAGCGTGGCATCGTTTAGTAGCTTGCGGGCAGGCAAAAAGACAACATCGTATGCGCATTCTTCGTTTTCATGCGCTTTTATACAACGTTGCACAATGTCATATGAAAAAATGATATGATGCCCAATGCTTTCGAACAACTTCAATGCTGAGCTATTTCCCCTAAAAGACATTTTGAGTTTTCCCATAAAAACATAAATGAACTAACCCAAACAAAAAATTAAGAATTATTTAGAAAAAAAATATTTATATATATATATATTAGGGTGATTCAAAAAAAATGTCGAATTGGTCTTACCCCCTAAAAAGTTGGGTATTGATGAGAAAATAAGCCTTGCAAAAAATTAGCGCTCTAATTTAACCCTTAGGGGTGGCTATTTTTTTCGCCCTTTCCCATACATTTTGTATGGGAAAAAATGGCATTTTTTACAAAGTGAATTTTCGTTCAATTTTTTAAACTTTTTTGAAAATATTTTTACATACTCTTAAAGTTGAAGCTTTGAAGCTTCCAAAATGGTAAGCTATGTGCGATTATCTTAACTATTAAGATAATTATAGCCATTTGAAAATGGCTGAGTTTTGTTATATAGCACACGCATACACATATTTTCAAAAAAGTTTCAAAAATTGAAAGAAAATTCACTTTGTAAAAAATACCATTTTTCCCCATACAAAATGTATGGGAAAGGGCGAAAAAAAATAGCCACCCTAAGGGCTAAGTTAGATCGCAAATTTTTTGCAAGGCTTATTTTCTCGTCAATACCTAAAGTTTCAGGGGGTAAGACCGAAAAAAACCAAATTTTTTTTATTTGAATCACCCTAATATATATGGGGAAAAATGGCATTTTTTTCAAAGCGAATTTTCTTTCAATTTTTGAAACTTTTTTCAAAATATTTTTGCATACTCTTAAAGTTGAAGCTTTGAAGCTTCCAAAATGGTATGCCGTGTGCGATTATCTTAACTATTAATATAATTACAGCCATTTAAAATTTACTAGATTTTATACGTGTTACTGTGTATGTGTGTGCAATAGTTCAAAACTCAGTCATATATATATATAATTTGAAGGTGTAAGATGTAGGGGGAATGGGGTAAGATATAAGATGTAGGGGGTAGGGTGTAAGATATAAGTGGTAGGGTGTAAGATGTAGGTGGAAAGGTTTAAGATAAAATATGTGATAATTCTTCCCTTTTAGTTTCGGTTAGCTGATTTATGTTTTTATGGAAAAGCTTAAAATGTCTTTTTAGCGGAAATAGCTTAGTACCTGAAAAAGATGTGCGGCATAAAAGACATTGGAGTTGCTCGAAAGCATTGGGCATCATAAAATATTTATCGTATTGCATTATGCGACGTGGTATAGCAGTGCATAAATTCGAAAAATGTACACACATACGTTCTTGCTTGCCCGCAAGCTGCAGTTAGAGTTTTGGTGACCGCTGCTCTACAATAAAGTCTAAAACTATTTCTAGGTACCGGTGGTCGGAGAATGAATGTTCTTCAATCATACCCCATTTTCTAACCCACTCATAAGCGCCTTCACTACAAATAGTGAGGTCTATGACCTACCTGCGGGTTTTAGTGATGAAAGTAGGCTCACTACCCACGTTACAAACTACCAGGATGGTTCTTAATAGATAATCAAACAGAGACTCGCTCCAAAAATAAGATGGCCCGTGCAGAAGTTTGACACCAGATCTTACACCTCTCTTTGTGGTGCTATGCCCGCCCCCAGGTGCTGCCGACCGTTAAACTGACAGCGATAATGTCACCATTGGTATAGTTAGGTAGGAAAAAAGAGTTCACCCCACACTTGACCAAAATACAGGTTCTGACCTTGCCTTCCTCGGTGGCTCGAATGAGCTTGAAGAGCTTAGTCCCCTGATCTACGGAACAGTGTTGCTGCTGAAAAATTTCAAAATGGGTACGAAAAAAGGGTCCCCTATTTTTTTGATAGGATCACATTTACATATTTCCATTTTTTCATGTTGAATGACTGAGCTTTGTACTATTGCAAGTAAAACATACAAAATATAAACATTTTTAAATAGTTGTAATTAATTTAATATGTAGTAATGATAATCGCATAATGTAAAAATTTTGTTTAAACTTAAAAACCTCCACTTAAAGGATATGTAACGTATTTTTGGGAAAGGTTTCGAAAATGATAAGAAAATTCACATTGAATAGAATAAACAAATAAAAACAACTAAGGAAGTCTAAGTTCGGGTGAAACCGAACATTACATACCCAGCTGTGCACATAAAATGCTGTTATTCTTTGTTTTGTATACCTAGTTTCGTAAATCTATCTCACACCGTTCTGAAGTTGTTAGCAGTCGAATTTAAAAGTTGCTTGACTCATAAGTGGGCGGTGCCACGCCCACTTTCCAAAATTTTGAAAAAATTATGTAAAGAATATGAAAGTTGATGTATGTACCAAATTATATTATTATAGCGAAATCAGTTAATTAGATATGGACTTTTCAATATTTCCACCTCTTTTCAATATAACTTTTATGAAAAAGTAGGCGTGTTCGCGAAGCGATTTCGTTTATTTTCTATAGCTGAATTTACCACAACAATAGTATGTCCTCTACGAAATTTCGTTATGCTAGTATAACTGTTCTGAAGTTATTAAGAGTCAAAATTTTAAAATTTCTTCAAATATACGTGGGCGGTACCACGCCCCCTTTTCAAAAATGTTTATAAAATCGGCCTTAGAACATCTAAATCAATACATATTGCAAATTTTATCATTGTAGCTGCTTCTAATATTGAATTAACCCATTTTATACGTTTTTCGAAATTTTCGATATCGAAAAAGGGGCGTGGTTATGGTCCGATTTTACCCATTTTCAATAGCAATCTATTCTGAACCCAAATAAGTACGCATGCCAAATTTGGTGAAGATATCTCATTATTTGCTCAAGTTATCGTGTTAACGGACAGACGGACGGACGGACAGACGGACGGACATGGCTCAATCAAATTTTTTTTCGATCCTGATCATATTGATATATGGAAGTCTATATCTATCTCGATTCCTTTATACCTGTACAACCAACCGTTATCCTAACAAAGTTATAATACCCTGTGTACAAGTACAGCTGGGTATAAAAACTATGGGAAAGGGCGAAAAAATCGACCGTTAGGCGGGTTTAGTTTCAGAGCTTTTATCAAAGCTTATTTTCTCATCAATTACTAACTTTTTAGGGGGTAAGACCCAAAATAACAAAATTTTTTTTATTTGAATAACCTTAGTGTATACATACAGGCAGAGTTGTCACATGATACAGAGTTGCCAGTAACCAATTTGTGGACTTTGGGGCCTTTTGTGGTCATATTGGGAGCACTTTGGGGTCACTGTGGGCTAGCCGGGTCGGAAAAAAAAGTTGCTATGCCCGCCCCCAAATTTAAAGATTATGTTGAGAGGGTTTCGGAAAAGTTTTTTTTTTTATCCTATAAAATCCGCTTAATGCGGAGACTTTTACTGTTTCCAATTTAGAATTCTATAAGAAAAAAATGAAAATGAAAATAAAAGACATAAGGGCTTAGAACCAGTGTTGCCACGGACATTTTTTTTTTTGTTATTGTTATTATTGGTCATTATCAGGGCAACCAAAACTATGTAAATGCATATTTTTGTGTTACAAGCTGTGATGTAATAGTTGAATACGAATGCGATTTACATACAAAGAAAGAGTTTAAGCTACATTTGTTAGCGAATATTTTGTAATAAATGCGTATTTTTGCATATTTTGTAATAAATGCATATTTCTTGATAAATTCATATATTTAAATTATAAAAAATTTTTATGTTTTTAAATTTAATTCCTACTGCGATAAAAATTGAAATCGCCTTTAACTTTTTCGCTTCCCAACACTTGGCGAAAGCTAAATATGAGCCCGTATATAAATGCTATTTTTGTGTTACTTCTTCTTCTGGAAAGGGAAAACACTTAATTTCGTTTCTGTTGTTGCCCGTGTTGAAAAAGGCGAGATGCTACAAGTGGTGGTAAACTTAACTACATACGATCAGTGTTAAAAGAAAATGTACACCATAAAATTGCAATTTTCACCAATAATTTCTTCTTTTTGAATATTTTCGCTAATTTTTTATGAAAGTACTCCTAGAAATACAGCATGTGCTTTTTTTTACTAATCTTAAGCCTATAGCAAAATTCCCGGTGTTTTGGAAATTTATTTTCTAGCTGGTCTCTGCATTTTTTTCCATACAAATTTATTCGAACTTATAGATTTCAGTCCTCAGAAGTGATGTAAGCATATTGTATTTCAACCTTTGTGAAAAAATGGTGAATGCAGATCGTAGATCCTGTGTTGTGCAGCATTTGCAAAGCGCAGGGCCAACCAGCATTCCAGTTCACAAATGCAAACACAAAAATTATTTACAGAATATAAATCGAAAGATGCAGAATTCGCGAAAAATTTATGTAAAGCTTTCGTTTCGTCCGATATTCATTTGTATAAAATAAGATATGACCACCTTAAATCATTTTTTAAAAAATATATTAATATAGACTTGCCATAAGAAACCACTTTGAGATCTACAGTCAGTAGTTTATACGAACTTGCAATAAATAATATCAAAAGGGCTATAAAAAACCAATATCTATGGATCTACAGACGAGTCAGGCCGATATGCTGCAAATGTGGTAATAGATGTATTACCAAACGATGAGCAAGTAGCAAAGCAAAAATTTTTGATAAAAATAGCTTTATTAGAGACAGTAAATCACTCCTCAATACCTCGATTATTTGCAGATTCAGTTAACATTTTCGGACCAGAGTTCAACAAGGAGGCAATTCTTCTTTTCATCACTGATGCTGCTCCGTTCATGTTGAAAGCTGCAAAAGCTATTAACGTTTTTTCCGAAAAAAGTTCATTTGTCTTGTTTAGCAAATAAGTAATTTAAGTCTAGTAAGGGAGTGTAATGGAGTGTGGTTGCTAAGTGACCTTGCTCAATCCCGACTCTTGCGTCCTCGTTCGTGCACTCTGGGCAACGGGAGCTACCTAGGCTCGCGGCAGAAAGAGAGGGAGCCCCGGTGGGGCCACTCTGACATACTTGGTTTAAGGGCTCACCGAGGTCTTTTTCGCAGCGTCTGTTCACCACGTGGTGCGGCTGCAAGCGGGTGTCTGTCTTGTAGCAAGCGGCTCGCTATATAAATGTGTGAATATTTTTTTATCAAAATCCCGGAGACGGGTTGTGCGCTGGGTTTGGGACCCGCCACGTAAAAAATTTAGTCCACTGAAAATTTTAATAAAGCCTCGGATGAGAACCCCCTTTAATGTTGACGACCCGGCAAAACGAAATAAGGACTACGAGAAGGATATTAGGGCATGTACCTGGAATGTCCGGACCCTTTCAAGGGATGGTACCGCTGCCCGACTGGTTGATGTCCTCATGAACGCAAAGGCTGACATCACCGCCCTGCAGGAAATGCGATGGACGGGACAAGGAAAGACGACCATCGGACCTTGTGACGTATACTACAGTGGCCAGACACGCGGCAAAGCGCGTGGTGTAGGATTCGTGGTGGGAAAGAGACTTCGCCGCCAAGTATTAGCGTTCACTCCTGTGAGCGAGCGTCTCGCTGCGATCCGCATCAAGGCGAGGTTTTTCAACATAGCATTTATCTGCGCCTATGCGCCGACAGAGGAGACGGACGACGCAGAGAAGGACTCCTTCTACGATAAACTTGAACAGACTTATGATCGCTGCCCCCAGCATGATATCAAAATCGTGCTCGGCGACTTTAATGCCAAGGTGGGCAAGGAAGGAGTCTTTGGTCCCACAGTTGGAAAATTCAGTCTCCACGATATAACATCCCCCAACGGCACTAGGTTGATTGACTTCGCCGCTGCTCGCAATATGGTCATCAGTAGTACCAGGTTCCAGCATAAGCGAATACACCAAGCCACATGGCTGTCCCCTGATCAAAGAACTAGAAACCAGATTGATCATGTCTTGATTGACGGCAGACATAGCTCCACCGTTCTGGACGTGCGTACACTGCGTGGTCCCAATATTGACTCTGACCATTATCTTGTCGCAGCCAAGATACGCACACGCCTCTGTGCAACGAAGAAAGTGCGCACAGTAACGGAAGGAAAGTTTGACGTCGAGAAGCTGCGCATGACACAGACAGCTGATAATTTCACAACTCGACTCTCACACCTGCTAGCAGAGGGCAATCCTCGACCTAACGATGTAACCGAGCAATGGAAGCATATCTCTCACTCATTGCGTACCGCCGCTGAGGCCACTATAGGGTTCCAGCGAGCCCGCAAGAACAACTGGTACGATGAGGAATGCAAAACTGCCTCGAAAAAAAAGGACGCTGCCTACAAGGAGACGTTGCGAACGGGCGCAACCCGCAGTGTATGGCAACAATATCGTGAGGCAAAGAAGGAAGAGAGACGCCTTTTCAGAAAAAAGAAAAGTGAGGCCGAAAGGCGTGAGTGTGAGGAGCTTGAGATGCTGGCTGACAGGAATGATGCCCGAAAATTCTATGAAAAGATCCGGCGGATGACGGAAGGTTTTAAGACCGGGGCAAGCTCCTGTAAGGACAATAATGGCGACCTGGTAACCGACGTACAAAGTGTACTTAAATTATGGAGGGAGCACTTCTCCTCACTGCTAAATTGCGAGGGAGACGTCGAACCCGATACCCCAATCCCTGACGATGGAAAAGTCGTCCCACCACCTGACTATGATGAAGTGAGGATAGCTATATCCCGGCTCAAAAACAACAAAGCGCCTGGAAAAGACGGACTACCCGCCGAGCTGTTCAAACACGGAGGCGAAGAGCTGGTAAAAAGCATGCATCAGCTCTTATGCAGAATATGGTCAGACGAATGCATGCCTCCGGATTGGAATTTAAGTGTGCTTTGCCCAATCCACAAGAAAGGCGATCCCGCTAACCGCACCAACTACCGCGGAATTAGTCTTCTTAATATCGCATATAAGGTTCTTTCTAGCGTGTTGTGTGAAAGGCTGAAGCCCATCGTAGACAAACTGATTGGACCTTATCAGTGTGGCTTTAGACCTGGTAAGTCTACCATCGACCAGATTTTCACGATACGCCAAATCCTGGAGAAGACCCATGATAAGAGAATCGACACTCACCATCTCTTTGTCGATTTTAAAGCCGCTTTTGACAGCGTAAAAAGGAGTTGCCTGTATGCCGCCATGTCTGAATTTGACTTCCCTGCAAAGCTTATACGGCTTTGCCAAATGACGTTGAGCAATACCAACAGCTCCGTTAGAATCGGGAAGGACCTCTCTGAGCCATTTGAAACCAAACGAGGCTTCAGACAGGGCGACTCCCTTTCGTGCGATTTCTTCAATCTGATGCTGGAGAAGATAATTCGAGCAGCAGAGCTAAACCGCAATGGTACAATCTTTTACAAGAGCGTGCAATTGCTGGCGTATGCCGATGATATTGATATCATTGGCCTTAACAACCGCGCCGTAAGCGCTGCCTTCTCTGGACTGGATAAGGAAGCGAAAAAAGTGGGTCTTGCCGTGAACGAGGACAAGACGAAGTATTTGCTGTCATCAAAGAAAGAATCGGCGCACCTGCGCCTAGGCAGCCATGTCACTGTTGATAGTTACAAATTTGAAACTGTGAGAGACTTCGTCTATTTGGGAACCAGTATTAACACCGAAAATAATATCAGTCTAGAAATCCAGCGGAGAATCACTCTTGCCAACAATTGCTACTTTGGACTGAGTAGGCAATTGAGAAGTAAAGTCCTCTCTCGAAGAACAAAGATCACGCTCTATAAGTCTCTCATCATACCTGTCCTGATGTATGGCTCAGATTCATGGACAATGTCAAGAGAAGATGAGATGGCCCTTGGAGTATTTGAGAGAAAAGTTCTCCGGAAGATTTATGGTCCTTCCCGTGATGCCAACGGCGAGTATCGAAGGAAATTTAACGATGAGCTGTACGAGCTCTACGCAGATCTGACCATAGTCCAGCGAATTAAAGCCCAAAGACTCCGCTGGCTGGGCCATGTTATGCGAATGGACAAAGAAGCTCCAGCACAGAAGGTTTTCCTATCGTCGCCTGAATTCGGCAGCAGAGGAAGGGGGAGGCCTCGACTGAGATGGAAACAACAGGTGGAGGATGACTTGAACTCCCTTGGGGTTTCCAATTGGCGTCGGTTATCGCTAAAAAGGAATGACTGGCGTGCTTTGATACGAAACGGCCAAAATCGCTTAGGCGGTTAAGCGCCAATAAATGATGATGATGATTTAAGTCTAGTTAATCAAATAAAAATAGTTCAAGATGTAAAAGAAGCTATTGATAAATGTGCGACTCTGTAAAACTAAAACTTGCAAATGTTAAAAATAAACCAAGGTTTTAATATCTTAAAAAAAGTTGCTAGTCAAATTTCTGACCAAAAATTAAAATGAAACGGAACCTATTAAAAAATTCTCAATATCGGAAATTGCTGCCATTAAATATGCACCAATTACCTCAGTTGAGGTAGAGAGAAGTTTTTCTATAACGCTGCCTATCGTGCTAATAGACACAGTATTTTATTCGATAGGCGCAAATGTTTATTGTTTATTTTAACAGCAATATACTTACATAAGTGCATTTCATTTGCAAAATTTTTAAAATGTAAAAAAATTAACTTTTCCACTATAGTCTAGGGGACAGGGACTAAACGCAGAAGTGGCGGGGGCCATAGGTTTTTTTTTTAATTTATCTAGCTGTTAGCATTTCCGAAATATTTAAAAACTAAAAGTGCAATTTTTGTTTTTACCCTTTCGTTTTCGCTAGTAAGGCAGAAATATAACCCAAAAAAAAACCTATGGTCCGAACCACTTCCGTATTCAGTAGATTCTCTGTCTTCGTCGCCTGGACTACCATTATTTTTAAAACTTATTATTTGCTTATGTTCTGTCCATGCTATGTTTTTTCTTCGATAAAAGATAAATATATGTGAATTTTAGGAAAATCTTTTGAGTTTGAAAATTAATTACAAAAAAAACTTTTTATCGCATATTTTAAGTGCATATTATGCTGTTTTAAAGGTTTTTGGTTGCCCTGGTAATTATATTAGCGAACTTTGAAAATTTTGTGGACTTTTGACCAGCGAATAATTTTTATCAAATTATTCTTTTGAGTTTTTGACGAAAACAAGTTGAAAAATGCTACATACAATACCAACTACGATGATTGCAATTTCGATCTTGTTGAAGGATCTTGTCAAACCGCTTTGTATTGTTGCTTAGAAATTTGTCATCACCTTTACTGGTTATCAAACCAAGGAGAGGAGATTAGGAATTCCTAAAGCGCAGTGTGTAACCATAACACCAAACACTGCTTAGTGCGCCTGCAGGCAAATTGCAACTATAATCTCGCCTATTTTTGTTGTTATTTTTATTTAACAATGTTATTCTTACCTGAGTGCACATTAGACCGGGTCGAAAAAAAAAGTTTGCTGTCTATTATTTATTTCTGCACCTGCAGAGCTATGTGGCAAAGTTAGTAAATTGAATATAAAATTGTTCTTCTGGGAACATTAGGTCGCCCAGTCCATATTTCAGGCTCCTTACATTTTGCCAAAAAGAATTAATATCCGAATTGCTTTTCAAATAATGGTCACTCAACTTAAATAAGGTCCGCTGGGTAATGATTTTTGTCGTTATTATCGCTTAAGTTTTGAAATTTTAATTAATTAAGTCAAATTTTAGCTAAACATCTTTGAAATTTGTAATTTTTCACCATTCAAAATATATGGTTACAGAATCCTGGCCCAACATCAACTTGTAGTGGGGTCCCTTTCCTAATATAATTGTTTGAAATTAACAAAAACTTGGACTTTATGTTACAATATAAATACGCAAAGGGCTTTGTTTTGATTTGGGGTCACTTTCCTAATAAAATCTATATTATTATTCTAAAACACGGCGCTTAGCTAGACTAAACTACAATACGTATATAAAAGAAATGTATATCAGATGAAAGCTTATCATGAGCATGTTTGCAAAAAATTATAACAATTCCAATAGGTTAATTTGTTCATGAGAAATTAGCGTTTAAAGTTTGTACCCAAGCACTTTATATGCCACTATTAACATGCTTTGTAAATGTATATCCATACATATGTACATACAATGCTCGCATGGATTTCAGTCGAAATAGACAAACATTGAAAATAATGTAAATATGTATGTATGTAAGTACATCTGATTTTGCGCTACTTTGACTACAAAAGCAATGCAGGGGTAATAAGCAAACACACCCGATTATAGGGGGTTACATACTAGTTGTTTAAATTTACAAAAACTTGGACTTTATGTTACAATATAAATACGCAAACGGCTTTGTTTTGATTGGAAATCTTTGTTTATGTTATTCTTTAACGGCAACACACATAATAAAAATAAACTTTGGTTTCATTGCTAATTTTTTCAGCCAATTGATCAGATCGAAGCGCATTGACCTCTAGTTTAGAACTAATACCACTCCTCTTATTTCTTAGCTTAGTTTTAATAAGAGAAACTGATGAAAACTTTATTTCTGCACCTGCAGAGCTATGTCGCAAAGTTAGTAAATTGAATCTAAAATTGTTCAACTCTTGGAAAATTACGAGCCGTATGCGCTAAAAAGACGGATGAGCTATGGTTTTCGATTTCGGTTTTTTTTATAAAAATTGATAATTTATTATCACACGCGTCATATGTCAAAGTTTCATAGCCATACAAAGTACCGTTACGAGTTTAGAGTAAAATCAATTTTGCCGTAAGTGCCATGCGTTCGGTTTAGTTAGCTAGCAGTGGTTCATACGTCTTTTTTTCTCTTTTGAAATTAATGTAATAGAGCGAGATCCCAAACTTATAATTTACGAAACCATTACCCCTGGATAGTCCTCCCCGAATCTAGAACGAATGTGGAAATTTCAAAGCTGTACCTATGACAGGGGCCTTACTTTATAATGGATGATTTGAACATATTTGTCGTAGAATACCACCCTGGGTTAGTATCTAGTGTTGTTAAACCCATATCAGTGACAGGACTCCAGCCAGATAAGCCAAGCTCGCGGATTTCCCTATGAAATTTAGTTCGGTCTTAACAATTAAACGGATTTGGCCAACTTTGGCTGTTTTTAAAAACCCGATTTTTCCCCATTTCCCTTAAGTAGTATCAGGCATTTTTAGAATTCGTTCCATGACAAAACTTTCAGCGAGGCACCTAAAAGCTGGGGACTTTTTATCATTATTGCTGCTCTTTCACACGTTTAAGCGGGTTTGCGCATCTTGGGTATTTTTAGTGGTGGTAGAACACTACCTTGAGGTAGTGTCAGGTTTTTCAGACTTCTTCTCATGACAAAAACTTAAGCCAGACACCTCAAAGTTTCCGACTTTTCTTAATTATTACTGCATTGCACTTGTTTAAGCCGCCTTGCCCAACTTTGGATGTTTTTAAATAGCGGATCCTTACACGTGTGTCGTAAACACTTCCGTTAGGTAGTATCAGGTATTTTAAGACTTCATCCCATGACAAAAACTTCAGACAGACACCCCAAGGTGGAGACTTCTTAATTCTTACTACAATTTCACTTGTTAAGCGGCTTTATCCAACTTTGGCTGTCTTCAAATGGTGGATCCTTGCACACATGTGCTTTAGAACACTACCCTTAAGAAGTATCAGGCATTTTAAGACTTCGTCCCCTGACAAAAACTGCAGCTTTCTTCATTCTTAATGCGATTTTACTTCTTCAAGCGGAATTGTCCAACTTTGACTGTTTTTAAATGGCGGATTTTTTATGAAAACCAATGAATTTAACTTAAAAGACTTATAGTGTTTTCTTTTCTCAACGAAAATGTTGCCATTTTGTATAGCAACATTTTTATGATTCTCACTGTACCCTGTGAAATTGCTGCACACTTAAAATTTTCAGTGTCACCCTGCCTTATATCAAAAGAACAAAAATTATAACCCTGTCATGTAATCAGCTGTTTTCCTGACGTCTTCTTCGCGCCAAATAAATATAGAAATTCGCCAAAAAATTTATTTGCAAACTTTATACTTCAGTAAAGTAAAGCTTTATTTATTTATTATTCAAAATTTTTTATTAAACGATGGAAGTCAAAATGGAAATAGAAAGTCCAGGAAGCAGTAAAACCGTAACAGGTGAGAAAATATTTGTAGGTTTCGGAGCTGCTTGCAAGCCGCAAAGAAGTTTTTTTTTGGCCTGCAAGTGATCTCTTAGGAGAACGTTGTGTGTAGAATAGGTCGCCTCCCCGTTGGTGCACCCTGGGTAACGCTAAATGGCCTACATATGCCTTCACGGCTAGTTTCTTGTATTGCCAGTTCTACGAGAACGACACCAGTACTTGTGCTGTACCCATCGTACCGAAACGACCCGGGCGGTTTTCTTATAGCGACCCGGCCAATAGCAATACACTCGGGGTGACCCTGTCTGATATTTGGGCAGGGTTACGCCTCGTTACAACAACAACAACAACGTTATGTGGTTTTGCAGGATCACCAAAGATATGTATGTATGTACTAAAGCATTTTCTATGTTTCAGTGTGGACGGATGGCGAAACTAGACTTCTGCTGGATAGGTATGCTGCTTTCTTACCAGAAGTGGGGCCCATGAAACGATTCAAAACAAAAAAAGAAATGTGGTCAAAGCTTTGCCAGGAGTTTGAGGGCAAAACTTCCAAGCAGTGCGAGGAAAGGTACAAAACCATTTTAAAGCGGAAAAAAGCGGCAGTCGAAAACAATAGTGGCACAGGTGCAAAGCGGCAAAATTTACAGTTTGAAGAGGAGCTAAACAAAATATGTCAAATAGATGATGCTGTTGAGCCAGCCATAAAATTGAGTAGCCAACAAGTAGTTAAAAAAGCACCAAACGAAGTGAAAGAAAAAAGGAAGAAGGGAAAAACGGTGCAAGAAACGTTAGAGGAGATAGCTGGTAGAAAAGAGGAGGCCAGAGAAAAGAGACCTAGGGAGCGAATGGAGACGGCTGAAAAAATGGAAAGCCTTTTCGAGAAGTTTATAGCAACAGCAGAAAAGAAATCAGATTAAGGCCTTTTATGTCGTATAATATATTTTTTGCTTCGTTAATTTGTTAAAAAGTACCTGCATGAAGCAAGCGGATGATCTCTTAATTTTCAATAAATATAATTACACAGATATATGTATACAAGCTGACACAGCAAAACTTGTTAAATAGTAATAAAAAACAATAAAATCTCAACTCAGTTTATTTCTTTAATTACAATTAAATGGTTAGCGTAGAACCAAACTGCACCTGGTTTCTGTAACTTTTCAACGAAATTCGTCATTGTCGTTAACATCGATTTTGACAAATTTTGAAACTTTTTTCTTTCGCTTTGCTTTTTCCTCATTTTCTTTTTGATTTTTTTTTGTCCATATAACGAAATCCCATTCTTATTTGTACGCAACATCAATGTTTTTTATGAAAACAAGTAAGGAAGTCTAAGTTCGGGTGAACCGAACATTATATACCCAGCGGTAATTTTCGGAACGGGATAACAAAGATATAGGCCCTAGGAGCATTTACCTAATAGTACGAGATCCGGCTGCAGATTTGTGTTGTCATCGAGTACATGCTAAAATCAATATTTTTACTCATATTTATGATTACGAGAGTAAAAATTCACCAGGTTGCCAATCAAAATGTGGCCGCTAGTATTTTTAATTAAATTATTATTAATTAATTTTGCGGGAAAAATTTCACCCATCAAGTTTTGAGATAAAATATCGTTCACTTCACGGCAATAGGTGTAAAGACTTAAAAAAATCGGGGTTGCCGTTGCCCGCTTGGCCGCACCTCTCCGCAGCCTGGTATAAGCAGGTATGATTTCGATACATTTTTACACCCATAACGTATATTGATCTTTTATAGATCAAAATTTAGGTAATTTTTTTCTGATTATTATGGTATAGGGTTGCCTAAATAAATCTGGCCGCAAGTTAGGGTTGCCAGCTGTTAAAGATGGTAAATATTGAAGGTTTTCCATATTAACAAACAACTATAAGTGCAACTACACATTTGTGCATTTTTATTGTTGCTAATAATTGTTAGTGTGATTGTTTTTGATTTTTATACACATTCTATTTTATGTTTATACATTATTTCTAATGCAGGTAAAAATACAGCATAAAATAGAATGTGTATAAAAACCAAAAACAATCACACTATCAATTATACTGTGCAACAAGATTCTACGTAATTGATGAAACCAATTGAAAATGAAACTTTAGCGCTCCCATATCAAAACCTCATACTAGGTTTTTGGATAATATAGGTCTGGAATCTTTTTTTATTTTTATTTAAAGTTGGTAACCTTGTGTATGCGAAAAATTGATTAAAACTTGATCAAATGATGCAATTTTAGATGTTCTTTTTTGTATTTCGCTTTTCTTTGGATCGAGGAACTCATTTTTGACATAAATTTTTACCTAAGTCTTACGGTAGATGGCGCTGTCATACAACTTTTCTTATTTATGATAGTTTTTCATGCTAATGAAGCAATTTTAGATAGTTTTTTTTTGTATAACACAATTTTTTGGATTTAGAGACTCATTTTTGACATTAATTTTTACCTAAGTCTTAGGATAGGTGGCGCTGTCATAAAATTTTTCTAATTTTTCATGAAAAATTACTTTTCTATTTTTATTGTAGAAATGCTCGTACATATACGATACATGTAGAAAGCAACATTACACTATATTTGCAACACAAAAAAGATGATAAATAGTATACATATACACATATGTAGGCGTGAAAAAAATGTAAAAAAAGCTTACAAAAATAACAGTGTTTAACTTTCGCAAACATTTATTCATTTTAAATTTATTTTATAAGACACCATACGCTACCAAAATCTTCAGAATTTATTTTGCTGTGGTATTGCAATAAAACTGACACGAAACTCAGAAATTGTGATTAGTAACAAAAATTGTTTTTGCATAAATATACAGTTTATAACTTTTCATAAGTTAATTTTGTGCGATATAATTTGTTTGAAATTATCCTTTTATTTCATACAGGAGAGTGCGGAAGGGGAGGGGCCCCCACTCCTAAGTCCGCCGATGAATACAGGGTTGAAATATTTATATTTCCCTTTTAAATGCAATTTTTATATTATTTCTGCATGAAAAACTATCAAAAATAAGAAAAATTGTATGACAGAGCCACCTATTGTAAGACTTAGGTAAAAATTAATGTCAAACATGAGTCCCTCGATCCAAAAAATAGCGACATATAAAAAGAAACTAATCTAAAATTGCTTCATTAGCATGAAAAACTATCAAAATTAAGAAAAATTTTATGACAGCGCCACCTATCGTAAAACTTAGGTAAAAATTAATGTCAAAAATGAGTCCCTCGATCCAAAAAATAGCGACATACAAAAAAACCAATCTAAAATTGCATCATTTGCATGAAAAACTATCAAAAATAAGAAAAATTGTATGACAGCGCCACCTACGGTAAGACTTAGGTAAAAATTTATGTCAAAAATTAGTTTTTCGATCCAAAAAAAAAAAAACGAAATACAAAAAAAAAACCATCTAAAATTGCATCATTTGATCGATCAAGTTTTAATCAATTTTTCGCATACACAGGGTGGGTTACCAACTTTAAATAAAAATAAAAAGGATTCCAGACCTATAGGCCAAAAACCCAGTATGAGGTTTTGATATGGGAGGGCTAAAGTTTCATTATACCTTTCATGAACATGAAATGGTATTATAACTTTGGTCCGATGTTTGTAAATATGAGAAGAAGAAGAGATAGACCCATCAATAAGTATATCGAAATGATCAGGATGACGAGATGAGTTGATTTAGCCATGTCCGTCTGTCCGTCTGTCTGTCTGTCTGTTTGAACGCAAACTAGTCCCTCAGTTTTTGAGATATTTGGCTGAAATTTGGTATGCGGCCACCATTTTCCAATATAGGAATCATTTGTCGGAACCAGCAAGATCGGACCAATATAACATATAGCTCCCATACAACCGATTATTCCGATAAACGGATTTTTGGCTATAACTCCTGTAATTAAACACGAAGGAACGTGAAATTTTATAAGTGTTGCTATTTTTATATGTGAAATATCGATGCTGAAAATCATAGAGATGGGATAAATATTTCACATAGCTCACATACAATCGATTATTCCGATAAACGGATTTTGGGCTATAACTCCTGTAATTAAACACGTAGGAACGTGAAATTTTGTAAGTATTGCTATTTTTATATGTGAAATATCGATGTTGAAACTCATAGAGATGGAATAAATATTTCACAGAGCCCCCATACAATCGATTGTTCCGATAAACGGATTTTGGTAGATAACTCCTGTAATTATAAAGGTAGGAACGTGAAATTTTGGAAGTATCGCTATTTTTATATGTGAAATATCGGTGTTGAAAATCATTGAGATGGCATAAATATTTCACATAGCTCCCATACAATCGATTATTCCGATAAGCGGATTTTGGGCTATAAGTCCTGTAATTAAACACATAGGAACGCGAAATTTTGGAAGGATCGCTATTTTTATATGTAAAATATCGATGTTGAAAATCATTGAAATGGGATAAATATTTCACATAGCCCCCATATAATCGATTGTTCTGATAAACGGATTTTGGTAGATAACTCCTGTAATTATATCGGTAGGAACGTGAAATTTCGTAAATGTTGCTATTTTAGAACGTGGAATGTCGATGTTAAAAATCAATGAGATTGGACCAATATAACACATCGTCCCCATATAATCGATAGCTCCGATAATTTCGGTATGAGCTAAAGTTAAATTCACACAGGCTGTACTGGGGATCAAACAGTGAAAATCGTGACGCTTATTCATGAAAGGTATTTAGCCTTCGGCACAGCCGAAGCCAGCTTTCCTTACTTGTTTTCAATTGGTTTCATCAATTACGTAGAATCTTGTTGCACAGTGTAATTGATGGTGTGATTGTTTTTGGTTTTTATACACATTCTATTTTATGCTGTATTTTTACCTGCATTAGAAATAATGTATAAACATAAAATAGAATGTGTATAAAAACCAAAAACAATCACACTATCAATTATTAGCAACAATAAAAATGCACAAATGTGTAGTTGCACTTGATAGTTGTTGGTTAATATGGAAAACCTTCAATATTTACCATCTTTAACAGCTGGCAACCCTAACTTGCGGCCAGATTTATTTAGGCAACCCTATACCGTAATAATCAGAAAAAAATTACCTAAATTTTGATCTATAAAAGATCAATATACGTTATGGGTGTAAAAATGTATCGAAATCATACCTGCTTATACCAGGCTGTGGAGAGGTGCGGCCAAGCGGGCAACGGCAACCCCGATTTTTTTAAGTCTTTACACCTATTGCCGTGAAGTGAACGATATTTTATCTCAAAACTTGATGGGTGAAATTTTTCCCGCAAAATTAATTAATAATAATTTAATTAAAAATACTAGCGGTCACATTTTGATTGGCAACCTGGTGAATTTTTATTCTCGTAATCATAAATATGAGTAAAAATATTGATTTTAGTATGTACTCGATGACAACACAAATCTGCAGCCGGATCTTAGACTATAAAGTTTTTACTGTCTTAGCTATTTACCTTACCGAATTATGTCAATTTATGTGATTTTCGAAATTTTCCATATCGAAAGTGGGCGTGGTCGGGAAGAGATCTCGTCCAATTTCATCACCTATATTGCTAGTATATGTTGTGCCAAATTTCTTGAGTCTGAAGTAAAAGGTGTAAAAGTTTTGACCAGTCGAATATTCCAAATGCATTCCTTAAAGGTGGGCGGTGCCACGCCCACTATAAAATTTTTTTGGAAAAATCATAAATGAGGGGGTGCATCTATAAAATTATATCATTTTAACCATTTCAGCTACCGAGATATGCCAATTTGTGTGATTTTCGAAATTTTCGATATCGAAAAAGGGGGCGTGGTTATCATCCGATTTCGCCCATTTTCAATAGCAACCTACCTTGGCCAGAAAGTAACCTGTATACAAAATTTCATGCAAATATATCAATTTTTACCCAAGTTATCGTGTACACGGACGGACAGACGGACGGACATGCCTAAATCAACTCCTCTTTTAATCCTAAGAACTTTCATATATGGAACTCTATATCTATCTCGATTATTTTGTGCCGTTACAAACAGCCGTTATGTGAACAAAGTTAATATACCCTTGTACTAGTACTAGTGCGCTGGGTATAAAAATTTAGAGAGAAACCCCCTAATTATATATACACATAAATTTGTTTTTTGACACATACCTAGTTTATACGCATACATGAAACGCTTCAGTTTAATTCGTCTTATTTCAAAACACATTTAGAAACGAATTTTCAAACCGACTTGAAAACTTTTTGCGTTTTAATTCAAAGGGATTTTGAAAAGTGTCGTAAGAAATTCGTTTTGAAATAATTCGGGTTTATGTTCATATAAACTAGGCAACAGTCATAATTCTAAAAAAAATAAAAAAAATTGTATTTAATTTTAATGCATTGGTAATGAATTACTTAGTTTAATGCTTTCATAACGAAATTGACTACGAATAAATGCAGCCGATATTTTTGATTATCACTTATCCTAATACATGTGGGAAATATCAGAAATGCTTACTTCACTAAGTTACAAAAGCTTGTTAAGTTCATTTTCTTCTAATCAGTTCAGTTCAATTTTACATAAGCGCTTAACGAGTATTATTTTTTTATGAATAAAAAGGTTAATGTTTGTTATATTAGTTAAAGAAGATTTAAATTGGCAGTGATGCTATATCATCGGAAAATAATTTACAGTCAATATACTCATTTAGATCTAATTAAGGCAATATTCAAACATAAATAGCTTTAGAAAACGTATACATGTTGACGCAGATGCAATTTTTTTGATGACAAATCCTTGGCATGTATGGAAAAAAAGTTGGCTGGAATATTATTGAATGTTGTTGTACTAATAACCTGTAATTAGAGAATAAAGATGTAAGACTTTTAAATACATGTAACATGAGAGTTTTACCTAGACGTTTGAGGAGAGTCGATGAGTTCGACGCCTGAGTACTTCATTATCGGTAAAAAAGTGATTTGATTTGATCTCTTTTTATTTTTCCAAGATCAGTGGCGGCTGAGTCGCTGGTTTCAGAAGAAAAATGTTCGTCAGTAGCAACAGGTGGAGTATAATACTCTTCTGCTTCAAGTGTATCTTTTTTGTCTATGCAAATATTATGAAGTGTACAGCATGCTAATATAAACTTCGCTGTAGTCTCAACATCATGAAAATCTAATCGCATCAGTTGCCTGAAGCGACATTTATACATACCAAACGCGTTTTCGATTCGTACACGAGTTTGACAAAATTTGAGGTTGTAGGTTTTTTCTGGCTGTGTTAAGTTCCCGTAATCTCTGTAGGGGGTCAACAAGTAGTTTCGTATCGGGTAGGCAGAATCGCCTAAGAGGTGATATTTCGGCGAACATAGATTTGGTAGCTCTTTACTTATGAAAGATAAATTAAGAACACGTGAGTCATGCACTCTGCTCGGTACACCAGTGAAAACATCTAAAAATTGTAAATTTGCATCGCATATACCCTGCATAGTCACGGAAATGGTATCGTGTCTGTTTATATATGTTGAACGAACTTTTAATTTTGGTGCCCTTATAGAAATATAGGTCCCGTCAATACAGCCTAAGACGTTGGGAAATCCTGAGATCGCTTCAAAGTCTTTTGCTACACATTCTTTTTCCAATTCAGTTTGTGGAAATTTTATAACGTTACGTGATAGCTCAACCAGAAACGATATAACGTTGTTTATTATATAATGAGCAAAAGAGTACGACACATTAAATAAGTTACTAACTTCTCTTATTGTGGTCTTGTTGCTGCAAAACCTAAACAAATTTATATATGTAGTTACATGTTGAAATGTAATATATAAAAATCTCGTAATAATATAATTAACGAGAAGTGATTAAACAAAAGGACATATTTCCATTTTGTTAATTTTTGATAAATGTATATATGTATAAAAGATGGTATCTTCTACCAAGCTATACAAACAAGTTTCAGAAAGATAGCAAAACTTCGAAAAAAGTGGCTCAGCTCAACGCTTCCTAAAAACTTTCAATTGTTTAATCACTCCTTAAATAATACCATACCATTAAATAATACATTACCATAAAAATAATAACACATGTGTGTTTGGGCTCATTTGCGGCCTCCCTCCTTTATACTTCCTCTCTACGTAGTAGGTGCTGAATGAGTATTGGGAAGTTAAATATTCCGCACTATCACGCTCGACACGAAAATTTTTTTTTGAACTATGAATGAAAAAACAAAAAATTTTAAGTTGTTTACAAATGTTGGTATTTGTTTCCTTTAGGGGTCAACTGCTAATAAATTAGCTAAAATTATGGGAAATAGCTCAAAAGACGGGTTTTGGTCTCAGGATCACGAATCCGGAAGCGCTTTTTTAATTTTTTGTTTTAGTGAAAAGTTATGGCCAAAAAAACGAAAAATGACCCGGGTCCGATACCAAAATTGGGGCGGAATCCATGGTATTTATGTGCGAAACACCTTTCTGAGTTGGCGGCCTTCGGCCGCGCTTATAAAAAATAACCCTGGGCTACGCAATCCCAAGTCCGGACGTGTGACATAACCGTGGCTACCGGCACGGCGCGACTTTTTTTGCACGTTTTTAGGGACAGTCTAATAAAATTACAACAACCACATGAAAACTTGAAACTTTGATTGCAAATATCTCTGCAGAAAAGCAAAATATTAAAAAAGCGCTTCCGGATTCGTGATCCTGAGGCCGAACCCCGTCTTTTGAGCTATATCACACAATTTTAGCTAATTTATTAGCTGTTGACCCCTAAAGGAAACTAATACCCAAATGTTTGAAAATCAGACTTTTTCTGATTTTAGTAGCATAATTACAACTTTCATGGGCTTGACCGGATGCGTTCGTCGCACCCTGATGTAACCGCAGACAACGTGACCACAACAGGTACACACCTTTCTATACCAATTCATTGTATAGATAATACGTCAATTCGAAAACACGTCGGAAATTGTCAGGAGAGGTACCAAAATATACGTTTCGGTTCCCGGAATCTGATTCCGAAGACGAAACTTAAATTGTGTACACAGCCTGTTTGTATAAGAGTAACTATACCACTGAAATCATTTATACCACTACACTTTGCGGAAGCCAAAGGCAATTGCAGCCTGCCAAAAAAACTTACCTCGCTGTTTGTGTACAGGTTTACTACGCCCTCGACAAAGTCCTTCACGCGCAAATATTTATTTTTTGGGTGGACAATAATTGCCAACTCCTCATCCTCCGATGAGGAAGAGGACGACTCCAAAAGTTCTGCGTGCGCGCTGTATCCAAAGAGTAGCTTATCCATTGGCAATGCAAATCTATAAAAAATAAGAGGAATGCTATTACCGAATGTATCCAAGTGTAGTCCCCCATAATCATCTTCGCGTAGCAGATTGCTGTTTTACCTATTTACTTACCAAATTTAATTAAAATCACAATTTAATAATTATTTTTTCACAATCACTGAAGTTGTTCACACAAACACAAAATTACTAATTGCTTCGCCTGTGAAGCGTTCGTTTAAACAGGCTGCCATTTCCTTTACCATAGCTGTCAGCAAGAGCCAGGCAAAGTTACTACTGACTATGTTTAAAGGAACAGTCCTATTGTGATTCAACAGCTGATTGAAAGGGCAATTATCAGCACCATCTATGGAAGCGAGGGCAATCAATGTTGCCTTTTTGCAATTTTGTAGGGGAAGGTTGTTGAGAAAAGATAATGCGGCCCTTTTCTAAGGTATTACCATTTTTACAATAGAACATAAATTTTTGCAGGCCTATGGTGAGGGCGACATATTCGTGCAGAAAAGAAAACGCTATTAATTTTACAGAATAGATATAATTTGAAGGTGTAAGATGTAGGAGGAATGGGGTAAGATATAAGATGTAGGGGGTAGGGTGTAAGATATAAGTGGTAGGGTGTAAGATGTAGGTGGAAGGGTTTAAGATAAAATATGTGATAATTCTTCCCTTTTAGTTTCGGTTAGTTGATTTATGTTTTTATGGAAAAGCTCAAAATGTCTTTTTAGCGGAAATAGCTTAGTACCTGAAAAAGATGTGCGGCATAAAAGACATTGGAGTTGCTCGAAAGCATTGGGCATCATAAAATATTTATCGTATTGCATTATGCGACGTGGTATAGCAGTGCATAAATTCGAAAAATGTACACACATACGTTCTTGCTTGCCCGCAAGCTGCAGTTAGAGGTTTGGTGACCGCTGCTCTACAATAAAGTCTAAAACTATTTCTATGTACCGGTGGTCGGAGAATGAATGTTCTTCAATCATACCCCATTTTCTAACCCACTCATAAGCGCCTTCACTACAAATAGTGAGGTCTATGACCTACCTGCGGGTTTTAGTGATGAAAGTAGGCTCACTACCCACGTTACAAACTACCAGGATGGTTCTTAATAGATAATCAAACAGAGACTCGCTCCAAAAATAAGATGGCCCGTGTAGAAGTTTGACACCAGATCTTACACCTCTCTTTGTGGTGGAGGTTTTTCGGCGTCGTAGGGCATATAGACCGACGCCACCGTTAGGCAGGTGCTGCCGACCGTTAAACTGACAGCGATAATGTCACCATTGGTATAGTTAGGTAGGAAAAAAGAGTTCACCCCACACTTGACCAAAATACAGGTTCTGACCTTGCCTTCCGCGGTGGCTCGAATGAGCTTGAAGCGCTTAGTCCCCTGATCTACGGAACAGTGTTGCCGCTGAAAAATTTCAAAATGGGTACGAAAAAAGGTCCCCTATTTTTTTGATAGGATCACATTTACATATTTCCATTTTTCCATGTTGAATGACTGAGTTTTGTACTATTGCAAGTAAAACATACAAAATATAAACATTTTTAAATGGTTGTAATTAATTTAATATGTAGTAATGATAATCGCATAATGTAAAAATTTTGTTTAAAGTTAAAAACCTCCACTTAAAGGATATGAATATGAAAAGAATAAACAAATAAAAAAAACTATGGGAAAGGGCGAAAAAAGCGACCCTTAGGCGGGTTTAGTTTCAGAGCTTTTATCAAAGCTTATTTTCTCATCAATTACTAACTTTTTAGGGGGTAAGACCCAAAAAAACAAAATTTTTTTTATTTGAATAACCTTAGTGTGTGGGAGTGTAATGGAGTGTGGTTGCTAAGTGACCTTGCTCAATCCCGACTCTTGCGTCCTCGTTCGTGCACTCTGGGCAACGGGAGCTACCTAGGCTCGCGGCAGAAAGAGAGGGAGCCCCGGGGGGGCCACTCTGACATACTTGGTTTTAGGGCTCACCGAGGTTTTTGCGTAGCGTCTGTTCACCATGAGGTGCGGCTGCAAGCGGGCGTCTGTCTTGAAGCAAGCGGCTCGCTATATAAATGTGTAAATATTTTCCAAAACCCCGAAACGGGTTGTGCGCTGGGTTTGGGACCCGCCACGTAAAAAACTTAATTCCAATGAAAACAAATGCAAAGCCTCGGATGGGAACCCCCTTTAATGTTGACGACCCGACAAAACGAATAAGGCATAACGATTTGGATATTAGGGAATGTCCGGACCCTTTCAAGGGACGGTACCGCTGCCCGACTGGTTGATGTCCTCGCAGGCGCAAAGGCCGACATCACCGCCCTGCAGGAAATGCGATGGACGGGGCAAGGAAAGACGACCATCGGTCCTTGTGACGTATACTACAGTGGCCAGACACGCGGCAAAGCGCGTGGTGTAGGATTCGTGGTGGGAAAGAGACTTCGCCGCCAAGTATTAGCGTTCACTCCTGTGAACGAGCGTCTCGCTGCGATCCGCATCAAGGCGAGGTTTTTCAACATAACATTTATCTGCGCCTACGCGCCGACTGAGGAGACGGACGACGCAGAGAACGACTCCTTCTACGATAAACTTGAACAGACTTATGATCGCTGCCCCCAGCATGATATAAAAATCGTGCTCGGCGACTTTAATGCCAAGGTGGGCAAGGAAGGAGTCTTTGGTCCTACAGTTGGAAAATTCAGTCTCCACGATATAACATCCCCCAACGGCACTAGGTTGATTGACTTCGCCGCTGCTCGCAATATGGTCATCAGTAGTACCAGGTTCCAGCATAAGCGAATACACCAAGCCACATGGCTGTCCCCTGATCAACGAACTAGAAACCAGATTGATCATGTCTTGATTGACGGCAGACATAGCTTCACCGTTCTGGACGTGCGTACACTGCGTGGTCCCAATATTGACTCTGACCATTATCTTGTCGCAGCCAAGATACGCACACGCCTCTGTGCAACGAAGAAAGTGCGCACAGTAACGGAAGGAAAGTTTGACGTCGAGAAGCTGCGCATGACACAGACAGCGGATAATTTCACAACTCGACTCTGACACCTGCTAGCAGAGGGCAATCCTCGACCTAACGATGTAACCGAGCAATGGAAGCATATCTCTCACTCATTGCGTACCGCCGCTGAGGCCACTATAGGGTTCCAGCGAGCCCGCAAGAACAACTTGTACGATGAGGAATGCAAAACTGCCTCGAAAAAAAAAGGACGCTGCCTACAAGAAGACGTTGCGAACGGGCGCAACCCGCAGTGTATGGCAACAATATCGTGAGGCAAAGAAGGAAGAGAGACGCCTTTTCAGAAAAATGAAAAGTGAGGCCGAAATTATGGAGGGAGGACTTCTCCTCACTGCTAAATTGCGAGGGAGACGTCGAACCCGATACCCCAATCCCTGACGATGGAAAAGTCGTCCCACCACCTGACTATGATGAAGTGAGGATAGCTATATCCCGGCTCAAAAACAACAAAGCGCCTGGAAAAGACGGACTACCCGCCGAGCTGTTCAAACACGGAGGCGAAGAGCTGGTAAAAAGCATGCATCAGCTCTTATGCAGAATATGGTCAGACGAATGCATGCCTCCGGATTGGAATTTAAGTGTGCTTTGCCCAATCCACAAGAAAGGCGATCCCGCTAACCGCACCAACTACCGCGGAATTAGTCTTCTTAATATCGCATATAAGGTTCTTTCTAGCGTGTTGTGTGAAAGGCTGAAGCCCATCGTAGACAAACTGATTGGACCTTATCAGTGTGGCTTTAGACCTGGTAAGCCTACCATCGACCAGATTTTCACGATACGCCAAATCCTGGAGAAGACCCATGATAAGAGAATCGACACTCACCATCTCTTTGTCGATTTTAAAGCCGCTTTTGACAGCGTAAAAAGGAGTTGCCTGTATGCCGCCATGTCTGAATTTGACTTCCCTGCAAAGCTTATACGGCTTTGTCAAATGACCTTGAGCAATACCAACAGCTCCGTCAGAATCGGGAAGGACCTCTCTGAGCCATTTGAAACCAAACGAGGCTTCAGACAGGGCGACTCCCTTTCGTGCGATTTCTTCAATCTGATGCTGGAGAAGATAATTCGAGTAGCAGAGCTAAACCGCAATGGTACAATCTTTTACAAGAGCGTGCAATTGCTGGCGTATGCCGATGATATTGATATCATTGGCCTTAACAACCGCGCCGTAAGCGCTGCCTTCTCTGGACTGGATAAGGAAGCGAAAAAGTGGGTCTTGCCGTGAACGAGGACAAGACGAAGTATTTGCTGTCATCAAAGAAAGAATCGGCGCACCTGCGCCTTGGCAGCCATGTCACTGTTGATAGTTACAAATTTGAAACTGTGAGGGACTTCGTCTATTTGGGAACCAGTATCAACACCGAAAATAATATCAGTCTAGATATCCAGCGGAGAATCACTCTTGCCAACAAGTGCTACTTTGGACTGAGTAGGCAATTGAGAAGTAAAGTCCTCTCTCGAGAACAAAGATCACGCTCTATAAGTCTCTCATCATACCTGTCCTGATGTATGGCTCAGATTCATGGACAATGTCAAGAGAAGATGAGATGGCCCTTGGAGTATTTGAGAGAAAAGTTCTCCGGAAGATTTATGGTCCTTCCCGTGATGCCAACGGCGAGTATAGAAGGAAATTTAACGATGAGCTGTACGAGCTCTACGCAGATCTGACCATAGTCCAGCGAATTAAAGCCCAAAGACTCCGCTGGCTGGGCCATGTTATGCGAATGGACAAAGAAGCTCCAGCACAGAAAGTTTTCCTATCGTCGCCTGAATTCGGCAGCAGAGGAAGGGGGAGGCCTCGACTGAGATGGAAACAACAGGTGGAGGATGACTTGACCTCCCTTGGGGTTTCCAATTGGCGTCGGTTATCGCTAAAAACGAATGACTGACGTGCTTTGATACGAAACGGCCAAAATCGCTTAGGCGGTTAAGCGCCAATAAATGATGATGATGACGAACCTTAGTGTATACATACAGGCGGAGTTGTCACATGATACAGAGTTGCCAGTAGTAAGACTTCAGGTATAACACTTGGAAACCGGCAAGAGTTTTTATAAAAATAAAAAATTTAAATTTGGAATTAAAAATTGCGCGATTTCATTTTGAAAGGGACTTAAATTTCCACATGGGGCTATTTACAATTGGCTAAAGGAAATAACGCCCGCAGACATTTTTTCTAATTTGGGAGCACTTTGGGGAAATTTTGACACCAATTTGGGGTCTCTTGAAGGCCACTCTGGGACTCATTTGGGGTCACTTTGGGACCAATTTGTGGACATATTGGGAGCACTTTGGGGTGGGGTCACTGTGGGCTAGCCGGGTCGGAAAAAAAAGTCGCTATGCCCGCCCCCAAATTTAAAGATTATGTTGAGAGGGTTTCGGAAAAGTTTTTTTTTATCCTATAAATCCGCTTAATGCGGAGACTTTTACTGTTTCCAATTTAGAATTCTATAAGAAAAAAATGAAAATTAAAATAAAAGACATAAGGGCTTAGAACCAGTGTTGCCACGGACATTTTTTTTTTGTTATTGTTATTATTGGTCATTATCAGGGCAACCAAAACTATGTAAATGCATATTTTTGTGTTACAAGCTGTGATGTAATAGATTAAATACGAATGCGATTTACATACAAAGAAAGAGTTTAAGCTACATTTGTTAGCGAATATTTTGTAATAAATGCGTATTTTTGCATATTTTGTAATAAATGCATATTTCTTGATAAGTTCATATATTTAAATTATAAAAAATTTTTATGGTTTTAAATTTAATTCCTACTGCGATAAAAATTGAAATCGCCTTTAACTTTTTCGCTTCCCAACACTTGGCGAAAGCTAAATATGAGCGCGTATATAAATGCTATTTTTGTGTTACTTCTTCTTCTGGAAAGGGAAAACACTTCATTTCGTTTCTGTTGTTGCCCGTTTTGAAAAAGGCGAGATGATACAAGTGGTGGTAAACTTAAGTACATACGGTCAGTGTTAAGAGAAAATGTACACCATAAAATTGCAATTTTCACCAATCATTTCTTCTTTTTGAATATTTTCGCTAATTTTTTATGAAAGTACTCCTAGAAATACAGCATGTGCTTTTTTTACTAATCTTAAGCCTAAAGCGAAATTCCCGGTTTTTTGGAAATTTATTTTCTAGCTGGTCTCTGCATTTTTTTCCATACAAATTTATTCGAACTTATAGATTTCAGTCCTCAGAAGTGATGTAAGCATATTGTATTGCAACCTTTGTGAAAAAATGGTGAATGCAGATCGTAGATCCTGTGTTGTGCAGCATTTGCAAAGCGCAGGGCCAACCAGCATTCCAGTTCACAAATGCAAACACAAAAATTATTTACAGATTATAAATCGAAAGATGCAGAATTCGCGAAAAATTTATGTAAAGCTTTCGTTTCGTCCGATATTCATTTGTATAAAATAAGACATGACCACTAGGGTGGAGCACATACATATGAATAAAATTTTTTTTTAGTCTCGGTGTTCTAATAGAGGGGAATTTGTGCTTTATAGTAAAGGTAAAATTACTGCAAATTTTCAATCATATTAAATAATATCTTCTGCCTCCGCAATGACTTCAAAAATTACCAATTTTATAAAAAAATTTAAGTCATATAAGGTGCTATATTGTGCTATTTCGTGGTAAGAAGGTACAAAATGATAAACAATTTATTTTTTAAATATTTATTACTTTGAGAATGCACGTTGAAATTTGTGAAATTTAAAAAATTGTATAAATTAATTAGCATGAATAATCCTCGTTCGTGTTACAGTCGGAATAGATAAAGTTTGCCATATATTTTCAATTCTGCATGTCACGATATCTGCTATCTCCGCAAAAGTTGGCTCTTTTGCAGTTTCTAATTGCAATTTCAGTTGATGTCTCGTCCATTTATAATGCTTCATCACATCTTCGTATGTAGGTAAAACGTTATTTTTTATTTCACAAATATCCCCAAAAATAGGAGATTTAAAAACACTTCGAGTTCTTGGCATAACCGCAACCGATCCGAGCCAAGAAAAACAGTACTTACAACAACCCGTCCAGTGAAATATATTTTTCCGTGCTTGCCAATGCGGGTTAGGAACACAAATATGACTTCACTTTTTTTTTATTAAAACAATAAGACGACGGATTGAGATTTTTGCGAATTTCCCACGATTGGGCGCGCACACACTTTCAAGAAACTTTTTTTTAACAATGACTATTTTTGCACTACCTCAAATATTTTCATTATCGTTCACCCGCCTACTATTTGGTGTTATGAAAACTTTGTAACAAGTGTTTCATGGGACAAAGCGCGTTACTTTATCAAAGTATTTCTAAATACTCTAACCTAATAATTAGATATACATAGATCTATTATATCAGTAAACGATTTTTGATAAACAAATATTTTGAGTATTTAAATATCGTGCAAACATATCGGGCCACAACCGCAAAAAAAACAAATTTAAGGAAAAAAAATAGATGAAATGTATGAAATTTTCGCTTGAGCGGAAATTGCTTAACTCATAAAATTTCATGGGTTTAGCCCAAAACTCTGACATTTGGGCACCCGAAGCATATAACTAGAGGCTGTCTACTCTAACAATGAAAGATCTTTTGGCGGCTATGCCGGCTGTATACCTGTGTACGAGTATAGAGTCGAAAACTAGCTATTTTTTATTAAATCAACGCCGATGCGGAGGCAGTTGCTCTCAACCGAATTGAATAATATTTTGCATGGCTTAACTTAAGCCCAGAAGGCACCAGATTTTGACTATTACATTACGGTTTGATACAAAAAAAATTTTCACTCCACCCTAATGACCACCTTAAATCATTTTTTAAAAAATATATTAATATAGACTTACCATCAGAAACCACTTTGAGATCTACAGTCAGTAGTTTATACGAACTTGCAATAAATAATATCAAAAGGGCTATAAAAAACTAATATCTATGGATCTACAGACGAGTCAGGCCGATATGCTGCAAATGTGGTATTACCAAACGATGAGCAAGTAGCAAAGCAAAAATTTTTGATAAAAATAGCTTTATTAGAGACAGTAAATCACTCCTCAATACCTCGATTATTTGCAGATTCAGTTGACATTTTCGGACCAGAGTTCAACAAGGAGGCAATTCTTCTTTTCATCACTGATGCTGCTCCGTTCATGTTGAAAGCTGCAAAAGCTATTAACGTTTTTTCCGAAAAAAGTTCATTTGTCTTGTTTAGCAAACAAGTAATTTAAGTCTAGTTAATCAAATAAAAATAGTTCAGGATGTAAAAGAAGCTATTGATAAATGTGCGACTCTGTAAAACTAAAACTTGCAAATGTTAAAAAAAACCAAGGTTTTAATATCTTAAAAAAAGTTGCTAGTCAAATTTCTGACCAAAAATTAAAATGAAACGGAACCTATTAAAAAATTCTCAATATCGGAAATTGCTGCCATTAAATATGCACCAATTACCTCAGTTGAGGTAGAGAGAAGTTTTTCTATAACGCTGCCTATCGTGCTAATAGACACAGTATTTTATTCGATAGGCGTAAATGTTTATTGTTTATTTTAACAGCAATATACTTACATAAGTGCATTTCATTTGCAAAATTTTTAAAATGTAAAAAAATTAACTTTTCCACTATAGTCTAGGGGACAGGGACTAAACGCAGAAGTGGCGCGGGCCATAGGTTTTTTTTTTTAATTTATCTAGCTGTTAGCATTTCCGAAATATTTAAAAACTAAAAGTGCAATTTTTTTTTTTACCCTTTCATTTTCGCTAGTAAGGCAGAAATATAACCCGAAAAAAACCTATGGTCCGAACCACTTCCGTATTCAGTAGATTCTCTGCCTTCGTCGCCTGGACTACCATTATTTTTAAAACTTATTATTTGCTTATGTTCTGTCCATGCTATGTTTTTTCTTCGATAAAAGATAAATATATGTGAATTTTAGGAAAATCTTTTGAGTTTGAAAATTAATTACAAAAAAAACTTTTTTATCGCATATTTTAAGTGCATATTATGCTGTTTTAAAGGTTTTTGGTTGCCCTGGTAATTATATTAGCGAACTTTGAAAATTTTGTGGACTTTTGACCAGCGAATAATTTTTATCAAATTATTCTTTTGAGTTTTTGACGAAAACAAGTTGAAAAATGCTACATACAATACCAACTACGATGATTGCAATTTCGATCTTGTTGAAGGATCTTGTCAAACCGCTTTGTATTGTTGCTTAGAAATTTGTCATCACCTTTACTGGTTATCAAACCAAGGAGAGGAGATTAGGAATTCCTAAAGCGCAGTGTGTAACCATAACACCAAACACTGCTTAGTGCGCCTGCAGGCAAATTGCAACTATAATCTCGCCTATTTTTGTTGTTATTTTTATTTAACAATGTTATTCCTTCCTGAGTGCACATTAGACCGGGTCGAAAAAAAAAGTTTGCTTTCTATTATTTATTTCTGCACCTGCAGACCTATGTGGCAAAGTTAGTAAATTGAATATAAAATTGTTCTTCTGGGAACATTAGCTCGCCCAGTCCATTTTTCAGGCTCCTTACATTTTGCCAAAAAGAATTAATATCCGAATTGCTTTTCAAATAATGGTCACTCAACTTAAATAAGGTCCGCTGGGTAATGATTTTTGTCGTTATTATAGCTTAAGTTTTGAAATTTTATTTAATTAAGTCAAATTTTAGCTAAACATCTTTGAAATTTGTAATTTTTCACCATTCAAAATATATGGTTACAGAATCCAGGCCCAACATCAACTTGTAGTGGGGTCCCTTTCCTAATAAAATTGTTTGAAATTAACAAAAACTTGGACTTTATGTTACAATATAAATACGCAAAGGGCTTTGTTTTGATTTGGGGTCACTTTCCTAATAAAATTGTTTAAATTTACAAAAACTTGGACTCTTTGTTTATGTTATTCTTTAACGGCAACACACATAATAAAAATAAACTTTGGTTTCATTGCTAATTTTTTCAGCCAATTGATCAGATCGAAGCGCATTGACCTCTAGTTTAGAACTAATACCACTCCTCTTATTTCTTAGCTTAGTTTTAATAAGATAAACTGATGAAAACTTTATTTCTGCACCTGCAGAGCTATGTGGCAAAGTTAGTAAATTGAATCTAAAATTGTTCCACTCTTGGAAAATTACGAGCTGTATGCGCTAAAAAGACGGATGAGCTATGGTTTTCGATTTCGGTTTTTTTATAAAAATTGATCATTTATTATCACACGCGTCATATGTCAAAGTTTCATAGCCATACAAAGTACCGTTACGAGTTTAGAGCAAAAGCAATTTTGCCGTAAGTGCCATGCGTTCGGTTTAGTTAGCTAGCAGTGGTTCATACGTCTTTTTTTCTCTTTTGAAATTAATGTAATAGAGCGAGATCCCAAACTTATAATTTACGAAACCATTACCCCTGGATAGTCCTCCCCGAATCTAGAAAGAATGTGGAAATTTCAAAGCTGTACCTATGACAGGGGCCTTACTTTGTAATGGATGATTTGAACATATTTGTCGTAGAATACCACCCTGGGTTAGTATCTATTGTTGTTAAACCCATATCAGTGACAGGACTCCAGCCAGATAAGCCAAGCTCGCGGATTTCCCTATGAAAACTAGTTCGGTCTTAACAATTAAACGGATTTGGCCAACTTTGGCTGTTTTTAAAAACCCGATTTTTCCCCATTTCCATTAAGTAGTATCAGGCATTTTTAGAATTCGTTCCATGACAAAACTTTCAGCGAGGCACCTAAAAGCTGGGGACTTTTTATCATTATTGCTGCTCTTTCACACGTTTAAGCGGGTTTGCGCATCTTGGGTATTTTTAGTGGTGGTAGAACACTACCTTGAGGTAGTGTCAGGTTTTTCAGACTTCTTCTCATGACAAAAACTTAAGCCAGACACCTCAAAGTTTCCGACTTTTCTTAATTATTACTGCATTGCACTTGTTTAAGCCGCCTTGCCCAACTTTGGATGTTTTTAAATAGCGGACTCCAGCCAGATAAGCCAAGCTTCCCTATGAAAACTAGTTCGGTCTTAACAATTAAACGGATTTGGCAAACTTTGGCTGTTTTTAAAAACCCGATTTTTCCCCATTTCTTTTAAGTAGTATCAGGCATTTTTAGAATTCGTTCCATGACAAAACTTTCAGCGAGGCACCTAAAAGCTGGGGACTTTTTATCATTATTGTTGCTCTTTCATACGTTTAAGCGGGTTTGCGCATCTTGGGTATTTTCAGTGGTGGCTCTTTACACACGTGTGTTGTAAACACTTCCGTTAGGTAGTATCAGGTATTTTAAGACTTCATACAGACACTTCTGAGACTTCTTAATTCTTACTACAATTTCACTTGTTAAGCGGCTTTATCCAACTTTGGCTGTCTTTAAATGGTGGATTCTTGCACATGTGCTTTAGAACACTACCCTTAAGTAGTATCAGGCATTTTAAGACTTCGTCCCCTGACAAAAACTTCAGTTTTCTTCATTCTTAATGCGATTTTACTTCTCTAAGCGGAATTGTCCAACTTTGACTGTTTTTAAATGGCGGATTTTTTATGAAAACCAATGAATTTAACTTAAAACACTTAATTTTACAGAATAGATATAATTTGAAGGTGTAAGATGTAGGGGGAATGGGGTAAGATATAAGATGTAGGGGTAGGGTGTAAGAGATAAGTGGTAGGGTGTAAGATGTAGGTGGAAGGGTTTAAGATAAAATATGTGATAATTCTTCCCTTTTAGTTTCGGTTAGTTGATTTATGTTTTTATGGAAAAGCTCAAAATGTCTTTTTAGCGGAAATAGCTTAGTACCTGAAAAAGATGTGCGGCATAAAAGACATTGGAGTTGCTCGAAAGCATTGGGCATCATAAAATATTTATCGTATTGCATTATGCGACGTGGTATAGCAGTGCATAAATTCGAAAAATGTACACACATACGTTCTTGCTTGCCCGCAAGCTGCAGTTAGAGTTTTGGTGACCGCTGCTCTACAATAAAGTCTAAAACTATTTCTATGTACCGGTGGTCGGACAATGAATGTTCTTCAATCATACCCCATTTTCTAACCGACTCATAAGCGCCTTCACTACAAATAGTGAGGTCTATGACCTACCTGCGGGTTTTAGTGATGAAAGTAGGCTCACTACCCACGTTACAAACTACCAGGATGGTTCTTAATAGATAATCAAACAGAGACTCGCTCCAAAAATAAGATGGCCCGTGTAGAAGTTTGACACCAGATCTTACACCTCTCTTTGTGGTGGAGGTTTTTCGGCGTCGTAGGGCATATAGACCGACGCCACCGTTAGGCAGGTGCTGCCGACCGTTAAACTGACAGCGATAATGTCACCATTGGTATAGTTAGGTAGGAAAAAAGAGTTCACCCCACACTTGACCAAAATACAGGTTCTGACCTTGCCTTCCGCGGTGGCTCGAATGAGCTTGAAGCGCTTAGTCCCCTGATCTACGGAACAGTGTTGCCGCTGAAAAATTTCAAAATGGGTACGAAAAAAGGTCCCCTATTTTTTTGATAGGATCACATTTACATATTTCCATTTTTCCATGTTGAATGACTGAGTTTTGTACTATTGCAAGTAAAACATACAAAATATAAACATTTTTAAATGGTTGTAATTAATTTAATATGTAGTAATGATAATCGAATAATGTAAAAATTTTGTTTAAACTTAAAAACCTCCACTTAACCCTTTCGAACCTGAATTCATATTTCTTTTCTGAGAGTAGGAAACTTGGATTGTTTAACTTATTTCAATTAATACTTACCATTAGTAGGGGACTAACGCTAGTTGGTGTCCCAGGGAGTCAAGGGTGGGGAGAATGGGGGTGGTGCATATGTGTACCAGTAGGGTTTTTAAATGGTACATATATGTACCAACAGGTACCAGGTAAAAAAAAGTACTGGTGTTAAATGTATTTTATAAATACATATATTTATTTTGTATGATACATTTTGAAACAATTTTTACACAACAGGTACATTACACTCTTCGCAAATAGTTTTTGTTCTTTTTTGAACTTTCAATTGTGCACAGCGAGTACATCGTCTTCTGGTGGCACCCTCCACTGGAAGATGTAATGTTGGCCCGAAAAGTTTTCTTTTCTTAGAAGATACTCCTCTTTTTGGCGTTGGTAGTTCCGATGTCCTCTTGCGTTCAGCAATCAGTTCCTCAGCAAGATAAACTAAGTACGTTAGGAAAGTTAGGTAATCAAGTCATCAACGTAATAGGACTTTGTAGCATATGGGGGTTTATTGGGCGCAGCAAAGTAAAGTTTGGATGCAAGCAACAAAAATCTATCCCGGGAAATGTATTTTTCAATAGAGCGATTTCCCATGGATTCGTTTTGGCTCCAAAAGTGCTTTAGAGAAGGAAGCGTGTTGTTTGACATGATGAGCATACATCCAATAACTTTTTGAATCTCGCCTTTATCAGTAAGTTTTACGATTTTTTTTTGTTTTTGTCTGTTGCCGGCGTTTAACAACTGTAAACGTTTATTAGTGCATTTGACTATATGCAAATATAATGAATGAGGAAACATTTTATGGAAAATTTCCATTTCAGTCGATTGCTTAGATATTCCTGTAAGAATTTCACAGGGCCTTTCTGGAGGAATATTTTTGGCTGGAGTGTAAGAATCACTTGGTACTATCCAATCGGGAATGCGACATCAGCGTTATTATGAGTAGTTGCAGCTTCAGCTGCGCATGCTGATCTGTCATATTCTTCTCCAACTTGCCCATCCATTTCCAAATCACCTTCATCAGATTCCCATTCACTTTCGTTCTCAGATTGCATTTTATCGTCCATTTCATGACCCATTTCACTGTCACTATACTCAACTGATGATTCGTCTTCGCTAGGTCCATAGTTGTGAGATGAATCTGCACAAAAATCTGACATACCGTCCACCAAGCTTTCTAGCTCCTTTTGGCTCAGGGATCGCTTTTTCATTTTCGTCCTGCAATAAAAGTAACTTTGTCACTAACCCTGATGGTACATATATGTACCAGTAAAAAGTACGACTGGTACTTATATGTACCAGAATCTAAATGCGCTCTTAAAACTTGTACCCGTATTTAATATAGCATTTTATTTACTTACCTATGTTTTATTAAGGTATCGCGATGAAGAATAACATAAAAATCCACAGTTCCACTTAAGAATATACACTTTTTTTATTAAAAGAATCTCACTTCCAAAAATTTTGTGATATAAACACGTGGATAAAAACATCAGCTGTTAAGCGGTCAGCTGTTGCGCTTTCTCTCGCTATCAGGGTTGCCAGGTAGCACATTTTAAACTTAGTTTTAGCCAAATATAAAGCGTTTAAGGTACCTAAATAGGTGCTGGTACGTATGTGTACCGACCGGAACGAAAGGGTTAAAGGATATGTAACGTATTTTTGGGAAAGGTTTCGAAAATGATAAGAAAATTCACATTGAATAGAATAAACAAATAAAAAAAACTATGGGAAAGGGCGAAAAAAGCGACCCTTAGGCGGGTTTAGTTTCAGAGCTTTTATCAAAGTTTATTTTCTCATCAATTACTAACTTTTTAGGGGGTAAGACCCAAAATAACAAAATTTTTTTTATTTGAATAACCTTAGTGTATACATACAGGCAGAGTTGTCACATGATACAGAGTTGCCAGTAGTAAGACTTCAGGTAGTTATAACACTTGGAAACCGGCAAGAGTTTTTATAAAAATAAAAAATTTAAATTTGGAATTAAAAATTGCGCGATTTCATTTTGAAAGGGACTTAAATTTCCACATGGGGCTATTTACAATTGGCTAAAGGAAATAACGCCCGCAGAAATTTTTTCTAATTTGGGAGCACTTTGGGGAAATTTTGACACCAATTTGGGGTCTCTTGAAGGCCACTCTGGGACTCATTTGGGGTCACTTTGGGACCAATTTGTGGACTTTGGGGCCTTTTGTGGTCATATTGGGAGCACTTTGGGGTCACTGTGGGCTAGCCGGGTCGAAAAAAAAAGTTGCTATGCCCGTCCCCAAATTTAAAGATTATGTTGAGAGGGTTTCGGAAAAGTTTTTTTTTTATCCTATAAAATCCGCTTAATGCGGAGACTTTTACTGTTTCCAATTTAGAATTCTATAAGAAAAAAATGAAAATTAAAATAAAAGATATAAGGGCTTAGAACCAGTGTTGCCACGGACATTTTTTTTTTTGTTATTGTTATTATTGGTCATTATCAGGGCAACCAAAACTATGTAAATGCATATTTTTGTGTTACAAGCTGTGATGTAATAGATTAAATACGAATGCGATTTACATTCAAAGAAAGAGTTTAAGCTACATTTGTTAGCGAATATTTTGTAATAAATGCGTATTTTTACATATTTTGTAATAAATGCATATTTCTTGATAAATTCATATATTTAAATTATAAAAAATTTGTATGGTTTTAAATTTAATTCCTACTGCGATAAAAATTGAAATCGCCTTTAACTTTTTCGCTTCCCAACACTTGGCGAAAGCTAAATATGAGCGCGTATATAAATGCTATTTTTGTGTTACTTCTTCTTCTGGAAAGGGAAAACACTTCATTTCGTTTCTGTTGTTGCCCGTTTTGAAAAAGGCGAGATGATACAAGTGGTGGTAAACTTAAGTACATACGGTCAGTGTTAAAAGAAAATGTACACCATAAAATTGCAATTTTCACCAATCATTTCTTCTTTTTGAATATTTTCGCTAATTTTTTATGAAAGTACTCCTAGAAATACATCATGTGCTTTTTTTACTAATCTTAAGCCTATAGCAAAATTCCCGGTTTTTTGGAAATTTATTTTCTAGCTGGTCTCTGCATTTTCTTCCATACAAATTTATTCGAACTTATAGATTTCAGTCCTCAGAAGTGATGTAAGCATATTGTATTGCAACCTTTGTGAAAAAATGGTGAATGCAGATCGTAGATCCTGTGTTGTGCAGCATTTGCAAAGCGCAGGGCCAACCAGCATTCCAGTTCACAAATGCAAACACAAAAATTATTTACAGAATATAAATCGAAAGATGCAGAATTCGCGAAAAATTTATGTAAAGCTTTCGTTTCGTCCGATATTCATTTGTATAAAATAAGATATGACCACCTTAAATCATTTTTTAAAAAATATATTAATATAGACTTGCCATCAGAAACCACTTTGAGATCTACAGTCAGTAGTTTATACGAACTTGCAATAAATAATATCAAAAGGGCTATAAAAAACTAATATCTATGGATCTACAGACGAGTCAGGCCGATATGCTGCAAATGTGGTAATAAGTGTATTACCAAACGATGAGCAAGTAGCAAAACAAAAATTTTTGATAAAAATAGCTTTATTAGAGACAGTAAATCACTCCTCAATACCTCGATTATTTGCAGATTCAGTTGACATTTTCGGACCAGAGTTCAACAAGGAGGCAATTCTTCTTTTCATCACTGATGCTGCTCCGTTCATGTTGAAAGCTGCAAAAGCTATTAACGTTTTTTCCGAAAAAATTTCATTTGTCTTGTTTAGCAAACAAGTAATTTAAGTCTAGTTAAAAAAATAGTTCAAGATGTAAAAGAAGCTATTGATAAATGTGCGACTCTGTAAAACTAAAACTTGCAAATGTTAAAAAAAACCAAGGTTTTAATATCTTAAAAAAAGTTGCTAGTCAAATTTCTGACCAAAAATTAAAATGAAACGGAACCTATTAAAAAATTCTCAATATCGGAAATTGCTCCCATTAAATATGCACCAATTACCTCAGTTGAGGTAGAGAGAAGTTTTTCTATAACGCTGCCTATCGTGCTAATAGACACAGTATTTTATTCGATAGGCGCAAATGTATATTGTTTATTTTAACAGCAATATACTTACATAAGTGCATTTCATTTGCAAAATTTTTAAAATGTAAAAAAATTAACTTTTCCACTATAGTCTAGGGGACAGGGACTAAACGCAGGTTTTTTTTTTAAATTTATCTAGCTGTTAGCATTTCCGAAATATTTAAAAACTAAAAGTGCAATTTTTGTTTTTACCCTTTCATTTTCGCTAGTAAGGCAGAAATATAACCCAAAAAAAAACCTATGGTCCGAACCACTTCCGTATTCAGTAGATTCTCTGTCTTCGTCGCCTGGACTACCATTATTTTTAAAACTTATTATTTGCTTATATTCTGTCCATGCTATGTTTTTTCTTCGATAAAAGATAAATATATGTGAATTTTAGGAAAATCTTTTGAGTTTGAAAATTAATTACAAAAAAAACTTTTTTATCGCATATTTTAAGTGCATATTATGCTGTTTTAAAGGTTTTTGGTTGCCCTGGTAATTATATTAGCGAACTTTGAAAATTTTGTGGACTTTTGACCAGCGAATAATTTGTATCAAATTATTCTTTTGAGTTTTTGACGAAAACAAGTTGAAAAATGCTACATACAATACCAACTACGATGATTGCAATTTCGATCTTGTTGAAGGATCTTGTCAAACCGCTTTGTATTGTTGCTTAGAAATTTGTCATCACCTTTACTGGTTATCAAACCAAGGAGAGGAGATTAGGAATTCCTAAAGCGCAGTGTGTAACCATAACACCAAACACTGCTTAGAGCGCCTGCAGGCAAATTGCAACTATAATCTCGCCTATTTTTGTTGTTATTTTTATTTAACAATGTTATTCTTACCTGAGTGCACATTAGACCGGGTCGAAAAAAAAGTTTGCTTTCTATTATTCATTTCTGCACCTGCAGATCTATGTGGCAAAGTTAGTAAATTGAATATAAAATTGTTCTTTTGGGAACATTAGCTCGCCCAGTCCATTTTTCAGGCTCCTTACATTTTGCCAAAAAGAATTAATATCCGAATTGCTTTTCAAATAATGGTCACTCAACTTAAATAAGGTCCGCCGGGTAATGATTTTTGTCGTTATTATCGCTTAAGTTTTGAAATTTTAATTAATTAAGTCAAATTTTAGCTAAACATCTTTGAAATTTGTAATTTTTCACCATTCAAAATATATGGTTACAGAATCCAGGCCCAACATCAACTTGTAGTGGGGTCCCTTTCCTAATAAAATTGTTTGAAATTAACAAAAACTTGGACTTTATGTTACAATATAAATACGCAAAGGGCTTTGTTTTGATTTGGGGTCACTTTCCTAATAAAATTGTTTAAATTTACAAAAACTTGGACTTTATGTTACAATATAAATACGCAAACGGCTTTGTTTTGATTGGAAATCTTTGTTTATTTTATTCTTTAACGGCAACACACATAATAAAAATAAACTTTGGTTTCATTGCTAATTTTTTCAGCCAATTGATCAGATCGAAGCGCATTGACCTCTAGTTTAGAACTAATACCACTCCTCTTATTTCTTAGCTTAGTTTTAATAAGATAAACTGATGAAAACTTTATTTCTGCACCTGCAGAGCTATGTGGCAAAGTTAGTAAATTGAATCTAAAATTGTTCAACTCTTGGAAAATTACAAGCCGTATGCGCTAAAAAGACGGATGAGCTATGGTTTTCGATTTCGGTTTTTTTTATAAAAATTGATAATTTATTATCACACGCGTCATATGTCAAAGTTTCATAGCCATACAAAGTACCGTTACGAGTTTAGAGCAAAAGCAATTTTGCCGTAAGTGCCATGCGTTCGGTTTAGTTAGCTAGCAGTGGTTCATACGTCTTTTTTTCTCTTTTGAAATTAATGTAATAGAGCGAGATCCCAAACTTATAATTTACGAAACCATTACCACTGGATAGTCCTCCCCGAATCTAGAACGAATGTGGAAATTTCAAAGCTGTACCTATGACAGGGGCCTTACTTTATAATGGATGATTTGAACATATTTGTCGTAGAATACCACCCTGGGTTAGTATCTAGTGTTGTTAAACCCATATCAGTGACAGGACTCCAGCCAGATAAGCCAAGCTCGCGGATTTCCCTATGAAAACTAGTTCGGTCTTAACAATTAAACGGATTTGGCCAACTTTGGCTGTTTTTAAAAACCCGATTTTTCCCCATTTCCCTTAAGTAGTATCAGGCATTTTTAGAATTCGTTCCATGACAAAACTTTCAGCGAGGCACCTAAAAGCTGGGGACTTTTTATCATTATTGCTGCTCTTTCACACGTTTAAGCGGGTTTGCGCATCTTGGGTATTTTTAGTGGTGGCTCTTTACATACGTGTGGTAGAACACTACCTTGAGGTAGTGCCAGGTTTTTTCAGACTTCTTCTCATGACAAAAACTTAAGCCAGACACCTCAAAGTTTGTACTGCATTACACTTGTTTAAGGCGCTTTGCCCAAATTTGGATGTTTTTAAATAGCGGATCCTTACACGTGTGTCGTAAACACTTCCGTTAGGTAGTATCAGGTATTTTAAGACTTCATCCCATGACAAAAACTTCAGACAGACACCCCAAGGTGGAGACTTCTTAATTCTTACTACAATTTCACTTGTTAAGCGGCTTTATCCAACTTTGGCTGTCTTCAAATTGTGGATCCTTACACATGTGCTTTAGAACACTACCCTTAAGTAGTACCGGGCATTTTAAGACTTCGTCCCCTGACAAAAACTTCAGTTTTCTTCATTCTTAATGCGATTTTACTTCTTTAAGCAGAATTGTCCAACTTTGACTGTTTTTAAATGGCGGATTTTTTATGAAAACCAATGAATTTAACTTAAAACACTTAATTTTACAGAATAGAGCAGAAAACGAACATTTGTTTAAAAAATTTTTTTTTGCCGTAACAGCCAATTTATGCAGGCAAAAAAAAACGCATGAATCAAAAATTACCCTTATGTTACGAATATCTAAATAATATTTATTGCATTATATAGAGAAGCACTGAATAAAGTTACTTACTAAATTTCATGAGAATATATAAACTGGATGCAAAGAAATTAAAAAAAAAGTAAGGAAAGCTGTCTTCGGCTGTGCCGAAGGCTATATACCTTTCATGAATAAGCGTCACGATTTTCACTGCTCGATCCCCAGTACAGCCTGTGTGAATTTAACATTAGGTCATACCGAAATTATCGGAACTATCGATTATATGGGGGCGGTGTGTTATATTGCTCCAATCTCATTGATTTTTAACATCGACATTCCACATTCTAAAAGAGAAATACTTACAAAATTTAAATTCGTACCTGTTTAATTACAGGAGCTCTAGCCCAAAATCTTTATCGGAACAATCGAATGTATGGGAGCTATGAGTACTATTGGTCCGACCTTACTGATTTTCAATATCGACATTTTCCATGTAAACGTACCCATCACGGAGGAAAGGTAAAAATAACAAAAGTTACAAAATTTCACGTTTTATCGGAACAATCGATTGTATGGGAGCTAAGAGTAGTTTTAATCCGATCTTGCTGGTTCCGACAAATGATTATTCTCATATAAAATAACGCCTCCACACCAAATTTCATTGAGAAATCTCTTAAAATTGAAACATACGGACGGACGGACAGACGGACATGGCTAAATGGAATCAGCTCATCATCCTGATCATAACGGTATACTTATTAGTGGGTCTATCTCTTCTTCTTCTCATACTTACAAACATCGCACATTGGTCCAAAATCGAAATATTGACGAATTAAAGCCAATTATCGTCTTTTGATTTTCGCAAAAAAAATAATTACGTTTTACTACACATTAGTGTAGTAAATAGAAAACCAAAAAAATTTTGTCAGGTAGATACCACTTGTTGGTCAGAAGGCTTTCAAAGTCTTAGTAAAATTTTTGTATTCGTAAAAAAAAATTTACTGAAGTTATATGAAAAACCCTAGGGGTGATAAAAATTTAACGTTTATAAATATAATGTGTTTATAAAATGGAAAATGTTAATGAAGGTATGCAAAATCAAGAATAACAAACTTTTTTGTAAAACAGTATTAATAGGTAACACATTTTTGGGTTTAAATAAGCCGTGTTGTGATTTGTGAGCTTTTGTTGTGTTGATTAGAATATAAAATATTTGGTTCAAAAAGGATCAATACAAATTATATATGTAGCTACAGCTAATACTATCCTCTTTAATACAAATGTGATTTTATGTGCGAGAGTCTGCGAGCGAGACTACAGTTTCACTTTTCTTCAGAGCAAACTATAGTAAAAAATAAGGAAATTTTCAAAGTTTAAATTGATAATATTAAAGATTTTGTTGCGGTGTTCGATTAGGTTGTTGGAAGATTGAAGAATTGCTATGGAGAGAAAGAAATTGAAACAATAAAAGGCAAAGTCAAATTTTTTTTACCTAAATGCAAAAAGAAAGTAGCTGAAAGACGGTCGAAATTTACAAATAACCGATAGCAAATGGTTGCAGTGCAATGCAGAAAAAGCCCTAAGGAAAAGCTGCGAGGGGACAAAATAAATGCGGTTTACATCGAAAGGCATACCAAACTATTATGTTTATGATAAGATAAATCTATTTAAAAAAATAAAAATCTTATGGCGGCGATATACCTGCAGGCTATCATTATAACCAATACAAATTGGCCGGACCTACAGTTTTTTACCGACTCCTAACGACACCTGCAAAACAGTTGAATTTTTGCTGTGAAGCTTTTAATGGCAGAAATGCACTCGGAGAGTTTGCCAAACCACTTCCGAGGGACCACCCCGTTTAAAAAACTGTTTTTTTTTTTAAAGAATTTGTTGATGTTGATTCTACTGGGTTTATATCCCCGAATAGTTGGTGTTGTAGGCCGAGGACACTACCGCTACAACCTAAATTTATAGTTTCCACTTTGAATGGTAGTAGTAGATAACAAGACGTTATTTTCATCTATAAATACCTTATGAAAATTTTTAGACCGATAGCTTAACCCCAACTATTTTATTCCTCAAAAATTAAATTTTGAACCATTGTGCATCGGAGCAAAGTTATAATACCATTACATGTTCAAAAAAGGCATTAAACCCGTCTCTTGAACAAATCACTTTTTGGCTCATACGTATTTTGTGCGCACACGGCTCGAATAGCTCGCCCAGTCATTTTTCAGGCCCCCTACATTTTGCCAAAAAGATTTAGTTAATATCCGAATTGCTTATCAAATTATGGTCACTCAACTTAAATAAGGTCCACTGGGTAAAGATTTTTATCATTATTATCGTTTAAGTTTTGAAATTTGAAAATTAAGTCAAATTATAGCTAAATACACGTATAAAGAAGTAATAATTGTATATAATAAAAAGTTGCAAGAAACAGGCATCCCAGGGCAAATAAATGATATATTAACCGATCCCTCACTTTAGAATCGACTTTCCAAACTTTCACTTTAGTATAATTCAGAAGTAACGCGAGTGACGGAGATTTTTTCTAATATAATTAAAAATAATTAAGGTAGGTTTTAAATTTGTTTTGCATGTCACACTAACATCAATTCTAAACAAAGTCCCATTAACAGAAATTAGTTCAAGGATGCCATTTCAGAGAGTTTACGATTCGAAAAATGCTCCAAAATCTCAGCTAAAAATTGTAACGCTAGTGACGGACTGCTTTTCTTAATTTTTTCTTTTAATTACTAATTTAATTAAATTTTTTTTTTGGCATTTTCAATAAAGCTCCTCTGGCTAGATGTGACGATATCAAAATATTATTTGGAAATGTTATATGTAAAGTGACTTTAACTATTAAAATATTGTTTCTGATGTAACGCGGGTGACGATGGAAACGCCCATATGTACACACTAAGGTGGAGCGAATTTTTTTTTTTTTTTTGAAATTAATTTTGTCTCACCTCCAGAACGGTGCCTTTCTAGCCCAAAAAAAAGCGTGTAAAATTGTATCGACCTACTCGCATGTTTAGAGGTGCCCCCAGCCCCACAAAGTTGAAAAAAATAGCAGGACTTGTTAATATTGTATGATTTTTTTTTCTCTACGTACTGTGTACTATGAAGGTAGAAAAACTAAATAACTTCCGCTAGTAACTACTAATGGAATGCCCAACAACATCCTACAAACGATGGAGAAGTTAAAAATTGCGAAAAAAAAATTAGAATCGTCGTTTGGTAGAAGATACCATCTTTTATATATATACTAGGTGGACCCGTGCGCGCCTTGCGCAAAAAAAAACAAATGGTTTGAAATCGTTTACTTACGTCATACAAACTTATGTAAAATTTTCGGAAATTTGATAAAAGCAATCGATTTTTTATATAAATATGACCCAGTGGCCACATGTATTTTTTTACAAAACTTCCTTAAATACAATGCTTGACGTAAAAATAAAATCATTTGTAATATTTTGTTTAAATGTCGCCTGGGCTGAAAAAGTTATATCTTGGAATCGCCGGACTCTAGAAAATGCCACCTACAACTGTCCGTGTGAAAACACTGGGCTAGGTAAATAAAAACCGGCTTTATCAAATGTTTGGCATTGGGCTTTGTTGATAGTCATAGCGAAAGCTACTTTTAAGGGAAACTGTTTCCTAGTCATCTGGAATGGTACTATTGGATCTGAAGGAGTTAGTTTAACTCGCGGTTTTATAGCAATTCTTCCCGAACCGATTAATTTGACACTGATTGCATTCTCGCCTAAATGACTGACGACCATCCAGGCACTATTTATAAGTCCTTCTTTGGCATTAAGATTACGAATCAACACTACGATTGCATTTTTCTTCAAAATTAGTTTATGTGGATAATACTCGGCAGTATTAGTTTCATATTTTCGACTGTATCAAAACTTAGATAAACTTTACTATCCCCGGGTAATAATTTTGATACTATACACTCATTAAAAGTTGAGCTTTCGTAATTTTTTGGGCATAAAATAGCTGCTGAGTAAAAATTTGATATGTTAAGGGTCGAATACATAAAGCTTTGTTAACCTCGCCTGACATTTGCTACCTCAAAACTTTGCGTCCAACTTCAGAGGTATGCTACAATGAACGCCTTGTCGCTTCTCTTTTATACATTTGTTTTCGTTATTTTTTTCTTTGCATTCGTAGTGTTTTAGTTAATTTATTAATTTAATAGAGAAAAAATGAATTAATTATTATTTTCTCCAACATTTTATTCTTTAATTGAAGCAAAGTCATCAACATCTGATTGTCAAAGCAAGCAAAGCAAGCAAAATTTGAGAGTTTGCCAAATTTCAACCTCGCTTCAACTTTGAGGTCTCCAATTTGCCATGCTTGGTTTAAATACGTATACTGAACTTTTCTGTCAAAGTCAAAGTTTGAGGTAAAGCCAAAATAAAGATTTATGTAACTGACCCATTACTGCAATTTATTTCATTTGTGCCGTAAACCTTAGCAATTAGACTATCATAATCAGCGTAGTATTGTCGTGGTATTTTAATAGTATCCTCGGATATTTCATGTTGGATTTCTAAGTCACCATTTCCCAGTGTATAATAAAAGATCCAGTAAGAAACATCCATAAAAGATTTTCATTAACAAATAAAATCAACTGCACTTGTGTTGAGAAAGAATAAGAAAAATATTCGCAACAGGTGTTGAGCAGACTTTCACCACTGGCAATTACCCGCCCGCGCGCCATCTACATTTGAACATTTGAAAAGAATCTCCATTCACCATTGTCTTTTTTAATCAAAATCAAAGACTTGCACCACTACCAGTCCAGCGCAGTGTTGCCACTCACATTTATTTTGTGTACAAAAACAGTTTCAAGAGTGCCAAATTTTTTTTCTAGCATGGAAAAACACACCTAAAAAGAACTATGGCGCAATAAATGTATAGGTTATCATTAGAACCTTCAAAAACATTTCTCTTCAGATTTTTGTAGTGCTGCTCTGAGTTTGTTCCTCGGCGGGGAAAAACAAACGAGTTGCTTATAAAAAATAACACTCGCCCGGTCCAACACAGGCTACGCCATCCTCAGCATTTCTGCCCAGAACACTTTTTTGGACATTTTTAGGGACGGCCTAATGTGATTACAACAACCACATGAAAACTTGCAACTTTGTAAATAGCCCCTAAAGGAAACAAATACCAAACCATTTCGAAATTACATTGGCAGACGGAAAATCCCCGAAAAAGGGCGATATCCCCGATTCTGGCAACACCGCTCTGAAGTCTGATGAAACAAATACCAAACCATTTCGAAATTACATTGGCAGACGGAAAATCCCCGAAAAATGGCGATATCCCGGATTCTGGCAACACCGCTCTGAAGTCTGATGAATATCTGTCACAATAGCGTTGCAGTACAAATTGATTTTTTTGTGAATTCACAATGGTTTATTTAAACAAATTAATTTTTATAAAATACGCTTAAACAAAAGCAATCCGCTAATTAATATATGGTTTCGCATGTAAAGCTAACCCCCACCTTTAAAACGATACCTTATTTATTAATAATACAAATGGTTTGAAATCGTTTACTTACGTCATACAAACTTATGTAAAATTTTCGGAAATTTGATAAAAAGCAATCGATTTTTTCTATAAATATGACCCAGTGGCCACATGTATTTTTTACAAAACTTCCTTAAATACAATATTTGACGTAAAAATAAAATCATTTGTAATTTTTTGTTTGAATGTCGCTTGGGCTGAAAAAGTTATATCTTGGAATCGCCGGACTCTAGAAAATGCCACATACAACTGTCCGTGTGAAAACACTGGGCTAGGTAAATACAAACCGGCTTTATCAAATATTTGGCCTTGGGCTTTGTTGATAGTCATAGCGAAAGCTATTTGTTTCCTAGACATCTGGAATGGTACTGTTGAATCTGAAGGAGTTAGATTAACTTGCGGTATTATAGCAATTTTTCCCGAACCGATTAATTTGACACTGATTGCGTTCTCGCCTAAATGACTGACGACCATCCTGGCACCATTTATAAGTCCTTCTTTGGCATTAAGATTTCGAATCAACATTACGATTGCATTTTTCTTCAAAATTAGTTTATGTGGAGGTAAGCCGGAAGGATTTAGAGAGTTAAAAAAATCAGTTGGATAATACACGGCATTATTAGTTTCATTTTTTTCGACTGTATCACAACTTAGATAAACTTTACTATCCCCGAGTAATATTTTTGATACTATACACTCATTAATAGTTGAGCATTCGTCATTTTTGGGCATAAAATAGCTGTTGAGTAAAAATTTGATATGTTACTGTCATTTATTTCATTTGTGCCGTAAACCTTAGCAATTAGGCTATCAGGTTAGCCACTCTTTACTTATTCATAAACTTGCCCTGGTTGGCTTTCAACCCGCTCTCATCCGTTGGATATCCTCCTATCTCCGTGGTAGAACGCAAAGAGTTACCTTTAATAATGCAATTTCAAATGTCATCGATGTCTCCTCTGGTGTTCCTCAGGGTAGCCATCTAGGCCCGGTTCTGTTTTTGCTTTTTATCAATGATATCTGTACAACAATAAAGTTTTCGAATATCTTGATGTATGCTGATGATGTTAAACTTTTTAAGTCATAAGCATCGATTGAAGAACGTTCTTTGCTTCAAATTGATTTAGACCACTTAGTAACTTGGTGCAACGTTAACAATATGCCGCTCAATCTGAAAAAATGTAAGTTCATGTGTTTTTCACGTAGGGATCTACAGCCAGCTTCTTATGCAATCAACAACCACAATCTTGAACATGTTAATGTTTTTGTTGACTTGGGGGTGACAATGAACCCCAAGCTTAGTTTTACTCCTCATATTGAGGCAACAGTTAATAAGGCTAGAGGTGTTTTAGCTTTTGTGAAAAGGTGGTCAAAGGAATTTAATGACCCTTATGTTACGAAGACTCTTTTTACTACACTAGTTAGACCTATATTAGAATATTGCTCAGTTATATGGAATCCGCGTTACCAACTTTATATTGATAGGCTAGAATCAATTCAAAAACAGTTCTTACTCTTTGCATTGAGAAATCTACAATGGGATTCAACGTATAACCTTCCACCTTATACTAATCGTTTGAAACTTATCAATCTCCCAACCCTTGCAAGTCGTAGGGAAATGCTAGGTGTATTATTCATGACTAAACTGATAAACGGATCGATTTCCAGCCCATTTCTTTTAAACGAAATTAACTTTAATATTCCGTCCCGACCTTCACGACACTTTAGGCCTATTCGGCTGAAGCAATGCAGGACAAATTTTCAATTACACGAGCCTTTCCAGTGTTTGTGCGAAGATTTTAACTCTCATTCAGGCACATTTGATATTTCGGACTCGCTTTTTATGATCAAAATAACTGTTCTATTATCTCTTAACACTTGATTTCTACGTTGTATTAATTTATTGCAATTCCCTATTCATTTATGTATATCACTCAGCTGATGAATTCCTTTCTGTAGCTGAGCATTTTGAGAACTCGACGCTTAACAAACCTCCGCCTTTCAAACACTCGGCAAATTAATCCGCGCGTTATGCGGATGCGCCCCTCGTGTCGGTTTAAAATCCGTTGGGCATAATAATAATAATAATAATCAGCGTAGTATTGTCGTGGTATTTTAATAGTATCCTCGGAGGGTCATTATTGCTCGCATATTTTGAACTAATCTACGAATTTTCACCTTTGACCAGAGCGGTGAGCGTTGAATGCACGGTGTATAATAAAAGATCCAATAAGAAACATCCATAAAAGATTTCCAATTGTGAGAAAGAATAAGAAAAATATTCGCAACAGGTGTTTAGCAAAGACTTTCACCACTGGCAATTACCCGCCCGCGCGCCATCTACATTTGAACATTTGAAAAGAATATCCATTCACCATTGTCTTTTTTTAATCAAAATCAAAGACTTGCACCACTACCAGTCCAGCGCAGTGTTGCCACTCACATTTATTTTGTGTACAAAAACAGTTTCAAGAGTGCCAAATTTTTTTTCTAGCATGGAAAAACACACCTAAAAAGAACTATGGCGCAATAAATGTATAGGTTATCATTAGAACCTTCAAAAACATTTCTCTTCAGATTTTTGTAGTGCTGCTCTGAGTTTGTTCCTCGGCGGGGAAAAACAAACGATGTTGCTTAAATCATGAATTGGGGATTTATAGCCAAAAAGCATTGGTATTTGTTTCCTTTAGGGGTCAACTGCAAAAAAATTTAAAAAAATTATGGGAGAGGGCTCAAAAAACGTCGCCGCAGGATCACGAATCCCGGAGCGATTTTTTAATTTTTTGTTTCAGTGAAAAATGATGATCAAAATCCTAAAAAAGGACCCAGGTCCGATCCCAATTCGAATCGGGATCCATGGTATTTGTGTGCAGAACACCTTTCCGAGTTGCTTATAAAAAATAACACTCGCCCGGTCCAACACAGGCTACATTTCTGCCCAGAACACTTTTTTGGACATTTTTAGGGACGGCCTAATGTGATTACAACAACCACATGAAAACTTGCAACTTTGATTGTAAATAGCCCCTAAAGGAAACAAATACCAAACCATTTCGAAATTACATTGGCAGACGGAAAATCCCCGAAAAAGGGCGATATCCCCGATTCTGGCAACACCGCTCTGAAGTCTGATGAATGTCAGTTACAATAGCATTGCAGTACAAATTGATTTTTTTGTGAATTCACAATGGTTTATTTAAACAAATTAATTTTTATAAAATACGCTTAAACAAAATCAATCCGCTAATAAATATATGGTTTCGCATGTAGAGCTAACCCCCAACTTTAAAACGATACCTTATTTATTAATATTGGTTTCAAATGAGAGCAGAAAATTAGGAGCAAACACAAAAAGACCTTACAGAAATAATATATAGGATAAGGTGGAGCGAAATTTTTTTTTTTTTTGAAATTCATTTTGTCTCACCTCCAGAACGGTCCTTTTCTAGCCCAGAAAAAAGCTTGTAAAATTTTATCGACCTACGCGCATGGCGGCCGCCGTGGTGTAGCGGTTAAGTGTTCGGCCTTCTACACCAAGTCGTGGCGGTTCGATGCCCGACAAAAGTAACATCAAAAATTATTTAGAAAAAGAATTTTTCTAAACGGGGTCGCCCCTCGGCAGTAGTTTGGCAAACTCTCCGGGTGTATTTCTGCCATGAGAAGCTTCTCAGCAAAAAATTCATTTGCTTTGCAAGTCCCGTTCGGAGTCGGCAAAAAACTGTAGGTCCCGCCAACTTGTAGGAAAAACTCAAAAGCAACACACCACAAGTTGGAAAGAGAAGCTCGGCTAAAAATCTCGTTAGAGGTTATGATAACCTGTTGGTATATCGCCGCAATTAGTTTACTCGCGTATTTAGAGGTGCGCCCAACCCCACAAAGTTGAAAAAAAATAGCAGGACTTGTTAATATTGTATGATTTTTTCTCTACGTACTGTGTACTATGAAGGTAAAAAAACTAAATAACTTCCGCTAGTAACTACTAATGGAATTCCCAACAACATCCTACAAACGATGGAGAAGTTAAAAATTGCGAAAAAAAAAAATTAGAATCGTTGTTTGGTAGAAGATACCATCTTTTATATATATTTCAAAAATTAGCAAAATCGGTTTGACCAATCGTAAGAAAAGTGTTGATAGCTATAACTTTGAAAATAATTCGAATTTCGAAAAATTGTTATATACGTATTTTTGTTTAATCGTTGTGAGCCATACTACCAACTTTCATTAAAATACATGGCCGTAGAAAAAATTGTAGGTGGCTCAGTTCGAAAAATTCAAGTCATATTGCGTTGAAATCGTTTCGGATCTGGGGTCTGTAAGCCTTTTCAGAGGATGTAAAATATTTATTTATAGTAAAGTTAGAAGTAGAACTTCCAAAAACTCGGGATTTTTTTTTAGTTAAGCATGGTGCTGTGTAGGGAAAAATGTGTTCTGTTTAATGCAATAACGGTGTATGTCCTAGCTCCCATATCCACTGTTAGAAGCGGCATTATGTCACAAACTGCAGACGCTAGGGCATACTTTTTCTCCATCTACCACATCTCCACATACGAAACATTGCAGCCTTTAGGCTATGGAAATTCTTATTTGCTTACAATTTTTGTTATTAGCTTCGGGTTTGATAAAGGATGCGCTATTAGGTCCACGAGAATGTACTACGCAAATTGGGCATCTTGCCACTAAGGTCATGAGATATTACTACTGAAAATGAAGAAATCCAGTATATTTTTGAGCAATAATGTATTTATTGAAATGAAGCATCATGGAAATAACGTTGTAAAAGCCAATTTTTCAAAACCGGGTTTTCTGCATATTACCTTTCGTGTTGTTCTTTTGCATTGTCCAGATAACACATTTTCCAAAAATTTTCACTTCATAACTGTAAAAATGCAATTAGAAATAATAGGGTAATGTAAAGTGACATACATTATTTTGCATGGAAGCGTCGAAAGTGACTCGTAAGGGCCCTAGAAGATCATAAGGAAAGCGTAAAACTGATAACATGAAATATTTAAAAGAAAAGTTGAGGAGATAGTTGAAAGAAGTAAATTCAAAAACTATGACTATAGCGTTTTTTGCTCTCCCGACAAATTATGATTTTGTCAACGTTATTCCCGACAATGCGTGAAATATTCTAAGCAGCCACCCAAAAGCAGCATTAATACATACTCTAAAACCATTTCTAGCAAAACACCGATGACTTGGCACGCATTGTAGTATTATTCATAGCTTCTGCTAGGAACAGTAACTTATTGCCTTACAGTAGAATTCCGATTTCTGGTTAGCTAATAGGTAAAAAATAATATTTAGGGGGGTCGAGGATCAAGTGAAGTATCATTGTCACTAATAAAACAATAGTTTTTTTTTTTGACATGGCACGTATTGCAGTATCACCGACGATATGTATGTTTTCACTCCCTTATTATATGTATTTACATTTAGTATATAGAGTTGAACAACTTGAACCGAACCGAACCACGGTTCAAAAATATTCAAGAATTGGATCTAACCACTGAACCGAACGCACTTATTTTCGGAGTGGTCTGCAGCTCTGAAACGAATAGCATAGATACATTTATATTTCAAAAATTAAATTTATAGGTGCTTTAAAAATGAAAAACAATTTGTATATTTCAGATATTTTCCATTCATCAAAAGAAGTCGAGGATGACCTCATGAAGCACAAGACCTTCAAATGTGTTCTGTGGTGTATGGATAACAAGTCTAAACTTAGAAAAATTAATTCTAATATGGAATTCAGCTTAAGGGTTCAAGAGTTTGTTGAGCTTGTTCGAAGTGACAACCGGGTTGAAGCTGTGAAACATGCCAGGCGATATTTCCCTTCATTCGAAAAAACTCAGTTGAGAGAAATCTGCAAATGTATGGCTTTACTAGCTTATCAACCAAATACAGGTAAGCTTTTGGTATTTTTCATGTCATATTTATATATCGCTCGTTCCATTGTAAACATATGGGCATTTCCGCAAAAAAAAATCGGGTATTTTTTTCCCTTGGATTTGATTTCTATTACATTCAGGTTATTCTAAAAACATGCAATCTTCATGAAATTGAGCCACATTGGTTAAGTTAAGAGCATTACTACAGCTTTAAATTAGTAAATGTACTTGAAAATAAATAAGAGTCAAACCATGTCAACTGTGTCAAAAAAATTGTTGCTGGTTTTTAAAAAACCATAAATTTGTGTAGCTTAAGACAGAACAAAAAAAAAAAAACACTTTTAACCTTTTTCGAAATTCCACGTGGTTTTCAAGATTTTCAATATAATTTTGCACCATTAAAGAAAAATTCATAACTCACGCCTAAATGACATAGGTTAGGTTAGGTTCAAGTGGCTGCCGCAGAGGCACACCTAGGCTAGTATTAAAAGACCCGTTGTGATACCACCAACACTAGGAAAGTCAGTTCCGTGACCCTACCATATGGAAAATCCCGGTATTATCGGGATTCTTCACATAGCAGAATCCCGGGACTGACGTTCCTAAACCGACACCGTTACTCCTCGAACCATTTAGATGACTTGATGAAGGCCATCAGGTCCTTTATGTCCAGCTCCGTGACCTGGCGTAGGCTAACCAGGAAGGGAACTCCCAAAACGCACATTCTCGCGCCACTTAAAGCCGGTCAGTTGCAGATGAGGTGCTCCACCGTTTCCTCCTCCTCATCATCCTAACAACACCTACAGCATCGTCGGTACGGCAATCCTAGTCTTTCTGCGTGCCTACCAATGAGGCCCACTTAATACGCCTATAAATATGGAGATTTCTCTTCTCCTTAGGGCATAAATTTGTATTGATCTTTTATGATCCCATTTCGGCCAGGTTTCTTTGGATATCCGGCATCCTGGAGATTGCAGCCATCTTTCGTTGGCTTGGCGGAGTGTGCACTCCTTCAGCATTAGCTTGCATGTGGCAAGCGCCATACCTAAGCGCTCTTTATCCCGAAGAACCTGCTTGGTCGTGCCCTGCCTCGCAAGTTCGTCTGCCCTACAATTTCCCTCAATGTCCCTATGCCCCGGGACCCATGTGAGGTTCACGCGGTTCTGTTGGGCCATCTCTTGTAGAGATCGACGACAGCTGAGCGTCAGTTCAGAGTTGAAAGAGTAAGAGCCAAGGGCCGCTTGGCTGTCGCTGAAAATAAAAATATCCTGTCTGATAGTGTGTTGGCCTATCCAAGCCGCAGCGTCCATGATTGCTGAAACTTCAGCCTAGAAGACACTGCAGTGATCAGGTAGTCTGAAGGAGAGCTCAAGGTTCAGATCCTTTGAATAAACCCCTCCTCCAACTCTGCCGTCTAACTTCGAGCCATCAGTATAAATGGAAGTGCCGCCATGAGTGGCGGGACTCTGATCCGTGCTCTCCCAATCTTCCCTGCTGGGAATGTTTATTTTAAAACCGCTATCTCCGACTGTTGTGGTCGCACAACGATCTGTGCTCAGCGGAAGAAAGCTATAGGATCCCAAAATACTGGTGTTAAGAAGCAACATTGTTTAATGGCACCACTTATATGGAAATATCTGTCACTCTTTTGATACGTGGCACATTCTTATTCGCCATTGTATTCAGCTACTTAATTTCATTACTTTCTAACTGTTATTTTTCTTCATATATACTTATACAAATACGATTTGTACATTTTTTATATTACTTCACTTCTCATCAAACCGCGTGAATAAACGTAGCATATATTTTGTACGTGCTAAGTTTGCACTTGATAGCATTTTATTTCATCAGGTTATGGGCTTAAGATGACCGAAGAATCAATCCATATTTTCCACCGACTAAACAACAGCAACTACAGGTTGTGGAAGTTCAATGTCGATGCGGTATTAAAAGGCCATGGGTTACTAGGAATAGTACAAGGGATAACCAAATTCAACGATTCGGCATCCCAAGATCAGAAGAACTTATGGATGAAGCGTGACGGTAAAGCAATGGGAATTCTTATATCTTCCATTAAAAAGGATCAAGCAAACCACGTACTAACATGCACTAGCTCAAGTGAAGTCTACCACAAATTAGCAAATATCCACGACAAACAAAGTGAGGTAAAAGTTTTGTGCCTTTATGAAGAATATTTTTCGCTACGAATGCAGGAAGACGAGTCAGACGCAGATCATGTGTCAAAGATGTCAGCATTAGCAGCGGAAATAGAGGCACAAGGGGAAAAGTTATCCGAAAATATCAAGATGGTAAGAATCATAAGCAGTCTGCCACCAAGGTTCCAAAACTTCAAAACTGTCTGGTATAACGTAAAAGAAGGCAGAACTATAGACAATTTGATGGCAAAGTTACAGCTCCAAGAAGATCAACTCAAGAAGAGTAGCTTTCAATGCAAAATCTGAAAAACCGAAAAAGTCAATTGCCGAAAGAAAGCGAACGTCAAAATGTAACTATTGCAATAAAATTGGACACTGGGAGAGAGAATGTCGTGCAAAGAAAAAGCAATTTAAAAAAACGTGAGGGCGACAAACAGAAAGACAAGAACGGTGATGAAGTAGCGTTTATTGCATCAACGTCAGATGTTTTCTTAGCGCCGTACCATGACGTGTGGATCGCAGACTCAGGTGCTACCGAACACATGACTTCACATAAAGAATGGTTTACCGATTTACAAATGTCAAATTCTAATCGATTTGTTTACATTGCAAATAATGAGAAATTGCCAATCTTAGGTTGCGGCAATGTAAAAATGTATGCTCTTGTAAACAACAAATGGATACCTCGCGTTCTCACTAACGTTCAATATGTTCCTCAACTAAAACTAAACCTGTTTTCTACAGGCTCAGCAACAACAAAAGGGTTTTCGATGCTGATGGAATCACACAATTGGAACACAACAATTTCTTCTGTGAAGATTGCAAGCGAGGAAAAATGCAACGGTCTTCACATGGAGCTACAATACCATGCGAAGCACGTAAATGTGAATATTTTCACATGGATTTATGCGGCCCTATGTCTTAAGGATTAAGGCACATGCTTCAGGTACGTTTATTTTTTAACCAACAAATCTGAAGTGCTTCAAAAACTTAGATGTTTTATTTCTATGTTACGCAACATGACTGGCGAATCGGTAAAATACATACGGTGCGACAATGGTACCGAGTTTATAAACAAAGAAGTAGCTGCGCTGCTGTCAAATAATGGTATTGTTCTGGAGAAAATCTCACCATACACCCCGGAGCAAAATGGCTTTATTGAAAGAGACAATAGGACTGTTCAATAATCAGCCCGGACAATGTTGTTGGCCAGCGGACTAAACAAATTTTTGTGGCCTGAGGCGGTGAGAACGGCCGTATACATCCTTAAACGATCAGCATCGGCTAGTCGAGAAAAAACGCCATTCGAATACTGGTTTGGCAAGAAGCCCGATTTGAGTCACTTAAAGGTTTTTGGCACTGAATGCATGGTTTATCTGCCCAAACAACTTGGGAGGAAAAAGTGGGATGCTAAAGCAAAGAAAATGTATCTAGGTGGTTATGAACCGTCAGCAAAAAATTTTCGTTTGTACGATCAGGGGTCAGCAAAAATAATTGTTAGCTGCGATGTTGTTTTTAATGAAAAGGCAATTAGAATTGGGTCATTTGGCAGAGACGACGAGGGTGTTACGAGTAATGAAAACACTGAACAAGATGAAAGCGTTTCATCGTCTTTTCAGCCGCATATGTCCAGCAATCCGAAAAATTCTATGAAAAAAGAGACTTCAGCAACCACCGATAACCTCTCTGTAGTTGGCAAGACAACTTTTACGTCGCAAAAAAGTAACTAGTGGATAATTTGCCGTAATTTATACGTAAATTATCCGTGAAAACAAAAAATTTGCCGCGCCGTATTTTGGAAAATATTAGCGTGCCACCCTTGAAAAACTACCTTAGGGACCTGGTAGAGAAAAAATGTTTGCACGTGATTTTGCCGTAAATTAGCCGTAACTAAGTGGCATATTTGGAAAATTAAAAAAAAATTAATTTTTTTGGTAGTGCACCACCAACTTCACATGAAGTTAGCGTGTCACCTTTGAAAACCTATCTTGGGGACCAGCTAGAAAAAAAATATTTGTACGTGATTTTGCCGTGAATTAGCCGTAATTAAATGGCATATTTAAAAAATTAAAAAAAAAATTTTTTTTTTATAGTGCACCACTTCACCGTAACTTCACATGAAAAACTACCTTAGGGACCTGCTAGGGAAAAAATGTTTGCACGTGATTTTGCCGGAACATAGCCGTAATTAAATGACATATTTAAAAAATTTTAAAAAAATTTTTTTTTGTTAGTGCACCGCCAACTTCACATGAAGTTAGCGTGCCACCTTTGAAAACCTATCTCAGGGACCAGCTAAGGAAAAAATATTTGAACGAGATTTTGCCGTGAATTATCCGTAATTAAATGACATATTTAAAAAATTTCAAAAAAAATTTTTTTTTTGTTCGTGCACCGCCAACTTCACATGAAGTTAGCGTGCCACCTTTGAAAACCTATCTTAGGGAATAATTTTCGTTTGTACGATCAGGGGTCATCAAAAATAATTGTTAGCTGCGATGTTGTTTTTAATGAAAAGGCAATTAGAATTGGGTCATTTGGCAGAGACGACGAGGGTGTTACGAGTAATGAAAACACTGAACAAGATGAAAGCGTTTCATCGTCTTTTCAGCCGCATATGTCCAGCAATCCGAAAAATTTTATGAAAAAAGAGACTTCAGCAACCACCGATAACCTCTCTGAAGTTGGCAAGACAACTTTTACGTGGCAAAAAAGTAACTAGTGGATAATTTGCCGTAATTTATACGTAAATTATCCGTGAAAACAAAAAATTTGCCGCGCCGTATGTTGGAAAATATTAGCGTGCCACCCTTGAAAAACTACCTTAGGGACCTGGTAGAGAAAAAATGTTTGCACGTGATTTTGCCGTAAATTAGCCGTAACTAAGTGGCATATTTAGGTTAGGTTCAAGTGGCTACCGTAGAGGCACACCTAGGCCAGTATTAAAAGGCCCGTTGTGATACCACCAACACTAGGAAAGTCAGTTCCGGGACCCTGCCATATGGAAAATCCCGGTATTAACGGAATTCTCCACATAGCAGAATCCCGGGACTGACTTTCCTATACCGACACCGTTACTCCTCCTCGAACCATTTAGATGACTTGATGAAGGCCATCAGGTCCTTTATGTCCAGCTCCGTGACCTGGCGTAGGCTAACCAGGAAGGGGACTCCCAAAAAGCGCATTCTCGCGCCACTTAAAGCCGGGCAGTTGCAGATGAGGTGCTCCACCGTTTCCTCCTCCTCATCATCCTTACAACTCCTACAGCATCGTCGGTAGGGCACACCAAGTCTTTCTGCGTGCCTACCAATGAGGCAGTGCCCAGTCAATACGCCTATTAATATGGAGATTTCTCTTCTCCTTAGGGCATAAATTTGTCTTGATCTTTTATGATCCCATTTCGGCCAGGTTTCTTTGGATATCCGGCATCCTGGAGATTGCAGCCATCTTTCGTTGGCTTGGCGGAGTGTGTACTCCTTCAGCATAAGCTTGCATGTGGCAAACGGCATACCTAAGCGCTCTTTATCCCGAAGAACCTGCTTGGTCGTGCCCTGCCTCGCAAGTTCGTCTGCCCTACAATTTCCCTCAATGTCCCTATGCCCCGGGACCCATGTGAGGTTCACGCGATTCTGTTGGGCCATCTCTTGTAGAGATCGACGACAGCTGAGCGTCAGTTCAGAGTTGAACGAATAAGAGCCAAGGGATTTGATGGCCGCCTGGCTGTCGCTGAATATAAAAATGTCGTGTCCGATAGTGTGTTGGCCTATCCAAGCCGCGGCGTCCATGATTGCTGAAACTTCAGCCTGGAAGACACTGCAGTGATCAGGTAGTCTGAAGGAGAGCTCAAGGTTCAGATCCTTTGAATAAACCCCTCCTCCAACTCTGCCGTCTAACTTCGAGCCATCAGTATAAATGGAAGTGCCGCCATCAGGGGCGGGACTCCGATCCGTGCTCTCCCATTCTTCCCTGCTGGGAATGTTGATTTTAAAACAGCTATCTCCGACTGTTGTGGTCGCACAACGATCCGTGCTCAGCGGAAGAAAGCTATAGGATCCCAAAATACAGGCGTGTCCAGTAGTGCTTGCGCCCCAGCCGGACGTTTCCCTTAGACGCAGAGCCGATGCTGCTGCTACCCGGTGCCCTTCCAGATCGAGTGGCAAAATGCCAAGAATGGCCTGGAGTGCTTCATTGGGCGTTGTTCTCAACGCACCGCTTATACAGATCATGCAAGATCTGTGTACTTTACCTAGCAGATTAAGGTTTGTTGCCTTGCTCAGCGCAGGCCACCATACCACAACTCCATAGAGCATGATTGGTCGAATGATTGCGGTGTAGATCCATTTGCATATTTTGGGGCTGAGCCCCCACTTCTTTCCAATGGCTCTTTTGCATGTGTAGAGTGCAATACAAGCTTTCTTCTGGCGCTGAAGAACATTCTCCTTCCAGGTTAGTTTCCTATCCAGAACTGTGCCTAAGAACTTGGCTTTGTCAGCCAGGTTCAGGTGCACGTCATTCAGTTTTGGTAGTGTTAGCGGTGGTATCTTATAGCGGTTGGTGAAAAGAACCAGTTCTACTTTTCCCGGGTTGATGCTCAGTCCGCAGCGCGAGCACCATGAGGAAACCTCTCGCAGTGCTACTTGCATCAAGTCGCACAGGGTTTGTGGGAATTTGCCCCTATATACTATAGCTAAGTCGTCTGCATATGCCACTACCTTCCCGCCCCCCCAGCTTGTGTCTCGCAGCATCGAGTTGACAGTGAGGTTCCATAGAAGCGGGGAGAGAACACCACCCTGAGGCGTTCCCCTTGTGACATAGCGTGATAAGTCAACCGAGCCCAGTGATGAAACTATTCGTCTACCCCTTAGCAGTTGATCAATAAGTCCAATAAGAGACCTGCTTATGCCCAGACTTGTTAAAGCGGTGTTTATAGCATCAGGGCTTATGTTGTTGAAGGCTCCTTCAATATCTAAAAAGGCCGCAAGACAGTACTCCTTCTCATACAGCGATTTTTCAATAACAGAAACTAGGCTGTGAAGCGCAGTTTCTGTAGATTTCCCTTTGGTGTATGCATGCTGATAGCTACAGATCAGGTTGCTATCAATAGTAGAGGAGAGGTAGTCATTTATTATCCTCTCGAAGGTTTTGAGCACAAAGGATGAGAGACTGATCGGCCTGTAGTCCTTCGGCTCGTAATGAGACGCCTTCCCCGCCTTAGGAATAAACACTACCGTGGCACTTCTCCAGGAGCACGGAATGTAGCTAAGAGCCAGGCAGGCTGTATAGAGATATACCAGCCATTTGGCTGATGTCTCCAGCGTGTTTATGAGTTGTGCGGGAATAATCCCGTCTGGCCCGGCAGCCTTGAACGGTTCGAAGCTTTTAACCGCCCACCTAACCTTTTCCTCCGTGATGGGTATGTATACAGCCAGGTTTGTTGTAGGTGCTACGGGTTCCTCATGCAAGTTCCCTGGGAAGTGCGTATTCAAGAGCAGCTCTAGGGTTTCCCTCTCCGTGCTGGTCCAGGATCCGTCAGGTTTGCGCAAATAGCTTGTGGCTGTTTGAGTTTTTGAGAGCACTCGTCTAAGTCTCGCTGTATCGTCGACATTTTCGACCCCAGTGCAGAAATTTCTCCACGATACTCTCTTCGCCTGCCTCAGAGCTTTTTTGTAGGCCCTGAGTTTAACTTTATATTCGAGCCATTGAGTCTCCGTGCCAAGGCTCTTGGCCTTATTAAATTGTGTCCTACATGATTTTCGGAGCGAGTCCAGGTCGTAGGACCACCAATGCGGCCTATGTTTACCGCGTGGTTTTGGCACTGGGCAAGCCTGCTCTAAGGCATTCGAGAGCGCCGTTGTAAAGGTCTTTACCAGATCCTCCAACTCCCCTACTGATGAGGGGACTTGTGGGGGCAGTGCTGGTAAGTCCCTAGATAGTATTTCATTGTGTAGCTGCCAGTTAGTGTTACGTGGGTTGCGTTTCATAACCGGCTGCTCAACAGAAAAGTCTAGAACTATTTCTACGTACCGGTGGTCGGAGAATGAGTGCTCATCGAGAACGCGCCATTTTCTGACCCACTCATAAGCGCCTTCGCTGCAAATAGTGAGATCTATTACCTCCCTACGGGTTTTAGTAATAAACGTAGGTTCGTTACCCACGTTGCAAACTACCAGGTTAGTTGTTAACAAATAGTCAAACAACGACTCTCCTCTAGCATTGATATCGGAGCTTCCCCACTGGACGTGATGAGCATTGGCGTCAGTTCCGATAATAAGATGACCCATGGAAAAATTTGCCACCAGGTCTTTTACCTCCCTCTGTGGCGGAGGTTCTTCGGCGTCGTAGGGCATATAGACCGACGCCATCGTCAGACTGGTACTGTCGACTGTTAAACTGGCAGCTGTAACGTCACCATTGGTATAGTTGGGCAAGAGAAATGCATTCAGCTCAGACTTAACTAAAATACAGGCTCTAACCCTGCCCCCCTCGCTGGCTCGAATAAGCTTATAACCCTTAGTCCCCAAACCGCAAATCCTTGAGCTGTTGACCCAGGGTTCTTGGATGAGGACCACATCTACGTCGCCTTTAGAGAGACGACTGATTAAAGCAGCCGAGGCTGCTTTAGATTTGTGCAGGTTTATCTGAATCACCACCAACATGAGAGTGCTCAGACTTCCCTGCCACCGCCGTATCGTCGAGTTCCACCTCGTCTGGAGGCTTATCTTTCAACGACGATTTCTTCAGACCACGGTTTAGCGTGGCAGAGATCCTACTACCTGTGGCAGTGTCAACTGTGGTGCGCTCAGGACTAGCTGCTATCACTGTGACGTTGAGGTCCTCCCCGTCCAGCAGGCTGTCTCCCATCTCCGAGCTGTTCACTGCTCCTTCGCCATTTGACGTGGCAGATACCATACTTTCCGAGTCGGACATCTCCGACTCCCCTTCCGGCACTGCGATGTCCGAGTCCTCCGGTGCAGCCGAAATAGCAGCGCGCTGTGCATCGCCGCGGTAAACGTGGATTACGATCTGACCCATGCCGTAGTGCACTCGTCCATTGCACCGTTTAAGGGGCTCGAGTGCCTCCTTATTCAAGGTGAAGACCACTTGCCTATCAGGCCCTACCGCGTCCTCGACCAGATTTACACCCCAGTCCTGCGTCGGGAGAGACGGGTTCATGATCCTCAGCATCCTGAGAATTCTCTCAGGTTCAGCAGGGATAGCAGGAATCCACGCTCTTGCCCTTGGCCGAGCCGGGATGTCCTTCCAGTCGACAACCTCGATTCTTGCCCCTTGGTAGATCTCACCTAGTCTTGCAGCTGCTGCCTTGTACAGTGCAACAGTTTTTGCATCCTCGCAAGCGAATACCTTGATTCGGCCCTGGTGCCATCCCGCATCAGAACCCATCGGAGTGGCACTCGGAGACTCATCCATAATGTCGAGAAGGGCATTACCGATAGCGTTCCGGACGAACCGCCACTGGTCCCTAGGGATGGCCCAGTTTTCATTACCTCGGTCAATGACGCCTATGAGGATCCTATCCTTAGTCACTTCAGCAAAGCTGAGTTTACCCATTACGGGGGCGTGTTGCTGCCGCTTCGGGTGAGGTTTTAAATCCACGTCCGATCTCTGGCGTTTGAAGGGATTTATATTAACCTTCTTTGGCGCGTAATCGCTTTGGAAGTTCGGTAAGATAGCTTCAGCCATCTCCACCGTCTTCCTAGCATTCGGCGATAGCGTCTCTTGTGAAATACCCTCGTATTTCTTCAGTATCCTCGCGGCCGCTCTTTTGTCCAAGTACTCAGAGCGACTGGGAGATGTCTTTTGGGGTAAATTTCGACCCGTAGTTGCCATCGCGGTCGTTCCCTTATTTGGATCTCTGGGGCCAGGTCGTGAGACCACTGCCACAGACGTTAAAGACTTGGTTTCGGTACCGGCATTTACTAGGGCTCTAGCATCAGCCGTTGTTAGCTTCACCGTGTTTGTACCGGTACTTACTTTGGGGATTGCCCCCTTATTATCCAGAGCTGATCGACTCGTAGTTGCCATCGCTGTCGATCTCTCGGCTGATGAAGAAATGGAGTTTGTCCTCCGACGTTGCGTTCTCGCTTGCTCCAGCATTTTCCTCCTCTGCTGGGCAGTATACATGGTTGTATCATTATTTTTAAGGTTTTTATTACTTTTTTTCATCTTGTTCGTACGACCCCTTGCCGGGCAAGGCCAGTTTAGGGTCAAAGGTAGAGTATGGGGAATGTGTCGTCCGCCGCGGCAGAGCCCCATGCCGCGGTAAGGCCATAGTTACTCTCCGAGGCGGCCCGGTATCAGAGAGGCTCCGTTCGATTACAGCCACGATTTGCCTCCCGGCTGCAAACGTCCAATGGGCACGTGGTCGCATAACACCCTGGATTGGGAGGGGAAGATCTTAGTCGTCGCGCCAGAGAGGCTTGGCTTCTCTCGTGATGTAGTACCGGCGGCACTATGATCACAAGGGGAGCGCAGCCCTGTGGCTATCGACTTAAGCCCTCGTACCGCGGCAAGGTGTCAACCCTTCACGAGGGAAGTGGCATATTTATATAAATTTTACGTTCCTAACTTTTTAATTGCAGAAGTTTTGGCCAAAAAACCTTATATCTGAACAATCGGTTGTATGGGGGCTATATGTTACATTTGCCCGATCTTGTTGATTTTCACTATATACACTACATAAATAGAAAGTACTCGAGTTGCAAAATTTTACCATCCTAACTTTTTAATTGCAGAAGTTTTGGCCAAAAAACCTTATATCTGAACAATCGGTTGTATGGGGGCTATATGTTACATTTGCCCGATCTGGTTGATTTTCACTATATACACTACATAAATAGAAAGTACTCGAGTTGCAAAATTTTACGTTCCTAACTTTTTAATTGCAGAAGTTTTGGCCAAAAAACCTTATATCTGAACAATCGGTTGTATGGGGGCTATATGTTACATTTGCCCGATCTTGTTGATTTTCACTATATACACTACATAAATAGAAAGTACTCGAGTTGCAAAATTTTACGTTCCTAACTTTTTAATTGCAGAAGTTTTGGCCAAAAAACCTTATATCTGAACAATCGGTTGTATGGGGGCTATATGTTACATTTGCCCGATCTGGTTGATTTTCACTATATACACTACATAAATAGAAAGTACTCGAGTTGCAAAATTTTACGTTCCTAACTTTTTAATTGCAGAAGTTTTGGCCAAAAAACCTTATATCTATACAATCGGTTGTATGGGGGCTATATGTTATACTGGTCCGATCTTGTCAGTTCCGGCAATTGATTCCTATATTACAAAATGGTGGCCACATACAAAATTTCAGCCAGATATCTCAAAAATTGAGGGACTAGTTTGCGTTCAAACAGACAGACGGACAGACGGACATGGCTAAATCAACTCATCTCGTCATCCTGATCATTTCGGTATACTTATTGATGGGTCTATCTCTTCTTCTTCTCATATTTACAAACATCGGACCAAAGTTATAATACCATTTCATGTTCATGAAAGGTATAAAAATTAATTTTTTTGGTAGTGCACCGCCAACTTCACATGAAGTTATCGTGCCACCTTTGAAAACCTATCTTAGGGACCAGCTAAGGAAAAAATATTTGAACGTGATTTTGCCGTGAATTATCCGTAATTAATGGCATATTTAAAAAATTAAAAAAAAAAAATTTTTTTTGTTAGTGCACCGCCAACTTCACATGAAGTTAGCGTGCCACCTTTGAAAACCTATCTTAGGGACCAGCTAAGGAAAAAATATTTGAACGTGATTTTGCCGTGAATTATCCGTAATTAAATGACATATTTAAAAAATTAAAATTTAGGGAATAAATATGTCATTTAATTACGGCTAATTCACGTCAAAATCACGTGCAAACATTCTTTCCCTAGCAGATAGGAAAACCTTCTGTGCTGGAGCTTCTTTGTCCATTCGCATAACATGGCCCAGCCAGCGGAGTCTTTGGGCTTTAATTCGCTGGACTATGGTCAGATCTGCGTAGAGCTCGTACAGCTCATCGTTAAATTTCCTTCGATACTCGCCGTTGGCATCACGGGAAGGACCATAAATCTTCCGGAGAACTTTTCTCTCAAATACTCCAAGGGCCATCTCATCTTCTCTTGACATTGTCCATGAATCTGAGCCATACATCAGGACAGGTATGATGAGAGACTTATAGAGCGTGATCTTTGTTCTTCGAGAGAGGACTTTACTTCTCAATTGCCTACTCAGTCCAAAGTAGCCCTTGTTGGCAAGAGTGATTCTCCGCTGGATTTCTAGACTGATATTATTTTCGGTGTTAATACTGGTTCCCAAATAGACGGAGTCTCTCACAGTTTCAAATTTGTAACTATCAACAGTGACATGGCTGCCAAGGCGCAGATGCGCCGATTCTTTCTTTGATGACAGCAAATACTTCGTCTTGTCCTCGTTCACGGCAAGACCCACTTTTTTCGCTTCCTTATCCAGTCCAGAGAAGGCAGCGCTTACGGCGCGGTTGTTAAGGCCAATGATATCAATATCATCGGCATACGCCATCAATTGCACGCTCTTGTAAAAGATTGTACCATTGCGGTTTAGCTCTGCTGCTCGAATTATCTTCTCCAGCATCAGATTGAAGAAATCGCACGAAAGGGAGTCGCCTTGTCTGAAGCCTCGTTTGGTTTGCCCCGGTCTTAAAACCTTCCGTCATCCGCCGGATCTTTTCATAGAATTTTCGGGCATCATTCCTGTCAGCCAGCATCTCAAGCTCCTGACACTCACGCCTTTCGGCCTCACTTTTCTTTTTTCTGAAAAGGCGTCTCTCTTCCTTCTTTGCCTCACGATATTGTTGCCATACACTGCGGGTTGCGCCCGTTCGCAACGTCTCCTTGTAGGCAGCGTCCTTTTTTTTCGAGGCAGTTTTGCATTCCTCATCGTACCAGTCGTTCTTGCGGGCTCGCTGGAACCCTATACTGGCCTCAGCGGCGGTACGCAATGAGTGAGAGATATGCTTCCATTGCTCGGTTACATCGTTAGCTCGAGGATTGCCCTCTGCTAGCAGGTGTGAGAGTCGAGTTGTGAAATTATCAGCTGTCTGTGTCATGCGCAGCTTCTCGACGTCAAACTTTCCTTCCGTTACTGTGCGCACTTTCTTCGTTGCACAGAGGCGTGTGCGTATCTTGGCTGCGACATAATGGTCAGAGTCAATATTGGCACCACGCAGTGTACGCACGTCCAGAATGGTGGAGGTATGTCTGCCGTCAATCAAGACATGATCAATCTGGTTTCTAGTTCTTTGATCAGGGGACAGCCATGTGGCTTGGTGTATTCGCTTATGCTGGAACCTGGTACTACTGATGACCATATTGCCAGCAGCGGCGAAGTCAATCAAATCAAAATCACGTGCAAACATTTTTTCCCTAGCAGGTCCCTAAGATAGGTTTTCAAAGGTGGCACGCTAACTTCATGTGAAGTTGGCGGTGCACTAACAAAAAAAAATTTTTTTTTATTTTTTAAATATGTCATTTAATTACGGCTAATTCACGGCAAAATCACGTGCAAACATTTTTTCCCTAGCAGGTCCCTAAGATAGGTTTTCAAAGGTGGCACGCTAACTTCATGTGAAGTTGGCGGTGCACTAACAAAAAAAAATTATTTTTTATTTTTTAAATATGTCATTTAATTGCGGCTAATTTCCAGCAAAATCACGTGCAAACATTTTTTCCCTAGCGGGTCCCTAAGGTAGTTTTTCATGTGAAGTTGACGGCGAAGTTGACGGTGCACTATAAACAATTTTTTTTTTTTAATTTTTTAAATATGCCATTTAACTACGGCTAATTCACGGCAAAATCACGTACAAATATTTTTTTTCTAGCTGGTCCGTGAGGTAATTTTTCAGAGGTGGCACGCTAACTTCACATGAAGTTGGCGTGCCACTCAATATTTTCCAAAATACGTCCGCGTAAAAAATAAAAAAAAAAAATTTTTTTGTTAGTGCACCGCCAACTTCACATGAAGTTAGCGTGCCACCTTTGAAAACCTATCTTAGGGACCAGCTAAGGAAAAAATATTTGAACGTGATTTTGCCGTGAATTATCCGTAATTAAATGACATATTTAAAAAATTAAAATTTATGGAATAAATATGTCATTTAATTACGGCTAATTCACGGCAAAATCACGTGCAAACATTTTTTCCCTAGCAGGTCCCTAAGATAGGTTTTCAAAGGTGGCACGCTAACTTCATGTGAAGTTGGCGGTGCACTAACAAAAAAAAATTTTTTTTTTATTTTTTAAATATGTCATTTAATTACGGCTAATTTCCGGCAAAATCACGTGCAAACATTTTTTTCCCTAGCGGGTCCCTAAGGTAGTTTTTCATGTGAAGTTGACGGCGAAGTTGACGGTGCACTATAAACAATTTTTTTTTTTTTTAATTTTTTAAATATGCCATTTAACTACGGCTAATTCACGGCAAAATCACGTACAAATATTTTTTTTTCTAGCTGGTCCCTGAGGTAATTTTTCAAAGGTGGCACGCTAACTTCACATGAAGTTGGCGTGCCACTCAATATTTTCCAAAATACGTCCGCGACAAATTTTTTGATTTCACAGATTAATTACGGATAATTTACGACAAAATCGGGTGCAAAGGTTTTTATCCTAGCTGGTCTCGAAAGTAGTTTTCCAGAAGTGGCACGCTAACTTCATGTGAAGTTGGCGGTGCACTACCAAAAAAATTAATTTTTTTTTTTTAATTTTCCAAATATGCCATTTAGTTACGGCTAATTTACGGCAAAATCACGTGCAAACATTTTTTCTCTAGCAGGTCCCTAAGGTAGTTTTTCATGTGAAGTTAGCGTGCCACTCAATATTTTCCAAAATACGGCCGCGGCAAATTTTTTGTTTTCACGGATAATTTACGTATAAATTACGGCAAATTATCCACTAGTTACTTTTTTGCCACGTAAAAGTTGTCTTGTCACCTTCAGAGAGGTCCACCGATATGCTAAATACATCAACTGGTTCTACGTTACAAAGTTCAGGAACAGATGCAAGAGAGCATAACAGGTATGGCTTGCGTAAGGAAGTTTTACCACCAGAGAGATTTGGATACGATTACATGGGCTGTTTAGCAACTATTTCAGAACCAGATTCATATGAAGATGCCATAAATTCGGAGCACGCCGAATATTGAAGAGCGGCAATAAATGACGAAATCAATTCCCTTGAGCTTAATCAAACTTGGTAGTTGGTAGAAAAACCCCGTGATAAAAATATTGTGGGTTGCAAATGGGTGTTTAAAATTAAATCAAACCCAAATCAAAAGCCAGTGTTTAAGGCGCGATTAGTGGCCAAAGGCTATTCACAAGAACCTGGTATCGATTACAAAGAAACATATTCGCCAGTAGTGCGATATGATTCAGTGAGAGTGGCCATGGCGGTAGCAGCCTTTGAAGGCATGGAGATGATGCAATTTGATGTCAAAACTGCATTTTTATATGGAGAACTCCATGAGGAAATTTATATGGACATCCCACAAGGTATCAATGTCTCTCAAGCTCAAAATCTAGTTTTTCGCCTTAAAAAGGGTCTGTATGGGCTTAAGCAGGCATCTCGTAATTGGAATTCAAAGTTTGTGGAATTTCTACAAACATTTAAAATGCAGCAGTCTAGTGCTGACCATTGTGTGTTTCGCGGCAATATTGAAAATAGTAAGATTATTTTGCTTCTATACGTTGATAATGGGTTGATATTATTAAATTTATTCATTGAAAAATTATCGAGTGAATTTCGTATCACTTATGGTGAAAACACTATTATGTTGGGCTTGAAATTTACCGCGATATACAAAACCAATCTATAAAAATTAGCCAACATTCTTACATAAAGAAAATTCTTCAACGCTTTAACATGGATGATTCAAAAGGTATTTCAACGCCTAGTGACAGTAACACATATCTATCAAAACGTAGTGAGGAAGCTACTGTAAGGTACCCATTCAGAGAAGCTGTTGGCTGTTTGATGTTTGCTGCTATAGTATCCAGACCAGATATATCGTATGCCGTTGGTGAAGTGAGCAAATTTACAGAAAATCCCACAAACTCCCACGTACAAGCTGTTAAGAGGATTTTTCGTTACCTAAAAGCAACCATGGACTATTGTATAGAATATAGATCAGGTAATTCTCTTAAATTTGAAGGTTATACTGACGCAGATTTTGCTCGTGATGTCGATACAAGAAGATCTACAACTGGCTATGCATTTCTATTAAACGACTTCGTTGTGACATGGAGAAGCCACCGTCAAAAGACTGTTGCGTTGTCAACAACAGAGGCCGAGTGCATGGCCGCCTGTGAAGGAGATAAGAGCTAATTTGGCTTCAACAACTTTTGGCTGATTTTGGTTATAACCTGGATTCCCCTACGGCTCTTAATATCGATAATCAGGGCACACTTCGACTAATTGGAAATCCGGGATAACACCATAGTACAAAGCATATCGGCATAAGGTTACATTTCATCAGGGATTTGCAAAAGACCAAAATGGTTGAGTTCAAATACGTCAACACAGAACTACAACGTGCTGATATATTTACAAAGCCACTGACAAATCAACGCTTTAGGAATAATTTGGAGCTTTTAGGAATGTCGCCAGTCAAACAATGAGTGAGAGTGTTAAGAAGCAACATTGTTTAATGGCACCACTTATATGTAAAGATCTGTCACTCCTTTGACACGTGGCACATTCTTATTCGCCATTGTATTCAGCTACTTAATTTCATTACTTTCTAACTGTTATTTTTCTTCATATATACTTATACAAATGGCGGCCGCCGTGGTGTAGCGGTTAAGTGTTCGACCTTCTACACCAAGTCGTGGCGGTTCGATGCCCGGCAAAAGTAACATCATAAATTATTTAGAAAAAGAATTTTTCTAAACGGGGTCGCCCCTCGGCAGTAGTTTGGCAAACTCTCCGGGTGTATTTCTGCCATGAGAAGCTTCTCAGCAAAAATTCATTTGCTTTGAAAGTGCCGTTCGGAGTCGGCAAAAAACTGTAGGTCCCGCCAACTTGTAGGAAAACTGAAAAGCAACACACCACAAGTTGGAAAGAGGACTCGGCTAAAAATCTCGTTAGAGGTTATGATAACCTGTTGGTATATCGCCGCCATTAGTTAGTTTATATACTTATACAAATACGATTTGTACATTTTTTATATTACTTCACTTCTCATCAAACCGCGTGAATAAACGTAGCATATATTTTGTACGTGCTAAGTTTGCACTTGATAGCATTTTATTTCATCAACTGGCGTGTCCAGTAGTGCTTGCGCCCCAGCCGGACGTCTCCCTTAGACGCAGAGCCGATGCTGCTGCTACCCGGTGCCCTTCCAGATGGAGTGGCAAAATGCCAAGAATGGTCTGGAGTGCTTCATTGGGCGTTGTTCTTAACGCACCGCTTATACAGATCATGCAAGATCTGTGTACTTTACATAACAGATTAAGGTTTGTTGTCTTGCTCAGCGCAGTCCACCATACCACAACTCCATAGAGCATGATTGGTCGAATGATTGCAGTGTAGATCTATTTGCATATTTTGGGGATGAGCCCCCATTTCTTTGCAATGGCTCTTTTGCACGTGTAGAGTGCAATACACACTTTCTTCTGGCGCTGAAGAACATTCTCCTTCCAGGTTAGTTTCCTATCCAGAACTGTGCCCAAGAACTTGGCGCACGTCATTCAGTTTTGGTAGTTTTAACGGTGGTATCTTATAGCGGTTGGTGAAAAGGACCAGTTCTACTTTCAGGACGCAGCGCGAGCACCATGAGGAAACCTCTCGCAGTGCTACTGCACAGGGTGTGTGGGAATTTGCCCCTATATACTATAGCTAAGTCGTATTGGTAAGGTAAAATGGAATTTGGTACTTTTCACGTCAAAAGTCCCTTATCGTAAACGAAGAAATATTCTTGTAGCACATTTTAGCCAAGATTGTGTACTCGAATATAACACAATACAAAGATTTTATGCCTTTTCCGAAAAAGGGGGGCTTGTACACATATATGCTAACATTTCGACACATTCAAATCTTATACAACTATCAAACTTTTATGAAACTTGAGTAAATTTTATTTCCTTTTTGCTTTTGCATTATCCTCACTTTCAGAATTTAGCCCAAATCGCAGCATTTATTTCTGCATTTACCATACAAAATTTTGACAGCTAAATGCAACTTAGGCTGTGTGTCAATCGGTATTTGTTATTAGTAAAATGAGGTGAACAAATATCCTATGGTGTACAAATATTTTCCATTTTGCTGTGCCAAACGAAAAGGTAAATTATGACAGTAGTAAATTTTGATGTAGGGAAAAAGCACGTGCAGATGTTTTGTGAATCCATTTTCAATTTACGTGTTTTTCCTGCATTTATATTGCGTATTATTCGCATTTTACTATATTTTAGTATTTAATAACACGTGTGAATATAAATTTATGTGAAATAATACAAATGTCAACACCACAGCATCCCTGTGCTCACATTATTGTTGGTGGAATTTTGTTAGCGACTTATTTGGCGACAAGCTAGTAAAATTTGGTGATTTTGGTGATTTTTAATGGAGAACGGGCATATTTAAAAAAGTAACCCTGCTGCCTCTTGTGCTATTTCGAATTTTAATTATATTATTCAAGTATGAAACTTTTAGCCAAATGTGTGATGAAATAAATTGCGTTATGCCTCATTTCGACCAAGAGTCGGATATCTTATTTATTGAGACTCCAGATGAGATAATGGCCGAATATTTGGTAGAATCGCCAAATGAACCTGTGGCTAATGAAGTGGAAGTTCTCCGCGGTATTATTTGTGGTAGCATGCAATTCGATGGAGGAGTTTTACAAAGTACATAATATTCATGTGCAAAACATGGTATTTACGTGCAAAACAGAGTTTACCACCATTTTATGTTTGTTTGCCTGTTTGCAAGTAAAGGCAGATTAATCTTCCTTGTCGCTAACGCCATACCCATAACGCTAATCAAAGAACACTGTGTGGAGTAGCCGGTGTTGGACTGGCTGACTGTTTGGCACATAAATACCATGGAAGCGCTTTCGGATTATGGGTACCGGGGTCAAAACGTGTTTTTTGGCAATTGCTTGGACAATTTAGAGAGTTTATAATGAAACCATTTTGGTTTACTTTTTAGATTTTGGCTTAGATAGCGAGAGTTCGTTTCTTTTAAAAGATGCTGACTTGGCTGATATTTTCCCAAGGACAGAAATTGGCCTAAGAATAAAATTCAGGGAGCGACTTTCACACTGGCGCCAAAAAGAAGTAAGTTTCCCTTTTTATGTAATATCGTACATAAAAATAAGTTTGGGTTTTCGTGAATTGAAGAAATTAAATTTGTTTAAAAAACCAAAGCCTGGTGTTTAATTTAACAATAAAAACCATGTTAAATTAACATGATAGATCGTGTTAATTTAACAAGAAAAACCTGTTAGGTTAACATTATAGATCGTGTAAATGCAACAGGACGTATAGTGTTATTTCAACATGAGAGATCATGTTAAACTAACATAAAATAGTGTTAATTTAACGAGACAATTAATGTTATATCAACAGGAAGTCATGTTGGCTCAAACGTTTGTGATCATGGTAAATTCACACTGTTCCTTCATGTTGATCTAACATGTAGGAACAGTGAAAAATCAGCTTCATGTTAAAACAACCTGGGCGATAGTGTTGAAAAAAAAATAACCTGAAAAAGTGTTAAAACAGTGTTGATTCAACATGAAAATTCTTCTGCGTGTAGCTAAGAGCCAGGCAAGCTGTATAGAGAAATACCAGCCATTTGGCTGATGTCTCCAGCGTGTTTATGAGTTGTGCGGGAATAATCCTGTCTGGCCCGGCAGCCTTGAACGGTTCGAAGCTTTTAACCGCTCACCTAATTTTTCCCTCCGTGATGGGTATGTATACAGCCAGGTTTGTTGTAGGTGCTAAGGGTTCCTCATGCAAGTTCCCTGGGAAGTGCGTATTCAAGAGCAGCTCTAGAATTTCCCCCTCCGTGCTGGTCCAGGATCCGTCAGGTTTGCGCAAATAGCTTGTGGCTGTTTGAGTTTTTGAGAGCACTCGTCTAAGTCTCGCTGTATCGTCGACATTTTCGACCCCAGTGCAGAAATTTCTCCACGATACTCTCCATGCCTGCCTCACAGCTTTTTTGTAGGCCCTAAGTTTAACTTTATATTCGAGCCATTGAGTCTCCGTGCCAAGGCTCTTGGCCTTATTAAATTGTGTCCTACATGATTTGCGGAGCGAGTCCAGGTCGTAGGACCACCAATGCTGCCTATGTTTACCGCGTGGTTTTTGGCACTGGGCAAGACTGCTCTGGGGCATTCGAGAGCGCCGTTGTAAAGGTCTTTACCAGATCCTCCAACTCCCCTACTGATGAGGGGACTTGTGGGGGCAGTGCTGGTAGGTCCCTATATAGTATTTCATTGTGTAGCTATCAGTTAGTGTTACGTGGGTTGCGTTTCATAACCGGCTTCTCAACAGAAAAGTTTAGAACTAATTCTAGAACTAATTCAGCGCCTTCGCTGCAAATAGTGAGATCTATGACCTCCCTGCGGGTTTTAGTAATAAACGTAGGTTCGTTACCCACGTTGCAAAGTACTAGGTTGTTAACATTTAACATTTAACATTTATTCAGGATTTAAAATTAGCACAATAAGATATTGATATCTTTTTTAGCACAACAAAGATTTAGTATTGACAGTCGGTTTCGACATGCGTACAAATATTTCAACTTAAACTAAAAACTAAGCAATACCAATGTGAAAACAATATGTAATTATCGTGATATGAGAGTAAGTTACAGGCCCATAGTCATAGTCAAACTCAAACAAGACTTTAAGTTAGTTAAAGCTTTTTGACACAACTTTACAAGTGCGATCTGTCAAAAAAGCTTCAACCAACCCAAAATCATGCTTAATTTTGACCATGACTATGAGCCACACTATTTTAATATAATAATAAATTAAATACACAATGAATAAGTGAGAAAACAGGAATTTAGTCAAGATAAAGATATAGATAGATATTCAGATATTTCAGTGGTAAGATTAGGGTTTCAAGTAGAAAAGTAGCTAAGAAGGATTCTCCTATAGTTGTTTTGGTTTAGGGTATTTTTTAAAGCAGCAGGAATGGAGTTCCAGAGACGCGCAGCGCTGACAAAGAACAGTCTTGTGGAATTAACATAGTTAAATGAAGGAATAGTTAAATTAAATGAACGAGTGGATTTACTAAACACAAGTTTGTTATATAAATACGACGGCGTTTGTTGTTGAATTAGACGGTAGAGAAAAATGCAACTTCTAGCCTTCTGATAATTGAATATACTACAACCTAGAAGTTTAGACTTCCAGGCCGAAATATGGTCAAACTTTCTCAACCCAAACACGTAACGCGTGACATAATTAAACGCAACATCAATTTTGTGAGCAGATATAGAGTCTAACTTGTTATAAACTAGCTCAGAATAGGTTAGAATAGGTAGAATAAGTTGCATTGCTAATTTTTTCCGGATTTGAAAAGGCGTATGGGTTGCAGACATCCGTAAACTACGCAAGGTACCATAAACCTTACCCACAGCAGCATTTATGTGGTCGCAGCAAGTGAGATTAGAGTTAATTATGTATCCAAGATTCTTGACTTTATTGACCGTTTTTAAAGGTGTGCTTGCAATGCATATTGGAGGAATGCTAATGTTAGAGAGATTTTTCTTAGAAATAGGCAACACATATGATTTGGCAGCATTAAGACATAGGCCGTTGTCTCTCGCCCAACAAGATATTGACGTTAAATCACTATTAACTTTAAGACATAAATCACTCATATCAAGGAAATTGCTAGACAAATACAGCTGAATATCATCAGCATATGCGTGCATACTTACAAATTTACATACTTGAAACACATCATTGACAAATAAACTGAACAACAGAGGACCAAGTATGGACCCTTGGGGAACGCCTGAGGTTATACACTTTTTCTCCGACACACTATTACCATTACAAACAAACTGAGATCTGTCTGATAGGTAACTCCCAATAATTTTCCGAGCAGTGCTACCAAATCCAAAATATTTTTCAAGTTTATAACAAAGCAAATTGTGGTCAACCGAATCGAATGCTTCGAAAAATCAAGCAAACACAGCAGCGAAAGTTGACCTTTGTCAAAAAATAAGCGAATATCATCCAATATTTTCATAACAGCCGTAGAACAGCTGTGCTTAGCTCTAAATCCTGACTGATTTGGGGAAAGTAAATTATATTGATGCACATGTGCACTGATTTGCTCAGCAAGCAAGCTCTCAAACACCTTAGACAAAACTGGTAAAATGCTTATTGGCCTAAAATCACCTGGAGAACTTGCTGTTTTATTTTTGGCAACAGGTGTCACCATAGCAACTTTCCACAGGGCAGGGAAACTGGACGTGGTTATTGCATGATTAATTATATGTGTGACAGTGCTCACAATAAACGGCAAAATAATTTTTATAAATTTAATCGGAACACCATCAAATCCTATTGCGTTTGTTTTTATTTTCTGAATACATCTTATAATATCCAATTCCGATACCGACGAAAACGCAAGGGTATTACAAGTAAAGCATGCAGAAGCAGACGGCCGGACATCCACTAAGTTCAATCTATTCATAGGGCTATTTAGAAATGCATTGTTTAAGTCATCAGCACTGAGAGTACATTCATGGACGGCTTTACCACAGACACGTAAACTTTTTAAGTTTCTCCACAAGGTACTTGGTGGAGTGCTGGATCTAACTTAGATGAAAAATATTTTGACTTTTCCCCATTTATGATTATTGTAGCACGGTTTCTTGCAGCTTTATACAATTCCCAGTCCGCATCTCCCCTTTTCCTTTTCCAGCTACGGTACGCCTTATTACGTGTTTTAATTGCAGCCAATACTCTATTAGTAAACCAAGGGCATGATGCTGACCTAACTTTACGAGTGCGAACAGGTATATGTTTATCATAAGCCTCCATAATTCTATTATTTAGGAATTCTAATTTATCGTTTACATCCGGAAGTTGCCAACATTCACACCAATTTACAAAGGATAGGTCAGAAAATAAAGCATTATTGTCAAGTGATCGGTAGTCTCTAAAGGTATATGTACTACTTATGTTAGAATGGTCAAAACATATATCTAGTGAACAATAAATAAGGTCATGGTCTGTTAAAAAAGCAATCTGATCAAAGTTTAAAAGAATTACGGGGTCAGAAATAATAAAATAATCTAACAAGCTGGGAACACAGTGTCTGGCATACCTTGTAGGTACAGATTTATTGACAACAGACAGGCCAGCCGCAGCTATATGATCCAGTAGTCTGTCACTACACATCTCACGAACAAGAACATTGACATTTAAATCACCACACATAACTAAATAATCATAATCTACAGCATAAGAGGACAAAGACGTAAACAATGCATCTAGACAAATAGACCTATGAGGATTGTAAACACACGACACTAGGACTTTGGTACAGCTGTCATATAGCTCAACAAATAAATATTCAACGCCCTCACCTTCAGATTTTAAAATGGGTTTTATATTAATATTATTTTTACAGAATACAGCCACACCTCCTCCTCTCTTATGCTTTCTGTCATTTCGAATGATCTTGTAGTTGGGGATATTAAAATAAGAGTCATCCAGATCTTGCGAAAACCATGTCTCAGTCACACAAATGACATCAACAGCAGAATTCTCGAACACAAATCTAACATAATCCATCCTTTCACTATTCAAACTTCTTGCGTTAAAGTGCACTATGTTAAAGCCCTTATGCTGTTTACACAACACATTAATCATAGCAACACTGTTATCAACAGCGCCACGCTCCCCTCTGCTATATACCATAAACAAACACATAATCCAAAACAACTAAGAAGCCAAAAAGATATTGAAAATATATTATGCATAAGCAATAAACACTTAACATAAAGAGAAATGTGAAGCACGAGAAAGCAGAGTAGGAGTAAGAGAAAGAGGAGAATATAAAGAGAAGCTCTAAGCAGACAAGATATTTATACTTAAGACAATGTACATACTTGCGTATGCATATATATATGTATGTATCAAAAACAACACAGCTCATCTATGTGGGAGATCTTCACAGGCGGAGAGTCATCAGATTCCCTTATAAATACGTCGCCTCTCATAGTGAACGTCGCTTTAAGCTTGCCTGCCCTCCTCAGTATTATTGCCTTTTGCAGAATTTTTCTTTTCATCAGCGACAAACTCTCAAAAATTCGAAATTCCCCGTCGAGGCCAATAATCATAGTCAAACAACGACTCTCCTCTAGCATAGATATCGGAGCTTCCCCACTGGACCTGATGAGCATTGGCGTCAGTTCCGATAATAAGATGACCCATGGAAAAATTTGCCACCAGGTCTTTTACCTCCCTCTGTGGCGGAGGTTCTTCGGCGTCGTAAGGCATATAGACCTACGCCATCGTCAGGCTGGTACTGTCGACTGTTAAACTGGCAGCTGTAACGTCACCATTGGTAGAGTTGGGCAAGAGAAAGGCGTTCAGCTCAGACTTACAGGCTCTAACCCTGCCCCCCTCGCTGGCTCGGATAAGATTAAAACCCTTAGTCCCCAAACCGCAAATCCTTGAGCTGTTGACCCAGGGTTCTTGGATGAGGACCATATCTACGTCGCCTTTAGAGAGACGACTGATTAAAGCAGACGAGGCTGCTTTAGATTTGTGCAGGTTTATCTGAATCAGCACCAACATGAGACCGCTCAGACTTCCCTGCCACCGCCGTATCGTCGAGTTCCACCTCTTATCTTTCAACGACGATTTGTTCAGACCACGATTTGGCGTGGCGGAAACCCTACTAACTGTGGCAATATCAACATTGGTGCGCTGAGGACTACCTGCTATCACTTTGACGTTGAGGTCTTCCCCATCAAGCAGGCTGTCTCCCATCTCCGAGCTGTTCACTGCTCCTTCGCCATTTGACGTGGCAGATACCATACTTTCCGAGTCGGAGAATTCTCTCAGGTTCAGCAGGGATGGCAGGAATCCATGCTCTTGCCCTTGGCCGAGCCGGGATGTCCTTCCAGTCGACAACTTCGATTCTTGACCCTTGGTAGATCTCACCCAGTCTTGTAGCTGCTGCCTTGTACAGTGCAACAGTTTTTTCATCCTCGCAAGCGAATACCTTGATTCGGCCATGGTGCCATCCCGCATCAGAACCCGTCGGCGTGGCACCTGGAGACTCATCCATAATGTCGAGAAGGGCATTGCCGATCGCGTTCCGGTCCCTAGGGATGGCCCAGCTTTCGTTACCTCGGTCAATGACGCCTATGAGGATCCTGTCCTTAGTCACTTCAGCAAAGCTGAGTTCACCCACTACGGGGGCGTTCTGCTGCCGCTTCGGGTGAGGTTTTAAATCCACGTCCGATCTCTGGCGTTTGAAGGGATTTCCATTAACCTTCTTTGGGGCGTAATTGCTTTGGAAGTTCGGTAAGATAGCTTCAGCCATCTCCACCGTCTTTCAGGCATTCGGCGATAGCGTCTCTTGTGAAATAACCTCGTATTTCTTCAGGATCCTTGCGGCCGCTCTTTTGTCCAAGTTTTCAGAGCGACTGGGAGATGTCTTTCCCTTATTTGGATCGTTCCCTTATTTGGATCTCTGGGGCCAGCTCGTGAGACCACTGCCACAGACGTTAAAGACTTGGTTTCGGTACCGGCACTTACTGGGGGGTTTAGCATCAGCCGTTTTTGGCTTCACTGTAGTTGTACCGGTACTTACTTTGGGGATTGCCCCGCTTATTATCCAGAGCTAATCGACCCGTAGTTGCCATCGTTGTCGATCTCTCGGCTGATAAAGAAATGGAGTTTGTTGTTGTTGTTGTTGTTGGTGTTAACACCAAAACACTCCCCGAAGGTTTTGGGGAGTGATGCCGAAGTTGACATTCCTTGGCCGGATATGACCCCGGTACGCTGCGGGTACTGCCCGACTGTCGTGGTAGCGATTTGGTATGACCAGTGGAACCTTCTAGGTCATGTCATCCCTCCATCCGTGAGGAAAGAGAAGATGGGTAATGAGAGGTGAGAGGCATCATATCCGTAGATCAACCATCGAGTAGCACGTCAATTACCTATGTGCATATTAGTCGCCTCTTACGAGACCGGTATGCCTACCTCGGGCATATTCTAAACCCCTAACCCGCAGGGGTAGTTTGTCCTCCGACGTTGCATTCTCGCTTGCTCCAGCATTTTCCTCCTCTGCTGTGCAATATACATTGTTGTATCTTTAGTTTTAGGGTTCTTATGACTACTTTTCATCTTGTTCGTACGACCCCTCGCCGGGCAAGGCCAGTTTAGAGTCAAAGGAAGAGTAAGGGGAATGTGTCGCCCGCCGCGGCAGAGCCCCATACCGCGGTGAGGCCATAGTTACTCTCCGAGGCGGCCCGGTATCAGAGAGGCTCCGTTCGATTACAGCCACGATTTGCCTCCCGGCTGCAACCGTCCAATGGACACGTGGTCGCATAACACCCTGGATTGGGAGGGGGAAGATCTTAGTCGTCGCCCCAGAGAGGCTTGGCTTCTCTCGTGATGTAGTACCGGGCGGCCCTATGATCACAAGGACAGCGTAGCCCTGTGGCTATCGACTTAAGCCCTCGTACCGCGGCAAGGTGTCCACCCTTCACGAGGGTCGTTTGACATACATATATGGACAAAATTTTTGATATTAGGGAAACATTATCTCTTCACAATAGATATATTTAAAAAAAAAAATTGCAACAAATAATTGATTTTTAATAACAATTATTCAAGCGAAGGGCGCGGCTTTTTATACCACGTATTCAACAGCAAATTTTGTTACGAGTGCAATGAAAGTTAGTTTTCTCAAAAAAGTTGAAAACTGACGAAGTTATTAAGAATTCCATGAAAACTAAATTAAAAAAAGTTATTTTGCCATATCATTTGAAAATTTACGTATAAAAACCAAGTACCTAGAGGTATACGTAAATTTATTGTGCATAGAGATAGCGCCAAATTTCGCCGAGACCTACCAGAAAAATGCTATTACTTCCCAGTTATTTTAACTCTGGTAAATTTTGTTGCACTGTGTAATCGATAACTCGATTATGAAATACGATGCACTCATAGGAATCGATGTCTTATCAAAGGGAAAGGTATTTATAGAAGGAGGAACGTTTAGCATAATGGCTATCGATAGAAATGCAATTGATGAGGGAAAAACAATTATTTGAGTTGTTAAATGACTTTGGGCACTACTTCGGGGAAAATTTGGGTGAGTTAAGGCTTGGTTTCCTCGAAAAGCGTTGCCGTCATGTAGCGGCCGCTACATTCCCAACGCTATGCTCACCGTGATTAGCGGTACTGCTTTCTTGTAAAGTCAGACAAACGCTTCGATTTATTTTGTCAAATTATGTTCACTGTCAATAATAATAATATTAAAGGCCAAATTCTCTCATTTTTTTCTTTATTTCAACTAAATAGCAATTACTGACCGTTATGGTGGGGCTCCAAGTCAGTTAAATACAAACAGGAAGGATCATGGCAATAGGCTTGCTAAAGAGGTGCTCTAGAGGGATACGAACTCATTTGGTAGAAGCTTGATTTGGGTTTGTTTTACATAGCTCAAAGGACCATTCTCAGACATTTTTATGAAATCTATTGTAGAGTTCATTTTCTACCAACTGTTCATGCCGAACAATACCTAATGGTCGAAAAGGGGAATAATTCTGCAGGTACAGCTTAGGGTATATTCGGGTTTGTACCGGCAAACTACTGTTTTGAGGTCAGGCCGACATTTTTCCAGCACTTCCTTCCAGTTCGGAATCACTAAAAGACCATTTTGGGCTCTTAAGGATCTCTAAGACAATCCCGAAACGAACAAAAATAATATGAAATTTTCACGGTCATCCTGAAATCGACCTTGAACCTCCTTACAGAGTGGTATCCACGAAGTTGCATTCTGATATGCAGTGCCTGCACAGTAGTTACTCCACCGTTTCTTATGGGCCCTAAATACAACATCCCGTACCGCCACAAATCTGAATATATCTTCTATTTATCTTAAACATAGCTGAAGACCATACTTCGTACCACATACATACAAATGTCACATACTCCTACAAAGCCTGCAGGAAAGCAACCGCTTCCACCTGCAAAGCAGCTCCAGGCTAGATCCCGATGTCACTTCCGCCCTATGACGCCTTGACCTTATAAGGCAGCCCACAGCCAGCTGAGACGATATGCGCTTTCCGCATCAATGATGTCCAGTTCTTGCTTTGACCTGTCTCGCTTGCGTAAATGCTCAGAACTTGCAAAAACAAACAGTGGTGGTTATATTGCCGAGTGCGCCTTCAGATGGCAGAGCCTGTCGCACACTATACTTCGACGTTGCCCGCGTCCTAGCCTCCTTCTTCCTAGGCTTACGTATCACTCCTTCACCCCCACTTTGACGATTTCTCCTCAGGCGCACCTCTAAACCCTGCTACTAAACTGATCCGGCCCAAAACTCCTACATTTTGGCATGTGGGACTTAGCCATATCATCCAAATATCCCAAAGGAGCCCGCGGTTTCGGTCAACCAACGTGACCATAAGGAACAAATCAATCCTAGCGATCCATATTTAAATTAGAATATAATTTAAATTGAAAGATGTCAAAAAAGTTTCAAAACTCGCTGCTACAAAAAAGTACGGTGGAAAAAAACGTTGACGAATAAATTGGTACCGTCATGACGGACTCGCTAATAAGAAGTTTTTCACCACGCCCGACTTAACGGCAGGTTCTTACCAGATAGAGTTGGATGAGTCATCACGACACTTCACAGCATTCGTAACTCACAACGGCCACTATGAGTTCACGAGGATGCCGTTTAGGCTTCGAAACGCTCCGTGCTCATTCCAACGTATGATGTCAAACCTGGTAGCTCCACTTGGCGACAAAGTGATCAGCTATGTTGATGAAGTGATCATCGCCGGTCATACCAAAGAGAATATTTGTCATATTTAAAAGAGTTTCTCGAGATCATCGAAAGAGAAGGGTTGACTCTTCGATTATCTAAGTGCGCATTCATGACACGTGATGTGTCGTTCCTAGTGTAATATTTTGGGTATGATTGAGTTTTATCTTAGCTCTTCAGCCGCATTTGGGTGAGCATTAAAATGCCCCACAAGATTCGGCAATTAAAACACAAGAGTTGAGTCTTAAAATGGGAATGATTTATTCGGCTCATCGCTGTTCTTTTATTGCTTACACTCTACCTTATGAGTAATCTAATTTACAAACTTACATTTCTAAGTGGCTAGTTATGCTTATGAATCTACGTTGTTGTGCATGCATACAAACATATATATGGGTTCAATCGCAAGCTAAATAGATTTGAATACTTTGGCCTAGTCATTGCCAAAAGGATATTGAACTGTGAACATTTTATTTTGCTTGGCTGTCATACTACACCTCCTCTCTTTAAAAGAATGCTCATACATTTTGGTTAATGTATGAGTATTCTATTCAATGACTTATTGAGTAACAGTTAATTATTAGGTAATAAAATGTTTGACCCACTTAGCTTATCGTTTATTGTTATGCAGTCGGAAAAAGGTTTTCTTACTTTATTTTGTTTACATTCGTTTCCCCTGTGTATTTATTGTACTGACTCGTAAATTTTTATTTTTTTTTTTGTGTATCTTGAACATGATATGTTGTACTTTGTTTGTGTGACTGTTTATCAAAATGGAGTGTTAATTGTTTGGTTGTGTTTTTTTTTTTTGTTATTATTAGTGTAGTTACATTGCGTTAAGGCTTTTCTTATGAATTATAATTTCTTTATTTTATTGCTATTTCCTATACTATGCGGTATTAAAGAAAAATTGTTGTTCTCATCGATATTTTTAACCTTGTAGTATCCTTTATATCTATTTTCTAACTTATGGGAGGCCTCTTCTCTAACTAATACTATGTTTATTTCCTTACTATACCTACTTTTATCATAATTTAATTTTTGTTTTTCTTTAGCCTCTTGGACTAATTTCCTAGCTCTCTGTTGTGCTGTTTGAAGTCTATACTTTACTTCTTTGTCATAAGCTTCGTGGTTGTATAATGGGCTGATTTTCTTTTCTTTTAAAAATTCATAATTCGGTGGGTTTTTCCCAAATATTAATTCAATTGGACAATATTTATGTGTGGTCGATGGCGTCGTATTGTAACAATACGTGAAATACCTGAGGTATTCATCCCAATCGTCTTTGTCACTGGATATGTATGAACGTATACATATATTCATTGAATGTCCGGTGACTGCGTTCTACAGTACCCAGAGATTGGTGATGGTACGGTGTTGTCTACGGTCAGTTTTAACTAGAAATTTTCTGCCATAAATATATGGTCTGAAGAAGGTTATGGCCCAATGGATTGCGGCCAGTTCTTTTTCTATTGTGGCTTTGTTGGTTTCACCTTTTGTGAAGGCCCTAGAAGCATAAGCACTTGGTAACTGTTTGCCATCATGTTCTTGGCTAAGGACTGCCCCACAAGCGTATCCACTAGCGTCTGTTGTTATGCAGAATTTTTTATCGAAGTCTGGGTATTGCAAAAGTTTTGGACTAATTAATGCTTCCTTTAAGTAGACAAAAGCTTTTTGACATTCTTCTGTCCATTCGAAGGAAACATTATTTTTGCAAAGCCTAGTTAATTTTCGTGAGTGTTCTGCAAAATTCGGTACGAATCTTCTGTAATAGTTGGAGACAGCTACGAATCTCTTAACTTCATCCGCTGCTTTTTGGTGTTGGGTAGTTTTGAACTGTTTCAAATTTGCTCGGGTCGGGTAATATTACCTTGTTTGTATATTTATGTCCTAAATAAGTTACTTCTTGGCTGAAAAATAGGCATTTCTCTGGATGTAATTTTAGGTTCTATTTTCGACAAGTGGAGGACACATCTCTTAAATTTTTCAGCATATGGGTTTCAGAACATCCTAATACAACTAAATCATCCATATAAAGAAATGCTTGAGATGGTTTGAGACCTGCGAATGCTAGGGTCATCATTCTTTGGAATGAATTCGGTGCTACCTTTAATCCGTAGGGTAGTCGTTTGAATCTAAATGTGCCATTTTCGGCAGTAAATGAAGTAATGTCCCTAGAGTCTGGGTGTAATTCTATTTGATGAAAACCTAACATAAGGTCTAGGCATGAAAAATATTTTGCTCTTCCAAGTTGATCTAGAATGTCATCAATTCTTGGGAGTGGGATTATAGGGATTATCTGCTGCTAATTTTTTATTTACTTGTCTGTAGTCAACAACCAATCTCCATCTTTTTTCCGTTTTTCCTGGAAGTGATTTTTTAGGAACTAATAAAATTGGACTATTATATTCTGAAATTGAAGGTTCTATTATATCATCTTTAATTCGCTTATTTACCTGTTTGGTTATTTCTCCTTTTTGTGTTTGGGGTAATCTATAATTTTTAATGTAAACAGGGTTGTCATCCTTCATATATCATTTTTGTTTATAAAAATTATTAGAAGTAATTGGTTCTGTTTCCAGTGCAAATATATCTATGAATTCTGTGCAAAGTGATGTTAATTAAGTGAGTTTTAACAAAATTTGGAAAATTTTTGGTTAATCTTTTTAATTTTTCTGTATCTGTGCAACTTTTACTGTGCGTGTTAGCTTTAATTAGTGTATAATCGTTTAAATTTTCGGTATCAATTTTATAATTTTGAATAGTTGGGTTGTTGTGTGTTGTGTTAATAATCCTAACGAAAGTTTGCTCGTTAGTTGTAATGGTATTTGCAATATAAATGCCTTCGGATAATTGTTGGTGTGGTATGAAAATGTTTTTGTTATTTGTATTTATTTTAATTTGTCTAATAACTTCCGATCTAGCTGGGATTGTGATTGTGTTGACCGACAGACAGTTTGTTAGATTCATTGTTATTGTTTGAGGAAAATCATATGGTCTTAGGACTAATTTGTCCTCTGTTTTGCAATAATCTAAGATGCAATTGTATTTCTTTATGAAATCTAGGCCTATTATTCCATCACATGGAATTGGGAAGTTGTCTTCTACAACATGAAATTTATGATAAATTAGAAGGTCACCGCCTTTTAGATCTGTTTTGATTGTGCCTACAGTGCTAGTTATTCCCTGACCAATGCCTTTCAAATCTGTGATTTGTTCGGTATTTATTTTTTCTTTATTATTTATTTGCTGTTTTTTAATTATGGAGATATCGGCTCCAGTATCAATTAAAAAATTTGAGTATGAGTTGTTTAATGATGTCCTTGTAGATATATAGCTATTTAAATTTAGATTAAGTACGCATATTTTTCTTTTTGTTAATTTTGAAGTGGAGTTTCCTGGTTTTCCGTTGTGGTTATGGCGCGCACATTACGGTTCTGGTTGTAGGATCTATTGCCGTTTTGGGCTTGTGATCCTCTCCGGTTATTATTGTTGTTGTACGACCTCGAGTTATTGTTATATCTCGGTTGTGGTCTGAATCTCCGATTTTGGTAATTTCCATAGTTGTTACTACGGTAACCTCCACGGAAACTACTCCTGTACTGACCTTGCTGTCGTACATTTAAGATCGTGTTTGAGCTGCCATTGGCTTCGGTACAACTGTTAGTGAATTTTGAGATTGCATCGTTCATTGTTGAGAACGTTCCTGCTTGCATGATCATCTTGACCTTGTCATTGGAGCAGTTTTTACACATGGCTTTAACTGCTGCCTGTGTTGAATATCTCGCGGCTAAGTCTGGGTTTAATCCATCCGAGATATATGCTCCTTCTAGCGATCTGGTAATTTTTTCTATTTCCGCAGTGTATTGGTTAGCGGTTTTGCTACGTTGTTGGGTGTTTAGTAGTTTAGCTGTTAAAAGTTCCACTGATTCATCCCCTATTGCGGTTTTAATTTGTTTTTTATTTGTTCGATCGTGGACTCATTACTAATAAAATTCCTGGCTGTACCTTTCAGCTTTGTTTTTATCATAGTAATGGCCAATGCCTCGTGTGTATCCTTGATTTGCTCAAGTATATCGAGATTCATTTCTGGATGAAAACTTTTGGCATTTTTGTGAAGTTGTTACTTTTAATTGGGAAAATTATACACGTTTTTGTACATTGTTTAATTGTCTCAATTTATTTTTGATGTAATTTTTTATCAAGATTACCATAGCGACAATTAAACATGTAACTACGCTTATCGGGAACCTCTTGTTTGTTTTCTACGATAGGGTGTGGTTCGTAATGAACTTTTTTGGTATTGGAGGTATTTTCACCTGAAGATTCTTTTCCTACTTCGTATCCTGCTATTCCTATTAATATGCCGTTTAGTGCGATTTTCCACCAGGCCATTTTTATGTAAGAAAAAACTTCATTTAACCTGTGAAAAAAAAAAAATTTTATTATTAGTATCTATTCTGGCGTGTTAAATTAATCAATCTGTTTGTCTCCTCTACTAATGTGGTAGGGTATAAAACATCTCTCATTGTGGGTTCTCTACCCATTCCTATGTAAGACCAATTCTGTCTTAACCAATTTAGATAGCTTCTATTACTTCCTTTGTTGCGAGATCTTGACCTACGTATTTCATTCGCGTTTTCACGCTCTAAATTATCAACAATATAATTTATGGCTTCGTAGTCAAGATCGTCGGGCAATGCCTTGTCCATGGGAGGTAATAGGATGGGTTAATCACTTTATATCTTATGGTTGAGACCATATGAATGAGAAAACAATTTTTCTTTTTATTGTTAGTTAATTTAATTTAATAACTAAAATTTTTTTTTTGTGTGTTTATTATAGCTGTCTTATTTGTGCTAACATTCTTATTGTATAAATTTCCTAATGTTCCTGTTGGTGGTACTGCGTTGTTGTTGTTGCTGGGTTCCACCCATTTTCGCGCAGATTTTTTAGCTTGTTTATCAAAATCCTCTTCTGTTGCCCATGATTGATGTTAATAACACGCTGGAGCTCTGCACATTCCTTTTCGTGCTTTCGCTTTCTACCCCCACGTATTTTGGGTTTATTCTCGCCGCTTATTTTTTGTCTAAATTCGTGAAGGCTGGCTTTTTGGCGGTTTTGCCTTTGCCGGTATTCCTCTAGGGATATTGGTTTGGGACCTACTACAATTTTTGTAGGGATATATTTAAGGTATTTTTTGGTGTTTTTCGGTCCTTCTGGAACGTATTCTTCTACCATAATGTACTGGTAGGTAGGGTTAGATTTGGTTTGGTAGGATCTTGATTTGAGCCTATGCAAAATTTGCAGAATCTAATTTTGAGCTTGCGGGATCTAGCTTTGGGCTTGTGGATCTGGCTTTGCAGGATCTAGCCTTGTAGGATCTATCTCTGCAGGATCTAGCTTTGAGGTAGTGAATTAAACTGGCAGGATCGCCATGTAATATTTTGAGTAGGATTGAGTATTATCTTACCTCTTCAGCCGCATTTGGGTGAGCATTAAAATGCCCCACAAGATTCGGCAATTAAAACACAATGGTGAGTCTTAAAATGGGAATGATTTATTCGGCTCATCGCCGTTCTTTTATATGCTTACACTCTACCTTATGAGTAATCTAATTTACAACTTACATTTCTAAGTGGTTAGTCATGCTTATGAATCTACCTTGTTGTGCATGCATACAAACATATATATGGGCGCGGCGCAGCGCATGCTAAATTGATTTGAATACTTTGGCCTAGTTATTGCCAAAACTATATTGAACTGTGAACATTTTATTTTGCTTAGCTGTCATACTACACTAGGTCACGAAGTAAACGAGAATGGGGTCACCGCAGGTGCAAAGAAAGAAGCCATCGTCAACTTTCCCCTACAACGCAACTAGTTGGAGGTCCGTAGATCCCTGGGACTTACAGGTTTCTTTCGCAAATTTGCAGCGGGTACGCAATCTTTGCGAAGCCGCTTACTGAATTGACAAGGAAAAATGTCGATTTTGTATGGAGTTCCCTGTGTGATGAGGCGTTTCGAAAACTAATTGGGCTGATTGCGCGCTCACCAATACTTACCATTTATGATATTAATAAGGTGCACGAATTACATACAGACGCATCAAGTGTGAGACTACCTGCCATTCTTATGCAGCGTGATGATGATGGTAACATGATACCAGTAGCGTACTTTAGTCGAGCATGTGTAGGGTCTGAGAGAAACTACCATGCCTACGAGTTGGAAGTGCTGGCAGTAGTTGAGGCATGCCAGCGATTTCGCATGTTCCTGTTGGGTAAACCGTTTACCATTGTAACCGATTGCCAAGCTATATCAAATTCGAAGTTGTCCAAGCCGATGTTACCGTGAGTTGCGCGGTGGTTACTTAAGCTTCTTGAATACATCGGGCTGGTACATCAATGGCCCATGTCTACGAAATGAGACACGCGCCACCAGAGGCTGCACCCGTGGTTGGTGGTACCATTCAAACGTTGTCAGTTGAGGATTGGGTCTCAGGAATGCAACAACAAGATGAAAAGCTTAAAGCAATTAGCGACTCCTTAAGAGGAACTACACAATCTGAACAGAAGGCTCAGATTAAGTCAGAGTACACATTGAAAAATCATCGTCTCTACAAGGTAACTAGTGACGGTAAATCGCAACTTGTAGTGCCAAGGGGTATGAGGTGGCGAATAGTTAAATTATGTCACGACGATTGTGGTCATCCAGGGGTAGACGGAACAATGAACAAACTTTTGAAGATTTCTGGTTTGTCGTCTGCGAAACTTCGTCAAAGGATACATTGCCATGCATAGAGTGCTGCTATCATCTCCACCCTACTCGAAAACAATGTAAGCTGTACGGAATGGACATTCCGACAGTACCATTCGAAGTTCTCCACTTGGATCATCTGGGACCGTGCGTGAAAAGCAAACATGGATATGAGTACGTGTTAGTCATCGTAGATGATTTTACGAGATACGTGGTGGTCGTTCCAACCAGATCAACAAAGACAAAACCTGTAATTGACGCATTGAATCAACTTACGTTATACTTTGGCTTGCCTCAGAAGATGGTCACAGATCGAGGTGCGGCTTTTACATCGGCAGCCTTTACATCATTCTGCGAGGTTAACAGTATCCAACATATCAAGGTGGCAGTACGCACGCCACGATCCAATTGGTTTGGGCGAGCGGGTCAAACAGGCAGTGTTGGCGTATTTGAAGCCACCAACAGGTAATCCAAAGGATTGGGATGATCTGCGCTCATTCAAAATTACACTTTTTTCGAAATGTTTAGGGGCTGCTTCAAAATCTGTTAAATCGTCATAAAAAATTTTAGCGAAATCGCAGATGATCTTGAACGTGCTCAAAGCGATTTTCGATTTTCACCTAATCATAAAAAAAAATGATATCATCGTATAAAATGTTACATATTTTCTACAAGTATTAATCTAGATGCCTGTAATTTGACATATGAAATCACTGAAGGCCAAGAAATCGACCAGTGAAAAATTTGTTTGAAAGAGTTAGTTTCCTACTTACTAACTTTTGAACCGAATAACTTTTTGCTCCAAAATTTTAGGTGAACCTTTAACGTACCTTTAGGAAGAAGCAGATAACAACAAAAAAGGTGTACCATATGATTTGTACGATTTAAAAGTACATTTTGTGGGGGGGTTAAATTTGTTCCAGCGCACAGTGGCCCAGGCCCATACACAAAAATCAAAAATGCTGATACTTCAAAAAGAAGTTTCTGTCAAGCGTTTCCATAGCAACTATATTGAATTTCATGGAAAACCACCTTTTTTGCCCAATCGGCACGTTAAACGTTACTTCTGCTCATTCAAAGTCAACTATTGTAAAATAAAATAAAGAAAAAAACTTTTTTAAAATAAGCTTTTATTACTGGTTAATAAAATTAACTAAAAAGTAAAAAATAAACTGACTGTAAAGAAATATAACACTTTATAAGTTCATTATAACCTTTAACGATAATTTGGCTTCTTCGTCTGCGACAAAATAATTCCATACTGTACATTATTATATATTTTTAACATTAAAACTTTACACCTAAATTATTAAATCTTCCAGTCTATATCACATTCCGATAACAATCTTAGAAAATGTTCACAGAGTCACAACTAAAAAGTATGAAATAAAATAAAGAAAAAAAACTTTTTTAAAAATAAGCTTTTATTATTGGTTAATAAAATTAACTAAAAAGTAAAAAATAAACTGACTGTAAAGAAATATAACACTTTATAAGTTCATTATAACCTTTAACGATAATTTGGCTTCTTCGTCTGCGACAAAATAAATCCATATTCTACATAATTATATATTTTTAACATTAAAACTTTACACCTAAATTATTAAATCTTCCAGTCTATATCACATTCCCAATTTTATTAATAATAAAAGCGTGATACCATCAAATAGAAAAGAAGGTCCTAAATGTTCTTAATTATACCATCAAAATCTATTAATAATAAAAGCATGTTAGATTTTGATGGTATAATTAAGAACATTTAGGACCTTCTTTTCTATTTGATGGTATCACGCTTTTATTATTAATAAAATTGGGAATGTGATATAGACTGGAAGATTTAATAATTTAGGTGTAAAGTTTTAATGTTAAAAATATATAATTATGTAGAATATGGAATTATTTTGTCGCAGACGAAGAAGCCAAATTATCGTTAAAGGTTATAATGAACTTATAAAGTGTTATATTTCTTTACAGTCAGTTTATTTTTTACTTTTTAGTTAATTTTATTAACCAATAATAAAAGCTTATTTTTAAAAAAGTTTTTTTTCTTTATTTTATTTCATACTTTTTAGTTGTGACTCTGTGAACATTTTCTAAGATTGTTATCGGATATAATGTGTCAGGTTTTATAAAATCACTATTTCTTTCCTTATCTCACTTTATTCATTCAAAATCAGCATAGCAAATTGTTTACGCATATTTCGGCGACCACAGACTTAAGCTGATATTTCTTATTTTCGCTAACAAATTCCATAGACTTAAAATGTGTTAGGTCGATGGTGTTAGAGATGGTAAATTCTGACAGTTATCGTGCTGAATATAAACGTTCAAATTTTGACAACCATAAATGTGAGCACATTTGATACATTTCCTCTTGAGAATCAAATTATTTCACAAGAGTTTATGCGACACCCGCGTTATTAAACACTAAAATAAAAGAGAATGCCAAAATAAAGCAATATATGTACATACATAAAGTCCGAAAACTACGTAAATTGAAAATTTATTCACAAAATATTTGCTTTTGCACAGCAAAATGGCAAATATTCGTTCACCATAAGAAATTTGTTCACCTCATTTTACTCTGACGAAAACAAATACCGATTAGCACACAGCCTTTAATCAGATCTAATTATTTGGGCGCTTGATGTCGCTGAGACAACAAAGTTCTGGTAAAGTTATAGTGTAATCTTTACCATATTTTGGTTTTCCCAGCGACATCAATTGGCGGCTAGCGGCAACAGAGAACATAGAAAATAAGGCGGCAATAAAGCCGCGTGATAAGTAAAGCTACTTTTGGAATATGGCAAACGACTAAACTTAATATAGAACGATAAATAGGATTTTTGAATTTAAGCAATTTTTGGATTTTTTTTTTTCGTATAATGCATTGTTAGCGAAGCCTGAACGATGATGAAAATTGCAAAAATCCCATCTCAACTGCAAGTTAGTACAATATCAAAAGCAAAATTTCCTGGAATTAAAACATTAAAATATCTGTATTTTGCGTGGAGGCAGAAAACTAAACGACGATGAAAATTTCAAGATCCTACCTCAACGGGAAGTTGAAATAGAGCAACGCTCACGCCACCTAACGGGTCCAATTTTTTTTTAACATTTGGAAATTAATTAAGTAACACACACGTAAAATATCAGCCAAAACGGTCCATAATTACGATTTTGAGTTTTTATTACCGCTATCTCAGCCCCACCTAGCGGAATTTTTTTTACGGAATATTTCTTGTTCCGAATTTCAGCCATATCGGAACATAATTCGATATTTGAAAATATAGAGACCCACGCGCCAACTATCGGCATTTTTTTTTTGTCATAATATTGCACTGTCATCGGGGTTATACATCGTCGCCCGGATAAATGATTGTCGTATGTGAAAATTTGGTCGAATTGAGTTATAAATGCAGTTATACTAAAATGCTCGAGATCTTTCGAATGGAGCCATCGGGGTTTTGATATCTCTTCTAGTTTCCGAGATGTTGAGTGAAGTTTTTCAATTTTTTTATATTTAAGATACATTTTTGATTTGGTTATAAGCAGAATGTGCTTATAAGTGAAAAACTGCTTATTTTATTTTTATAAAAAACAAAATGCAATATTTAACTAATTTCAAACATCGTAAATTTAGACCAAAATCCGATAATTATTTGTCGTATGTCATACATTGTTGCTGCAAAACTGTTGCTAAATGTCACGTACGACAAAACTTTACGGAAGAAAATTCTAAAATAATTTACAAAACCCGCTAAAAATTAATTAAATAAAGAATTTCGTGGACCAGTAACATTTTCTCAAACTTTGGACTAAATGCAATGAAGCGTTTTTGAGAAATTGAACTCCAAACTTCAAGTCTCATTTTCTAAAAGTCGTCAAATGTAACATACGACAATCATTTATACGGGCGACGACATAGGTGCAGAATTTCAGATCAATCGGACACCGGGAAATGTATCAAATTTAACTTGCAAGATTCCATTACAGACAACCGTCAAGTGAAACTAAATAAATGCTTATAAAAAAAATTCTAGAAAAAGTTTGTTTAAATAAATGCGATTTTAATTTTGCAATAATTCAACTTTCGGTGTAAAAAATATTCATGATAAGAATAGAAAACCAAGGCGTATGTTTCATGATTTATCAAAAGAAATTAGTGAAAAATGTTAAGTTTTGAGTAAAATACAAGGCGATTAAGTTGCGGTTTTTCATAAACGTAATTTTCAAGAATTCCTATTTACGTTTAAACTTTTAACAACTAAATATCACTCTTAGTCAGGATATAAGAGCTGATTTGAGTTCCTTCAAATGTTCTCTTAAAAGGCTTATCTATAAATTTTTCCCTATTTTTCCCTTTTCTTAAATATGGCGGCCGCCGTGGTGTAGCGGTTAAGTGTTCGGCCTTCTACACCAAGTCGTGGCGGTTCGATGCCCGGCAAAAGTAACATCAAAAATTATTTAGAAAAAAAATTTTTCTAAAACGGGGTCGCCCCTCGGCAGTAGTTTGGCAAACTCTCCGGGTGTATTTCTGCCATGAGAAGCTTCTCAGCAAAAAATTCATTTGCTTTGCAAGTGCCGTTCGGAGTCGGCAAAAAACTGTAGGTCCCGCCAACTTGTAGGAAAAACTCAAAAAGCAACACACCACAAGTTGGAAAGAGAAGCTCGGCTAAAAATCTCGTTAGAGGTTATGATGATAACCTGTAGGTATATCGCCGCCATTAGTTTTTTTTTTTTTAAAATATGCTGCCCAAGATGCGTTTATAACCCTACCCGTTAAAACTTACTTTAGAACGGTAAAATTTTCTGCGGCGAATTTTCATCATGTAATTGAACTTTTTTCTAAATTTTTTTTGTTTGAATTTTCTCGATTTTTTTTAGTACAATAATTCCTTAGAGCATTTTGCTGATCAACTACTCTCTCATTGCGTTTTTAAATTATAAAAATCATGGTTTATTTTTTTCGGTGTTTATTTTCAGAGTCGCATTCATTTCTATGAGTCCAATTAGAGAAACAATGCTTGAGGTTTGAGAAGACACTTAGATCTCAACTTGAGAACTAACGTAACTCAACCCTAAATGTTTGTTGGGACGGCTCAGATGTGATAAAAACACTATGCTTGGAATAGGGCAACTCTCGGAAGAGGCCGCTGAAGCCAATAACAAAAATATCAAAGACTTTCGGCGATGCCACACCAGAAAAATTACTCGAAAACTGACAAACGAAGATTTGATAAACCGAATTCTTCTGACATCGGACCCATACATTTCAAACGTGCGGCAGTTACCATTGGATAATACTTCTGCGTTAACTAAAGAAATGACAAACTTATTACAACTCTCATAAAGACAGAACTTTCTCTAATAAATAAAACCCAATTTAACAAGAAATGTCCATAAATTAATATTGTTTTATTCGGGCTCTATAAAAGTAGAAGCCTTTGAACTTTCACTCTAAATGAAAGACAAGTCTTATAGTAGGAAACCGATGTGCAAAATTTGGTATTGGTAGGTCCAAGCGTTTCTGAGAAATTGAATTTTGGGCATTGCACAGTGCATTTTAAACCCGCCTTTAAGGTGATAGAATAATGTACGTTATATAAATCTAACTAACGTGCTATTATAACTGCTTGTTATATTATAACTGCTAAAATTCATACAAAAAAGGTTAATGAATTTACAAATTATTTCAATATCTTTGTTGCGTTTACTTATCGCGACAGTTAATGAGGAAAAAAATAAGAATATACAATTTTAATAAGCGGATGCTTTTAAACTTTTGCTTTATTCGGTACCTCTAAAAACGGCACTTATTTTAATATGTCAATTCAATACTTATACATTTTTAGTATGAGCTGATTATGCCGTTACGTTAAGTACTTAAGTTAATATAAAAATATGTAGTATGTATGTAACAAAGCATATCATATATTTGCATACTGTATGCTAGGTATGAAAATGAAAACGAATATGGAAAGAAGAAAATTGGAAACAAATTAGATATGTTAGGTTCACGCCGGATAAATCGAATCTGTCGGTGACATCCCCTCGCCTGTAAACAAGCTTGATTCAGTATGTTTGCTGTGTATATCGCCGACATCTAATACCGCAATTTTGACTACTGGTCGATGGAGTATACCGGCTGATGTTTTTACTTTCGCACTGCGAACTTGGCCATCTTTAGCTTTCATAACTTCTAGTACTCTGCCTTTCGGCCAACAATTGCGGCGAAGGTTTTGATCCACTATTATCACAATATCGTCTACACGAACAGGCGATTGTTTTGCGAACCATTTGCTTCGTCGTGATATAATAGGGATGTATTCTTTGATCCATCTGTGCCAAAATCAGTCAGAGAACTTCTAAGTATGATGCCACCGTTCGCGAAGGTTATCGCTGTCGTTGGAAATAGGTTTATAGCCACCCGAAGGTCCAATTAATAGATGGTTGGGAGTAAGCGCCTCGTCATCATGATTTTCGAGTGAAACAAACGTGAGTGGCCTGGCATTTACAACAAACTCGACTTCACACAGTGCACTTCGCAGGCTTTCGTCGTTGAAGCTCGTAGCTGGAAGAATTTGATACAGTACGTTTTTTTACAGATTTTACCAGTCTTTCCCATACTCCCCCCATATGGGGTGCACCTGGGGGGTTAAATGTCCATTTCACAACGTCAAAAGGTGCCATAAGATTTTTGAAGTCGATCTCTTTAAGTTTAGCACATATAATTTTTTCAGTCGCTTTGAAGTTGGTGCCATTGTCGGTGAATATCTCTCTGGGATAGCCCCGTCGCGAAATAAAGTTGCGTATTGCTAGTATGCATGAGTTTGTGTCCAGGTGAAGATTACACCCCATCTTTTTTCGTGCCTTCTTCCTACGACAACCTGCAAGGGACCGAAATAGTCGATGCCAACGTTTGTGAACGGCCTTTCAAACGCGGCAAGTCTTGCTGCAGGTAGTGCTGCCATTTGCGGCGGTTTTGGCATACTTGTATTGTTTTTACATAGCTGACAACATTGACGAACTTTTTTATACAGAACTCTAAGCCGTGGTATAAGGTATTGCCCACGTATGTAGTTGATAATCGATTCGTGCATTTGATGGTGAAATTGCTCATGAGCTGAACGTACTATGAGAAATGTGACATAGTTAGAAGCCGACATGATGATAGCATCTTATCGGTTATTGAGTTTTTCTGCGCGACTTCTGCTTCTGATTATGCCTTTCTCGTCTAAGTAGACATCCAAGGAATATAATTTGCTCGACTTTTTCAAAGGTTTCCCACACATCAAAAGAGTTATCTCTTCATTGAAAGCTGTTTGAGCATACTTGATAAGAAAATTCTGAGCTCGTTGAATTGTCTCGAAGTCAATCGCAGGATTAATCTTCTTATTCGATACTTTCGAATGCAATTTTTGTATATAGAGCATGAAGGTCGCCACAGCCCTGTATAAGCTTCTCCAGTTAGAAAAGTATTCAACATTCAGCTTGACATTTCGTAACGGTACAATTTCAATTTGTAGACAATAACGCTAAAAACTCTGACCCTTCAAACCATGGGCTGTAAGCACTTGGGCTAATCATTTTAGTAGCCAGGTCGGCGGGATTCAATTTAGAGGATACCCACCTCCATTGATCTGCGTTTGATGTCTCAAGTATCTCACCTACTCGATGCATTACGTATTGATGGAAGTTTCTGGGGTCCATACGGATCCACCGCAATACAGTTTTGGAATCGGTCCACCAATACATAGACGTAATGCCAATTCGTTGCACACTTGCCACCGTAGACGCTAATCGGGTTCCAACGACCGCTGCCTGTAATTCCAGCCTTGGGATTGACAATGGTTTCAAAGGTGCAACTTTGGATTTAGCTGCTGTTAGGGTGATAGACACATCGTTGCCCCTTTTTATTCGCAAATAACAAACAGCTGCGTACGCGTTTTCCCCTGCATCAACGAAAGTGTGCAATTGTACATCTTCAGCTTCTTTAAGTAAGGTGGGATAACAACGAGGAATTTCTACAGCAGTTATGAGTTGCACCATAATCTTCCAATGGCACCATTTTTCGTAGAGTTTGTCCTGTAACGGATCGTCCCAGGAAATACCAGATCGCCACACATCTTGAAGAAGAATCTTCAAACCTACGGTGTAGTAGCTAACGAAACCCAGTGGATCGAAAATAGACATTAGCACCTGGAGAACCTCCCTTTTAGTAGGGGCCAAGGTCTCGTTAATGACATCACGCTGAAGTCTGGCAAACCTGCAAATATACTTAAAATTGTCAGTAGTTGGATGCCAGAACATACCCAGTATTTTTGTAGTTGACGCCCACTCTTCCACCGTGTGTACAGACAATGGGTCATCCGTCAGTTTATCTAGCAGTGATTTGCTGTTTGAGGACCAGCCACGAATATCGAAACCAGCTGCGTGGTGTATAGCCTTGACTTGTGTAGCTAATTTTAATGCGGATTGTTCGTCGTCTTCGCTGTCGATGAAATCGTCGACGTAATGGTTATTCTTTATGGCTTCTGCAGCTCGTGAAAATTCATTGACAAATTGATCAGCATTTTTATCACGAATAAAATGAGCTATACAAGGAGCGCAGTTGAGACCAAATGTTAGCGCTTGCATAACATAAACGCTAGGATGTTTTGGGTCGCCTCCGTCATCGCGCCACAGAAATCGTTGAGCATGCATGTCCTTTTCCCGTACATTTATGCGGTGGAACATTTCGGCAATGTCCCCCCCTACCGACCCTGAACGCCAGTAAGATTTCTACAAGTGGATTCAGCAGGTCAGGACCACTTAGAAGAAAATTGTTTAACGATGCTCCGCCAGCTTTCGCAGCAGCGTCCCAAACCATACGAATTTTGCCCGGTTTATTGGGGTTGGTGACGACGAATGTTGGTAAGTACCAAATCTTGTCTCTGTTTACTGCAAGCTCGGCCGGAGTTAGTTTTCTCGCATATCCTTTGCTGACTAAGTTGTTAATCTGTTGTTCCATGGTAGATCGCAGGTCATAATCTTTGGCGAACTTCTTCTCCAAACACGTCAGACGGCGTACTGCATTAGCATAACTGTCGGGTAGATGCTCATTGGGATTTGGCCATAACAACCCGATCTCGTAACGGCCACTGGATTTTCGGCATGTGTTGGTCATGATGTCCATAGCTTTAGCGTCATCCTTTGAAAGTATATTCTTTGACTTTGGCGACTCTTGTGCGAAGAACTCTTTTATCATTTCATGCAAGTGATCGTATTTCAGTTGACAGTCACGTGTGTGCACATTCAGATGAAATTTGTTGTTTCGACCTGTCTCACATCCCTGCAGTGTCCACCCCAGGCGTGTCTTGGATGCTATTGGCTGACGCCAAGTACCTTCTTTTACTTTAAGGGGAATGGCCAACTTCCAGTTATCAGCACCAATAAGTACTGACGGCTTTATATTATTGTACGATGCAATGGGAAGCCCTTTAAGATACGGATATTTTGTTTGCATATCAGTTATGTCAAGCGATTGCACTCGAAATCTCTATGGATGCCTTTTCGGAATTTTCCTCAACGCGAGTGGTGTTGCCAGTTCAACGCAAGCAAAGTGCACCCTTTTCGCCTTTCACACCAAGATTTTTAAACACTTCCTTTTCTATAAGGGTCACTGACGAGCCTTCCTCCAAGAATGCGTGAACATCGACCGCTTTATTTCCTGAATACAAACGAATAGGTAAAATTCTAAAAAGCGGCCGAGAATCCTCGCGGCTACTGTTGTGAGTGTTAACTTGTTCAACCGATACCTCAGCATATTTGTGTAATAGAGGGTGGTGCTTTATAGGGCAATTCCCTATTCCACACGCTTTGTTCACGAAACATTTGCGTCTATGTGAGTTAAGGCATTGCTTACAAAGATTGTTGACTTTCACAACTTCCCATCTACGTGGTAAGGCAAACCTTTTAAGCATTTCACACTGCGACACTTTATGATCGTAGCCGTCACATACGCAACATGGTTTATTAGCTGTATTATATGATACTACCTTCGACTCTTTTGCATTACTCTCAATTGTATGGGTGTTAACCGTGGCATTGGTCTTTCCCGGTGCTAAGTTGACGACTGTGCTAGCTGCTTCTGCCAAACCGAATATCCAGTCACTAAATTGTTTCACAACCGCAACTGTGTTATCTTTTGTATGGAGCGCCCAGCTCATTTTGTGGTTATTGGATAGTTTATCGACGAATTCTTTAACTAATAATGGATTATGAAGGTGCATTTGCATCTGTCAACTTTCCATTGTGTTAAAAATATTTCTCACACAAAGTGCAAAATCAACCAGGCCTTCTAATTTGTCTTTCGGAGGAGGCATCGCTCGAGCCCTGTTCACCATGCGTTCAAGTATGTATTCGGGCCTTCCAACACATTATCAAGGTACGAATAATCTCGGGGACCATTGCAGGTAGGAAAAGTTTAGCTCTAACCATATCACGAGCCTTACCCTTGAGACTGGCCTGGAGCCTTATAAGATTTTCCGCATCGGTGTACCCGGCGACTGCTGTACTATTTTCAAAATTGCTTATAAAAAGCGGCCATTCCTCAGGGTCGCCACTAAATGTAGGTAGCTGCCTTGGAATCGCTTGCCTTGCTATTAATTGTGAATGTGATGGTCCCAAACTCTGTATAAATGGAGGAGAAACAGTGGAATGAACCTCACTATATTGTGATAAAATCTTGTATTTGTTATCCAAATACTGCTGTTGCATCTCCATTTGTTCTTTAAGGCGCTCTAACTGGAGGTTTCGCTGCATTTCGGACTTATCATGTCTGTTGTACGATACACCCATTTGCTGACGTGATACTGCATTTGCGTTAATATTCAATATATTAGCTATGCAGCCAGCATCTAAATGGCATGGTTGATGCGACGAAGGAATCGTCATGTACCGCCCAATATCTGCGGATTGCGCCGACGACGTAATTGGAAAAGATGTTTGCGGAAACGTGCTTATATTATTGCGTTGTGGCAAAGTTATAAAATTGGTTGTTATAGGCAATGCGATGCCTTCGGCAACAGGTGATGAAATAACCGTGGTGGCTGTTTTGGTCAGAGTTGACGCCCTTACGGTTGCACTCAATGGTGGCGTTGTTGTAACTGGTTGAAACAGTGGAACATATTGCATATGCCCGTTAATTTTGGTAGTATTTGGCGATGATGAAGCTGTTGGCTCAGCGGTTGTAACTATTTTATCGCTCCGGCAGCCTTCGCAGCTCCAGCTAATATCACCAACTTTGCTGTCCACACCGACGCAGTCAAAATGATACCAGGAATTACAAGCATCACACTGGACCATTTTGTCAGTGTCTACCTCATCACATCTTCGGCAATTGTATTCCATGTTCAGCTTTAACCAGTTTGTTGGTTTTAATTTTTTAATTAATTACACTCAAAAGTTTAAAAGAAATGTTGCGTTTACTTATCGCGACAGTTAATGAGGAAAAAAATAAGAATATACAATTTTAATAAGCGGATGCTTCTAAACTTTTGCTTCATTCGGTGCCTCTAAAAACTGCACTTATTTTAATATGTCAATTCAATATTTATACATTTTTAGTATGAGCTGAAGTACATAAAGTTAATATAAAAATATGTAGTATGTATGTAACAAAGCATATCATATATTTGCATACTGTATGCTAGGTATGAAAATGAAAACGAATATGGAATGAAGAAAATTGGAAACAAATTAGATATGTTAGGTTCACGCCGGATAAATCGAATCTGTCGGTGACAATCTTTATAAGACTACTTTTTTTACATCTTTCAACCCTTTTCTATGCTCGCTTACTGTTAAAAATGAGGCTTGTTGTTGGTTTTCGTTTGTACCTAGTTATGGCATTGTTGTACTCTTGACCCTCTCGGCTACGTCGTTAACTACTTTTTAGGTTCCATTAGTTCTTTTAATTTATTAAAATTTTGATTGCTTTCCCATTCTTCTACATTTTGATCCAGAAATGAGACATCTTCAAGGCAAGTACTGAGAATGGCTGTATGCGAAAATCATCTAGCTCCAGCTCTTTGATGCATTCAACATTTATAGTTGCTCTTACTTTTCCAATTTTTCTGTCAAAATCCTCTACGTACCTACTTTCTCGGCTTACGGTCAACAATTTAAACATTGACTGCTTGGTTGAAGATGCGACATTGTCATCGAACAATGCAATGCATATAGTTTCTTCACAAAGATACCATAAATGTAAAACAAACTCTTTTATGGCTACCTTTGCTACATCTTCGTCTAACCTTTTAAACTGATCTAGTTTTTTAAGAAAATTCAAGTCTATTTGGCGCTTCAATTACAAATCTAGCTTTGTACCATCCAAATATGTGAACTGATACTATGAATACGCTGACTCGCGTCACTGATACCCCCTCGGCTTTCGTCAAAGTAAACTCATTTCGAAAAAAGAAAATTTTAAGGACGTAAATGACTTTCGCCATCCACCAGGCGCGATGCATCGCCCCAGGCCTTTTAAATTAAGGGGTTTTTATGTAGCCAGTGAAAACTAAAACAAGCTCAAGTAGCTCGTTGTAGTCATTTCGTTTTCGAATACTTTCAATTTTTATCGAAACTTCAGTATCAGCTAGGCAGTTTTGAAAACTAAGTATGTATGTTTAAATTTTCCCAAGAATCTTTGAACCGCTTGATAATTTGTGGTTCTCGACCAGAGGATGGTCCAAAACATTACGAAAATACTGCTTCAAGAACAAGTTCAAAAATATGATACCTACAAGCGAGATTCAGCAATTTTCTTTTTATTAGTCTCTGTAACCCAATGCAAGCTCCGAATGTGCAAGTGTATGCAATACCATAGCAGCTTTTCTATTACTCATTTTAGCTCTATCTAATGAAAACGCTACATCAAATGATATGAATTTTTCTGGCGTAGTAATCTTTTTTTCTTTAAAACGTATGGGCTGATTGTATTGTACATCATCATCACTAGAAAGTGAAGATTGAGAAATCAAATCTTCACAGTTTTCCAGTTTAGGAGACTTTGGAATATTTTGCATATTACCACATTTTGTCGGCTTACTTATATCAAGACCCCTTTTCAATGAAAGCGTGCTTACTGGTAACATATTACCTTGTTGTTTAAGTACAAACCTTATAACATATCTGTCTTGGCTTATTTGAACGGCATTGTTATGAAAAATGGGAAAGAGAGTTATCATATTTTTTTGGAAGGCTTCTCGTTTTTTCGTTTCTCTAGGAGTTTTTCTTAGTTAATTTTTGTTTTTAGCAAGCAGTATCTTCGCCAGAGTTTTAGAATGGCTTTGATAACATTTCTTTTTTCGGTGGTAGGAATGTGAAGTTTTTTATAAGCGGACATGATTTCTACACAGGCTTTAGCTGCACACTCTCCAATTTTTCTGAAACCCAAAGAAACGGAGTACTTGGCCCTTCGATGGTAGTTTAGTCGCTGGAATAGATATACTTTCCTTCTAAAGATTACATACACATGTCACAAACGGTTGACATGTAAAAGCCATTCATTTCTTGACAAGCAAACAATCGTCTGCTTTGTTTAACAACTGAGAATATTTTATTAAATTCACATTCAATTTAACTTTCAAATGTAGTATTTAATTTGATTAATAATATGTTCATAAACTAAATACAACGGAAAGTATTTAATTTAATAAATTTGACCATCTTTGACATCTCAGAAGTGGGATGGAGTAATACCACCTATATATAAACGGAAACACAATAACGAAGGTAAAAACGGAATCTTACCAATGAATTTTATTTCAACGAAAATAAGGAGTGCTGACGAATTATGTTCAATGCTAGGCGATAAACGCATAATTTCAACTAGCAGAGAGCATATGTAATGCACAAACGGCTCTGAACGTTAAAAAGAGCAAACGAAAATAAAAAATATGTCAATGTAAATGATAAATTAAAGCAACGAGTATAAAATTAAAAAAAAAAAATACTTCGCGAAGGAAAATGAATGTCTAGAAAAAAAAAAATAAAAAAATTAAACTTAACTTAAAAGAAATATGGGAAGAATGATCAAATTTACAACATTACGGGTTGACCAAATCAATAAATTGTTGCAAAGCCAAAGTGTAACGGTTTTAGGAAACAAATTTGCGAAAATCCTGAAGTTGACAGAAATATATGGATCAGATGAGTTGGATGCCTATGAATTAGAAGAAAGCACAGAGGTTGCAAATATCCAGAAGCATATGGATGAGATGCGTGGTGTGATTGCAGGATTGGTCAACTCTGTAGGTAATCTTGTGGCAGTTCAGACAAGGCAAAATCAAACAACACCATCAATGCAATCAATAATTACACTGTACAACAGCTATTTTGCAACAGAGTCACCATGGTACTTTTCTGAAAGGCGGCATCGCATAGATCATTTTTGCCGAACAAACTTATAGTCCAGCTCGTCTGAGTTTTTTTTAATTTGCACTTAAAGGTTAAGGGGGTCATATTGGGAATTTTTGCCATAACCACATAAACTTGAAGAGCTACAGCTTCGGTGTCTAAGGGAAGGTTTTTGGCAATAAAAATACTAACATTTTCCTCCTAGACATTGTCCCGCTACGATTCATGGTTATGTAATTTTTTCTTAGGTTTTTGTAAAATTTCTCGAAAAAATGTCTCCACTGAGTCTACTGTTAACAATATCCTTACGACACCTTCGGGAAAAATATTCCTCATGAAAAAATAGCGAAGGGGGAGGACTCCTTAAACCACAAACTAGCAAAAACTACACCTTTTTCAGTTTATATTCAGAAAGTTACAATTTATATTCAGAAAATTACAATTGAAATTCAGAATTTACAATTGATATTCAGAAAATTCCAATTAATATTCAGAAATTTCATTTGATATTCAGAAAATTACAATTGATTTTCAGAAAATTCCATTTGATATTCAAAAAATTAAAATTAATATTCAGAAAATTACAATTGATATTCAGAAAATTAAAATTGATATTCAGAAATCCAAATTTATATGAAAAATGTAAATGCGGAGTACAAAGAGATTTTCTGAATATGAATTATAACTTTCTGAATATCAATTGTAATTTTCTGATTATTAATTTTAATTTTCTGAGTATCAAATGGAAATTTCTGAATAGTAATTGTATTTTTCTGAATATCAAATGGAAATTCTGAATATGAATTGTAATTTTCTGAATATGAAATGGAAATTCTGAATATTACTTGAAATTTTTTGGATATCAATTGTAAATTCTGAATATCAAGTGTAACTTTCTGAATATAAATTGAAAAAGGTGTAGAGTTCATCCAAGAAACAAGTAAAATACATGAGAGATTCCATATGAAACCGTCTAATTCAAAAAGCTGACTAGTCTCGGATTTCGTTCAAACTTTGAGAGACACTTCTTTAGGGTCCTAACGGATCAAATTTACACACATTTAATTTTTAAAACCACTGGTTTTGGACTGGTCGAATTTCAAAGTTTGAAAAACGTCGTTTTTAGGCTTACCCTATTATTGCTGTACACATGTTTCTATTACAGATACCCTTTCATTCGATACGGCGTTTTATGGAAAAAGAGAGTAGTTATGTCAAAAGTAAATAATAAATCATATAGCGTGTACCTGGTATAATAAACCTGGAAGTTAAAATTCATCATTTTTATCCTTTTTTGTCAAATTTAGCTGGCTCTGGCGTCTTCACTGTTTTAAGTAGCCATTCAATTTTATTCAGAAATTAAGGGTTCATATCCTAGAAGAAACTAACCCATTCATCGGCAAAAAAAAACTCACTCCTTATAGGTAAATTATTATCTCGGAATTTGTAAGTTTTCAAAAATCGTGTTTTCATGTTCTAAAACGGACATGTTTCTCAAGAGATAAAAATACGAATTTGTATGGACTCCAGTTTTCGCTAATGCTTAGTTTCTATCTCCAAAAATCTCTAAATTCATTTTGCTAAATTTTAGCGACTTTTGCGATTCCAGTGAAAGAAAATCTCTATAAATCTCCATCTTTGCTTCATTTTTTGGCATATTTAAGCGATGAACGCAAAATGAATCAGATAACGTAGCTCAGCTGTTTTTGACAGCTACTAAGCTAAATTTGCGATTCTGCAATTTTAGCCATCTCGTAAAATCTCCAATTTTCTCCAAAAGTTGGCAAATTTTGGCAACGAAAAAAAGTTGTTGCTAAAACGCAAAAAAATAGGAAAAAGGGTAGAACTATGTTGTTTTAGGCCCTAAAATTACTCAAAAACAATAAATATGTGTAATTTATAAGAAAAATTGATATTTAATTATGTATTTGCCCATAATTTTGGAAATTGTATTTTTTTCTTTCCTACTAAAACTGCAAAAACCACGTCGCAAAAAGTCGGGAGAGGAATCAAAAGTCGAGTTTCAGTCCCAGAAATCATAATCCGGAGTCACAAAAGTAATATTATTTATCATTTAAAAGTTATAACTAAAAAACATTTTTTGTTTCCGTATAACAATTTTATAGAGAAAAACTCAATAAATAAGTTAATTAAGGTGTATATAACAATTTAAAATCTGTTCTTAACCGACTTTAATAAACAAACACAAATCTTTTTACCGAAAATGGAATTTATTTTGTAATTAAAAAAGTAGAGTAACGCTGAAAAGTAAGGGATTAGTAGCTAGTAATTTCGGGCGTTTCGGTTTACTTCTGGCTTTTTCTGAGTTGTAAATGATCACAACTAAATTGACATCTTGCAGTGATGCCTGCGCGCCATCTATAGTGCAGATAACGCACTTTTATCATAGCTAGGCGGCTTGTGGATCAGAATCGGAAATAAGCGTCATCTCCAAAAATTCTGAGAGTTCATTTGCTTAAGCATTTTAGCATATTTTAGCATTTACGAGATGGAGTTGGATGGAGATTTCTGGAATCCGCCTGCAGTCCTGACCTTTAGCTTTTAATACCCACCTGCCAAGAAATGCCTCAAGAAAAAAAACGAGCATATATTTCTTATGCCTGGTCAGGAAATTTTGACGTTTACGGTATTTTCCATTTTATTGCAGATTACTATTACAAAAATGTATAAAACATGTGCAGCGAAGTATATACTCATCTTTGCCGTGAATCTGCACAACCCCCCCATTTTTTTTTTAGGAATATTTTTCCCGAAGGTGTCGTAAAGATATTGTTAACAGTAGACTCATAGGAGACATTTTTTCGAGAAATTTTACAAAAACCCAAGAAAAAATTACATAAACATGAATCGTAGCGGGACAATGTCTAGGAGGAAAATGTTAGTCTTTTTATTGCCAAGCTGTAGCTCTTCAAGTTTATGTGGTTATGGTACAAATACCGAATTGACCCCCTTAACCTTTAAGAGCAAATTAAAAAAAACTCAGACGAGCTGGACTATAAGTTTGTTTGATCTATGCGATGCCGCCTTTCAGAAAAGTACCATGGTGACTCTGTTGCAAACAAAAATTCAAATTTTGTTGTACTGTGTTATTGCTGATGAATCAAATGGCCATAGTAGTCAATCCAATGTTACAGCGGATACTCAATCTACGTTGTCTACAGATGCATCAGAACATAATGCTAATTGTAAACCATCAACAGCAACAGTAGGGATGCCACCGTTAGTAGCCAATTTGCAACGAGAGTGGATAAGAAGCGCAGTAAAGGACATCATCACATTGCTGCCTGAATTCGATCCGATGTAGGGAACGTTGACTTCAGAGGAATTTATTGGAAAAGTTATTCAATTACAACAGGCATACGTCTGGTGTGAGCAAGAGGTTTTGTTAGCAGCTCAATCTAAGTTGAAAGGTGTGGCTAAAGATTGGCTTGATGCACATGATGTTTTCCAGCGATGGTCTGATTTCGAATCAGCTCTACAGCAAGATTTTCCATTTTTAATGAATACGGCGAGCTACGGAAACTTTAATTCAATATTATTATACAATGCTTAATACTGGTAGACGTGGTAAAGTTGATGAAATATCTATTAATACATATAATATTGCGGGTTTGAATGATGGTAATTTAACACGAATTTTAATGGCAATGAAATTGCCAAGTTGCAATGATTTGTTACTATCGCTTGAGGGTTTAACGAATTTATCATCGTTATCAATTGAAACATATGATAATAAAAACTTTATCAATCAATGAGCAATGAATTACAATGGAAAAAATGTTACCAAAATGTTTTAATTGTAACGAATATGGACATATATCAACAACATGTCTAAAGCCGCAACGTAACACGAAGCAAAATCATGCTATTCAAATAGATCAACAGTGGCAAAAGTTATGAGTCAAAATAAATATCCATAGAGAGTTATATATATATATATTATAATATTATTATACAATGCTTAATACTGGTAGACGTGGTAAAGTTGATGAAATATCTATTAATACATATAATATTGCGGGTTTGAATGATGGTAATTTAACACGAATTTTAATGGCAATGAAATTGCCAAGTTGCAATGATTTGTTACTATCGCTTGAGGGTTTAACGAATTTATCATCGTTATCAATTGAAACATATGATAATAAAAACTTTATCAATCAATGAGCAATGAATTACAATGGAAAAAATGTTACCAAAATGTTTTAATTGTAACGAATATGGACATATATCAACAACATGTCTAAAGCCGCAACGTAACACGAAGCAAAATCATGCTATTCAAATAGATCAACAGTGGCAAAAGTTATGAGTCAAAATAAATATCCATAGAGAGTTATATGTCAGAGAGGCCGAGATGTCACAAACGGTTGACATGTAAAAGCCATTCATTTCTTGGCAAGCAAACAAAGCAGACGTATTTTAACAACTGAGAATATTTTATTAAATTCACATTCAATTTAACTTTCAAATGTAATATTTAATTTGATTAATAATATGTTCATAAACTAAATGCAACGGAAAGTATTTAATTTAATAAATTTGACCATCTTTGACACACATATAAAATATAAGTATTTACCTCGGCAATAGTTCCCAGTATATCAGGTTGTGAAAATCGTTTAATAAAAAATTTGTATCACTTTCTAAACAAATCTTAAGTAAAATGATAGGTTACTTCAGCTATGCATGACACTTTACAGTCACGTAAGCTTCAACCGCAATTTAAAAGACCGTACGTCATAACCCAGGTATTGCGCTACGATCGTTATGTCGTCGAAGATCTCGAAGGAAATCAGCGCTCGCAGCGCAGGTACTCGACAGTGGCGACGACAGACAACATGAAGCCATGGTGCGCTTTATTTCCAAAGGTTGACGAGAAGGATAACTCCGAAGATGGCACCGAGTAGCTTCCAAATCGGGACGAGTTTGGTCAGCAGGAGAGGCCGAGCTGTCACTCATCAAGTCATTGTCATTTAAGGGTGGACACCTTGCCGAGGTACGAGGGCTTAAGTCGATAGCCACAGGGCTACGCTGCGCTTGTGATTATAGCGCCGCCCGGTACTACATCACGAAAGAAGCCTAGCCGCCCTGGCGCGACAATAAAGATCTTCCCCCTCCCAATCCACGGTGTTATGCGATACCGTGCCCATTGGACGATTGCAGCCGGGAGGCAAATCGTGGCTGTAGTCGAACGGAGCCTCTCTTATACCGGGCCGCCTCAGAGAGTAATCATGGTCTTACCGCGGTACGGGGCTCTGCCGTGGCGGACGACACACTTCCCCTACTCTTCTCTTGACCCTAAACTGGCCTTGTTCGGCGATGGGTAGTACGAACAAGATGAACAATAAAACTAATTTAAAACAACAAACAATAACTTCGTACACTCCTGAGCAGAGGAGAGCTATGCTGGAGCTAGCGAAAAAACAACGTCGGGGGAGCAACAGCGATGGCAACTACGAGTCGGCCAACCAAATTTCTATCAAGTAAGAATGAGTTGATGGGAGCGAGCACCAGTGTGGCTGCCTACGTAGCTAAGCGGACAACGGCGGATGCTAAACTTCCAACAATCGCCAATACGAGAACCGATCTCTTAACATCTAAATTAATTAACATTTAATGTAATATTTATTTTTAAATAAAATTTATTTTGATACTGTAGTGTATCAACACGTCTTTTACTTATTAAGCGTAGCAACAGAATGTGTATTCTCTTTATTTAATAATCCATCTCAACAGAATCAAACATGTGTGTATGTGCGCTCATTGCTGAATAAGTATGAGGTAATAAGTAATGAGGAATGAGTAATAAAGAATAATTAGCAAGGATGCCAGATGGACGTATATAACACGCTCCTACTTAAGTCTAAATTATATAAGTTCATTATGGTTTCAACTACTTATGTATGTGTCTAAACATTGCACTTTTGTTTTTATGGATTTATGTATTTCATACAAATTTTAAAAATTCAATTTATGAAAATGCTTAATTTAAGTAAAATTTCTTTTGTTTTTATGGATTTATGTATTTCATACAAATTTTAAAAATTCAATTTATGAAAATGCTTAATCTAAGTAAAGTTTCTTAGTTATATATTTGGCTTAACAACCTTTCCTTTGGGTCGTCGTCTCAGCTGTCTTACGTCGTCATCATCTGTGTATGCCTCTTCCAGGCCCAACCGAGGTTGTTCTGCCCCACTATCAACGATGTTGTCGGAGGTTTTGTCTGCCACCACTGACGTTGTGTGTGTATCACGACAACCTTGGTCCGACTTTGGAGACTCAATACCGCGAATTTGGTCAAGGTGTCTTTTGATTATTTTATTGTTGTGTTTTTAAATGCAATAGTATGAACGAGGTGCAAGTTGTTGGTTTATTGTGGGTTTAGACCGTGAAGGCTTGTTCGGATTTTTGTAGTTGCAAATAAGGACATTTTCGCTATTTACATTGCGTTGTCCTTTGTGATTTAAAATACTTTTTTGTTGGCTATCGCTTATTTTATTTTAAACTAACGGTGGTTGCAATGAACTAAAACGCGTTTTTAATGACCTACCGAGAAATAGTTTTGCAGGAGTCTCACCAGTGGTACAATGCTTCGTGTTGCGATAATCAAATAAAAATTTCAAAATGATTATTTCTAAGTTTGACTGCTTGGACGTTTTTAAAACAGCGAATATTGCTTTTTTTAAGTTTTAACAAAATTTTCGGCTTGGCCATTTGTTGCCGGATGACCAGGTTGTTTAATTTTAGAAAACTCTTAAACTCGTCAGAAGTGAACTGTCTACCATTATCACTTAAAGTTCTCTTAGTTTACCTATTGTAAACGTAGATGTGATGTCTTTGGGTTTAAAAACCTCAGCCCATTTCGAGAGCGAGTCAATGACAATGAATAAATAGTGACCATTTATGGGACCTGCAAAATCAATATGAATTCGACTAAATATGAGGAGCTTCAAACCAAAACGCAATAAATCATCACCTAATTTTTTTTGAGATATTGATGGGACTCGACTTCCCCTTCTGAAATCTATGTAACAACATATTTTTGCTGTAAAAATACCGCGAATTTAACTATTCTGTATCGCCCTTAAAAATACGATTCACAACAAAACGCAATAACTCCATACGATTTTGATATTTACTAAAGTGAAAACTAAACTATGTACAGAACTTTTTATTTTGAAATGACACATGAAAACGCTGAAACACGTAAACTCTATCTTGGGCCGTAGATTATGAGGATGCCCTCATTTTTTCTATATTAGGTCATTTTTGCAAAATATTGCGATTTTTTGCACTATCATTACTAGGGCTCGGAATTTTATGCGCTAAAAAATCGAAAATATGCGCATAAAATATGCATTTAAAATTAAAAAATATGTACGAAAAACCAGTAAAATATGCACCTTATATGATTCAGAAATGTAGCCTTAGGCAGAATAATAAAAATTTTTTCAGAAAACTTAAATTGTGAATGAATTCTTTTATGTATTGTTCAAGGTGCAATATTTTAAAAAGAAAAAACACAAAAACTTATATCTTCTTTCATAGACATAGATACATACATATAAAAAGTAACAAATAAATATATAAAATTAGCATATTAGTGTATGCATACACAAAAGAGATCAATTTTTATTTATTGCTTTATTAGCATAAACAAAGAAATGTTTTTTGAAATTTGCAAATATGAAACTTTCCCGATTGTGTCGTAAAAAGTTCGTGTACAAAGAAAATGATCGCTCCACATCAACTGATGTTATAGGCGCATATTTAAATGCACACAGTTCACTTATAGTATAATTTGTTTGAGAACAACTTTCCCCTAAATCTAAAATATCCACAAATTTATTTATTTCAAGAAAACCTTTGTTTTTTTGAATAACAAAATTTAGCTTTTCTATAATTTTTTCACCTATTACACCTTTAACATTGTTTATTTTTTCTATGGAGTTATTTACTAAATCCACTGCATCTCTCAAAGAATTATTGCCTTCTAATTTTGTGATTACATCGCATAAAAATCCATAATTGGAAAATACAAAAGTTAATTGAGACTTAATGAAACGTAAATTTAAAAGTTCTTTCATGTTTTTAATCGCTATTGAATCGTTATCCTCTAGCGCTTTGACTACTTCACTGAATTCTTCAAAATTTTGGCCATAATATTTAACTGCATCAAGCCATGTGCCCCATCTTGTTATGATTGGCTCTGGAGGAAGATTAATATTAGGACATTTTTCACGAAAAAGCTGTATACGCGAGGGAGCTTTCACAAATATTTTTTTCCCATTTGATATAAGAGAATTCAGTTCACTAAAATTACTTCTTATTTCTTCCGCTATTCGGTGAAAAGCATGAGCCAAACAAGTAACATGTAACAACTTCGGGTAAAATAGTTGTAACCCCCTTGCCGCCTTTACCATATATGGTGCTGCGTCGGTTAAAAATAGGAGAACATTGTTTTTATCGAAATCTTCACCAAGTAAGCCAATTGAGTCGTTAAAAGCACGAGATATTGTGGCATGGTTGGTTTTGTCTAGCTCCACGACATTGAGCACTGCTCCATCGGTTTGAAAAGCTTCCGGATGCTCAGCTACATATTTGTTTACAATTGACGCTGAAGTTGCTTTAATTTTCGGCATTGGTCACTATAAAGATTGTTAAACATAAATGATTTGATATTAAGAATCACCAAAACGAATTCAATTACCAATATTTAAAAGGTTTTTGGGTTTAATTGAATAGAATAACTTTCCAGTTGTTTTACAGCGAAAGACGACGTTAAAATGTTGTTGATTTACAAATATTAGGTGTGTTCCTTTGGCCTCTTTAGCAAATCAAAATGCCGGGTGACTTGGGCGACAAATTAAACAATGCAATTGATTGTTTAACAGGGTGGTTCAGATGAGTATTTGGAAACCAAATACTTAAATAGAGAAATATGCAAAAACCGTATATATATGCGAAAAAATGCACAATAAATATGCAAAAGCAATAGGTTTTGCAAAATATGCAAAAAATATGCATTTATAACAAAATATGTAAAATATGCATTAACGATTGAATGCCATTTTTAAAGAAATTTCATGATTCATAAAAATAACTTAATCATTACCTTTTTAAAATTACCAGTAAAAATATGTATTTACATAAGAATCCGAGCCCTAATCATTACTTAGTATGAAGAAAAGTTTCTTAACGAATGAAAGTATTTTTTGGTAATAAGGCCTTATAATAATTTTTGGTAAACTGAATTAGACAATAGTAGCATCTTGTTTGACGAATATATTACTTACAATAACATTATTTTGTGGTCTTTTCCTATCCAATGGCTATTGCTAGGAACAATGATAAATTGCTTTACAACTTGTATTTTGCTCTGGGACTAATCAGAAATTAATATATCGTTATCAAAATGGCTCCACAAACCCCATTCTCTGGGAATTCAGCAACTTTCAAACCAAAACGCCATAACTTCAGTAGCATTTAAACCTGCCACGGCGAAATTACTCGCATCCGTCGATAGTATCATGGGCAATTTCGGGTCGTAATGGACCAGCACTTGGTCTGATGTAACTGCCCTTTTGATTAGTTCATACGCAGTTTGGCCACTTTTCGACCATGTAAATTTAACGTCTTTCCGAAGCAACTCATACAATGGAGCCATTTTATTACCAAAGTTAGAAATGAATTTCGAATAATAATTTACCGGATCTGGTACGATAAGTCGAAAACAAAAATGTCGAAACTCAAAATGTCGAAAACGAAAAATGTAGAAATAAGGCCGAATGAAAAAATATGGAATATGTGAAAATATGGAGACATGTCTTAATATAGCTGTAGAAAAAACTAAGATATTATAGCTTAACTTGAGAAGTGCGAATTGCTTGTATATGTTATATCGTCGTGTTCATTGCAAAATCTGATATGTGCATTTGGAAAGAGCGTAAAACGCGTTTTCAAAACAGCGCATAAAATCTGTTTCTTCGAAAGGTATTTACTTCTAAAACAGTAAAATAATCCCAAAATATGACATACGGCATTAAATGCTATATACATTAATATATATAATTGTAAAAGAATTTATAATTAGTCAGATACTGTCATGATTTACATAAAAACTAATAAAATACTCATAATATACATAAAAACTAATGAAAAACGTCGTTTAACTTGATTTTCTGGATTTTTACCCCGGGTCTGGTACGATATGTCGAAAAAAAAGAAGTCGAAACTAAAAATGTCGAAAAAAAAATGTCGAAAAAAAATTTGCCGAAAACACAAAAGGTCGAAAAAAAAAATGTCTCGAAAAAAAATGTCGAATGAAAAAATGTCGAAAAAAAATATATAAGATGTAGAAACAATGTAATGAATGATGTGTAAAATTCGCGCGAATTTAACACATCATTCATTACATTGTTTCTACATCTTATATATTAATGTTGAGTATTATTTTTCTAGTGTTTTGCAATAGCTCTTGCAAGCAAATATAAAACCTGACGGTAAAGTTACAAACACAAACTCTTAAGCTCTTCTCAATATAATTAACAACAACCTCTCAGAAACGAATCTCCGGTTTAAATATGTCAGAAAAATTTCGATTTTTGGCGACTTTTATAGTCACGTAAATATTTGATGTATCGATACATCGATGTTTCTATAAAAATTGTGAAGTTTTGAACGTTTAAACGTTTTTTCGGTTTCTCACTTGTCCAAAAACAAAAGTAAATTGGACCAACATCTTTTCCTTGTTCAAAAATATTCACGTAATTAGAAAAATATACACATATTAGAAAACCTCTAACCAAGTCGAAGGATCGATATACATATATAGCGAAACAAATGTACATAGACTTCGCATCAAGGACACATCGATTTATTTTTGCCATTAGTGACTCCAGCATAGTTTACCTCAATAAGATAACGATAACTTTCTCGAAATGATCATTACCAAATGATTGGTGTTATGCTTTTAATAAGTACAAATCATAAGTCATTCTCAATCGTAATTTTTACATGTGCACTTTGTAGCCCGAAAATGTCTGAGAATATTTCTGTTGTCACCTCTAACAAGGGGAAAAGTTGAATAGGCTTTGTATTGGAAAATGGTTGAAAAGTTCTTGATAAGAGGCAAGGAAGTGATAAATAATTGTATACTATCATAAAACACGTTTTTAAACCCAAATTTCCGAAGTTTTACATTAAGCATCCAAATTTCGACCTTTTTCGGTCATTTGCATTTTTTCGACATTTTTTTTTTCGGTCAAAAATCTCTTCGGTATTTTAAAATTTTTTTAAATTCGGTCTTGGAAATTCGACATTTTTTTTTTCGACATATCGTACGGGACCCTTTTAGGGTCTGGTACGATATGTCGAAAAAAAAGAAGTCGAAACTAAAAATGTCGAAAAAAAAATGTCGAAAAAAAATTTGTCGAAAACACAAAAGGTCGAAAAAAAAAATGTCTCGAAAAAAAATGTCGAATGAAAAAATGTCGAAAAAAAAATATATAAGATGTAGAAACAATGTAATGAATGATGTGTAAAATTCGCGCGACCCAAAAAAAATCGACCTTTTCGGTAATTTTCCATTTTTTTACATTTTTAATTCGGTCAAAAATACGTTCTGTAAAAGTAGGATTTTAGCAGTTCGGTAATTTCAGTTTCGACATTTTTTTTCGACTTATCGTGCGGATCCCTAATTTACCATGCCTTAACTTATGGACGTTTGTTGGAGGTGGAGACTTTGAAACACTTGTTTTGTCGATAGTGAAACCCAAATACGATATTTTAGTCTTAAAGAACTCACTTTCTTTAAATTTAACGTAAGACCTGAAGATTTTAATTTGTTTAAAACAGACTTTGGGGTAGCCAAATGTTCTTGAAAATTTTTATTTGCTATGGTAATGTCGTCCTGATAGACAACGACGTGTGGAATATTGCAAAACAAACTTTCCATCGTCTTTTGAAAAATTGGCGCTGGTACCTTTATACCAAATGGTAAACGTTTTACCTTCAGGGTACCTATGTGCGACTTCAACTAAATAGGGGCTGAGATTTTTCATCTAATACTAATTGGTTATACGCGCTTGACATATCAAGTTTGGTAAATATTTCGCAGCCTTGTAAAGAGGCAAAAATCTCATCTATTCTAGGTAGCGGATACCTGAACTCAACTAAATATTTATTAAGCGTAACTTTGAAGTCACCACAGATTCGCAACTCGCCATTTGGCTTTAAAATTGGGATTAAGGGTGTGCCCCAATCCGAATTGTCAATCGGCTCTAAAATATCCTGCCTTATTAATTCACGCAACTGTTTTTCTACCTTATCTTTCCAAGCAAGTGGTATCGTGCGCGGTTTAAAGAACACTGGTTTTGCACTATCACTAATTTGCAATGAAATTTGGTGATTAAGGTATTTACCTAGTCGACCATTAAAAATTTCGGAATATTCTGACTTTATTTGCTCAATTATAACAGCATAATTTTGTTCATTTACTACTAGGTTGACTTGCGTTAGCTCAAAATTGTATGCCCTCAGAAATGACCTGCCCAATAAAGGTGGATTGTCACTATTCGCAACAACAACTGCTAATTTTTGCTTAATACCTTGGTACGACACTATTGCATTGTACTCACCCAACAACTTAATCTTATCGCCGTTGTAACTTACATACGGAACTGATCACGAGCTTAACCATTTATTGCCTTTAAGTTTGCTGTAAAGACTGATGGGTATCATTATACACGGGGCGCCAGTATAGCAAGTCATTCCCACATCTACTCCATCGATTTTGATATTAAGCGAATATACCTCATTTGGGCCTGTAGGAGAAAGATTGAAGTTGAAATTGTTAAAATGATCGATTTCATTAGACTCATCTGAGTCAGATACATAATTAATAGTTTTATTGTTTTTACTACGACAAACTGAAGCCAAGTGCCCAACCTTTCCACGGGAATTACAACGAGATGGAGCATATTTACAAGCGTTTGACGTAGGGTTACGCCAACCACAGTGCGAACGATTTCTGCTGCTGACTTTGCTTTTGCTATTGTTGCTTTTCCATTAAAATAGTTTTTACCGCCTTGCTTGTTACTTTGCTTGCTGTTGTTGTTGTTGTTGTTGCGCTGCGTACAGGCCATCCGACACAGTGAATTTTGAATGGTCATGCCTCTGCTGCGTCTTACTAATCCATATAGTATTCGGCTGCCCTCGTGTCACATATACGTGCCTTCGTATATCGTCGTCGTATCTCTGCGGGCGCTGATTGGCCAAAATCTAAAATTCAATTTGGCGCTCGCTCAATTTTACTGTGTCGGTAGGGCTGCCAGGTCCCCCTGGGGCAAAACCGGGACACTTTGGAAATTCAAGAAAAAGTGAACAAGCAATGGAAACATTTTTTCGGCTTTGTGGTTGCTGGTGTCCGTTGAAATTCCATAAAAAGGTACATTTTTTATTAAAATATCTACAAAGTTTGCTACTGAATGCGGAGCCAAAACATTTTTGATTAAAGCTGTTGCTTTGGTCCTGCAAACTGATTACTTTGCTGCTATTTCCGAATCAGGATACATGAGCGCATTTAGTTTTGTAGTGACATCTATTGAGCTGAAGTACTGATAGTGATTAATAATCTTAAAGGCATTTGTTAGCTCAGCGGCGGAGATCAGATGCCTCTTTGCTGTATTTGGTTTTACAAAAAAAGAAGAAATTTCTTTTGAAGTAGACGCCTCGCATAACCTTGATTTGTGCTTGGAACTGCCGATATGATCAACAATATCTGAGCGACCACCGTTACCAATGGCAATAAAACAATCGCAAACTGTGCACAACGATTCATGTTCACTTCTCCCACGTTTCATAAAAGAACATTCCAAGTGGTTTAATGTATTATAAACATATCTATTTTATAAATTTTGTGAGAAAACTTACAATGAAATCAGAAACACTCAACTCGAAGAACCAAATACTTAGCGCAAAACAAAAACAGCTGTAGCTAATTAGGAAGAACACTTTACATCGATAATCGATATATGTATACTATACAATGTGCTACTATCGAGCGATGCTAGAGTTTTACAATTGAAGTCGGTAGTTGGTACTTTTATTCAGACTAGTTGGAGCGGCGCATTATAAGCAAACCAAATAGTTGGTAGATTTCATGGCTCCTTACAATCGATTAGATTTAAAAACCGGGACATTTTAGGGTTGGACCGGGACACCGGGACAAATGGCCTAAAACCGGGACATGTCCCGGAAAACCGGGACGTCTGGCAGCCCTATGTGTCGGGTCAGGAATGACTGATTGACCAGCAGGGTGGTAGGTAATGTTGTTATGCGCTAGGCTATTGCGCTAGCGCAGTAACTTCCACTTGCGTGGATGAAATTGTTATTATAAATCAGCTATTATTATTTCATTGTATTATAATAAACCATTTTTTTTTTTATATCAAATAAAATATGTTTAACTAAATATTAAGCAAAATAAAATATTAACATATTTTCTTGCCTAAAATAATTCTCGATCTTTGTTTTCAAACTAACTCAAAGGTTCAAAACGCATGGAAAGAATCAACCCTTCATTGTTTGGTCGTTAACGGATTATAATTTTCTCATTTGCTTTTTCTTTGTAAGGAATTGTCTACTATTAACGAGTCTTAAAAGATGTTTGTTACTACCTGCATTGTATTTCTCGTGTGCAGTGGTTAACTAGCCTTAAAATATAATCCGCTCGTTTATGCTTAGTTTATATTGAGTGCATAGTTTTTTTTCACGAATTATGATTAGCAGCATCTCCTAAAAATCAACCCTTCGTCGTTTGGTCGTTGATGGTTTATTATTTTCTGTATTGTTTTTCCTTTTTAAGGAATTGTCTACTATTAACGAGTCTTAAAGGATGTTTGTTACTACCTGCATTGTATTTCGCGTGGGCAGTGTTTAACTAGCCTTAAAAAATAAGCAGCTCTTTTAGCTTAGTTTAAATTATGTTTTATAAAATATGTGTCTCATTTATCTTAAACATTGTTGGTTTTTTTACTACAATCCTGAAGGCTATTAGCTGTGGGAAAAACCTGAAACTGGATGGCTGCATTGCTGATGACGCAGGCATCCTCAAACCATCGGCACAAAAAATGCATTCCTACTTGCGTTTATTTAGTTTACTGTAGACATTCAAGATGGAAAAGTGCGAGGACGACATATTCACTCTTGGAACTAAACATATAAATTGGTTGAAAGGATTTGAATGAATCCTTTTTTTAAAGGATTTTTTAAAGGCAGCATAAACGAGCAGCTTGTATTTTAGGGCTAGTTAAACACTGCCCATGCGAAATACAATGCAGGTAGTAACAAACATCTTTTAAGACTCGTTAATAGTAGACAATTCCTTACAAAGGAAAAACAAATGAGAAAATTATAATCCGTTAACGACCAAATAATGAAGGGTTGATTCTTTTCATGAGTTTTGAACCTTTGAGTTAGTTTGAAAACAAAGATCGAGAATTATTTTAGGCAAGAAAATATTTTATTTTGCTTAATATTTAGTTAAACATATAAAAAAATTGTTTATTATAATACAATGAAATAATAATACCTGATTTATGATAACAATTTCATCAACGCAAGTGGAAGTTACTGCGCTAGCGCAATAGCCTAGCGCATAACAACATTACCAAACAGCCTGCTGGTCAATCAGTCATTCATGACCCGACACAGTAAAATTGAGCGAGCGCCAAATTGAATTTTAGATTTTGCTATATGTATTAGTAAAACGCAGCAGAGGCATGATCATTCTAAATTCACTGTGTCGGATGGCCTTACGGGATTTGTCTTTGACCAGATTGATCTCAAGATTTGCTTTGTTTGCTTTTGCTGCCTGTTTCGTTTCTAAAATAAGTGCTCGCCGATGTCAGTGTCTCATCTTCCTCGCATAACCCTTCAAAAATTTTGTCAGGCAGTCCAACAACAAATTGATTTGACAAAGGGATCTAAATGTGCGCCAAACTTGCAATCCAATGCCATTTGCTTTACGCGTGCATACCATTAGGCATAAACTATGCAGCAATTTATATGGTTCGGAGCCTATCGATTTTAATAAAATCGCCTTTTTTTATGTTTTCTTCTGTACAACTAATTTCACACAAGTGTATGTCCAGTATTTCTTTTCAAACATGCCATGATTCCGTTGCCGGTGTGAATTCTGGCGCACTTGCTGATTGAATAATTATACCGCTGCCGCTACTATTATTGCTCCCAGTTGTTTGGTTATTAGGAATTTTTCACGCGGGTTCTTTGTTTAAATTTTATTTTACCAAAAACTTGTATCGAAAAAGAAATCTATTGATATCAATATGTACTGATATTTTTACTGTTATTTAAACCGACTCGTCGCCAGAAGGTCCTGAATGTTCTTAATTATACCATCAAATAGAAAAGAAGGTCCTAAATGTTCTTAATTATACCATCAAAATTTAACACGTTTTTATTATTAATAAAATTAGGAATGTGATATATACTGGAAGATTTAATAATTTAGGTGTAAAGTTTTAATGTTAGAAATATATAATTATGTACAATATGGAATTATTTTGTGGCAGACGAAGAAGCCAAATTATCTTTAAAGGTTACAATGAACTTATAAAGTGTTATATTCCTTTACAGTCAATTTATTTTTTACTTTTTAGTTAATTTTATAAACCAATAATAAAAGCTTATTTTTAAAAAAGTTTTTTTTTTTCTTTAATTTTATTAGATATTGACAACATAAGCCCTGATGCTATAAACACCGCTTTAACAAGTCTGGGCATAAGCAGGTCTCTTATTGGACTTATTGATGAACTATTTAGGGGTAGACGAATAGTTTCATCTTCGGTTGACTTATCATGCCACAAGGGGAACGCCTCAGGGTGGTGTTCTCTCCCCGCTTCTATGGAACCTCACTGTAAACTCGCTGCTGTGAGACTACCTGATCACTGCAGTGTCTTCCAGGCTGAAGTTTCAGCAATCATGGACGCCGCGGCTTGGATAGGCCAACACACTATCGGACAGGATATTTTTATTCTCAGCGACAGTCAAGCGGCCATCAAATCCCTTGGCTCTTACTCGTTCAACTCTGAACTGACGCTCAGCTCTCGTCGATCTCTACAAGCCGCGTGAACCTCACATGGGTCCCGGGGCATAGGGGCATTGAGGGCAATTGTAGGGCAGACGAACTTGCGAGGCAGGGCACGACCAAGCAGGTTCTATGGGATAAAGAGTGCTTAGGTATGCCGTTTGCCACATGCAAGCTAATGCTGAAAGAGTATACACTTCGCCAAGCCAACGAAAGATGGCTGCAATCTCCAGGATGCCGTTGGTGCCATTAAACAATGTTGTTTCTCACACCAGTATTTTGGGATCCTATAGCTTTCTTCCGCTGAGCACAGATCGTTGTGCGACCACAACAGTCGGAGATAGCGGTTTTAAAATAAACATTCCTCGCAGGGAAGAATGGGAGAGCACGGATCGGAGTCCCGCCACTCATGGCGGCACTTCCATTTATACTGATGGCTCGAAGTTAGACGGCAGAGTTGGAGGAGGGGTTTATTCAAAGGATCTGAACCTTGAGCTCTCCTTCAGACTACCTGATCACTGCAGTGTCTTCTAGGCTGAAGTTTCAGCAATCATGGACGCTGCGGCTTGGATAGGCCAACACACTATCAGACAGGATATTTTTAATTTCAGCGACAGCCAAGCGGCTCTTGGATCTTACTCTTTCAACTCTGAACTGACGCTCAGCTGTCGTCGATCTCTACAAGAGATGGCCCAACAGAACCGCGTGAACCTCACATGGGTCCCGGGGCATAGGGACTTTGGGGGAAATTGTAGGTCAGACGAACTTGCGAGGCAGGGCACGACCAAGCAGGTTCTTCGGGATAAAGAGCGCTTAGGTATGGCGCTTGCCACATGCAAGCTACTGCTGAAGGAGTACACACTCCGCCAAGCCAACGAAAGATGGCTGCAATCTCCAGGATGCCGGATATCCAAAGAAACCTGGCTGGAATGGGATCATAAAAGATCAATACAAATTTATGCCCTAAGGAGAAGAGAAATCTCCATATTTATAAGCGTATTATTAAGTGGGCACTGCCTCATTGGTAGGCACGCAGAAATACTAGGTGTGCAGTACCGACGATGCTGTAGGAGTTGTAAGGATGATGAGGAGGAACGGTGGAGCACCTCATCTGCAACTGACCGGCTTTAAGTGGCGCGAGAATGCGCGTTTTGGGAGTTCCCTTCCTGGTTAGCCTACGCCAGATCACTGAGCTGGACATAAAGGACCTGATGGCCTTCATCAAGTCATCTAAATGGTTCGAGGAAGAGTAACGTTGTCGGTTTTGGACCGTCAGTCAGTAAATCATGAATATTTATAAACATGATTAAACTAATACAAAAAAAATGTACACAGAGCGTAGTTGCTGTTGTTATGTTTGTTATTTTAGAAGTTGTAATTATTTCAATGATGAAAGGTGTAGTTTGTCGTAGCTAATGATGTTGCAGTTGCAGCTGTTATTGTTGGTTGTGCCATTATTGTCCTTGTTGCAAGCCGATTTATTTTGCGACTGTTGTTGGTCTCAACGATGGTGATGTTGTGGCTCGATTGTTATCATGATGGTTATAGGAATATTGCATGTTCTTGCTTTTAACTCGTTATAAATATGGAAGTATATGTCGGGATTGCCGGTTCTAATTCAGGCTCGCCAAAAATGTAGATGGAAATCTACATTTAATTTAAAATTTTTAAATAAGATTTACTAGATTTTATAGGTGTTACTGTGTATGTGTGTGCAATAGTACAAAACTCAGTCATTTTCAAATGGCTGTAATTATCTTAATAGTTAAGATAATCGCACATGGCTTACCATTTTGGAAGCTTCAAAGCTTCGTCTTTGAGAGTATGTAAAACGATTTTCAAAAATGTTTCAAAAATTCAAAGAAAATTCACTTTGAAAAAAATGCCATTTTTCCCCATACAAAATGTATGGGAAAGGGCGAAAAAATAGCCACCCCTAAGGGTTAAGTTAGAGCGCTAATTTTTTGGAAGGCTTATTTTCTCATCAATAGCTATATTTTCAGGGGATAAGACCAAGTCGACATTTTTTTTGAATCACCCTAATATATATATATATTTCCCTCCATCCTTACTTAATTATCTTCGTTCCACATCACGCCACTTTTTTGACTTGTTCTTCCGTGCCTATAAAAGCCCCGAACTTAGGCATATCGGTCTCTTCTTCTGGAAAAGTCTGAATTTAAAGGTAAGTTTTGTCAATTTATTTCGCGAAGAAAATATACAAAAAAAGCTACAAAACAAAAAAAATTAAAGAATATAAACATGTTCCTGGTTGCTGAGTTCCGGTTTGCTGAGTGGTTCCAACCTTAAAGTGGAAGTGAAGATGAGGATTTGTGGCATCCAAATCCTAGGACTGTGTTTTTTATCTGTGCGAAAAAAATCTTGAATTCCTTAAAAAAATGTGATTTACCATAAATTTCTTGTAATTTTTTCAATGTCTTTTTCGTAAGTTCATTTTCGCACGCCGAAGTGTTTTTATAATTATTATACATATTTTCCTGAAAAATGAATTGCATTGATTGCGGAAAGGAGACGAAAAACTCTATTTGGACTATCAGCTACTAGTTCTGCTGACAAAATGTGTTATAGTGGGGTTCTCTAAAACGAGATCAATATTCGCTAAGGTGAAAACAAAAGTTTTTTTCAAAACTTTAGAAAAAAAATTGTCTAAACTTTCTAACAAACTCGGGTTTTTCAATAAAATAGAGAAAATATTAAAAATGCTTTTTTAAATTAAAGTTGAAGCATGAAATAATTTTTTGAAAATATTGTATTAAGATAACAATATCCATGACCGAATGAGTGAGCCAATTATAGGGTAAAAGTCAGGCCCCCGCGGTTCGAGCGTCCGCCATGTTGTGACGTCATATGAGCTATGTGCTATGGTGCTGCCACATCACCAAAAAATGGCATTATGAAAATACATCAATTTGTTGTTCCTTTGATATGAACATATTAAAATTTCACATTATTTAAGTTGTATTTCATAAATGCAAGTAGTTTTAAGAGCTTTTTTACATTTTCAGATAGCAATACAAGGTAAATAAATGTAAGATACTAATATAAGATCATAAAATATGTAAATGAACGTTTGCGAGCAAAAGCAAGGCAAATAATGTTTGTATGGCAAAAACCAAAAGATCTTCGAACAATCCCATTATTAAAATTACGAATATGAGAAACCGAACAAAAGTACCGTTTGATATTGAGCGATTATTACTTGCATTATTTTCTTTTGCTTTTACTTATTTATAAATTATTTAAAATGAAGTGCGCGGTTTTAAATTGCAAAAATTATAGTGAAAAATGTAATTTAAGGTTCTATTGCATGCCTAAAGATGCAAAACAGTTTCGCGAGTGGGTAAAATTCTGTGGTCGTGATGAAAATTTTAAATTTAAAAATGCACGTATATGTTCTGCGCACTTTCATATGTGTTTTTTGGGATTTTTCGGTACATGCCCTCTTAAAGGGTTAACGATATATATCAAACAAAAGGTAATTTCATAAGCTATTTTACGGTTCAAAAATTTTCAAAATTCCTTCTATGGTTTTCAAGATATATTGATTTAAAAATTGAAAGTTTGATCTTTTGACGTGAAATAACCCCTAAAGTATTTAATTGTACCAAAAATGAATTTAAATAGTTAAAAAGAAAATATAAAAAAAAATGGAAAAAATGTTAAAATTCAAAAATTATGTTCCCAAGAAAATATATTTAAGAATTGTCAGAAGACAAATGTAAGTGGTATTGGGAGAGTGAAAAGTGGAAATTAGAGATAATTTTTATGATAATGTTAGTGTCCTAATACACTAAATTAAATATGTTTGAAAAAATAATAATGTAGAAACGAAGTGAAATGAAACAAAAGCGAATTAAAAATAGTGTATGTGCATGAAGCTTTAATTTTCAGCAAAGCAGCCGAATCATCGAAGACCTTCATCGAGTTCCTGCATCTAATCATGTAAGTTTTTCTATTATTTCCATTTTGTTTCTTTTTTTTTTGGGTTTCGTATGTATCCATACATCGCTCTCACGATCATTTGTAGGATGTAAGAGTGGATACAGAGAAATTAGTAAAAACCCAGTATTTTTGTCTAATTGAATATTAAAATTAATATGCTTTTTTTCTTGCGACATTTCGAATTCAATTTGAATTAAATTAATATTATTTTAATTACTTCTCCACTTTCCTTATACAGCAGTGTAGGAACTTGTAGGTTAATAATTTGAATTTCACATACATACATAGTAGGCTTGTTATTCAAAAATTGTTTCGATTACATGCCGTTCCTATAAGTGTTCGGACTTAAAGATAATGGTAAAAATAGTACTTTTTTGTTATATCGTACTAAATTTAGTATGCAATTAAAATTTCAGCTTATTAGTTGATTCGTTTATTTTATTAAATAAATATGAATTTCTAAAGTTTGTACTAATGGTCTGAAATTCGTTGTTGGGTGGGTTAAGAGCGGTAAATAATAGGAAGAAGAACCGCAAGGCAAAAGGCAAAGTGTTGTGTCGCTTTCACAAAAGGTTAATCTTTGATCATATTATGTGATTAGGTAAGAAATTCCCTTAACCCTTACGTGTGCGTAAATTTTTTCTTGTCAGGCCTTGGGTTTGTCGCAACTGGTGGTTTGGTCGGTCGTTTGGTCAAAGAATCCACATAAGTGGCTGAAGCTCCGGGACAGCTAGACGCACACGGGCAGACGCCGACCATCTTCTTCGTGCCACCAGGTAAACATGGTACAACTGCGTAACAATTGTCAACCCGAAGTAAGTATGCTTTTCAAAGGGTTCCATAACAGAAAATGGCGCCCAACGTGGGCCCCAACGTGGAAGAAAGCCAAAAATATTCTTTTAAACTTTAGTTAGGGGTTTCACAAACAAATTTGTCCTATACGGAATTTTCGTTTCATTATTAATTTTATTTTTGTAGTACCGGTTTCATAGCCATTGGTATTTGGAACTTAGTTTTAAACTATGAGATATATTCATGTCGTACTAACCATACCAGCAGCTTTGACCACATAATTGCAAATAAAACTGACGTATTTTTCGTTATTTCTTTTTATTCATTTTGGATTTATTTTAAATTTGGCTATATGCACATTTTAAATACCACTTGAATGTAGAATATCGTTAGAAAATGTTTAAATGATCAAGATTTAGTTCAATCAAATTTTTGTTGCAAGTTGGAATACGTGTGCTGCACGTACCGCAACAACAAAAATTCTCACACCACATGAAAGTGAAATATCACACAAATGTCTTTTGCCTTATAACAACAAAACAAACAACAACAATTGAAGAGTAGGACCATATTTGATTTTAGTTTGGTTTACTTAAATTTTTTTGCGAAATCATCATATATATATTTTTTCTGTAAGGTCTTTTTGTGTTTGCTCCTAATTTTCTGGTATTTGTTTCCTTTAGGGGTTATTTGCAATCAAAGTTGCAAGTTTTCATGTGGTTGTTGTAATCACATTAGGCCGTCCCTAAAAATGTCGAAAAAAGTGTTCTGCACAGAGCCAAAAAGTTCACCTATAATCAAAGAGATCGGCGTCGAAAAAAGCTTTTTTTATTGAAAAGGAAATCGGCTAAAAAGAAGGAGTTAGCTTCTTATTTATGAATTTTTTATGTATGTCATCATCATCATCATTTATTGGCGCTTAACCGCCTAAGCGATTTTGGCCGTTGCATATCAAAGCACGCCAGTCATTCCTTTTTAGCGATAACTGACGCCAATTGGAAACCCCAAGGGAGTTCAAGTCATCCTCCACCTGTTGTTTCCATCTCAGTTGTTGTTGTTGTTGTAGCGAGGTGTAGCCCTGACTAAATGTCAGACAGGGTCACTCCGAGTGTATTGCTCTTGGCCGGGTCGATATAAGTAAACGGCCCGGGTCGTTTCGGCACGATGGGTACAGCACAAGTACTGGTACCGTTCTCGTAAAACCGGCAATACAAGAAACTAGCCATGTAGGTCATTTAGCGTTACCCAGGGTGCACCAACGGGGAGGCGACCTACTCTTACACCCCTTTCCATCTCAGTCGAGGCCTCCCCCTTCCTCTGCTGCCGAATTCAGGCGACGATAGGAAAACCTTCTGTGCTGGAGCTTCTTTGTCCATTCGCATAACATGGCCCAGCCAGCGGAGTCTTTGGGCTTTAATTCGCTGGACTATGGTCAGATCTGCGTAGAGCTCATCGTCCTTCTTCCTTTTTAGGTATGTACTTTTGTCAAAAACGTTCAATTCTTATAAGAAATCTGCTTGTTTTTATGAGAAAACCTGTTTATAGTAAATTAATGGGAACATCCTCTTATTTTCACTAGATTCATATTGAATGTATTGAAAAGGAAAACTATATATTTTTAAAAGATCCCTTATTAATTCAAATTCAGGTATGCCTTCTTCAAATGTGTAATTCGACGCTACCAAGCACAAGTACACGATAGTATCAGCAGTTAATAATTATTAGTTCGATTCGCGGTGAAGGCAATAAGGCAAGTGGACATGTGGTGAGGCAAAAAGAATAAAGGTGTAATTAGACGTTGGCAAGTTAAGTATACGATGGCATGGTAGTGTAGATTAGACTAGACTAGACATCTGGGTTGAGCGTTCATTTTTTTTTTAATTTGAAATATTAAAAAGAAAATCTTAATATTATGTGATAATCTACTCAGTTTTATTAAAAAGAGACACCCAGTCATAATAAGACGGGCACCTTATTGGAAAAATATCATAGATAAATCCTTCTGATTTAGAGGGCATTTTATGTCACTTTTTGCTCTGTGTGCGCAGAAATGCTGAGGATGGCGTAGCCTGTGTTGGAACGGACGAGTGTTATTTGTTATAAGCAACTCGGAAAGGTGTTCTGCACACAAATACCATGGGATCGGACCTGGGTCCTTTTCGGGATTTTGATCATAATTTTTCACTGAAACAAAAAATTAAAAAACGCTCCGTGATTCGTAATTCTGCGGCCAATACACGTTTTTGAGCCCTCTCCCATAATTTTGAAAAAAATTTTTGCAGTTGACCCCTTAAGGAAACAAATACCAATGCTTTTTGGCTATAAAATCCCCAATTCATGATTTAAGCAACATCGTTTCTTTTCCCCGCCGAGGAACAAACTCAGAGCAGCACTACAAAAATGTGAAGAGAAATGTTTTTGAAGGTTCTAATAATAACCTGTACATTTATCGCACCATAGTTCTTTTTAGGTGTGTTTTTCCATGCTAGAAAAAAATTTGGCTCTCTTCAAACTGTTTTGGTACAAAAAATAAATGTGAGTGGCAACACTGCGCTGGACTGGTAGTGGTGCAAGTCTTTGATTTTGATTAAAAAAAGACAATGGTGAATGGATATTCTTTTCAAATGTTCAAATGTAGATGGCGCGCGGGCGGGTAATTGCCAGTGGTGAAAGTCTTTGCTAAACACCTGTTGCGAATATTTTTCTTATTCTTTCTCACAAATGAAAATCCTTTATGGATGTTTCTTATTGGATCTTTTATTATACACCGTGCATTCAACGCTCACCGCTGTGGTCAAAGGTGAAAATTCGTAGATTAGTTCAAAATATGCGAGCCAATAATGACCCTCCGAGGATACTATTAAAATACCACGACAATACTACGCTGATTATGATAGCCTAATTGCTAAGGTTTAGGGCACAAATGAAATAAATGACAGTAACATATCAAATTTTTACTCAACAGCTATTTTATGCCCAAAAATGACGAATGCTCAACTATTAATGAGTGTATAGTATCAAAATTATTACTCGGGGATAGTAAAGTTTATCTAAGTTGTGATACAGTCGAAAAAAATGAAACTAATAATGCCGAGTATTATCCAACTGAGTTTCTTAACTCTCTAAATCCTTCCGGCTTACCTCCACATAAACTAATTTTGAAGAAAAATGCAATCGTAATGTTGATTCGAAATCTTAATGCCAAAGAAGGACTTATAAATGGTGCCAGGATGGTCGTCAGTCATTTAGGCGAGAACGCAATCAGTGTCAAATTAATCGGTTCGGGAAAAATTGCTATAATACCACAAGTTAATCTAACTCCTTCAGATTCAACAGTACCATTCCAGATGTCTAGGAAACAAATAGCTTTCGCTATGACTATCAACAAAGCCCAAGGCCAAATATTTGATAAAGCCGGTTTGTATTTACCTAGCCCAGTGTTTTCACACGGACAGTTGTATGTGGCATTTTCTAGAGTCCGGCGATTCCAAGATATAACTTTTTCAGCCCAAGCGACATTCAAACAAAAAATTACAAATGATTTTATTTTTACGTCAAATATTGTATTTAAGGAAGTTTTGTAAAAATACATGTGGCCACTGGGTCATATTTATAGAAAAAATCGATTGCTTTTTATCAAATTTCCGAAAATTTTACATAAGTTTGTATGACGTAAGTAAACGATTTCAAACCATTTGTTTTTTTGTTTACGCAAGGCGCGCACGGGTCCACCTAGTATATATTATTTCTCTAAAGTCTTTTTGTGTTTGCTCCTAATTTTCTGCTCTCATTTGAAACCAATATTAATAAATAAGGTATCGTTTTAAAGGTGGGGGTTAGCTTTACATGCGAAACCATATATTAATTAGCGGATTGCTTTTGTTTAAGCGTATTTTATAAAAATTAATTTGTTTAAATAAACCATTGTGAATTCACAAAAAAATCAATTTGTACTGGAACGCTATTGTGACAGATATTCATCAGACTTCAGAGCGGTGTTGCCAGAATCGGGGATATCGCCCTTTTTCGGGGATTTTCCGTCTGCCAATGTAATTTCGAAATTGTTTGGTATTTGTTTCATCAGACTTCAGAGCGGTGTTGCCAGAATCGGGGATATCGCCCTTTTTCGGGGATTTTCCGTCTGCCAATGTAATTTCGAAATGGTTTGGTATTTGTTTCCTTTAGGGGTTATTTGCAATCAAAGTTGCAAGTTTTCATGTGGTTGTTGTAATCACATTAGGTCGTCCCTAAAAATGTCCAAGAAAGTGTTCTGCGCAGAAATGCTGAGGATGGCGCAGCCTGTGTTGGACCGGACGGGTGTTATTTTTTATAAGCAACTCGGAAAGGTGTTCTGCACACAAATACCATGGATCCCGATCCGAATTGGGATCGGACCTGGGTCCTTTTTCAGGATTTTGATCATAATTTTGCACTGAAACAAAAAATTAAAAAAGCGCTCCAGGATTCGTGATCCTGCGGCCAATACACGTTTTTTGAGCCCTCTCCTATAATTTTTTAAAATTTTTTTGCAGTAGACCCCTAAAGGAAACAAATACCAATGCTTTTTGGCTATAAAATCCCCAATACATGATTTAAGCAGCATCGTTTGTTTTTTCCCGCCGAGGAACAAACTCAGAGCAGCACTACACAAATTTGAAGAGAAATGTTTTTGAAGGTTCTAATGCTAGAAAAAAATTTGGCACTCTTAAAACTGTTTTGGTACAAAAAATAAATGTGAGTGGCAACACTGGGCTGGACTGGTGGTGGTGCAAGTCTTCGATTTTGATTAAAAAAAGACAATGGTGATTGGACATTCTTTTCAAATGTTTAAATGCAGATGTCGCGCGGGCGGGTAATCTTTGCTAAACACCTGTTGAGAATATTTTTCTTATTCTTTCTCACAAGTGCCGTTGATTTTATTTGTTAATTGAAAATCTTTTATGGATATTTCTTATTGTATCTTTTATTATACACCGTGATAAAATATATAATTGGTAAGTTCTAAAATGTGTATTTTTACATGAGTTACATGTGTTCACATTCTGTTTATATTGTTAGACAAGGTGGACCCGTGCGCCCAAAAAATTACGAATGCTCAACTTCTAATGAGTTTATAGTATCAAAATTATTACCCGGGGATAGTAAAGTTTATCTAAGTTGTGATACAGTCGAAAAAAATGAAACTAATAATGCCGAGTATTTTCCAACTGAGTTTCTTAACTCTCTAAATCCTTCCGGCTTACCTCCACATAAACTAATTTTGAAGAAAAATGCAATCGTAGTGTTGATTCGCAATCTTAATGCCAAATCTTAACTCTCTAAATCCTTCCGGCTTACCTCCACATAAACTAATTTTGAAGAAAAATGCAATCGTAATGTTGATTCGTAATCTTAAAGAAGGACTTATAAATGGTACCAGGATGGTCGTCAGTCATTTAGGCGAGAACGCAATCAGTGTCAAATTAATCGGTTCGGGAAAAATTGCTATAATACCGCGAGTTAAACTAATTCCTTCAGATCCAACAGTACCATTCCAGGTGACTAGGAAACAGTTTCCCTTAAAAGTAGCTTTCGCTATGACGATCAACAAAGTCCAAGGCCAAACATTTGATAAAGCCGGTTTCTATTTACCTAGCCCAGTGTTTTCACTGTGGCATTTTCTAGAGTCAGGCGAATCCAAGATATAACTTTTTCAGCTCAAGCGACATTCAAACAAAAAATTACAAATGATTTTATTTTTACGTCAAATATTGTATTTAAGGAAGTTTTGTAAAAAAATACACGTGACCACTGGGTCATATTTATAGAAAAAATCGATTGCTTTTTATCAAATTTCCGAAAATTTTACATAAGTTTGTATGACATAAGTAAACGATTTCAAACCATTTGTTTTTTTTTTTTGCGCAAGGCGCTCCACCTAGTTTTTCTGTATTTTGAACAAATACACACTCACATAATTTTTTTATATATATACAAATATATATATGTTTGTAAGGTGCTTAGTTTGATGACCTTTTCATATAAGAAGTGCGCACTTCGGCTACTTCTGGATACCTCGATGACCGTCACCATTAGCTTTTTATGTAAAGTGCGAAGTGTTTTTATAATTATTATACATATTTCCCTGAAAAATGAATTGCATTGATTGCGGAAAGGAGACAAAAAACTCTATTTGCACTATCAACTACTAGTTCTGCTGACAAAATGTTATATAGTGGGATTTCTCTAAAACCAGATCAATATTCGCTACGGCGAAAATAAAGGTTTTTCAAAACTTTAGAAAAAAAAATTGTCTAAGCTTTCTAACAAACCCGGTTTTTTTTTCAATAAAATAGAGAAAATATAAAAATCCTTTTCGTTTAAATAAAAGTTAAAGCAAGAAATAATTTTTTGAAAAGATTGTATTAGATAACAAAATCCACGACAGTAAGAGTGAGCCAATTATAGGGTTAAAAGTGTACGACCTTATATATATGGAAATACGTAAATTTTGAATCGTTAAAAATATATATATAGTAGAGCGGGTCGATTTTTTTGCATCAGGGGCCCATGGCGATTATGGTTATTTGGATCATTTCAAGCAGTTTTGCCAAAGAAATTATAGGTCTAACATGAATTTCGAGCTAGCAGTTTTTTCGATCAAATTTTTTCTTTTCTTCAAAAAGTGATTCACTTGCTAAAAAGCTGTGTTGAAAACTAACAAAAATCATTCTCTATGTCCATCTGGGAGCTTTTGGGGTCGAGGAATCCATTTACGTTATTAATGTTTTCGTTTGACGTCCGCAAGAGGGCGCTTTCGCTCTTTTTTTATAAATCAATTTTTTTTTTTCGAAAATCGACCGTTTGTTCCAGAAATTTATAAAATTTGACTTTCTTTAACAGCAAATACTGTTACTTAACAGCTCAGCGTTGAAAATTAAGGGAATGGGAGGTGCATTCAAGCAAAACTTGTATCAATATTATATCGTTTATGAAAATTTCTTTTATTTTAATTTGTTTTATGAATTTTGCAAAACAAATTTTATTCATTCAAATTCAAATATCAATCTTTATGTGCATCTGACGGTTTTTAGGGTCGAGGAATCCATTTTTGGTATTGCTTTTTTCTTTTGACGTCCGTCAGAGGGCGCTTCCGTCGATTTTTTGGATTTTAACACCTTGTTCCGAAAATCAACAACAATGTTCCCAAAATCTATGAAATTTGACTTTCCTTTAATGCAATTTCTTTTTTTAAGTAGATAACACCCTGATTCTGCGTTCCTGATGAATTACACTTTGCTACAAAAAAAAAAAAAAAAATTGAATACACTTCTCAAGCGACCTAGTAGAGTGTTCATCTGCTCTAGTTATACACGAAACACCCTTCAAAAAAACACCCCAAAATCTGGCTTTAAGGCCAAAAACCGGTTTTTCAGAGTTTTCGTTGAAAAAAATCATTAAAAACAGGGCTGGAAAACCACTCCAAAATCGCTGTGGTTCGGTTCAGTGGTTCGAACCACTTCCCGAAAATCTGGGTGGTTCGAACCACCTTGAAAAAACATGAACCGGTTCGTGAACCGGTTCAGGGCTTACACCAACCCAGCCAAAAACTGAAAAAAAAAATTTCAAAAATTAAAAGAAAATATGTACATATATAAAAGCCTACTAAAATAAAAATTGTTTGGAAATGTCAAAAATAAAACGCTTTGTTATTGAGATCAAATTCATGTATAGATAATATTTATTAATATATCGGCAAAAAGTTATAATAGCAATACAATACTGAAAATTATTATTATATAAAGAAACATACATTTATAGACGAAGACTTGTTAGAAGACATTATTTTGTTAAAAAAATATTTGGTTATTTAGTATTTAAGTTTATCAAAAGAGTGTCTTCAACAAGTCGTTGTCTATACTTGCCCTTAAGTCCGATAAAATAAGTTTTGAAGATGAAAATGCTCTTTCTACCGACAGTTCTTTCTCTGAATATGTTTTCCAGAATTTTTAAACGTCTGAGTGTGGAGAAAGGCGTTTTATATTATTTCAGCTATTAATGACGTCCACTAAAGATTTCTTATTTGGTAAAGTTTCCTTTTTATTTAATTGTTCCAGAATGCATTCCAGCTCATCCGAGCTTATCTTAGATTGAGCAGACTGCATCGATCTTTCCGGACATTGGATTTTAGATGATTAACTTGAATCAAATATTTTTTTGCTAAATCCTTATCTGATTCTGATAACATAATCTGATACCTACGGGTCGATTCCGAGCGTAACCGGACATTTTGTACCTAGAAGATTATCTAACCGAATATCGTAATCGTCGGTAATGTAGTTCATGTAACCGCGATTCTATCGTGCATGGAAACGCTGTCAAAAATTATAAATGCGCAAAAGTGAATAAAATGAAAATGCAAACGAAATTTCGTGCAAACAAGTGCTAATATTAATGTACACCGAAATTGAATGAAACACCTTAAAGTCGTTTAAACAATTTTTGTTTTATTGTTTTCGTCAAAAGTTCGCAAAACAATTTTTTCGACACGCGCGTTTTGTCATCATCAGTTGCATAGATTCAACTGGCCAAAGCAAAATAAATATAAACAAAGTAAGCCTAACTAAGTTCAACATTCAAAAAAAAAAAAAAAAAAAAAAAGCTATTACGTTTAACAGGTACATATTAAGAGAGTAATAACAATAAAATTCAAAGCAATTGTATATATATGTATGTATATCAATAAACGAAACCATCCAAAGTTAGTTGAGAGCTGTGAAGAGACTCGAGTACAGTGGGCCTGTATGACGATTTACTGAGTCATTTTTGTTTACATATATATGTAACGATTCCAATATATTTAATCTGCCAATATTCGATTCCGACTTTATTAATTGGCAATCGTCTTCACTTATTGAATGCTTATTCGATAAAGCATGTTCCGCTATTCCACTTCTCGGGTCAATGTTCTTAATATATTTTCTAATCTAATCTTGGCTTGCGTCATAATGACGCTTAACCGCCTAGGCGATTTTGGCCGTTTCGAATCAAAGCACGCCAGTCATTCCTTTTTAGCGATAACTGACGCCAATTGGAAACCCCAAGGGAGTACAAGTCATCCTCCACCTGTTGTTTCCATCTCAGTCGAGGCCTCCCCCTTCCTCTGCTGCCGAATTCGGGTGTCGATAGTAAAACTTTCTGTGCTGGAGCTTCTTCTTCCATTCGCATAACATGACCCAGCCAGCGGAGCCTTTGGGCTTTAATCCGCTGAACTATGGTCAGGTCTGCGTAAAGCTCGTACAGCTCATCGTTGAATTTCCTTCGATACTCGCCGTTGGCATCACGGGAAGGACCATAAATCTTCCGGAGAACTTTTCTCTCAAATACTCCAAGGGCCATCTCATCTTCTCTGGATACTGTCCATGATTCCGAGCCGTACATCAGGACTGGTATGATGAGAGACTTATAGAGCGTGATCTTTGTTCTTCGAGAGAGGACTTTACTTCTCAATTGCCTACTCAGTCCAAAGTAGCACTTGTTGGCAAGAGTGATTCTCCGTTGGATTTCTAGACTGATATTATTTTCGGTGTTAATGCTGGTTCCCAAATAGACGAAATCTCTCACCGTTTCAAACTTGTAGCCATCAACGGTGACTTGCCTGTCAAGGCGCAGGTGCGCCGATTCTTTCTTTGATGACAGTAGGTACTTCGTCTTGTCCTCGTTCACCGCAAGACCCACTTTTTTCGCTTCTTTATCCAGCCCAGAGAAGGCAGCACTTACGGCGCGGTTGTTAAGGCCAATGATATCAATATCATCGGCATACGCCAGCAATTGTACGCTCTTGTAGAAGATTGTGCCATTGCGGTTTAGCTCTGCTGCTCGAATTATCTTCTCCAGCATCAGGTTGAAGAAATCGCACGAAAGGGAGTCGCCCTGTCTGAAGCCTCGTTTAGTTTCAAATGGCTCAGAGAGGTCCTTCCCGATTCTGACGAAGCTGTTGGTATTGCTCAGCGTCATTTGGCAAAGCCGTATAAGCTTTGCAGGGAAGTCAAACTCAGACATGGCGGTATACAGGCAACTCCTTTTTGCGCTGTCAAAAGCGGCTTTAAAATCGACAAAGAGGTGGTGTGTATCGATCCTTTTATCATGGGTCTTCTCCAGGATTTGGCGTATCGTGAAAATCTGGTCGATGGTAGACTTACCAGGTCTAAAGCCACACTGATAAGGTCCAATCAGTTTGTCTACGATGGGCTTCAGTCTTTCACACAATACGCTAGAAAGAACCTTATATGCGATATTAAGAAGACTGATTCCGCGGTAGTTGGTGGGGTTAGCGGGATCGCCTTTCTTGTGGATTGGGCAGAGCACACTTAAATTCCAATCTGGAGGCATGCACTCGTCTGACCATATTCTGCATAAGAGCTGATGCATGCTTTTTACCAGCTCTTCGCCTCCGTGTTTGAACAGCTCGGCGGGTAGTCCGTCTTTTCCAGGCGCTTTGTTGTTTTTGAGCCGGGATATAGCTATCCTCACTTCTTCATAGTCAGGTGGTGGGACGACCTTTCCATCGTCAGGGATTGGGGTATCGGGTTCAACGTCTCCCTCGCAGTTTAGCAGTGAGGAGAAGTGCTCCCTCCATAATTTAAGTACACTCTGGACGTCGGTTACCAGGTCGCCATTATTGTCCTTACAGGAACTTGCCCCGGTCTTTAAACCTTCCGTCATCCGCCGGATCTTTTCATAGAATTTTCGGGCATCGTTCCTGTCATAAATGCTCATTTAATCTGATTCGTACAGAGCGAACAGACTGGCCAATATCTTTTGCGCCGCATATATTTCCATCGTCATTTGTCTGCGAGCACGTTATCGAATATACGCCAGGTTTGTCCAAATTATCACATTTGCCCTTGCTTGATTTCAATAGGGAATTTAATTTTGTTTTTGTCTTAGGGGCCAACATAACATTTACATGCCTGTAAAGTTTTTGTAGATCAGCAAAATTATTAGAATCATAGGTCATGCTACGCCAAGTCTTGTTATCCACGCCCACTGTATCAAAAAAAGAACTACTCTCCCTTCGTTCTTTTTTGTAGTGGTGCTTGTTTATTATATGTAATATACAGCTGGAGCTATAGCCATTTATTTTCGCTATGCTCAGAATTTTTTCCTTTTCTTTTTTGTAGTCAGAATAACTGAGAGGCACATTTACTAGCCGATGAGCCATGGAGTTAAAAGCCGCTTATTTGTGCGAATAGTGATGATTTGATTCTATCGGAATGAATCGATCAGTCGAAGTCGGCTTTCGATATATATCGAACTCGATATTACCCTCTATATCTCGTTTTATTTTTAAGTCCAAGAAAGGTAGCTCCTTATTAGACTCATTCTCACATGTGAACTGTATTGCTTTATTCTTCGAATTGAATAAAGTCAATGTTTCTTCGATTTTTTGCTTCTCAATAATAATGAAGCAGTCGTCAACATATCTACAATAGAAGCGTGAGAATAGGGCGCTGTGAAACAGTTGCTCTTCAAAACTGTTCATGAATAAGTTGCATAGAAAAGGACTTATGCTCGAACCCATAGGCAAGCCCTCAGTTTGTTCGTAAAAAGCGCATCTGAACTGGAAAAACGATAAATGTATGCACGTGGAGGTTAGGTCAAATAAGGCATTGGCGATTAAAGGGTTGAGATTTTGTTTGTCCAACCAAACTTTTAAGGAGTCTAAAGCACCATTTTTCGGCACCTTGGAAAAATACGAAGTAATATCGAAAGATGTAAAGCATTCGTTTGGATTCAGCTGTATATTTTTGACCTTTTCGATTAACTCAAGAGAGTTTTTTATAGAAAAATTATCGAAGCTCTTGAGTTGTTTAAAATAATTGCTGAACCATGATGCTATATTTGCTATAGGGGAAGTATAACCGGCGATAATGGGTCGAAATTTATTGCCAGGCTTGTGAGCCTTATATAAGCCATATAAACAAGGTACACGGACGTATGACTTATGCATACTTTTGTCCCAACGACGACCGAACAAATCCGCATACTTTTTTCTACACTCGATCACCTGCTTCTTCATCTTTGGGAGAGGATTCTTCACCTTAATATAATTTCCCTCCTCAATAAGCTCATTCATGCCTTTGTTATAATCAACTTCGTTTAGTACGACTACACAATTACCCTTATCGGCTTTAGTTATATATATATTTTTATCATTTAAAGATTTTACTGCTTTGTGAAGAAGAGATGAGTTGCTGGGTATTGGATTTGATTTCGGTAAAAGAGCTTTCTTTACACAATAACGGACATTTTCTGCTGCTTCCGTATCCACTTTTCGGAGAGCTATTTCAGAATCTACAATTATATCATGCAATGGTGAAGATTTTTGCGGTAAAGCAAAGTTTAGGCCTTTGTTTAATAAGTTGATTTGTACTATTTTCGGTCCAAAAAAATATTTACAAAACACTTGCTTTTTTTCGCGATTACGTGACGTTACCACCTATTTGGGTGGTTACGAAACCAGTCGGCAACTTTAGTTGGCAGAATACCAAAAGGGTGTAAAAGTTGACACATTCTTTGTTTGCCGGTAAACAGAATGTTGTTACCACATTAGAATTAGGGTTACTTATTATTAATTCTTTGTCAGTCAGTTGTGACAGTCATTATGACAGTCAGTTGTGAAAATAATCAGTATTTTGTAAATAGATTATCAGCGCTGTCAGTTTTTGGTGTGAGTGTGTTAGTGAAAAATATAAGCGTTTCTAGTAGGGATTTCATTTATAAAAGGATGTATGAAAAATCGGCTTAAATGCAGAATAACTCCAAGTATGGGGGTCGATAGATATTATCGGTATCTTTTTTGGAGGAAACAACAAAAACAAGAGTTATTGAGGCTGAACATTTCTCTTTGGACAGGTAATTGATTTAATATTCGTTTGATATGCTGTCGCATGGTGTGTAATACATGACGAAAGAAAAAACTCTTTTTATCTTTACCCTGTCAAAGGGCATGCAGTTGGCAGGAATTGGACGCATTTTGACAACAGTGCAAAAGTGAAAAGTGTTTTTCTTGCGTATGCTTCTACCTTTCAACCTTCTAAACTTGATACTTAATCGAAATACCAGTGAGTGCAACTGTTGCCATTTTCAGGAAAATTTATGTTTTAGGCATATAACTTGTTCCAATTTTGAACCGAACCGAACCATTTTTTTTTTGCGGTTTTCGGTTCGGTTCATACATCTCCAAAAAAAAATGGTTCGGTTCGTGGTTCGGTTCAAAGACTGAAAAATGGCTGTGGTTCGGTGCAAAAACCGGTTCGGTTCTGAACCGGTTACCAGCCCTGATTAAAAATCGACTTTGTGCTTTTGACTTTGAGCGCCAAAGATTGAAAAATCCTAAGTTGACCCATTTAGAGTGCTCCAATCGTGTTGAAATGTAAGACCGACCCCCACTAACTTAGTAGGGCCGACCCCCCATGCCAGTGGCACATCCCCTTAGACCCCACCAGTGGGGGTCCCAATACAAAATTTAAAAAAATCACCATTTTTGGCACTTTACGTGAAAAAATCAGCTAAACGACTGTTTTTTTTTTTAGAGTTCATTTTTACCACGCTTCATTCTCTTAAGAACTTTAAAAAACATAGCCATTTCACTGATATTTTCATGAAAAGTCTTCCCCTTGGTTGATTTTTAAATCGACTCTCCTAATCGCACACAGTACTTCTGAAGGGCGCTTGAGACCAAAATATTAGATTTTGGTTTATGCTGGATATCTTAAAAATTTGAAGCCCTTTCCAAAAAAATAAAATTGGCATAATTAAGTAGTAGTTGCCTCTTGATGATATATAACCAAAAAATATCATTTAATATTTAATATTTATTGATTCAGTCTACAGGATAACCTTACAGCTATTACTTATACATAAATACTAGTTTAATACACTGAAAATATTTAATTTAAATTTTGATATAGTGGCATTGAAATCCATCACATACGCATAAACATTGCATAAGCGTATGCTTCGTGCAATTGGTTCATTATAGCCATAATTAGTTCTATGGGACGTTTCGACAAGCAACCGATGGTGTCTTAACTCGCGCGACGAGGTGTTAAAATCAATCAAACCACGTAGTTCATCGCAATCAACTCTGTGGTTAACTAAGTTGTAGACAAACATTAGCGCAAAGTAAATTCTACGGTCATCTAAGGATTGTAAGCCCAGAAGTTTCCTCCTATTATCATAATCTGGCACATCGCACGGCCAGTTTAATTTGAAAAAAGCGAATCTAGTAAAGGTTCTTTGAACTCTTTCAATTTTACTACGGTGGGACAAATAGTATGGATTCCACACAAGACAACAATAGTCTAGGTGGCTCCTTACCAGAGAAATATAAAGCGACTTCAAAGTGTAAGGGTCTTTAAAATCTATCGAATTTCTTCTTATGAATCCCATCATGGAAAGTGCTTTAGCAAGAACAACATCAACATGCCTGTTGAAAGTTAGTTTCTTGTCGAAAATCACCCCAAGATCTTTGATTTCCTCCAAACGACCCACATTAACATTGTCTATTGAATAGTCAAACTCAATAGGATTGAGAGCTTTGGAGTAAGAAACCACATGACATTACACCACTGCTGGAATACCATAAAATCAGATTGCAAATTACTGCAGTCACTTAGATTACAGATTGGCATAAAAACTTTGAAATCATCAGCAAACATGAGACATTTCGCAAACTTGAAATGCAGGGGTAAGTCGTTAATAAACAGTATAAACAAAAGCGGTCCGCAGTGAGTGCCCTGCGGTATCCCAGACCAGGCATTCACGACGCAGTCCGATTTCGTCGGCCCAATCTTCACTAAAAGCTTGCGGCCTACCAAGTAACTCTCAAGAAACTTTAAAAGTGCCCCTGCGATGCCATATAGGGAGAGCTTGTGTAGCAAAACAGAGTTTATTGTCAATTTCAATTTCTGGCTTAAAAACCATATTATACTTTTTGCAAAAAAAAAAATAAAACACTATATATTTCGAAACTGTCAACAATTCTCTACCCAAAACCGTTGAGAATTTTGAAATCGGTTGAAAATTGGTTTTTTAATGAAATTTTGTTTACGAAGAAACTGAAAAAACGGGTTTTTGGCCTTAAAACCAGATTTTGGGGGTGTTACAAATCTTTTGAAGGGTGTTTCGTGTATAACTAGAGCAGATGAACCCCTGCGGGTTAGGGGTTTAGAATATGCCCGAGGTAGGCATACCGGTCGTAAGAGGCGACTAATATGCACATAGGTAATTGACGTGCTACTCGATGGTTGATCTACGGATATGATGCCTCTCACCTCTCATTACCCATCTTCTTCTTCCTCATGGATGGAGGGATGCCATGACCTAGAAGGTTCCACTGGTCATACCAAATCGCTACCACGACAGTCGGGCAGTACCGCAAGGGAGTACCGCAGCGTACCGGGGTCATATCCGGCCAAGGACTGTCAACTTGGGCATCACTCCCCAAAACCTTCGGGGAGTGTTTTGTTGTTAACAACAACAACAATCTCTACTAGGTCGCTTGAAAAGTGTATTCAATTTTTTTTTGTAGCAAAGTGGAATTCATCAAGAACGCAGAATCAGGGTGTTAGTCTACTTAAAAAAAATTGCATTATAGGAAAGTCAAATTTCATAGATTTTCGGAACATTGTTGTTGATTTTCGGAAAAAAGGTGTTAAAATTAAGGTTATTAAATTAATAACGGAAATGGATTCCTCGAACCCAAAAACCCCCTAGATGCACATAAAGAATGATTTTTGTTAGTTTTCAACACAGCTTTTTAGCAAGTGAATCACTTTTTGAAGAAAAGAAAAAATTTGATCGAAAACACTGCTAGCTCGAAATTCATGTTAGACCTATAGTTTCTTTGTCAAAACTGCTTGAAATGACCCAAATAACCATAATCGCCATGGGTCCCTGTGAATTTTTTTGGGTCCATACAAATCCACGATATAGATATATACATTAGGGTGATTCAAAAAAAATGTCGACTAGGTCTTACCCCTGGTAAAATGGTATTTTTTTCAAAGTGAATTTTCTTTCAATTTTTGAAACTTCTTTGAAAATATTTTTACATACTCTTAAAGTTAAAGCTTTGAAGCTTCCAAAATGGTAAGCCATGTGCGATTATCTTAACTATTAAGATAATTACAGCCTCTTAAAGTTTAATAAATTTTATACGTGTTACTGTGCATGTGTGTGCTATAGTACAAAACTCACTTTGAAAAAAATACCATTTTTCCCCATACAAAATGTATGGGAAAGGGCGAAAAAAAATAGCCACCCCTAAGGGTTAAGTTAGAGCGCTATTTTTTTGCAAGGCTTATTTTCTCGTCAATACCTAAAGTTTCAGGGGGTAAGACCGAAAAAATAACCAAATTTTTTTTATTTCAATCACCCTAATATACATATATAAGTTCCGCCAAAAATAGAAAAAAGCCTATATTGAATTTAAATAATTAAAAAGATATTACAAAAAAATGGAAAAAAATGTTAAAATTCTAAAATTATGTTCCCAAGAAAATATATAAAAGAATTGTCAGAAAGAGAAAAATGTAAGTGGTATTGGGAGAGTGAAAAGTGGAAATTAGAGATAATTTTTATGATAATGTTAGTGTCCTAATACACTAAATTAAATATGTTTGACAAAATAATAATACTTATAGAAACGAAGTGAAATGAAACAAAATCGAATTAAAAATAGTGTATGTAGATGAAGCTTTAATTTTCAGCAAAGCAGCCGATTCTTGAAGGCCTTCATCGAGTTTCTGCATCTAATCATGTAAGTTCTTCTACTTTTATTAAAATTTTTCTATTATTTCCATTTTGTTTCTTTTTTTGGCGTTTCGTATGTATTCATACATCTTTTAGTAATTTATAGTGCTATCCCGCTCTCACGATCATTTGTGGGATGTAAGAGCGGTTAGAGAGAAATTAGTAAAACCCCAGTATTTTTGTCTAATTGAATACGAAAATTAATAAGGTTTTTTCTTGCGACATTTCCAATTCGATTTGAATTAAATTAATATTATTTTAAATTTTCAAATACTTCTCCACTTTCCTTATATCGCAGTGTAGGAATTTGTAGGTTAATACTTTGAATTTCACATACATAGTAGGCTTGTTATTCAAAAAAAGTTTCGATTCCATGCCGTTCCTATAAGTGTTCGGACTTAAAGTTAAAAATAGTACTTTTTTGTTATTTCGTACTAAATTAAGTATGCAATTAAATTGTCACCTTCTTATTAGTTGGTTAGTTTATTTTATTAAATAAATATGAATTTCTAAAGTTTGTACTAATGGTCTGAAATTCGTTGTTGTTGTTGTTGTTTTTATATTGGGACTTCTCGCTAACATCAGAGAAGTCATGGCTGGGTGGATTAAGAGCGGTAAGTAATATGAAGAAGAACCGCTAAGCAAAAGGCAAAGTGTTGTGTCGCTTTCACAAAAGGTTATTCTTTGATCATATTATGTGATGAGGTAAGAAATTCCCTGAACCCTTACGTGTGCGTAAATTTTTTCTTGTTAGGCCTTGGGTTTGTCTCAACTGGTGGTTTGGTCGGTCGTTTGGTCAACGAATAAGTGGCTGAAGCTCCGGGACAGCTAGACGCACACGGGCAGACGCCGACCATCTTATTCGTGCCACCAGGTAAACATGGTACAACTGCGTAACAATTGCCAACCCGAAGTAAGTATGCTTTTCAAAGGGTTCCATAACATGCACAGCGCGCTGCCATCGCGCAGCTCCAGAGGCTCAGAAAGCAAAGTACCGCAAGAGGAAACGGAGGAGTCCGACGCGGAAAGCATGTTATCCGCCACTTCATTAGGTTCTGTGAACAACTCGGAGATGGAAGATAGCCTGCTGGACGGGGAAGGCCTTGACGTCACGGTGGTAGCAGCCAATCTTGAGCGCCGCAGGGCTCCCGTTACGCCAAATGGATGTGGTCCTCATCCAAGAACCCTGGGTCATCAGCTCGGGGATATGCGGATTGGGCACTAAGGGCTTCAAGCTCATTCGACCCAGCGAGGAGGGCAAGGTCAGAACCTGTATTTTATTCAAATGTCGGCTGAACTCTTTTCTTCTACCTAGCTATACAAAAGGGGACATTACCGCTGTCAGTTTAACGGTCGGCCCTACGACGCCGAAGAACCTCCACCAGAACATTCATTCTCCGACCACCGGCACATAGAAATCGTGTTAGACTTTATTGTAGAGCAACCAATGATGAAGCGCAATCCACGCAACACCAATTGGCAGCTACAAAATGAAATATTAGCTAGAGACCTACCAGTACGACCCCCACAAGCCCCCTCATCAGTTGAGGAGCTGGAGGATCTGGTAACTACATACACTACGGCGCTCTCAAATGCCCTTGAACAAGCTTATCCGGTGCCAATCCACATTGGTCGACCTACGACCTGGACTCGCTCCGCAAAACCTGCAGGAAACAATTTAATAAGGTTAAAAACATCGGCACGAAGCCTTGATGGCTCGAATATAAAATTAAACTTAGGCCCACAAAACAGCTCTGAGGCAGGCGAAGAGAGTATCGTGAAGAAATTTCTGCACTGGCATCAAAAATTTCGACGATACGCGAGACTTAGACAAGTGCTCTCAAAAACTCAAACAGCCATAAGCTATTTGCGCAAACCTGCCGTATCCTGGACCAGCACGGAGGGGGAAACCCAAGAGTTGCTCTTGAACACGCACTTTCCAGGGAGCTTTGTTTGGAGGTAGTCAGAAATGAACTAGTATGAATACACCATAAAATGCATAGTCGAAGAACTATAATGTTGCTGAGTAGTTTGGCATTGGCTGGCTTAAAGGTAATCAGAAATGAACTAGTATGAATACACCACAAAAAGTATAGTCAATGAAATAGAATTTTCGCTGAGTAGTTTGGCATTGACTGGTTTAACGCTAATCAACAATGAAATGGTATGCATATGCCACAAAATGTTTAGTCAATGAGCTATTATGTTTGCTGACTAGTTAGGATTTTGACTGCAGGGAGTTGATCATATCAGTTGACATACTAGTTCATATTTGCATCAGAATGATACCATTTGACATACTACTCAGTCTATGCGCCTGGACATACTAATCATTATGCACACTCAGATCATACCACTTGTCATACCATATATATGCGTTAGAACAATCCCAGTTGAAATTGTAGTTCATTTATGTATCAGAATCATACCAATTCATACCAGTTCATATATGCATCATAATAATATCAGTTGACATACTAGTTCATATATGGATCAGAATCATACCATTTGACATACTAGTTCATATATGCATCAGAATCTTACCAGTTGGCATACTAGTTCATACTTACATCAGAATCATACCAATTGATATACTACTCAGTCTATGCGCCAGGACATACTATCATTATGCACACTCAGATCATACCACTTGTCATACCAGTCCACGAATTTGATATTCATTCCAGTTGGTATACTAGTCGGTCTATGCACCAGTATCATAGTCAGCCTCTACATCTGCAATATACCAGTTTATTCTTTAGAAAGCAGCGGCTATTTGTATTTACCCAAACAAGAAAAAGCATCTGTGAATTACAAGATAAAAAAGAAGCAGTTACAAGAGAAAAAGAAAAACAATTGTCCTCTTCTGCATCAGCACCATACCAATTGGTATACTAGTCAACCTCTGCATCAGCATTATATCAGTTGATATACTAGTTCATACACAGCCAAAAATGAGCTAAAGGTTCTGAGTTCGATTCTCGGTAAAGTCAACACAATTTTTTTCTATATTTTTTTAAATTATGTCGTTTATTGTATTTTTAATTTAATTATTCAATTCAACTTGCAATGGCTCCTTTCAAAGTTTTTTGAACGTAAAGCGAAGCGAAATTTTGGCAAATGCTCAACAACGAGGCGCGTATTTGTCAAAGTTTCACAACGTTTTATGTAATTGGGGCTTTAGGGTTGTATTTTTAGGTAAGGTAAATTAAGATTACTTAAGGTTAAGTTAGTCGTCCATTGCGGAGTTCCGGTCCCACATATGTAAAAAAAAAAACTAATGGCGGCGATATACCAACAGGTTATCATAACCTCTAATTAGATTTTTAGCCGAGCTTCTCTTTCCAACTTGTGGTGTGTTGCTTATGAGTTTTCCTACAAGTTGGCGGGACCTACAGTTTTTTGCCGACTCCGAATGGCACTTGCAAAGCAAATGAATTTTTTGCTGAGAAGCTTCTCATGGCAGAAATACACCCGGAGAGTTTGCCAAACTACTGCCGAGGGGCGACCCCGTTTAGAAAAATTATTTTTCTAAATCATTTTTGAAGTTACTTTTGCCGGGCATCGAACCGCCACGACTTGGTGTAGAAGGCCGAACCCTTAACCGCTACACCACGGCGGCCGTCCACATATGTATATATAGATAAAAGTAAGTCTTATTTTAACATCAAAAAGAGTTAAAGTAAGACCGCTTTCATGCTGGGCCATAAACTCGAGTTAAAGGAGCATTGTTAGAGTTAATTTATATTGCTGTTGTCAATAAACTCAAGTTTATGCCGCAACGTTAAAAAAAAAATGGCGGTTATATACCAACAGGTTGTCATAACCTCTAAGGAGATTTTTGCCGAGCTTCTCTTCCAACTTATACTGTGCTGCTTTGATTTTTTTCCTACAAGTAGGCGGGACCTACAGTTTTTTTTTTTTTAAATGACAAATCTATGACTGTTCAATCAACAGTTGAATGCAGTTACTTCAACTAAAATTACCGTTCCAACAACCAAAATTTGGTCAAATCAACCGAATTTGGTCAACTTCAGGATAACAGTACGAGATTGTTGCTTTTACCAGTGCCTTTTTTCTGTGTATATATACCAGAAATATAGCAGTTGACATACTAGATCATATAAACATCAGAGTCATATTTGTATTTACCCAAACACGAAAAAGCACATGTGAATTACAAGAGAAAAAAGAAACAAACCACAAATTTGAAATAATGTGTGCATTAGAGCGTCTCGCCTTATAGGCAAAAAAAAAGTCGGCTCCCCTCATATGAAGTGAGATATGGTGGGTAAGAACCACAACGATACGCATGAGCTCAATGAACTTTCTTGAGAAAAACCTCCTCTTTGAGACAAAAAAAATTGTATGTCGCACTGTAAAATCCGATAACAAATGCCAAAGATATGAAGAGAAATGTAATTGGGCGACATCTAGGGTTGCCAGAAAAAAATAATTTTTTTTTTATTTTGGTAATTTTTAATAGCCTTTATGTAAATATTTTAAGGTATTTTTATGAGCTCAAGGCCGTTGATTAAATAAAACACAATGTTTTTAGGTTTGTATTTTAAAAAGTATGTCGATATTCCTTTTAAATGTTTTTCAAAAACACTTCATATGAGGGGAGGTACGGCCGACTTTTTTTTTTGGTGATACGCTCTAGTGTGCGTATTACTATGTAGTACAATAGATCGTACTAATGGTCGCGGTGTAATAAGGCCTTATAATAATAATGTAGTATGAAATGGAATTTTTCTAATTAGTATTTTTTCTAAAATAGATTAGACTTTTTCTGACTACACCTATTTCAGTTTATATTCAGAAAATTTACAATTTATATTTAGAATTTCCATTTGATATTCAGAAAAATATAATTGACATTCAGAAAATTACAAATGATATATAGAAAACTTTCTGAATATAAACTGAAAGAGGTTTAGTATGATTTCAACCCGAAATTCATACATACTTGCATACTAGTACGAACCAGGATTTTTCTGACTAGTTTGAGTTCGCCCAGAAAATTATAGTTGTATACTAGTATGTTTTCTCATTAGATTGGCATTGATTAGTTTAAAGCTAATCAACAATGAACTGGAATGCATATGCCACAAAATGTTTAGTCAATGAACTAGTATGTTTGATGAGTAGTTCGGATTTTGACTGCAGGGACATAACGTTTTACATTATTTTACATTAAAATAGCCGAAATGCAACCCCAGAAATTAGTTTGTAAATAAAAATCAGCAATGAACTAGTATAAAAACACCCATGAAATATATAGTAAACGAGCTAGGTGTCTGCTGAGTAGTTTGGAATTGATTAGTTTGAAGGTAGTCAGAAATGAACTACACCTTTTTCAGTTTATATTCAGAAAATTACAAATGATATTCAGAATTTACAATTGATATTCAGAAAATTCCATTTAATATTCAGAAATTTCATTTCATATTCAGAAAATTACAATTGATATTCAGAAAATTTAAATTGATATTCAGAAATCCAAATTTATATGAAAAAATTTCAAATGCGGAGTACAAAGAGATTTTCTGAATATAAATTGTAACTTTCTGAATATCAATTGTAATTTTCTGAATATCAATTGTAATTTTCTGAATATTAATTTTAATTTTCTGAGTATCAAATGGAATTTTCTGAATATTAATTGTATTTTTCTGAATATCAAATGGAAATTCTGAATACTTATGTATTGTAATTTTCTGAATATGAAATGGAAATTCTGAATATTAGTTGGAATTTTCTGAATATCAATTGTAAATTCTGAATATCAATTGTAACTTTCTGAATATAAATTGAAAAAGGTGTAGTATGAATACACCACAAAAAGTATAGTCGAAGAACTATAATGTTGCTGAGTAGTTTGGAATTGACTGGTTCAAAGCTAATCAAAAATGAACTAGTATGAATACACCGCAAAATGCACAGTCAATGAACTCGAATTTTCGCTGAGTAGTTTGGCATTGAATGGTTTAAAGCTAATCAACAATGAACTGGAATGCATATGCCACAAAATGTTAAACAATGAACTAGTATGTTTGCTGAGTAGTTCGGATTTTGACTGCAGGGACACAACGTTTTACATTATTTTACATTAAAATAGCCGAAATGCAACCCCAGAAATTATTTTGTAAATTTTTTTAAAATATTCCTGATGAAAGCAAAAGTGCAAACTTATACCCGTCTACATATAAACTATTTACCCTTTCCATGTTGAAAAAAACATGGTCAGGGCAATTCTAAATAAAATTCCGCACGAATTTTGTTCCCACTCCTAAAAATTATTTACTAGTTTAATGACATAAATTAAATTTAAAATTCGCAATATTATGTCAATTTCCACAACAGATGATTTCCAATATTTGAAATTTTCCCTTGAGAAAAGAATTCAAGGAATTTTTGAAAAAAAAAAATACAAAATTCCTAGGTAGAAAAATTCCGGGAGATTATTTATAATTGCCCTGGGTACGAAAACCGGGCTCTTGGGAAAACTATGCTTTACAATATAGCAAAGTACAAGAGAAGTTTGAGGCAGATTCACTGAGCCGAAAAGCAGAATATTACCGTAAGTTGGTGTAAAAACACAAAGTAGATAAAAATACTTTCACGAAATATTAAGAAACTGTAAACACACATTTTAGAGAAACAAAATCGAGACCAGTCCCTCCATAATAGGATGCGCAATTAATTAAATCTAGGTTACGGCTACTTTCCCAAAAAATGTTTGATTTACTTTTTACTCCTGAATTTGTTATGGATGTCAAGAGCTATCTCATATTGGAAGGCGAGGAATAGTATGCAAAACATTTCCTCGAGTCAAAAGAACACAATAAATCAAAAGAAGTGATATATATTCACGGATCTAAGATTCCTGGAATTGTTTGATTCTGGTTAGCAAACAGTGATCGAATCGGTGCTTTCAAGGGTGGCTCCGCCGTTTTCGCTACGACTTATACAAATTTATGTGTTTATCGACTTCGCTACGACTTATGTGTGTATCGACTTCATAAATTTATTACCAAACATATTTGCTTGAATTCGAAAAGAAGGGTCTGCGGCAGAGGATACAATGCAAACAATTCCAAAGGAATAGTCTGAATGGACTTTGAGGGCATCGATAAAAAATTTAAAAACTAATTCCCGGCATTGCTACACCGTGGAAGAGATTTTGACCATTAAATGTCTGCACATCGAAACTATTTTTATTCCAAAAAATCAAGGAGATACCCCCTTATAGTCTAAGATCCCACCGCAAGATCACCACGCTCATCGAGTACACAGTAAAAAACATATATTTATATTGGTTTACAACGTGGACAAGACGTTTTGGCCATGCTGCCATTTTCAAAATAGCCGCTAATATTTTTAATTAATTTTTGAAAAACCAAATTTGGAAGCGTCACTACGCTCATCGAGTAGCCGAACAAACTAAACTGTGAAATATAGATATCCACCCAGTGAACTCAAAAAGTGATGGCAGCAATCCGGAAGTTGGCCGCAACCCGGTGGCAGCAGCGCCCAAAGAGGTGGTATTTGGAGGCGTCACTACGCTCATCGAGTAGCCGAACAAACTAAGCTGTGATCTATAGATATCCACCCAGTGAACTCAAAAAGTGATGGCAGCAATCGGGCAGTTGGCCGCAACCCAGTGGCAGCAGCGCCCAAAGAGGTGGTATTTGGAGGCGTCACTACGCTCATCGAGTAGCCGAACAAACTAATCTGTGACCTATAGATATCCACCCAGAGAACTCAAAAAGTGATGGCAGCAATAAGACAGTTGGCCGCAACCCGGTGGCAGCATCGCCCAAAGAGGTGGTTTTTGGAGTCGTCACTACGCTCATCGAGTAGCCCAACAAACTAAACTGTGAACTATAGATATCTACCCAGAGAACTCAAAAAGTGATGGCAGCAATCGTGCAGTTGCCCGCAAACCGGTGGCAGCAGCGCCCAAAGAGGTGGGGTTTCCCTCGTTTTTTGGCTCATAACTTAAACTTATCAGTTATATATTTATAGAATGAATACTTACCATTTCCCTTACGTAATTAAGCATGGCTTTCTATAAAAGAAGACGCAAGTAATGGTTGCCATAATGAAAGACTAAAATAATAAAATAACTCCATACATAAATTAAACATACTTTTTATGAAGACACTATTAATACTACTTGTTGCAAACTACTTCTAACATTTCAAAAATTAATGCGGGTTATCTTTGTTAATTCGATGTGGCGAAATGCTACTGAATCTAACTGCATTGAGTTCAGCGCGGAGGGAAATGGTTGGATATTAGGCGGTTTTCTTACACCAATAGGGTTCCAAGGAGATGTAGCGCCAGCCCAGGTTGAAAGAAATAAATAACTATGCTGCAGAAGAAGATAATTTTGATGTTTGCGACAATGAAAGCGACAGCGATGACAGTTATTCAGATTTTCAATACATTTAATTAACATGTAATATTCATGTATACTTGTTTTATTATTATAATATATGTATTTATTTACATACATATGTGTTTCATTTGAATTGTTGGAGAATTTTTGAGTACTCAGTTTTGCAGTGCATCAAATTTTAGTATAGTAATGTGCAAGTTAAAAGTAACGCAACATTTTTGCGTTAATTTTCATTTTTTTCGTCGAGGGTGTTCAGTACTTTTCGATCTTTTGGGGCTGGCAACCTTTACCTGCGTCCTCTTTTATAGGAAGCCATGCTTTATTACGTAAGGGAAATGGTAAGTATTCATTTGATAAATATATAACTGATAAGTCTAAGTTATGAGCCGAAAACGCGTGAAAATGCCACCTCTTTGGGCGCTGCTGCCACCGGGTTGCGGCAAACTGCACGATTGCTGCCATAACTTTCTGAGTTCACTGGGTGGATATCTTTAGTTCACAATTTAGGCTGCTCGGCTACTCGATGAGCGAAGTGACGCCTCCAAATACCACCTCTTTGGGCGATGCTGCCACCGTGTTGCGGCCAACTGCCCGATTGCTGCCATCACTTTTTGAGTTCACTGGGTGAATATCTATTGTTCACAGTTTAGTTTGTTCGGCTACTCGATGAGCGTACTGACGCCTCCAAATACCACCTCTTTGGGCGCTGCTGCCACCGGGTTGCGGCCAATTGCGCGATTGCTGCCATAAGTTTTTGAGGTCACTGGGTGGATATCTATAGATCACAGCTTAGTTTGTTCGGCTACTCGATGAGCGTAGTGCCACCTCCAAATACCACTTCTTTGGGCGCTGCTGCCACCGGGTTGCGGCCAATTGCGCGATTGTTGCCATCACTTTTTAAGTTCACTGCGTGGATATCTATATTTCACAGTTTAGTTTGTTCGGCTACTCGATGAGCGTAGCGACGCTTCCTAATTTGGTTTTTCAAAAATTAATTAAAAATATTAGCGGCCATTTTGAAAATGGCAGCATGGCCAAAACGTCTTGTTACCGTGTACTCCATGAGTGTAGCGATCTTGCGGTGGGTTCTCGTGCTATTGGGTTTTTACATAAAATTTTGTTTTTGTAAACTCAAGCCTACTTCGTATTTGTTCTCACAAGTGTTATTCATATTTCATTCCGCATACGTTAGATAAAAATTAATTTTTTTATTTGATTGATCTTTTATTCAAGTGACCCAACTCTGATTAGTATGGATTTTTTCAAAATAGCTTCTGTTACAATTATTTTTTATATATGTAAGGCTGTATATTGGCCACTCCCCCGACCAAAGGATGTCAGAAGAATGCTTTCAACACCAACAATATCTACTATACGTTTTTAATAAAGACTAGATAATATAATTTCAGGTACGGAGCCATATAAAAGTTTCTTCAGTGATCAACGTTGGATGGAACTTGTATTGAACTTTCGGAATGAAAATTATCGTTTGTTTCAATTATCAACTCAATCGTTATTGAACATGGCCATACAAGTAAGCCTTTAAGAAGCACAACTTTGAAAAGTAATAAAACTTTGTTTATTTAGTCTGGACTATCAGCATTAAAAACTCCACAATGTTATTCTCAAAACTGTAAAAATGTCCATTGCCCTGTTTGCCAAGAGGATTTAAATAAAATAGCGCGAAATTTACCATATTCCCATTGTGTACAGAGTCGGCTTATTTGCAGGTAAGATTAATAAGAACGTTCACCTATTTGAATATTAGTGTAACTTTTCTTTTTCGTATCATATAACGACGCGAACACTAGTTTTCGCTGTCAAATTAATAATTTGCTTCTGAGCCGAGTTTTCTGAAATAACCTTATTTATTTCTGATATTTTTTTAACAATGGCGTCATGTAAAATTCGATCATTGTAAAGTGGATATTTGTGCTGCTTTGTACATACATGTCCCTGTGCGCCAAACGGCTGATAGGCATGTCAAGGTGGTTGGAAGGGTATAATAAGAGAATGAAAAATGTAGAAAATTTCATGGACTATTTGACCGAATAATTTTCCTTATTATTCTTTTTTGTTATTAACGAACAAACTGTACAGGGTAACTGAAATGACCTTGTGAAGGTTGGACACCTTGCCGGGGTACGAGGGCACTACATCGCGCGATGACAAAGATCTACCCCGTACGTTTGCAGCCGGGGGAAAATCGTAGCCTCCTCAGAGGAGTGCTGTGGTCTTATTGCGGCATCGCGCTCTGCCATGGCGGACGAACAAGATTAAAAAAACACAAAACGTAAAACAATCAACAACTTCGTTTACTCCACAGTGGAGGAGAACTATCGATAGCGATGGCAACTACGGGTCGGTCAACCCCCGAATTTCTATCAAGTAAGGTTGACAAAGGGAGCGACAGCGATGGCATTTACGGGTCTGAACCCCTCCCAAGAGACGCTTTCGCCGAATGCCAGAAAAACGGTGGAGATAACCAAAGCTCTGATATCGAATTTCCAAGGCACGAACCGATTAAAATAAAGTTCCGGTTTCGGTTACGGTTTTGTAACGGGTTTCGGTTCCGGTTTCGTTCTTCAATATTAGGTTACGGTATCGTTCCGGTTTCGGTTTCCAAATAAAAACAACAACACAAAAAAATTGTGCTACTACAAAACTCAAATATGTACCTAAATGCAAAATAAGTGTGAATTTTTATAACTTTACTCCGGTGGTGATGATGAATTTTCTCCAATGTATAGTAATAAATATAACTTCCGCTATTTATGGAAAAAAATTTCCTTCAAAATAAGTTTAAAAAATTAACTCTACTTTTTCTATTAGTAAAATGTAAAAATGGAACGTATGAGTGATGCTTTCTGAGACGGCCACTAAACATTTGTTTTTCAGATGTCGTGAATTTTTTTCGATTACTTGATTCGCCTATAGTTTAATTCTTTTGGAATTTTGATATTGAGGTCAAAAAGTGTCTTGCTTAACCATTAAGTTATTCAGGGTAGCCTCTTTTAAAATATGTGTCCACAAAAAAATTCAAAACCGTTTAGAACCGGTTCCGGCTTTTGAAACGGTTTCGGTTTTGGTTTTGAAAAATGAATCGGTTTTAATCGTTGCGGTTCAGTCCTTGCGAATTTCCAAAGAACTTATGTGGCAAAGAAGGTAAAAGGAAGTCCCTTCAAACGCACGCCAGAGATCGGACGTGGAGTTAATACACCATCCAGCTTTGTTGAAGTAACCAAGGACAGGATCCTTATAGGCACCCTTGACCGAGGTTATGACCGTGGAGCATCCCTAAAGACCGGTGGCAGTACGTCCGGACGAACTCAGTAACGCCCTTATCGACGTTATTTTGGAGTCTCCGGGTGGTACGGCGCGAGGCACTGATGCGGGTTGGCACCAGGGTCAGAATAAAGTATTCGCGTGCGCGGATGCAAGAACTGTTGCACTGTACAAGGCAGAGGACTGTGTGTAGTCTAGCCAGGCGCAAGAATCGAGATGGTCGACTGCAAGGACATTCCGGCTCCTCCCATCCCTGCGGAACCTGAGAGAATTCTAATTATGTGCAGCGCCCTGCCATTTCGGCTGCTTCGGAGGACTCGGACATCGAAACACCGGCAGAAGAAGCCGAAGTGTTCGACATGGAAAGTATGGTATCCGCCAAGGTGCGAAGATGCTGCTAACAAATCGGCGATAGAAGACAGCCTGTTGGACGGGGAAGGCCTGGACGTCACGGTGTTGGCAGCTAATCCTGAGCGCACTTATGTTGATGCTGACTCAGACAGTAGGGTTTCCGCAGCGCCAAATCTGAACAACTCGTCGTTGATTGACAGCCTCCGGGATCGGTGGCAGGGAAGTCTGAGCGCTCTCATGTTGGTGATGCTTCAGATAAACCTGCACAAAACTAAAGCAGGGTCAATAGCTCAAATATTTGCGGATTAGGGACTAAGGGTTTCCAGCTCATCCGAGCGAACGAGGAGGACTCTGCTTCTAATCAGTATTATGCTTAAGTCTGGGCTGAACACCTTTCTCTTACCTAACTATACCAATGGTGACGTTACAGCTGACGATGGCGTTGGTATATATGCCCTACGACGCCCTTACAAAGGAGGGTGAAATATCTGGTGGCGACTTTTTGCACGGGTCATTTTCTTATCAGAACTGATGCGTATGCTGTTGTTGTTGTTGTTGTAGCGAGGTGTAGCCCTGCCTAAATGTCAGACAGGGTCACCCCGAGTGTATTACTCTTGGCCGGGTCGATATAAGAAAACGGCCCGGGTCGTTTCGGCACGATGGGTACAGCACAAGTACTGGTACCGTTCTCGTAGAACCGGCAATACAAGAAACTAGCCGTGTAGGCTATGTAGGTCATTTACCGTTACCCAGGGTGCACCAACTGGGAGGCGACCTACTTTTACACCCCTCATGCTCATCACGTCCAGGGGGGAAGCTCCGATATCAATGATGTTGTGTTGTTGTAACGAGGTGGAGCCCTGCCTTATCCTAAATTGCCATCAATGTCTTCTAACCGGAGTCCTAGGAAACTAGCAGTTTCTACAGCGTTGGACCAAAGGAAGATGGGTGTTATAAGAGTGGACTCCGCAGAGCAAGTGAATAGGTTTTTGGTATTATGGGGGGACGAGCCGCATGGCGGATATTCATTCGGCACCTCTGGGTTCAGTCTGGATAAGTTGGAGTTTAATCTACTCCAATATCAAGAGCCTAATTTGAGCCAAAGTAACCCTTGTCTCTCCAGGAAGATGACGGCGTTCACCGGACAAAACGGCATTCACCGGACAGAGCGCAACCTGGTGGTCAACAGACGTATCATGGTTGTGCTTCAGGGCCCGCCTATGCACCTCTGGATTAAACGGCGTTGTTGCAAGGTGCCGGATCTCATCAAAGTATTAACGTAGAAGTGTCCTCACGGTCCTAGGAGGCGGTGTTAGCTCGAACAGCTGCCTATTAGAATGCAGAGGTTTGCAGCAATTTATCAGGTAGTGCTTGCTAAGCATTTGATTGTGCTCATTAACCGGGGGCATTCCCGCCTCATGATGTAAGTGGGGTATAGGAGACATGAGGACACACCTCGTAGCGGTTTTAAGTGCGGTGTTTTGGCAGGCCTGCAGCTGACTCCAATGAACGTTTAGAAGCCGCGGCGACCATATCGGCGACGCATAGTTCAGGATCGGCCGACCAATTGCCTTATAAGTATCTAACAACGTTTCTTTGTCTTTACCCCAAGTGTTGCCGGCTAGCGACTTGAGAATTTTGTTGCGGCTTCGTATTTTACAGACAATTGCTGCTGAATGGGCAGCGAAAGTGTGCATGGTGTCGAAAGTCACTCCTAAGATTTTGGGGTGGGCGACAGTAGGTAGTTTGTGATCACCTACGTAGATTTCTAACTTCATGCTTACTTGCGTTGTCCAAGTCGTGAATAGTGTCGCCGAGGACTTTTTTTTGGCGACAATGTCAAGTTCCGAACGGTGAAGAGTGGGGAGATAACCATTGATTTTTGAGCACAGCTCATCGACGGAACTGCCTGTTGCCAAAATCGTGCAGTCGTCTGCTTAAGAAAAAATCGTAACTTCCTTTGTTGGAGGAGGGAGCTTCGAAATGTAGAAGTTAAACAATAACGGGGAGAGGACACCTGAGATATCCCTTGTTTAATCTTCCTGGGTTTGGATTCTTTGTTCCTGAAAATAACAGACGATTGACGACCACTCAGATAATTGGCGGACCAACGCTTAAGACAGGGGGAGTGATGAGCCTTCCAAATCGGAAACTAGCTGCGCATGATTAACTGACATAGATCAAGGGCAACTAGAACCGTCCTGTCGTTAGGTCTTTTCTGGTTATCTGAGTGTTAATGGCATTGAGAGCAGATGTTGTGCTCCTTGCTTTCCTGAAGTCATGTTGGTGATCGGCTAACCGCCTCTAGTGTCTTCACTACTGGCGAGAGGAGTGATATCGGGCGATATGACTCCCCAACGTTAGCTGGCTTGACAGGCTTTAGTAGTGGGACCACAGTTGCCTGCTTCCATTTATCGGGTATGACAGAAGCTGTCAAGGGCAAATTGAAGACGACCGTGAGGTACCTAACTCCTCCTGCACCGATGTGTTTGAGCTGCACCATGGCTATGCCATCGGGAAATTTTTGGCTTTCCCGATGGCCTCTTGAACCTCTGTAGCGGTGATGGGAACGAGGACAAAGTTTTGTGTTTGTGCGCACGCCTGAAAGTTCCAGGCATTGTCCTGTCCTGTGCAGGATGAGGGACATACTGCCTGCAAAAAGCCTGTGCAGATCGCTGAATGTCTTGTCACCGAAGGCGAAATAACGGCGTTTTTTGAAGTGCTTCGGAAAACTTCATTTCTTGTCACATATTGGAAAGTCCTATATATTCTGAAAGAGGAGTAAAACCTCTATCACCTCCATGTTTTACTTTTAAAATATCTCTCCACGGACTCTTGTGAAATGCAAAAAAAAAGTGGTAAAAATGCAGTTTTTTAGTCGAAATGGTCAAAGAAAGAGACGAAACCAGTATTTTGGCAATGGACTTAAATTAAGAAAAGCTTGCAGATTATTACTAAAAAAAACTTAGAGGATGTAACTTGCCCCGTTCCTGTGTGAAGAAGGAGTCCAGCCCCCTCTTAAAAAACCTGTGAGTGAACTAAACAAATTTTCTGAGTAAGAATGTATGTATGTATGTTAAAGTGGCTGCCTCCGCAGTCCAGGCGGAGGCTCACGTGGGCCTTAGTTTGGTCCGTTGTGATACCACGAAAATAGCCCTAATTTCCCTTTCTGTAGATCGACCTAACCCAGCAGAACGGTCGCATCCCCCAAAAAGTTTTGTAAGAAACCTTCTGAGATACGACCGCTCCGCTGGGACGGGTCGAAGCAGGAGGCCCCAAAACACATAAAAACCTTGAAGGATCCGTCCGTCCGTCCCCCCATACAAAGTACAACGTATACGTTGCAACTCAATATAGTGATGACAGACAGACGGATCCCCCAAGGTTCCATGTATTTAGGGCCGGAGTTCACACACCCATGAAGCTAAACCAGCGCGTTTGTCTGATGTAGCGCAGAATATCATCTATATTTGCAGATTCTAGCACGGCGAGGCATCCAAAGGAGTGTTTGGGGAGACATCGGTACCTGGTTTTCGACAGAGCGGGACAGTGGCATAGATAGTGTTCTACACTTTCTATCTCCTTCTCGTCCCTGCAGCTGCGGCAGAAGTCATTTGTATACAGGCCCATGAGAGCGCCATGGGTTCCCATAAGACAGTGTCCAGTAAGAAGGCCCACTAGTGGGCTAATGAATAGGCGAATCAGATGAATTACCGATTGCGACCTTTTTTCGTTAAGTTTGGGCCAAATTTGCCTGGACGTTCTGCAAGTCGGCTCCATGGCCCATCTTGCGTCGGCTTGTTCTTTGAACCGGGAACGCAGCCAGTGCTTGCATGTATTTAGAGGGGGGCTCACCCAGCTGCCGGAGGTGATTGTATGTAGACAAGTGCCCTTCCTTGCTAGCTCATCGGCAGCGCAGTTACCCGATACAAAACTATGGCCTGGGACCCATGTTATACTCAGGCTGCACTTATCGGCTATTTAGAGCTTCCCTGCACTTAATCGCCACTAGTGACGGCGTCTTACTACTTTGCAGGGATTTTATGGCAGCTTGGCTGTCGGAAAAGATGGAGATAGAGTAAGTCACTGGCAGGTTAGTCAGATAGCGAGCAGCTTCCCAGATAGCTATAAGCTAAGCCTGAAAGACACTGCAGTGGTCTGGAAGGCGTAAGCTCATATTAATGTCGAGCTTACTTGAGAAGATTCCACTGCCAACTTTGTTGTCTAGTTTAGAGCCGTCCGTGAAAACGGAGATTTCTTGACTTCCCGGTTCCGCGCATTTTTTCCCACTCGCGCCTCTCTGGGATCCACGTTTCAAACTTGTTATCCCAGCAAGGCAGTGGTATTGCGTGGTCCAGCTTTAAGTAAGAGTTGGGGAGTTGCTTTAGGATTTGGGTATGCCCAAACCTGCAGTCCCTCCAGGGTTCTAGTGCGTTGAGCCTAGCTTCGTTGGAACTGGCAGTAAATTTCCCATACAGGTCAGTGGGAAGAAGAAACAGTATGGTTTCAAGAGCCTTGGTGGGAGTGGAGGGGAGGGCACCGCTAATAAGCATTGCTGCCATCCGTTGCACCTTTGTGGCTTTGGTTTTGTTAGATTCGATCTCGAGAGCCGGCCACCATATGGTGACAGCGTAGAAAAGAATAGGTCGCACCACTGCCGTGTAGATCCAGTGGACAATGTGGGGCTGAAGACCCCACTTTTTTCCGATTGCCGACCTACAGGCGTAGAACGCCATTGTGGCCTTGTTGTTGTTGTTGTTGTTGTTGTTGATAACAATGCATTGCCCTGTCTAGAGTGTATGATCATTCCGAAGATCTTCATCAAGCTCTTCTAAGGGGAGTCAAAGGAAACGTGCAGTTTCAACAGGGTTTGTCCAGAGGGACAGAGGGGTTAGAAGAGTAGGTTCAGATGAACAATTGAAGAGATGTAGAGTATCATGGGGGGTCCTACTACATGCAGGGCATGTATTTAAGATTGTATCATTAAGTCTGGATAAGTAGGAGTTTAACCTTACACTATATCCAGACCTAAGCTGTGCCAAGGTCACTCTTGTCTCCCTTGGTAAGGTGCGTTCTTCTTCAGCAATATCCGGTGGAGGACTGTTCAGAACGGGATTCACATGTAGAGATCCGACAAAAGTGTCTACCGACTCGGTGTGGATGTCGGTTAGAGCCCGCTTATGATTCTGCAGATCAAACGGCAAGGTAATATGATGCCGGATCTCATCATAGTGCTTACGGAGATGTCTCCTTATGTCTCTCGGGGGCGGATCTATGTCCAAAAGATGACGGTTTGGATGTGCTGGCTTGTGGCAGTTCAGAAGGAATTGCCTGCTCAGCATTTCCGCATGCTCTTTTACATTGAGCAGTTTTGCCTCCTGATGGAGGTGAGACTCGGAAGACATGAGGAGACATCCCGTATCAGTTCTGATGGCAGTATTTTGGCAGACTTGTAACTTCGTCCAGTTGGTGTTATGTACATTAGGCGACCATATGGGCGCAGCATAGTCAAAGACTGGTCGGCCAATGGCCTTATATGTAGTCAGCAACGTTTCTTTGTCTTTTCCCCAAGTACTGCCGGCAAGTGACTTGAGGATCTTGTTGCGACCACGTACCTTTGAGACCATTGCAGACACATGACCAGCAAATGAGAAAGTATTATCCAGTGTCATCCCTAATAACTTTGGGTGGCTGACAGTTGGTAGCTTAGTGCCATCAACGAAAATGTCTAATTCATTTCTCACCTGGTGCGTCCATGTCGTAAAAAGCGTCGCCGTTGATTTTGTCGGAGATATTGTCAGATCTCGCTCAGTGAAAAACCTGGAAAGGTCGCAGAGGTAACCATTGATTCTCGTACAGAGTTCATCAGTATAGGGGCCCTTCCCCGTCGCCATTATTGTACAGTCGTCGGCATATGAAACGACGGAGACGCCCTCTGGTGGTGGGGGCATCTTCGATAGATAGAAATTAAACAGTGTCGGGGATAGGACACCACCCTGTGGCACCCCCTGTCTAATACGTCTAGGTTTTGATTTTGCGTTTCTAAAGTTAACCGACGCCTGCCGTCCACTCAAATAATTAGCGGTCCATCTCTTTAAACCATCAGGTATCTGTGTCTCAAACAGATCTTCTATGAGAGTGGCATGGTTGACTGTGTCAAAAGCTTTCGACAGGTCAAGTGCCACTAACACAGTCCTGTGATTTGGTTGGTTTTGATTTAGGCCGCTATTTATTTGAGTTGTAATGGCATTGAGTGCGGTGGTGGTGCTGTGCAGCTTACGGAAGCCATGTTGATGACTAGCCAGGTGCAAATTTGCAGTATAATACGGGAGCAAAATGGACTCTACCGCCTTCACTACCGGTGTCAAAAGTGATATAGGACGATATGAATCGCCAATGTTTGCCGGTTTTCTAGGTTTTAGTAATGGAACCACTCTCGCCTTTTTCCATATTTCAGGAATGACGAGAGTGTTCAGTGAAATACTGAATAGAGCCGCTAAGTATTTGTGTCCCTCCTGGCCTAGATGTTTCAGCATCTTCATGGCAATGCCGTCGGGGCCGATGGATTTTGAGGGCTTAGCCTGTCCGATGGCTTCCTTGACCTCTGAGGCAGTGATGACAATGGGCGTATTTTGGTTTTTATATTTACGCGCCTGTCGCATGGTTCTACGTTTAGCTCTATCGGGCTTGTGGCCTTCCTGGAGCGTTCCTCCATATTACGCCTCCAATCCAGCCTCTTGTCAAGAATTACGCCAAGGTATTTAAACTCGGGCGATGGGGCGGTGAAATCTGGTATATTGCGTCTGCGGGTGAAGAGCACCATCTCAGTTTTTTCACTGCTGATGCTGAGTCCACATTCCTCAGACCAGTTTTTTGTTAGATTCAGCGCATTTTGCAAGAGTTCGCTAAGCACCGAAGGATGCTTGCCAGTAGCCGTCAGGGTTATGTCGTCTGCATAGGCAATGACCTGGCAGCCGGTTTGCTTTAGTCTAGATAAAAGAGTGTTCACCGTCAGGTTCCAAAGTAGAGGAGAGAGAACACCCCCTTGGGGGGTTCCTCTGTTGGCATACGCTGTAAGTGAAGAATTGCCCATTTCGGAAATAATGGTTCTTCTTTGGAGAAGGAGTTCAACGAACTTCACTAGAGGCTCTTCCACTCCCAGCAAACGCAGGGAGTTCGTTACCGCTGTTGAAAGAACGTTGTTAAAAGCCCCTTCTATGTCAAGAAAAATGCGGAGCGTAAACTCCTTGAAAGCAAGTCCCTTCTCTATCCCAGAGGTGAGAGCGTGTAGAGCCGTCTCTACGGACTTGCCTTTGGAGTAGGCTTGCTGGCTGTTGGAGATTAGTCCTGGATTTGCCGTTCGCCTAATGTAGGCATCTAGCAATCTTTCTAGAATTTTTAGGAGGACAGAGGTCAGACTTATAGGTCTGAGATCCTTTGGGTTATTGCAGGATGTCCTGCCTCCTTTCGGTATAAAGACTACCTTTGCCTTGGTCCATTCCGTGGGGATATAGGCCAGGTTGAGGCATGCCTTGTAGATTTGAGTTAGCAGCGGACTTATAAGATCGCTCGCTGCTTGTAGTTTGGCGGGGAATATACCATCTAGTCCCGGAGATTTGAAGGGTTTGAAGGACCTGATTGCCCAGTTAACTCCTTTTTTGCTGACTACAAGGGCCGCGACGGCCTTGGGTTAGATTGCGAGTTCGAGGGTAGCTATGGTTGAGAGGTGCAGCCCGGAAAGTGGGCCGTGACCAAGGTATCCAGGATTTCGGCACTAGATGAGGCCCATTCTCCAACAGTTGAGAGGAGTATGGTTTTTTGAGAGGACCTTACGTAGGCGATTTGCCTCCGAGACTTCCTCAATATTGTTTGTGAAGTTTTTCCAGGATTCCCTTTTGGCTCTCCTGGTTAACTTCTTAAAAGATTTTAAGGCGTCCCTGTAGGGGGACCAGATCCCTGTCTGTTTTGCCTGATTAAAGAGTTTTCTGCTGTTCTTCCTTTGCTCGGAGATTTCAGGGGTCCACCAGTACGGTTTCTTTCTACCACGTTTTTTAATCTCCGGGCAGGCTGCTATGAAGGCAGCGTTACAAGAATTTCTGAGTAAGAAGGTTTTTAGAGAATCTTCGGTAGAATCTTTACCTACTCTTAGAATTTTTATATTAAGCTTAGTTCTCCCACAATACGCGTTTAAAGCTCAAATGACCTTTTTTTGGACCTCTGTAAGTCTGCCACAAAACTAAACCGATTAAAAAAATGCAAACGGGGCTCTGTTAACAAAAAAAAAAATTACACTGTGTAACAAATTCATAAAATTTGAGAATTTTTTTCGCGGCTTGTGCGAATTGTAGGCCTTACCAAGCTCACAAAAACCGCATAATCAAAAGTTTGAATTCCCCTCATAATTTCGATTAAGGGTCAAAACCCGTTTTTCGTAGGATGCAGGTTCATAATCAGTGTTGCCGTTGGGGACCCTAACGGGTCAATTTGATTGTTGTTGTTGTTGTAGCGAGGTGTAGCCCTGCCTAAATGTCAGACAGGGTCACCCCGAGTGTATTGCTCTTGGCCGGGTCGATATAAGAAAACGGCCCGGGTCGTTTCGGCACGATGGGTACAGCACAAGTACTGGTACCGTTCTCGTAGAACCGGCAATACAAGAAACAAGGGTCAATTTGATCCTTTTTTAGAGCCTGGATCCCGGACTCTACTTTTTCAAAGTAATTTTTCAAGAGTAATTTTTGAACCTATTTTGATATGTATGACCCTTTTGACCCATTTTCACTTTCTAACTGCAATGAAATGCATTTTTATCTTTTTTGTTGAAAACAAAAAAAATCTCCTTGTTCCTTTTTACTCTTACATCGGGAACTCTTGCCGATTTCCAAATGTCATTCCTAACTGAAGTCTTACTACTGGCAATGCTGTATCATGTGACTGCTCGTCATATGTATTAATACATTAGGGTGATCCAAAAAAAATTAGTTTTCTTGTTTCTTACCTACTAAAAAGTAGTAATTTATGAGTAAATAAGCCTTGCAAAAAGTTAGCTGCTACTTAAGCCTCAATTACATTAAACTTTATTTTGACTTTACCTCGGACTTTGACTTTAACAGATAAGTTCAATATACGTGTTTCAGCGGAACATGGGAAATAGAAAACCTCAAAGTTAAAGCAAGGTTGCAATTTGGCAGACTAAAATTTTGCTTGCTTTGCTTGCTTTGACAATCAGATGTTGATAACTTTGCTTTAATTTAAGAATTAAAATTTGGAGGAAATAATAGTTAATTCATTTTTGCTCTATTAAATTAAAAATTCTGGGCAGCAGCGGCAGCGGCTGTGCGCCTAAGGGAAACGTCTGGCTGGGGCGCAAGCACAACTAGACACTCCAGTATTCTGGGATCTTACAGTTTTCTCCCTCTGAGCACAGATGTGCGGCCACAACAGTCGGAGACAGCTGCTTCAAAACAAACATTCCCAGCAGGGAGGAATTGGAGGGGATGGCTCACTGCCCCGCTACTAAAAAATTTCTGTTTATACTGACGGCTCGAAGCTACACGGCAGAGTTGGAGGAGGGATTTATTCAAGGAATCTGGAACTTGGGCTCTCCTTCAGACTCCTGATCATTGCAGCGTCTTCCAGGCTGAAGTCTCAGCGATCTTGGATGCCGCGATTTGGATAAGTAAACGCGCTATCGGCGAGGACATCGTTATTTTCAGCGAAAGCCAGGCGGCCATCAAAGCTCTTGGCTCTTATTCGTTCAGCTCTGAACTGACGCTCAGCTGTCGTCGATCTCTTCAAGAGATGGCCCAACAGAACCGCGTGAACCTCATATGGGTCCCGGGACACAGCGACATTGAGGGAAACTGTAAGGCAGACGAACTTGCCAGGCAGGGTACGACCAAGCCGGTTCTTCGGGATAAAGAGCGCTTATGTATGCCGTTTGCCACATGCAAGCTAATGCTGAAGGAGTACACACTCCGTCAAGCCAACGAAAGGTGGCAACAATGCCCAGGGTGCCGGACATCCAAAAAACCTGGCCAAAATGGGATCATAAAATATCTAGAGACATTCACGCCCTAAGAAGGAGAGAAATCTCCATATTAATAGGCGTTTTAACTGGGCACTGCCTTATTGGTAGGCACGCAGAAAGGCTAGGTGTGCCCTACCGGCGATGCTGTAGGAGCTGCAAAGAAGATGAGGAAGAGGAAACGGTGAAGCACCTCATCTGCAGCTGCCCGGCTTTAAGCGGCGCGAGAACGCGGTTTTTGGGAGTTCCCTTCCTGGATAGCCTAAGCCAGATCGCGGAACTGGACTAAAAGACTTGATGGCCTTCATAAAGTCATCTAAGTGGTTCGAGGAGGAGTAACGGTGTCGGTTTAGGATTGTCAGTCCATGCATTCTGCTATGTGGAACATCCCAACAGCTCAGGGATTTTCAATATGGCCGGGTCCCGGGACTGACTTTCCTAGTGTTGGTGGTATCACAACGGGCCTTTCAAAACTGGCCTAAGTGTGCATCTGCCGCAGCCACTTGAACTTTAACTAACCTTATTAATAAATTTACCAAAAGAGAAGCGTCAAAGCTTTCATTGTAGAATACCTCTAAAGTTGAGCGCAAAGTTTTGAGGTTGCAGATGTCAGGCGATATTAACAAAGCTTTATGTAATTAACACTTTATCCCTTGGGGATCGCTTTTTCGCCCTTTCCCATAATATTTTTATAGGAAAAAAATGTATTCTTTTCAAAGGAATTTTCTTAACATTTTCAAATCCTTTCCCAAAAAAACTTTACATATCCTTAAAGTGAAGGTTTTTAAGTCTAAAAAACTTATTACAGTATATGATTATCTTTACTATTAAACTAAAATTTTTATATTTTGTATGTGTTACTTGGAACATCAAAAAAAATGGGAAAGGCTTATGTAAATGTGGTCCTATCTAAAAAAAGAGGGGACAATTTTTTCTGCTGGGACCCTTTTTTGACCCTTTTTTTGAAATTTTTCAGCGGCAACACTGTTCATAATCACCCAGAAAGCACAAAACTTAAGCTTTTCCAATATTTTCATCTAAGTTTTGCTATTTAAGCTAGATACAAGAATTTGTGTTGGACCTTTTGGGTGATATGAACCTATGAATCCTATGAAAAACGGGTTTGTTTTTGTTACCTTGGTAAGGCCTACAATTCATAGAAGCCATAAAATAAATTTTTTAAGTTTACAAATTTGTTACACAGTGTAATTTTTTTAACCTTTGCCCAAGTGGGATTTACATATCGACATGCCATACGAAAACTAACACTACAATTTGGTGTCTGAAGAAAACTAACACTTTTATTTTGTGTCTGACGAAAAAAAACACTTTCAATTTGTGTCTGACGAAAACTAACACTAATTTTGTGTCTGACGAAAAGTAACAGTTTCATTTTTTCTCTGAAGAAAATGTACTAGCCGAAAGTGTTAGTTTTCGTCATACACAAAATAAAAGTGTTAATCTTCTTACAGAATTTGAAAATTGTTAGTTTTCGTATGGCACGTCGAAATGTAAACATTTCAATGTTAAAATTGCTGTAACTTCCACAATTTAAGTCCGATTCTGAGGCCAACTTTTGTGGCTTTATCGACAACAAAAACAAAAATTTAAAAAAGTTTATATTTTTGCATATTGATAGGAATTTTTTCGTTTTTTCTTCACAACCCAGTGTGGCCGTAATTGGTACTTTCGTACCAAATCTGGTACTGTGGAAATGATTTGGTACGTTGGTACCTTGTTCTTGATTTTGGTACTTTTTCCTCTAAAAGCCAGTTTGGGGAAATTAAATTTTTTCCATATGTCCAAATATCAATTTTCCTCTTGACTGAACCCACAAATTTCATTTTGGCTCAAAGGTGAAAAATTTCGTTTTGGCTCAAAGGTGAAAAATTTAAGTAGATAGCAGATGGAAGTTTTTAAATATACTCCTTAAAATTATACTTCCTCACTTCGAGCATGGACGGAAACTACTGTAGCCATCAATAGCTTACAAATAGTATAGATACCGTAGCTCTGACTCAAATTTTGGCTAATGTTGTGAATACTTTCAACGAAAAATTTTCCAATAAAGAAACCAGTATGAGTTTTTTGAGAAATAAACGCGTTGCGTTCTACAGAATCACAAATAATGGTTCAATTTTCGATGTTTTGGACAGCATATGGCCAAGTGCGCCAGAAACTAAACGAAAAATTTTTTTGTTTGAATTTTGGGTGCTTTTGATTGCTTTGGGGTTAAACACATGCAAAAGAATCCTATGCTCGAAGACAACGCGCAACGTTTTACTTTCTTCGAAAATATACGATAGTTTCTGCGGTGTTTCTAAATGAACAAAATTTTTAAAATTTACATTATCTAACAAAAAAGTACCTTGCATTTCAGTAATATTTTTTCTAACGCTCTATTTACCTTTTTCAGACGGATTTAGGTTAATTGAAAGTAATTTGATAAAATATTTCGAGGAGAAAAATGTTGTAAGCATTTTGGGTCACAGTGAATTCGACCGCATTTTTTCATGTAACGTAACAGTCCAAAATTCAATATAGTTTTTTTGTGCAAAATCTAGCTCGTTAACAAACCAGAAAAAATAAATTTTCTTCGAGCATTCCCAGTCTATTTTTCAAATCATCATCATTTATTGGCGCTTAACCGACTAAGCGATTTTGGCCTTCTGTGCTGGAGCTTCTTTGTCCATTCGCATGACATGACCAAGCCAGCGGAGCCTTTGGGCTTTAATTCGCTGGACTATGGTCAAGTCTGCGTAAAGCTCGTACAGCTCATCGTTAAATTTCCTTCGATCCTCGCCGTTGGCATCACGGGAAGGACCATAAATCTTCCGGAGAACTTTTCTCTCAAATACTCCAAGGGCCATCTCATCTTCTCTTGGCATTGTCCATGAATCTGAGCCATACATCAGGACAGGTATGATGAGAGACTTATAGAGCGTGATCTTTGTTCTTCGAGAGAGGACTTTACTTCTCAATTGCCTACTCAGTCCAAAGTAGCACTTGTGGGCAACAGTGATTCTCCGTTGGATTTCTAGACTGATATTATTTTTGGTGTTAATACTGGTTCCCAAATAGACGAAGTCCCTCACAGTTTCAAATTTGTACCTATCAACAGTGACATGGCTGCCAAGGCGCAGGTGCGCCGATTCTTTCTTTGATGACAGCAAATACTTCGTCTTGTCCTCGTTGACCGGGTCTTTCGCTTCCTTATCCAGTCCAGAGAAGGCAGCGCTTACGGCGCGGTTGTTAAGGCCAATGATATCAATATCATCGGCATACGCCAGCAATTTCACGCTCTTGTGATAGATTGTATCGTTGCGGTTTAGCTCTGCTGCTCGAATTATCTTCTCCAGCATCAACGTCATTTATTTTTCAAATAGACTGCAATATTAGTAGAGTTTGTAGTTATGTCTTTGTTCAGAGCCAAAAGATGTTGTAACGTAACAGTCTTTTAAATTCGAACTTTTGCGCACCGATTTTTTAAGGGTTAATCGTGTTACAGAAAAAATCGCTAGAACAAACTTTAATATCCATTAACCATTCTTCCGAAATCGGTCAAAAAAATTTTTTTTTTACCCTTTTATGTCCCCTAGTAGGAGAGTTAGATAAACAAAAAAAAAAAAAAACCATGACCCGAATCACTTCCGTATTAACCCATTAACGCCGGGGTATAGAACCCGTAGACCGATTGTCATGATTTTTCATGGACCAGTTAATTTAGGCCTCTAGATGCCAAAAATATTTTTTTAATTTTTTTTGTATGCAACGCCCATTTCCCAACCTGTACTTTAAAAAGTACAGCCGGCGTTAGTATGTACACTCCTCAGTGTAAATTAGGGGGTCTTGCCCTAGGGAAGTGATGATTAAATCCGAATTTGTAACGTCATTTCTTTCATAATTATAACACAATAGATCCTCAACTGCTTCTTGGAGACCTCTAAAGCTATATTTCTCACGGAAAGTTTTTTTGTCCTGTACTACAGAAATTTCTGAATACGGTAGCAAAAAGCAAAAAAATGTATACTATATACGCCGGCTGTACTTTTTAAAGTACACCAAATTTTGGAGCGTAAAAAAATTTATAAAACTGAACTTATCGCAAAAATATTGTTTTTAGTATTCTTACTAATGCTTTTCTATACACGATTTCAATAAATAAAGATATTGAAATAGTCACAGTTTACTTTTTTATCACTTCACAGATGCACACCTCTTAAAAGATAAAATTTTTTTCTAACTGATTGACTTTGACACATCACATGTGACACAATATGACGCCAATAACGGTAAAAAAATTAATTGCTTAGAATGGACTGTCACCTAACCACAGGATTGGCAAATTAGTCGGAATCGATTAAGGTGTGTCTTAAAAAAAACACGGAAAAAGAGCCTAATTTGCTGTACTTTTTAAAGTTCAGCCGGCGGGAAAGGGTTAAGAGGATTTTCTGTCTTCCTCCCCTGGACCATGTTCTTTCTTTAGAAATTTTTGGATGCCTTATCGTAATACAACTAAATTTATGTTATTTACTACGAAATTCACAGCCAAACTGTAATTAATGCTTAATTGCGCTTTTTATCTAAACGCAAATCGCACGTGTAACGTAACAGTCTCTTTTTGTAACGTAACAGTCCGAGCAGTTATGTGTCTGAAAAGCACAGACAAATTTTTTTCAGTCTAATTTTTTTCCATTTATTACATACGAGTTTAACCTTTAAAACTGACAGACAGTGTTGCCGTTGGGGATAGAGCTGGAAAACAATCGATGGCACTATCGATACTATCGATAGTTTTTTTGGTGAGGCACTATCGATGTTTTTTTTTCGATAGCGATATATCGACCATGTTGAAAGTATGCACATTTCTAGCGTCACTTGTTGGAATTTCAAAAGTTTCAGCAGTTCTGATGGCAGTATTTTGGCAGACTTGTAACTTCGTTTACAACCAACCATGCCAGACACTCATAATGTTAGTAACAGACAGATTTCCGCCGATGTGATCGCACAAAATCAAAACGTTGGTAGAAATCTGAACTCATCTGCATACAACAACAACTCTAGTAGGTCGAATGTAGAAAATGTGCGTGACCTATCCCAAGAAGCAATTTCTAAAATCATAATCAACTGGAAGCTGACTTTCGATGGATCGATAGATAACGTTTCAGTTGATGAATTTATATACAGGGTGATTGCATTGACGTTGACTGTGTGACGCTTTGAAAAGCAATTTTAAAGATGTGCGAACGGATTATGATCTGAAAAAACGAATCCGAAACAGAAAACAGAAACATGGAGAAACGTTTGAGCAGTTTTTAGAAGCTGTAATGAAATTGTGTGACAGTTTACGTTCACCTTTATCAGAGCAGGCGTTGGTCGAAACCTTGATTCGCAACGTACTGCCTGACATCCGCCTGGAATTACTCCATTTAGATATCACCTCTATTTCGGAGCTGAGACGTGCTTGTGGGCGCCGAGAAAATTTTTTTGAAACGGTCAAAACTAGTTTTGCTAAACCAATTATGCCACAAAAACGGCAGCTTGCTGAAGTAGGCCACTCTAAACAGACAGAGGGTTTAGTTGATAGTCCTCCAGAACTTACAGAATCCGTAGGACTAGACGCTATAGAAAGGAAATGCTGGAATTGCGACGAGACTGCACATGGATACAAACGATGTGTGAAGCCTCGTCGTGTTTTCTGCTACGGATGTGGGTTGCTCGCTTTCTTTTTACCGAATTGCCCCAACAGTAATAGTTCGGAAAACAAAGAAAGGGGTGGGCAGCACCCAAGTAAACATTCCTATAAAAATTTTAAAACGTTCAAACTCATGTAACAAACAAGATTTACCTGTCCACCCAATTCGTCCATTGCACGTACGACTGCAAGAGTATGCAGCTAAGCGTGAAAAGTTATTCTCGAAGTCACGATCGACTACGCGAGCTAGAAAGTATTGGGCAAATGTTAAAGAGAAAAACGAATCTTTATCTGCCACAACCATATGTAAACCAGGTGACATCCGACCGTATGCTACTGTAAGAATCTTAGATAAAGAGGTTTTAGGGTTGCTCGACTCCGGTGCATCGATAAGTTGTTTAGGCTCAAAGTGGGCGAAAGATGTACTAGCGAAAAACCTGAATATGAAAAAACTTGATTCAAACCTATGTACGGCGGATGGTACTAAGCAAAAGGTAGTAGGTATCGTAACCCTTGATGTTCAGTATCAAAACAATACTTTTCCAATAGATTTTTACATAGTACCAACTCTTAGTCAAGATGTGTATTTGGGGGTCAATTTTTGGAAAAAGTTTCAAATTGCTCCAAATATACTTAGTGAAATAAACATCCGCGAAGAAGAAGGAAACACCCATGTATTATCGGTTCTCAAAAAGAGAAACTGAGTGCGGCTGTGCGATGTTTTCCTTCATTTGAAGAAAAAGGTTTAGGTAAAACAACGCTCGTCGAATATTTTATCGATGTCGGTAACGCTAAACCGATTAAACAACGCCATTACACGATCTCCCCAGCCGTGGAGAAGTTAATGGGCGAAGAGATTGATCGTATGATTTCCTTAGATGTTATTGAGGAGTCGAATAGCTCGTGGTCATCCCCGGTTGTGTTGGTTAGAAAACCGGGGAAAGTGCGATTATGTCTTGATAGTCGAAAAGTTAACTCTTTGACGATGAAGGATGCCTATTCATTACCGCACATAGAGGGAATATTGAGTAGGTTGCCGCGCGCAGAGTTCATTTCCAGTCTGGATTTGAAGGATGCCTTTTGGCAAATCCCACTGGAAATGACCTCTCGCGAGAAAACGGCGTTCACGGTACCTAACAGGCCTTTATACCAGTTTAAGGTAATGCCGTTCGGCCTATGTAACGCTCCTCAAACTATGTGTCGGGTGATGGGTAAGGTTATCCCGTACTACCTCAAAGAACGTGTCTTCGTTTATCTAGACGACCTTCTTTTGGTGTCCGTAAACTTTGAGTCGCACATTAACATGTTACAATAAGTAGCTGTGCTTATACAGAAAGCTGGCTTAACAATAAATATCGCTAAAGGGTCAGTTACATAAAGCTTTATTTTGGCTTTACCTCAAACTTTGACTTTGACAGAAAAGTTCAGTATACGTATTTAAACCAAGCATGGCAAATTGGAGACCTCAAAGTTGAAGTGAGGTTGAAATTTGGCAACTCTCAAATTTTGCTTGCTTTGACAGTCAGATGTTGATGAGTTTGCTTTAATTAAATAATAAAAAGTTGGAGAAAATAATAATTAATTCATTTTTTCTCTATTAAATTAATAAATTAACCAAAACACTCTGAATGCAAGGAAATAAATAACGAAAACAAATGTATAAAAGAGAAGCGTCAAGGCGTTCATTGTAGCATACCTCTGAAGTTGGACGCAAAGTTTTGAGGTAGCAAATGTCAGGCGAGGTTAACAAAGCTTTATGTATTTCACCCTTAAGAGTAAGTTTTGCCTGAAGCAAGTACGCTATTTGGGATTCATTGTAGGTTATGGCAACCTCCATACGGATCCTGATAAAGTTTCAGCGATAAGTGATTATCCGCCTCCAAAAACAGTAAAGCCACTACGAAGTTTTTAGGAATGGCAGGCTGGTATAGGAGATTCATAGCGAATTTTGCCGCTGTTACTAATCCACTAACCAACTTGCTAAAGAAAGGACGCAAATTCGATGAAGACGCGCAAAACGCTTTTGATCTATTGAAGCAACACTTAACGTCAGCTCCTATACTAGCCAACCCAGACTTTAATAGGCCTTTCATCTTGCAATGCGATGCGAGTCAAAGCGGAGTAGGAGCGGTGCTGGCACAGGAAAATGAGGAGGGAGAAGAGATTACTATTGCCTATATGAGCCAAAAACTTAATAAAGCACAGCGGAACTACTCCGAGCAAGAGTGCCTCGCGGCAGTATTGGCGGTGAAAAAGTTTCGTCCTTATATTGAAGGACAGGAGTTTAGTATTATAACGGATCATGCGAGTCTTCGGTGGCTGATGCAGCAAACAGATCTAAGTGGTCGTTTAGCACGTTGGGCACTGAAGCTGCAGGCGTTCATTTTTACGATCGCGCATCGAAAGGGATCCGCCAATGTCGTCCCAGACGCTCTTTATCGTGTTGATAATGCAAACGATGAGTTGAAATTTACTTGCGATAATGAACCGGATATAGACCTGCTCTCGTCAGAATTTGACAGCACGGAGTACACTGATTTACGAGAAAAACTTAAGTGCTAACCCGGAAAATTTCCTGATTTTATAGTAGACGGGAAGTATACCATCGTACCGAATTTCATAATGGGGAGGAAGAACAGCAGGAATCCGCCTGGAAGCTTCTGGTTCCAAAAGCAATGCGAATCCAAGTTATAGGCAACGCTCATGATGTAGATACAGCGGCTCATGGAGGAGTTTCCAAAACTGTTGAACGAGTAAGGAGATTTTTCTATTGGCCTGGTCTTTTCAGTTCAATTGTGGAGTACGTGTCAGGATGCGAAACCTGTAAAACCACCAAACACTCGACAAAACTCTTGAGACCTCCTATGGGTAACTTCACTCCAGCTAGAAGAATCTTCCAAAGGCTCTATATAATGAATATCGCAAGAATATAAGAAATAGTATCTGAAACGTTTGATTTACCGCTCCTCAGATTGTAGGTCATAGGATGGGTAATACAACCAATTCCTTTAATTTGTGGTGACCGGGGACTACTATCCAGGTGGACCTGTCCGATAATCCGGACGAGGACGCAAACGGAAATGTAGACAACGAAATAAAGAAACGCGAGAATGTAAATTTGTACTCTTTGTTTATTTTATTTAAGTTAGTTGTCCGAAGCAGTATTGGACGAACTAACGCGTAGGAGTTAAAATGTAAAATGAGCGCAGTTACAATGCATGTACTGCCTTTTATAGCCGATAATTACAATGCTGATCGCCAGTGTGGCTTTTTCGGATACTCTTGTGCTTAGCACAGAGTTGTATTAATTTTGACAAGACATTACGGTGAGTCTACATATAACATCAAATATTACATTTATACAAGAATCGAATATACTAGAAATATAAATGATGAACATAAACGGTGGCCGTTTCAATCTCCCCCTAGGATACTGAAATCGACCCGATGATGTATCCTATCATGTGCCCTTTCGAGGTCGTCCTCGGCGTCTTATCATATTAACCGGCGCTTCAGGAGCGTTGTCAGAGCTACGATACGGCGTTAGCGACGTTGCATGGTATTTACCCAATGGATACTGAAGATTGTCCTCATGAGCAATTACATAGGATGCGCTACCTTGTGTTTCAATAATTACGTAGGGCCCGTCTCGTCGTGGCACAAATTTCGATGTTACATTCTTGGTAGCATTACTCAATACGTGAGTTGTAACGAGCACCTTAGCTCCGATCTCTAGTCCCTGTTGGTTGCGTCGTTTTGGATTAGTAATAGCTTTATTAGCGTCTTGTTGTTTATGCTCGGATTCTTGCGTGGCCTTAAACACCTCAGCGAGTGTACTTAGATAAGGTGTGATTTCAGCAATGAAATTTTCTGAATGGATGATTGCTCTCAAGTCATGCTTGATGTCGTCGATTGTACGTAACTCACGCCCAAATGTGAGATAGGCAGCCGTTTTTCCAGTACTCTCGCAGCGTGTTGTATTCATAGCGAATCGTATAGCTGGCAATTTCTCTACCCAATCGCAATGCTGCCTGCCCACCAAAATGGACAGCTGAGTCTTCAGGTCTCGATTTTTCCGCTCCACAGGATTCGCTTGAGGATGATAGAATGGCGTAAAAACTTGACGTATGTCCAGGCAAAATGTGACTTTCTGCATCACGCCTGATACGAATTGCACGCCGTTATCGCTGATTATTCGCCTAGGGACCCCATAGCGCAGGAAGACTTCGTCTATAAGCGTTTTCGCACAACTTTCCGCAGTCGCTTCTTTTAGTGGAAAAAGCTCCACCCAACGGCTTGCTACATCTTCTACAATGTAAATCCACTGCATCCCATTCGCGCCTACTGGCAGTGGTCCAAACAGATCGATGGCTATGGCTTCAAAACGCTGTTTGCTGGATGTTGTTTGGTATAGACCCATTGGTTTCAGGTTCGTCACTTTATAGCGTTGGCATTCAATGCAGTTTTTGACATGGTTCTCTATATCCTTTCGCATCCCTGGCCAAAAATAACGCGCTGCTACTTTATGCAAGGCCCGATCGATTCCATAATGACCAGCAGTGTCTTTGTTGTGGTAATTATTTAAAATAGCTGGACGCTCGGATGTTGGAACAACTAGCTGTGCCTCATCGCTGTACTCATTGTCATAACAGTAGAGAACGCCGTCATTCATCGTGAATCCTCTTTTAGCCCAATGTGCAGCATCATCTGTCTCCCCCTCGAAGCAATCTATCATAGATTTTAGGGTGGGATCATTAAGTTGGCTATCGCGGATTTCCTTCGAGCCTCGTCGCGGAAGATCAACGGCAAACGAGCACACATGGCATTGTTCTTCGGATTCATGTTTATCATCGCACGGTGGCCTTGACAGCATATCTGCCACCACGTTGATTTTTCCTGGCTTGTAGTCAATGCTCAGGTTGTACGGTTGTAAAAGCAAAGCCCATCGAGCTAGGCGCCCAGTCGGCGATTTTAGCGTCATTAACCATTTAAGCGGCCGGTGGTCCGTGATGAGTTTCACCTCTGATCCTTCACTGTACCCACGATATTTTGTACGGCCCACACAATGGCAAGAGCCTCCCTCTCGATGGTAGAGTAGTTTTGCTCTGCTTTTGTTAAGAGCCTACTCGCATATTCTACTGGATGTTCGTCTGCATCCTCCCCCTGGATCAAAACTGCTCCCAAAGCGTATCCACTCGCATCTGTTTTTATTATATATGGCATATTTTCGTCGACTTGTTTCAGGATTGGTGACGTTATTAACAACTGTTTCAGTTTGTCAAACGCGACTTGCTGTTCATCTGTCCAAACCCATGTAGCATTCTTTTTGGTCAATTGTGAAAGTGGTTTTGCCACATTTGCAAATTGTGGTACGAAACGCCTATACCACGAGCATGATTGGAGGAATGATAGTAGCTCTTTAACATTTTTCGGAGGTTTACGCAAAGATATTGCAGCGACCTTTTCTGGATCTACTTGGATACCGTCCGAAGTAAGGATATGCCCAAGGTACTTAACCTCGCTACAAGCAAACCTACATTTTACTTTATTGACCTTAAGACCAAATTCATTTATGCGATTGAAAAGAATACCGAGCTCTGCAAGATGCTTATCGAAGCTGCTTGAACAGACGATTATATCGTCAAGATATGCGAATATCGTTATCTTGCTTAGGGAGGTCTTGAGTCGATCAATCATACGCTGGAACGTTGCTGGAGCATTACGCAAGCCAAAAGGCAAATTTGTATGTGCCAAACGGAGTAACAAATGCCGTCTTGTCCTGATCTTCTTCCTTCACCGCGATTTGCCAATAGCCAGCCTGTAGGTCCAATGTTGACATAAAGTTGGTAGCTTTTGCGTCATGTAGCAAGTCGTCAACTCGTGGAAGCGGGTACCGGTCTGGCTTGGTGATGGCGTTTAGCTGTCGGTAATCGATGCAAATACGTATGTCACCCGATTTTTTGGGCACGATAACCACAGGAGCAGCCCATGGCGATTCACACTCTACAATAACACCAACTCGGAGCATTTCACTTATTTCTTTATTCAGCAGGGCCTTTCGTTGCGGTGACAATCGATATGGAGGCAAAGCAATTGGGAGGTGGTCCCCCGTGTCGATGCCATGTACGGCAAATGGTGTTGCGCATGTTGATTCTTCGAAAACTTCCTTATGGTGCAATAATAATGTATCCAACTCTGCACGCTGCTGCATCGTTATCTCACCACCAATCATCTGACGTCGCGGACTCAATTCAAGAGAGTATAACGGTAAGAAGTTTTCCTGGCAAAACTTTTCAAAAGCAGTCATCTTTGCCTTCATTGGTGGAGCAAACAGGCGCGGTGTGTTTTCAGGTGTACGTTCACCAGCTGGAAGTGAATCTTTAAAGATCTTCTGCACAGAGTGTGGGGAATAATCATTGGCATGTGTGCGTTTCACCCTTACTGCTGGTCCATAGTTTACGTCTGGACACACTTCTGGAGGATCAACCTCGTCGACTTTTGTGTTACGATCTTTAACGTAGTGTACGAAGTTGGAGTATTCGTTGATGGCCTTAGTTCGAGGTGATTGTTTAGTTGTGGTTACAACATGCGCACCTGCAATATCTATAGCAAATGGAATATCACTCACACTTGGTGCAGCGAAATCATGTCGTATTTTCGGCTCATCCTCGAAATGCCAATAGCGTTGTGCCATATTCAACACTATGCCCGCTTGTTCTAAAAAGTCGGCTCCAATTAGGGTACGATTCTTTGTAGCCTTCGGAAGTGATATCATGCGTATTTTTCGAACCCTGTTGCCGATAGTTATGTCGCAAATGGTCGATGACACTTTTTGCGAGGTGGTGCTTCCATCTGCCAATGTGACGTCAACGAAAACATCTTGGAAAACACAACCTTTGCTGGATAATACCCTTTTTAGGTTAGCGCTGGCAACAGAAGTTTTTGCGCCAGTGTCGAAGAGAGCTTCTCCTTTCATTCCAAACATCTCGATGTGAACCAGTGGGCAGCACCGTCCAACAGTGGTGGTATGTACGGTGTTAAATGCTAGATACTGAGGGCTCTCTTTACTGTGACCGCTACATTTTGGGCAATTCGCACGATACACCCCAGGGGCGCCACAGCCGTAACATGCAAACGCGGGCGTGCGTTTGATTTGCGGCGCTGTTCCGCTTGAACTTGCCACTGTAGATTGCTGCTGTGCCTGCTGCTCCTTTTTCTTCTTTAAACACACATCTACTGTGTGGCCGCGTAATCGACAGAAAGAGCACCTCTTTGCCCCATCTGAGCGTTCCGCCTTCTCACATGGTGCCGTCGTAAGTTGATTGGACTCAGCCAGAAACAATTCCGCATCTCGGCAGCGCGATATGAGCTCATCGAATGTGGAAAATTTATCACGTTGCACACGAGCTCTTATTTTCTTTGCCAGGAGGCCGTATATCATGTTTAATTGCACCACTTCACTGATGCTGTCTTTTAGCTGCGAGAAGAGCAATCGCTTTTTACAAATAAAGCTGTCGGTAGCTTCACGCACTTGTTGCTTGTGCTGAAATATGTCTAAATAGATTTTCCAGTCAGGTGTCGGAGGAGAGAACGTTGTACGTATCAGCTGCATGGCATCGTCAAATGTTGAAATGGTGTCTTTAACACCGATCCACCAAGTCGCTGCATAGTCTTCCAACAAGAGTGGCATCCCCCGTAAGGCATCTGCATCTGATATTTTTTCAATATCTTTGTATTCTGTTATTGTAGCAACAAATTCCTCCACCGCTGCTGGGTCCCGTTACCCTCTAAAACGCGCAGTGCAATTTGTATAAGAACCGCTTTTTCCGCCGCTTGATATAGCCTCCAATATTTGTGAAAATTGTTCGGGTGAAAAAGTCGCCATTTTGTGCTCGCTTGTCGGTACGTTGTCGTGGTTCGTGGCCACTATGTTGGGCGCCAATGAAACGTTTGATTTACCGCTCCTCAGATTGTAGGTCATAGGATGGGTAATACAACCAATTCCTTTAATTTGTGGTGACCGGGGACTACTATCCAGGTGGACCTGTCCGATAATCCGGACGAGGACGCAAACGGAAATGTAGACAACGAAATAAAGAAACGCGAGAATGTAAATTTGTACTCTTTGTTTATTTTATTTAAGTTAGTTGTCCGAAGCAGTATTGGACGAACTAACGCGTAGGAGTTAAAATGTAAAATGAGCGCAGTTGCAATGCATGTACTGCCTTTTATAGCCGATAATTACAATGCTGATCGCCAGTGTGGCTTTTTCGGATACTCTTGTGCTTAGCACAGAGTTGTATTAATTTTGACAAGACATTACGGTGAGTCTACATATAACATCAAATATTACATTTATACAAGAATCGAATATACTAGAAATATAAATGATGAACATAAACGGTGGCCGTTTCATATCTTAAAAAAGAAGATTTAAATTTGAATGGAGCACTTATGAATGAAATAATTAAATAGTAAAGTACTCAAGCATTGCTTCAAATTGTTTTTTTTTGGTTGTGCTTATTCTTAAATAGTACACACATTATCATATACATATGTACGTAGTTTGTGCAAACGTACACATTTCTTATCTAGCGTAAACTTTTTTTCCTTTTGCGAAAAGTAAATATATTAAATTTGCTCTTTCATGATCAATACTGTGTACATACATATATAGTTATCAATGAAATTTAATTTTTTTTTTTTTATTAATATATAAATGAGAGATCGTTTTCTATATTGTTAAAATTGAATAAAGGCTAAAGAAATAATGTAAATCTTTTGAGAAAGTAGTTGTTGGTTGATTTCTTTGGTTGGGTACGGGAGAGATCGGTTAACTCTCAGTGCATTGGTAGGGAAGGGAGCGAGAGGTGACAAGGAGGCGAAAACCACCTCTGCTCTCCATTCATTAAAAATATTGTTTATATCTTTTTGCACTTTTCTTTGTCGCTGCATAGGACTCAAAGTATTGTTTTTCATTTAGTTTACTGTATAATATCGTAATTACCTGCGTTATGTGTTATTATGAGTGTTTCTTTTGTGGTCCGTTTTATATGAGTCTATGTGACATTAGGCCGTCCGTCCGAAAACAATGATATGGTTGAGTGCAATGATTGTTTTGCTGTAATGAATACTTTCAGATTTGGTTTCGTCCAACTTAGTGCATGAATCTTTGCTGTTATGTATATTTAGGGTGCTGTGTAAGGAGCAAGAACCCCGACCAACCGAGTGACTAAGCCTGGAAAGAGCAAGCATGCACGCCCGCTCCGAGCTCTCCTTTTTACCCGTATAAAGGGTTAAATGAGTGGTCAAAAATCTACTTATGACAATTATACTATATAACAAATGGCAACACTGGTAGTAATGTTCTTAACTAATCCAATATGACACAATTTCATGAAGATTGCATGTTTTTATAATAACCTGGATGTAATAGAAATCAAATCCAAGAAATATCTAGATTTTCTCCTCTGTGCGGCGGAAATGCCGATCAATGTTTTTATATAATCTGCTGCATCCTGAATGCATATGGTTTTTAAAATTTTCAAATGCAATGTGCAAGTTCTAAAAGTTATCCAATTCGAGTGAAATTTTGCACAGCTTATTTTTAGAGCAAAATCTATCATATTCCGCCCGGCGAAAAAAATTATTTTATTAACGAACAGCTTAATACATATATTAGTTAAAATGACTATGCGTCAGTTCACTGGTTCTGAAATCTTCAGTTTATTCTCTTCCAAGTCAAGGACGTGTCTCAAACCTTCCTTGCTTGGATATAGCTCCAGCTTGTAGGTGGGTCACAGTTTGCAGCCCTGCGCTATAAAGTCTTGATGTTGTTATTGTTGTTAACAACAAAAATACTCCGGTTTTGGGGAGTGATGCCGATATCGACAGTCCTTGGCCGGATCTGAGCCGGGTTCGCTCCGGTACTCACTTGCGGTACTGTCCAACTTTCTCAGGAGCGATTTGGTATGACCAGTGGAACCTTCTAGGTCATGTCATCCCTCCATCCGTAAGGAAGGAGAAGATGGGTAATGAGAGGCGGGAGGCATCATATCCGTAGATCAAGCATCGAGTCAGCGCGTCATTACTTATGTGCATACACAGAGCAAAAAGTCACATAAAATGCCCTGTAAATCAGAACAAAGTTTAGCGGATTTCTCTATGATATTTTTCCAATAAGATGCCCGTCTTATTATAACTGGGTGTCTCTTTTTAATAAAACTGAGTAGATAATCACATAATATTAAGAAGATTTTCTTTTTAATATTTCAAATTAAAAAAAAAAAAATGAACGCTCAACCCAGATGTCTAGTCTAGTCTAATCTACACTACCATGCCATCGTATACTTAACCTGCCAACGTCTAATTACACCTTTGTTCTTTTTGCCTCACCACATGTCCACTTGCCATATTGCCTTCACCGCGAATCGAACTAAGAATTATTAACTGCTGAACGGAGATCTCTACCATGGTGCTATCGTGTACTTGTGCTTGGTAGCGTCGAATTACACATTTGAAGAAGGTATACTTTTAAACAAAATTAAAAAGTTTAGCTCCCAAAAATAAGAAAAAACCTTTATGGAAATGTCTTCGAAAAATAGACTAAGAAGTTTTCTATTAATTCTAAGAAGGTATACTTTTTAATAAATTTAAAAAGATAACCTCCAAAAAATAAGAAGAAATCTCTATGGAAACGTTTTCTAAAATTCTATTTATTCTAAGAAGGTATACTTTTTAATAAATTTAAAAAGATTTACCTCCCAAAAATAAGAAGAAATCTCTATGGAAATGTCTTCTAAAAATTGAGAATGAAGTTTTCTGCTTATTGTCAGGAGGTATACTTTTTAATAAAATTCAAAAGATTTACCTCCCAAAAATATAAAGAAATCTTTATGGAAATATCTTCGTCTCTGACTTCTGTCCTCTTGTTGTGCCTCGAAGCTGTTTAAAGAGACAATCTTCTTATTTTTATGAGGATTTTTTGGCTCTGTGTAGTAGTAGTCGCGTCTTACGACCGGCATGACTAATCTTATCTTGGCTTGCGTCATTTATTGACGCTTAACCGTCTAGGCGATGTTGGCCTGAATGTTTTTTCATTGGAATTTGATTTTTACGTGGCGGGTCCCAAACCCAGCGCACAACCTGTCTCCGGGGTTTTAAGCAAAAATATTCACACATTTATATAGCGAGCCGTTTTCTCCAAGACAGACACCCGCTTGCAACAGCACCACGCGGTGAACAGATGCTGCTAAAAAGACCTCGGTTAGCCCTTAAACCAGATATGCCAGAGTGGCCCCACCGGGGCTCCCTCTCTTTCTGCCGCGAGCATAAATAATTCACGTTGCCCTGAGTGCACGAACGGGGGCGCAAGAGTTGGTCATTTTGTCCAATTATACAACCACACCCCATTACACTCCGACCTCTCAACCCCTAACCCGTAGGAGCAGGGTTAAAGTCTTCCTCGAAAAGCGGTACCGCTAAACAACGTTCGCTACATAGCGGCCGCTATATATTCACCGTCATTAGCGGCACTGCTTTGTTGTAAACTTTGATTGAAGTTACGGTGAATTCAGGCGATTAGAAATTCAATATTTTGCGGCTGTTTTTGGATTTTTGAGTTTTTAAATTAAAAAAAAAAATTGTTAATTTGTTTATATAGGCCTAGAGCTCAAAAATAGTGAAACAATATATATATATTTACTAATGGCCAATAAACAAATTAACTTGACAAACTTTGACACCGTCATGACGGCCGCTTGAATGCTTCCTGCTATATTACATTACGGCCAGTTTCACCGTCTTCTTAGCTTACACGCACTAAGCAAAAGGTAGTAGGTATCGTAACCCTTGATGTTCAGTATCAAAACAATACTCTTCCAATAGATTTTTACATAGTACCAACTCTTAGTCAAGATGTGTATTTGGGGGTCAATTTTTGGAAAAAGTTTCAAATTGCTGCAAATACAGAGCTGTTAATTTTGATTAGTAATTAGTAATTGATTGATTAGAAGGTTTTTTTTAATTAGTAATGATTTATTTAATTGCTTTCAAGAAAAAGCAATTACTAATTGATTACGATTAGAAAAAATCAGAAAAAAATAAAAAAAATCAAGAAAAAATCAAAAAAACCAAAAATAATAAAAAGTAATCAAAAACGGCTTTTTTTAAATTATTTTTGATTTTTTCTTGAATTTTTTTAATTTTTTGGATTTTTTTGATTTTTTTTTTTAATTTTTTTGACTTTTTTTTGATTTTTTTTTTATTATTTTAAAGTTTTGTTGTTAAAAGTGTAAACATCTGTGTATCTTTGTATGCAAATATATACACCTACTTACACTTTGGGGCTCATGGATTTCTAGAATCAACCTTGATCGCTAAGTATATGTACATATGAGAAAAAATTATATATTATATTGGTTGGAGAGATGATAACACTAGTTTACAAATAAGTAATTTGAAAAAAATACCAGATATTCATGTATATGGGTGAATTAGCACTGATATGCCAAGCACTAAACATATTTTTTAGATTTTTTGTATGGGTAGGTTTTCGAGATATCGGTAATTTTGTGTTTTTTCAGGTATCCCTTTATTCAAAATTTCTTTTTGCCAATGTTGCAAAAGCGATGGAGCTAAGCGATACCTCGTTCGAAAGGAAATTAAAATACGCTTCTAACGACTTATAAAATGTAAGGGTGGGTCAAACCATCGCTGAGCAATAGATGGCCAAAGTCGAAATTTTGTCGAATTTTTACGATTTTTGAAAAAAAAAAATTGATTTTAAAAATGTGTTTTTCATGCGAAGTTGTGAAAATCAGAACTGTTTATTTTTTCGAAAACCCTTTAAGCGTAATATTACCAAGATCTAGGAAAAACTGTATTTTTGGCGATTTTTTTGTAACTTTCAACATCTCTACTTTTAATAGAATTGTAAAAGGCCGATATCTGAGTATTGTAGATATTAAAAAAAATATTCATAGTATTAGTCATTAGTAAGCCAATAAAGTCCAAATCAACCATTTTTAGAATTTTTGTCGGTCTGTCTGTAAACTAGTGTAATTTGTCCTTTTATATGTAAACGGCTAGTGTCGGACATTTCTCGTTTGATACCCTACGGGTACGGTCGGATAGTTCTTTTTGAACACTTATAAGGCTAGGCTCATACTGCAACCGACTTCGGCCGTCCGGCAACAATCACACATCCACACACATGTGTTTTAAATGAGCTCCTCGATTTCATCCGATTTCACCCGAATGTAAACAAACTTTGGCCGCGTTCGAATTTCTCTGATGAGACCGGATGAAAAAGTCGGTTGCAGTGTGAGCGTAGTCTAAGTATGATACACAAATTAAAACATAGGCATACCAACTATGTCCAAAAGAGACTTGGGCGGCGTAGCCATTTATGGGCATTTGACATTTGATTTACTATCGTACAGTACTATTAACAAGTTGTAAATTACACCGCTACATTCCATATTTTTCATATTAATATTTTTTCATCATTATCATTCCATATTACATATCAATTTGGCGGCCGCCGTGGTGTAGCGGTTAAGTGTTCGGCCTTCTACACCAAGTCGTGGCGGTTCGATGCCCGGCAAAAGTCGCCCCTCGGTAGTAGTTTGGCAAACTCTCCGGGTGTATTTCTGCCATGAGAAGCTTCTCAGCAAAAAATTCATTTGCTTTGCAAGTGCCGTTCGGAGTCGGCAAAAAACTGTAGGTCCCGCCAACTTGTAGGAAAAAAACTCAAAAGCAACACACCACAAGTTGGAAAGAGAAGCTCGGCTAAAAATCTCGTTAGAGGTTCTGATAACCTGTTGGTATATCGCCGCCGTTAGTGTAGTGTTACATATCGTTACCTTAATTCACAAAGGCCCTAATTTACACATTTTTCGAAAACGACTCTTTCACATATTCAAGTATGATTTATTAAAATACACACTTATTACAAATTTTAAAGAGTTACTAGCAGTAATAACGGAGATATTCCAAATTTACAAAGCAATATTTGCATGCGTTCAATGTAAAAAAATTTTTGTTTTTTGCTTCTCCTGTAAAATTTTTTTTTTGTCAGTTAGGGCCTTTGTGAATTAAGGTAACGATATACCTTTTTAAAAATAAATAGACTGAATGTGCAAAAGCGCCAGTCTTCTGTTTAGGTTGTAGTTCGACCACTTGATGAGAACTAAGTAGTACGAAAGATCTCGAGATTTTTCCTCCAGGGATATTTATGTGCATGAATACATGCATTTATATAAAAGAACTTCTTGCTTCACCTATACATTTGTATGTTTGTGCAAGTGAATATTTATGTATGTACATATTTTTCTACAACAGTACTGAAAAAAAAAAAAAAAAAAGTAATCATTACTTTTGATTATTTTTGAATTTTTTATTTTTTTTTTTTATTTTTTTTAATTTTTTGGATTTTTTTTGATTTTTTTTTAATCAATTGAAAAAATAATCATTAAAATGTGAAAGTAATTGGTAATCAATCATTAGGTGGCTTCTCAAAAAATAATCAATGAAATGCTAATCATTACCGATTACTAATCAATTATTAACAGGTCTGTCCAAATATACTTAGTGAAATAAACATCCGCGAAGAAGAAGGAAACACCCATGTATTATCGGCCCTTCAAAAAGAGAAACTGAGTGCGGCTGTGCGATGTTTTCCTTCATTTGAAGAAAAAGGTTTAGGTAAAACAACGCTCGTCGAATATTTTATCGATGTCGGTAACGCTAAACCGATTAAACAACGCCATTACACGATCTCGCCACCCGTGGAGAAGTTAATGGGCGAAGAGATTGATCGTATGATTTCCTTAGATGTTATTGAGGAGTCGAATAGCTCGTGGTCATCCCCGGTTGTGTTGGTTAGAAAACCGGGGAAAGTGCGATTATGTCTTGATAGTCGAAAAGTTAACTCTTTGACGATGAAGGATGCCTATTCATTACCGCACATAGAGGGAATATTGAGTAGGTTGCCGCGCGCAGAGTTCATTTCCAGTCTGGATTTGAAGGATGCCTTTTGGCAAATCCCACTGGAAATGACCTCTCGCGAGAAAACGGCGTTCACGGTACCTACAGGCCTTTATACCAGTTTAAGGTAATGCCGTTCGGCCTATGTAACGCTCCTCAAACTATGTGTCGGGTGATGGGTAAGGTTATCCCGTACTACCTCAAAGAACGTGTCTTCGTTTATCTAGACGACCTTCTTTTGGTGTCCGTAAACTTTGAGTCGCACATTAACCTGTTACAAGAAGTAGCTGTGCTTATACAGAAAGCTGGCTTAACAATAAATATCGCTAAAGGGTCAGTTACATAAAGCTTTATTTTGGCTTTACCTCAAACTTTGACTTTGACAGAAAAGTTCAGTATACGTATTTAAACAAAGCATGGCAAATTGGAGACCTCAAAGTTGAAGTGAGGTTGAAATTTGGCAACTCTCAAATTTTGCTTGCTTTGCTTGCTTTGACAGTCAGATGTTGATGAGTTTGCTTTAATTAAAGAATAAAAAGTTGGAGAAAATAATAATTAATTCATTTTTTCTCTATTAAATTAATAAATTAACCAAAACACTCTGAATGCAAGGAAATAAATAACGAAAACAAATGTATAAAAGAGAAGCGTCAAGGCGTTCATTGTAGCATACCTCTGCAGTTGGACGCAAAGTTTTGAGGTAGCAAATGTCAGGCGAGGTTAACAAAGCTTTATGTATTTCACCCTTAAGAGTAAGTTTTGCCTGAAGCAAGTACGCTATTTGGGATTCATTGTAGGTTATGGCAACCTCCATACGGATCCTGATAAAGTTTCAGCGATAAGTGATTATCCGCCTCCAAAAACAGTAAAGCCACTACGAAGTTTTTAGGAATGGCAGGCTGGTATAGGAGATTCATAGCGAATTTTGCCGCTATTACTAATCCACTAACCAACTTGCTAAAGAAAGGACGCAAATTCGATGAAGACGCGCAAAACGCTTTTGATCTATTGAAGCAACACTTAACGTCAGCTCCTATACTAGCCAACCCAGACTTTAATAGGCCTTTCATCTTGCAATGCGATGCGAGTCAAAGCGGAGTAGGAGCGGTGCTGGCACAGGAAAATGAGGAGGGAGAAGAGATTACTATTGCCTATATGAGCCAAAAACTTAATAAAGCACAGCGGAACTACTCCGAGCAAGAGTGCCTCGCGGCAGTATTGGCGGTGAAAAAGTTTCGTCCTTATATTGAAGGACAGGAGTTTAGTATTATAACGGATCATGCGAGTCTTCGGTGGCTGATGCAGCAAACAGATCTAAGTGGTCGTTTAGCACGTTGGGCACTGAAGCTGCAGGCGTTCATTTTTACGATCGCGCATCGAAAGGGATCCGCCAATGTCGTCCCAGACGCTCTTTATCGTGTTGATAATGCAAACGATGAGTTGAAATTTACTTGCGATAATGAACCGGATATAGACCTGCTCTCGTCAGAATTTGACAGAACGGAGTACACTGATTTACGAGAAAAACTTAAGCGCTAACCCGGAAAATTTCCTGATTTCATAGTAGACGGGAAGTATACCATCGTACCGAATTTCATAATGGGGAGGAAGAACAGCAGGAATCCGCCTGGAAGCTTCTGGTTCCAAAAGCAATGCGAATCCAAGTTATAGGCAACGCTCATGATGTAGATACAGCGGCTCATGGAGGAGTTTCCAAAACTGTTGAACGAGTAAGGAGATTTTTCTATTGGCCTGGTCTTTTCAGTTCAATTGTGGAGTACGTGTCAAACCACCAAACACTCGACAAAACTCTTGAGACCTCCTATGGGTAACTTCACTCCAGCTGAAAGAGTCTTCCAAAGGCTCTATATAATGAATATCGCAAGAATATAAGAAATAGTATCTTAAAAAAGAAGATTTAAATTTGAATGGAGCACTTATGAATGAAATAATTAAATAGTAAAGTACTCAAGCATTGCTTCAAATTGTTTTTTTTTTGGTTGTGCTTATTCTTAAATAGTACACACATTATCATATACATATGTACGTAGTTTGTGCAAACGTACACATTTCTTATCTAGCGTAAACTTTTTTTCCTTTTGCGAAAAGTAAATATATTAAATTTGCTCTTTCATGATCAATACTGTGTACATACATATATAGTTATCAATGAAATTAAATTTTTTTTTTTTTTATTAATATATAAATGAGAGATCGTTTTCTATATTGTTAAAATTGAATAAAGGCTAAAGAAATAATGTAAATCTTGTGAGAAAGTAGTTGTTGGTTGATTTCTTTGGTTGGGTACGGGAGAGATCGGTTAACTCTCAGTGCATTGGTAGGGAAGGGAGCGAGAGGTGACAAGGAGGCGAAAACCACCTCTGCTCTCCATTCATTAAAAATATTGTTTATATCTTTTTGCACTTTTCGGCCGATATCTGAGTATTGTAGATATTAAAAAAAATATTCATAGTATTAGTCATTAGTAAGCCAATAAAGTCCAAATCAACCATTTTTAGAATTTTTGTCGGTCTGTCTGTAAACTAGTGTAATTTGTCCTTTTATATGTAAACGGCTAGTGTCGGACATTTCTCGTTTGATACCCTACGGGTACGGTCGGATAGTTCTTTTTGAACACTTATAAGGCTAGGCTCATACTGCAACCGACTTCGGCCGTCCGGCAACAATCACACATCCACACACATGTGTTTTAAATGAGCTCCTCGATTTCATCCGATTTCACCCGAATGTAAACAAACTTTGGCCGCGTTCGAATTTCTCTGATGAGACCGGATGAAAAAGTCGGTTGCAGTGTGAGCGTAGTCTAAGTATGATACACAAATTAAAACATAGGCATACCAACTATGTCCAAAAGAGACTTGGGCGGCGTAGCCATTTATGGGCATTTGACATTTGATTTACTATCGTACAGTACTATTAACAAGTTGTAAATTACACCGCTACATTCCATATTTTTCATATTAATATTTTTTCATCATTATCATTCCATATTACATATCAATTTGGCGGCCGCCGTGGTGTAGCGGTTAAGTGTTCGGCCTTCTACACCAAGTCGTGGCGGTTCGATGCCCGGCAAAAGTCGCCCCTCGGTAGTAGTTTGGCAAACTCTCCGGGTGTATTTCTGCCATGAGAAGCTTCTCAGCAAAAAATTCATTTGCTTTGCAAGTGCCGTTCGGAGTCGGCAAAAAACTGTAGGTCCCGCCAACTTGTAGGAAAAAAACTCAAAAGCAACACACCACAAGTTGGAAAGAGAAGCTCGGCTAAAAATCTCGTTAGAGGTTCTGATAACCTGTTGGTATATCGCCGCCGTTAGTGTAGTGTTACATATCGTTACCTTAATTCACAAAGGCCCTAATTTACACATTTTTCGAAAACGACTCTTTCACATATTCAAGTATGATTTATTAAAATACACACTTATTACAAATTTTAAAGAGTTACTAGCAGTAATAACGGAGATATTCCAAATTTACAAAGCAATATTTGCATGCGTTCAATGTAAAAAAATTTTTGTTTTTTGCTTCTCCTGTAAAATTTTTTTTTTGTCAGTTAGGGCCTTTGTGAATTAAGGTAACGATATACCTTTTTAAAAATAAATAGACTGAATGTGCAAAAGCGCCAGTCTTCTGTTTAGGTTGTAGTTCGACCACTTGATGAGAACTAAGTAGTACGAAAGATCTCGAGATTTTTCCTCCAGGGATATTTATGTGCATGAATACATGCATTTATATAAAAGAACTTCTTGCTTCACCTATACATTTGTATGTTTGTGCAAGTGAATATTTATGTATGTACATATTTTTCTACAACAGTACTGAAAAAAAAAAAAAGAAAAGTAATCATTACTTTTGATTATTTTTGAATTTTTTATTTTTTTTTTTTATTTTTTTTAATTTTTTGGATTTTTTTTGATTTTTTTTTAATCAATTGAAAAAATAATCATTAAAAAGTGAAAGTAATTGGTAATCAATCATTAGGTGGCTTCTCAAAAAATAATCAATGAAATGCTAATCATTACCGATTACTAATCAATTATTAACAGGTCTGTCCAAATATACTTAGTGAAATAAACATCCGCGAAGAAGAAGGAAACACCCATGTATTATCGGCCCTTCAAAAAGAGAAACTGAGTGCGGCTGTGCGATGTTTTCCTTCATTTGAAGAAAAAGGTTTAGGTAAAACAACGCTCGTCGAATATTTTATCGATGTCGGTAACGCTAAACCGATTAAACAACGCCATTACACGATCTCGCCACCCGTGGAGAAGTTAATGGGCGAAGAGATTGATCGTATGATTTCCTTAGATGTTATTGAGGAGTCGAATAGCTCGTGGTCATCCCCGGTTGTGTTGGTTAGAAAACCGGGGAAAGTGCGATTATGTCTTGATAGTCGAAAAGTTAACTCTTTGACGATGAAGGATGCCTATTCATTACCGCACATAGAGGGAATATTGAGTAGGTTGCCGCGCGCAGAGTTCATTTCCAGTCTGGATTTGAAGGATGCCTTTTGGCAAATCCCACTGGAAATGACCTCTCGCGAGAAAACGGCGTTCACGGTACCTACAGGCCTTTATACCAGTTTAAGGTAATGCCGTTCGGCCTATGTAACGCTCCTCAAACTATGTGTCGGGTGATGGGTAAGGTTATCCCGTACTACCTCAAAGAACGTGTCTTCGTTTATCTAGACGACCTTCTTTTGGTGTCCGTAAACTTTGAGTCGCACATTAACCTGTTACAAGAAGTAGCTGTGCTTATACAGAAAGCTGGCTTAACAATAAATATCGCTAAAGGGTCAGTTACATAAAGCTTTATTTTGGCTTTACCTCAAACTTTGACTTTGACAGAAAAGTTCAGTATACGTATTTAAACAAAGCATGGCAAATTGGAGACCTCAAAGTTGAAGTGAGGTTGAAATTTGGCAACTCTCAAATTTTGCTTGCTTTGCTTGCTTTGACAGTCAGATGTTGATGAGTTTGCTTTAATTAAAGAATAAAAAGTTGGAGAAAATAATAATTAATTCATTTTTTCTCTATTAAATTAATAAATTAACCAAAACACTCTGAATGCAAGGAAATAAATAACGAAAACAAATGTATAAAAGAGAAGCGTCAAGGCGTTCATTGTAGCATACCTCTGCAGTTGGACGCAAAGTTTTGAGGTAGCAAATGTCAGGCGAGGTTAACAAAGCTTTATGTATTTCACCCTTAAGAGTAAGTTTTGCCTGAAGCAAGTACGCTATTTGGGATTCATTGTAGGTTATGGCAACCTCCATACGGATCCTGATAAAGTTTCAGCGATAAGTGATTATCCGCCTCCAAAAACAGTAAAGCCACTACGAAGTTTTTAGGAATGGCAGGCTGGTATAGGAGATTCATAGCGAATTTTGCCGCTATTACTAATCCACTAACCAACTTGCTAAAGAAAGGACGCAAATTCGATGAAGACGCGCAAAACGCTTTTGATCTATTGAAGCAACACTTAACGTCAGCTCCTATACTAGCCAACCCAGACTTTAATAGGCCTTTCATCTTGCAATGCGATGCGAGTCAAAGCGGAGTAGGAGCGGTGCTGGCACAGGAAAATGAGGAGGGAGAAGAGATTACTATTGCCTATATGAGCCAAAAACTTAATAAAGCACAGCGGAACTACTCCGAGCAAGAGTGCCTCGCGGCAGTATTGGCGGTGAAAAAGTTTCGTCCTTATATTGAAGGACAGGAGTTTAGTATTATAACGGATCATGCGAGTCTTCGGTGGCTGATGCAGCAAACAGATCTAAGTGGTCGTTTAGCACGTTGGGCACTGAAGCTGCAGGCGTTCATTTTTACGATCGCGCATCGAAAGGGATCCGCCAATGTCGTCCCAGACGCTCTTTATCGTGTTGATAATGCAAACGATGAGTTGAAATTTACTTGCGATAATGAACCGGATATAGACCTGCTCTCGTCAGAATTTGACAGAACGGAGTACACTGATTTACGAGAAAAACTTAAGCGCTAACCCGGAAAATTTCCTGATTTCATAGTAGACGGGAAGTATACCATCGTACCGAATTTCATAATGGGGAGGAAGAACAGCAGGAATCCGCCTGGAAGCTTCTGGTTCCAAAAGCAATGCGAATCCAAGTTATAGGCAACGCTCATGATGTAGATACAGCGGCTCATGGAGGAGTTTCCAAAACTGTTGAACGAGTAAGGAGATTTTTCTATTGGCCTGGTCTTTTCAGTTCAATTGTGGAGTACGTGTCAAACCACCAAACACTCGACAAAACTCTTGAGACCTCCTATGGGTAACTTCACTCCAGCTGAAAGAGTCTTCCAAAGGCTCTATATAATGAATATCGCAAGAATATAAGAAATAGTATCTTAAAAAAGAAGATTTAAATTTGAATGGAGCACTTATGAATGAAATAATTAAATAGTAAAGTACTCAAGCATTGCTTCAAATTGTTTTTTTTTTGGTTGTGCTTATTCTTAAATAGTACACACATTATCATATACATATGTACGTAGTTTGTGCAAACGTACACATTTCTTATCTAGCGTAAACTTTTTTTCCTTTTGCGAAAAGTAAATATATTAAATTTGCTCTTTCATGATCAATACTGTGTACATACATATATAGTTATCAATGAAATTAAATTTTTTTTTTTTTTATTAATATATAAATGAGAGATCGTTTTCTATATTGTTAAAATTGAATAAAGGCTAAAGAAATAATGTAAATCTTGTGAGAAAGTAGTTGTTGGTTGATTTCTTTGGTTGGGTACGGGAGAGATCGGTTAACTCTCAGTGCATTGGTAGGGAAGGGAGCGAGAGGTGACAAGGAGGCGAAAACCACCTCTGCTCTCCATTCATTAAAAATATTGTTTATATCTTTTTGCACTTTTCTTTGTCGCTGTATAGGACTCAAAGTATTGTTTTTCATTTAGTTTACTGTATAATATCGTAATTACCTGCGTTATGTGTTATTATGAGTGTTTCTTTTGTGGTCCGCTTTAAATGAGTCTATGTGACATTAGGCCGTCCGTCCGAAAACAATGATATTATGGTTGAGTGCAAGGATTGTTTTGCTGTAATGAATACTTTCAAATTTGGTTTCGTCCAACTTAGTGCATGAATCTTTGCTGTTATGTATATTTAGGGTGCTGTGTAAGGAGCAAGAACCCCGACCAACCGAGTGACTAAGCCTGGAAAGAGCAAGCATGCACGCCCGCTCCGAGCTCTCCTTTTTACCCGTATAAAGGGTTAAATGAGTGGTCAAAAATCTACTTATGACAATTATACTATATAACAAATGGCAACACTGGTAGTAATGTTCTTAAGTAATCCAATATGACACAATTTCATGAAGATTGCATGTTTTTATAATAACCTGGATGTAATAGAAATCAAATCCAAGAAATATCTAGATTTTCTCCTCTGTGCGGCGGAAATGCCGATCAATGTTTTTATATAATCTGCTGCACCCTGAATGCATATGGTTTTTAAAATTTTCAAATGCAATGTGCAAGTTCTAAAAGTTATCCAATTCGAGTGAAATTTTGCACAGCTTATTTTTAGAGCAAAATCTATCATATTCCGCCCGGCGAAAAAAATTATTTTATTAACGAACAGCTTAATACATATATTAGTTAAAATGACTATGCGTCAGTTCACTGGTTCTGAAATCTTCAGTTTATTCTCTTCCAAGTCAAGGACGTGTCTCAAACCTTCCTTGCTTGGATATAGCTCCAGCTTGTAGGTGGGTCACAGTTTGCAGCCCTGCGCTTTAAAGTCTTGATGTTGTTATTGTTGTTAACCACAAAAATACTCCGGTTTTGGGGAGTGATGCCAGTCCTTGGCCGGATCTGAGCCGGGTTCGCTCCGGTACTCACTTGCGGTACTGTCCAACTTTCTCAGGAGCGATTTGGTATGACCAGTGGAACCTTCTAGGTCATGTCATCCCTCAATCCATAAGGAAGGAGAAGATGGGTAATGAGAGGTGGGAGGCATCATATCCGTAGATCAAGCATCGAGTCAGCGCGTCATTACTTATGTGCATACACAGAGCAAAAAGTCACATAAAATGCCCTGTAAATCAGAACAAAGTTTAGCGGATTTCTCTATGATATTTTTCCAAAAAGATGCTCGTCTTATTATAACTGGGTGTCTCTTTTTAATAAAACTGAGTAGATAATCACATAATATTAAGAAGATTTTCTTTTTAATACTTCAAATTAAAAAAAAAAAAAATGAACGCTCAACCCAGATGTCTAGTCTAGTCTAATCTACACTACCATGCCATCGTATACTTAACCTGCCAACGTCTAATTACACCTTTGTTATTTTTGCCTCACCACATGTCCACTTGCCATATTGCCTTCACCGCGAATCGAACTAAGAATTATTAACTGCTGAACGGAGATCTCTACCATGGTGCTATCGTGTACTTGTGCTTGGTAGCGTCGAATTACACATTTGAAGAAGGTATACTCTTAAACAAAATAAAAAAGTTTAGCTCCCAAAAATAAGAAAAAATCTCTATGGAAATGTCTTCGAAAAATAGACTAAGAAGTTTTCTATTAATTCTAGGAAGGTATACTTTTTAATAAATTTAAAAAGATAACCTCCCAAAAATAAGAGAAATCTCTATGGAAACGTTTTCTAAAAATAGACTAAGAAGTTTTCTATTTATTCTAAGAAGGTATACTTTTTAATAAATTTAAAAAGATTTACCTCCCAAAAATAAGAAGAAATCTCTATGGAAATGTCTTCTAAAAAGTGAGAATGAAGTTTTCTGCTTATTGTCAGGAGGTATACTTTTTAATAAAATTCAAAAGATTTACTTCCCAAAAATAAAAAGAAATCTTTATGGAAATATCTTCGTCTCTGACTTCTGTCCTCTTGTTGTGCCTCGAAGCTGTTTAAAGAGACAATCTTCTTATTTTTATGAGGATTTTTTGGCTCTGTGTAGTAGTAGTCGCGTCTTACGACCGGCATGACTAATCTTATCTTGGCTTGCGTCATTTATTGACGCTTAACCGTCTAGGCGATTTTGGCCTGAATGTTTTTTCATTGGAATTTGATTTTTACGTGGCGGGTCCCAAACAAAGCGCACCACCTGTCTCCGGGGTTTTAAGCAAAAATATTCACACATTTATATAGCGAGCCGTTTTCTCCAAGACAGACACCCGCTTGCAACAGCACCACGCGGTGAACAGATGCTGCTAAAAAGACCTCGGTTAGCCCTTAAGCCAGATATGCCAGAGTGGCCCCACCGGGGCTCCCTCTCTTTCTGCCGCGAGCATAAATAATTCACGTTGCCCAGAGTGCACGAACGGGGGCGCAAGATTTGGTCTTTTTGTCCAACTATACAACCACACCCCATTACACTCCGACCTCTCAACCCCTAACCCGTAGGAGCAGCGTTAAAGTCTTCCTCGAAAAGCGGTGCCGCTAAACAACGTTCGCTACATAGCGGCCGCTATATATTCACGGTCATTAGCGGCACTGCTTTGTTGTAAACTTTGATTGAAGTTACGGTGAATTCAGGCGATTAGAAATTCAATATTTTGCGGCTGTTTTTGGATTTTTGAGTTTTTAAATTAAAAAAAAAATTGTTAATTTGTTTATATAGGCCTAGAGCTCAAAAATAGTGAAACAATATATATATATTTACTAACGGCCAATAAACAAATTAACAATTTTTTTTTTAATTTAAAAACTCAAAAATCCAAAAACAGCCGCAAAATATTGAATTTCTAATCGCCTGAGCTCAAAAATAGTGAAACAATATATTAAAAAAAAGTTGTTTTCAAAACATATGAAAAATGTTGAAGTATTTCATTGATTTCTCACCGTTATGACAATTTCGGTGGGAAAAAACGGTGACAAACTTTGCCACCGTCATGACGGCCGCTTGAATGCTTCCCGCTATATTACATTACGGCCAGTTTCACCGTCTTCTTAGTTTACACGCCATTACTTTTACATGGCAGTATTTTAGACAACGTACTTCATCGCTATGTAACGGCCGCTATATAGCGCCACCGCTTTCGAGGAAAGCAACTCTTAACGCTGTCTTCACTTAGAAAGTGATAGCGGATCTAAACATACTTACATACAAGGTAAATAGAGGAGGAGGTAACGTCATACGAATGAGAGAAACATTAAAAAAAGCGCAAAAAAAAAGATGCTGTACTAAATGTTCAAAGTTAAGGTCCACAAAAATACCCAAAATCAGGAAACTCTTTTACTATATTGAAAATACATTAAGAATCATATTATATGACTAGATTTTGTTATTTTATTAATTTTTTATGCATTTACAGAACGTAAATATGCTGTTTTGTAAAATTATGAGCATTTGTGCTATTTAAATTTGTTTATATAATACAAATTTTGATCAAAAGTCTATAACAGGGGATAAAAATAACGTATTTTCATCAAACTGGAGTATTTTTCTACATTTTTATACCCAGCGTACTAGTACAAGGGTATATAAATTTTGTTCACATAACGGTAGTATGTAACGGCACAAAATAATCGAGATAGATATAGAGTCCCTTATATGAAAGTTCTTAGGCTGAAAAGAGGAGTAAAAATTGAGATATTTGAATGAAATTTTGTATACAGGTTAATTTCTGGACAAGGTAGATTTCTATTGAAAATGGGCGAATTCGGATGATAACCACGCCCCCATTTTCGTATCGAAAATTTCGAAAATAACACAAATTGACATATCTCGGCAGCTGAAACGTCTAAAATAATATAATTTTTATAGGTTAATCCCCCTGGTGATTCTCTTATGATTTTTTCATAACTTTTTTATAGTGGGCGTGGCACCGCCCACTTTTAAGGGAGGCATATTCGAAAATTGGACTGGTCGTAACTTTTAAACTGATTACGACAGAACGATGGAATTTGGCACAAAGCATACTAGTATCATTGGGAGTATACCTGATGACATTGGATAAAATCGCCCTCCAACCATGCCCACTTTCGATATCGAAAATTTCGAAAATCACACAAATTGACATATCTCGGCAGCTGAAATGGCTAAAATGATATAATTTTATAGGTGAATCCCCCTGGTCATTCTCTTATGATTTTTTCATAAATTTTTATAGTGGGTGTGACACCACCCACTTTTAAGGAAGGCATTTTTGAAAATTTGACTGGTCGTAACTTTTAAAATGATTACCATAGAACGATGGAATTTGGCACAAAGCATACTATTACCGTTGGGAGTATACCTCATGAAACTGAAAATATCGCTCTCCAACCACGCCCACTTTCGATATCGAAAATTTCGAAAATCACATAAATTGACATCATTCGTTAACGGAAATGGCTAAAATGATATAGTTTGGTAGGATGAACCCCCTAGACATTCTATTATGATTTTTTGATAGATTTTTAAAAGTAGGCGTGGCATCGCCCACTTTTCAGGGAGGCATATGTGAAAATTTCACGTGTCATATTTTTTAACCTGATTACGGTAGAACGATTAAATTGGTAAAAGGTATACTAGCATAACAGGGTGCATACTTGATGTAATTTGACGAAATCGCTTCCCGACCACGCCTACTTTCGATATGGAAAATTGCGAAAATCACATAAATTGACATAATTCGGTAACGGAAATGGCTAAATGATATAGTTTGGAAGGATGAACCCCCTAATCATTATATTATGATTTTTTTTATAAATGTTAGAAGTGGGCGTGGCAAGGCCCACATTTAAGGGAGGCATTTTGAAATATTCGACTTACTTCAGACTAATGAAATTCGGCACAAATATACTAGCAATATAGGTGTTGAGATTGGACTAGACGCTTCCCGATCACGGCCACTTTCGATATGAAAATTTCGAAAATCACATAAATTGACATAATTCGGTAAGAGAAATAGCTAAGATAGTAAAATCTTTGGTAAATCCTCCTAGGGCCTATATCATTGTTATCTTGTTCTGAAAATTACCGCTGGGTATTTAATGTTCGGTTCACCCGAACTTAGACTTCCTTACTTTTTGATATTTCAATTTGTTTATTTAATAAGAATAGTAAAAATTTTGCTAAGTCTGAGTAAGATGAAGAAAAAGTGATGGATTTCATTATAAAGGTTTAGCAGCACCAAAATTATACATCGTAAAGCGTCATGAACATGGCGGACAGCTCGATTGGCGCCGCCCTGCTTACAAACATATACATACATTAGAGCGGGTCAAATTGTATAAATGCATTCTTTTTTCATCAGGAGTATAGCAAAAACGTAATCTATAGGTAATTCTAAGAAAAATTGCTGAAGACACCATAGCTCTAATACTAGAGACACACATTACAGTATAGTATCAATACCATGATCTATACTACATATGTATGACCCTCATACCACGAATATACTGTTTGATATCGTAGTATTTATACCACAGCAAAAAATCGTGGTATTGGATATGTTCAGTGTGAAATGTTCAATTTGTGCCCATACATGCAGCCCTTAACCCAAACTTTTACAAATATTTGTCAGCTATCAAAAAAAATTAACTGCCAAAAAATAACAAATACAAAAAGTAAATTTTAATTTTGAAAAAAAAAACTAACATTTCTGCTTTATTAATTTTACATTTCAGCAAAAAATGTCGTATTAATATTGAAATTTATCAAATAAACAGCATGTATGACATTGTCATACCAATTTCTCATGTTAATAATACATTACTTCGAAAAGTTTTATTTAACATTAAAAATTATGTAAACGGCCGGTTTCACGTCAAATTGATAAAAAACTTGTTGAGCCAACGTAGTACGTCATATCAATTTCTCATGTTAATACACATTTCGACCACATATTGATATAAAAACTGCCAATCTCACATTTGTATAACAGTCTCATGTTAAAACGGCATAAACCACACATTTCGAAAACCTGCTTCACGTAAAAATCCTATGAAAGTTGTAATACTAACTTTTGCCAAACTATCTCATGTTAAAATTACGTGAATTGACATGTTTCATGTTTATAACAAATTTTGACAACATGTTTCACGTAGCACGTTAGCATTTGTGTAGCTGTTTCATTCTAAAATGAAATAAATCGCGCTGCAGTTGACAATCAAGTTCGCGCGTTGTAAAATAATTCATTAACAAAAATAGTTAGCAGAAAACCAACTGTGAAAATTGAACGTGAAGTGAAAATGGGTGATGAATGTTGTTTATTTATGGAAAGCGTTTCGCCGGGAATGAAGGCCGCCGGCCAGTATATGGTTTATGAAGCATCGTCTGCAGGAATTGGTGCTAATGGAGAAAATTCATCTGTGCTACATTTACGAAGGAGCAACTGTAATAAATAAGATGTGCTTCTAAAAATGTTAAGTTTGTCACCTTATCAAATGTATTACATTTATTACATTAAATATGTACCTATTTAAAAAAAAGTTAATAAATTGATCATAAATAATATCATTTCGATGTGATTATCATTAATTTTATTTGTAGCTTCAACGTTATTCTCAAGTAAGTATCAGTATTACACACTCTCACGTAAATATACATCATGGTCAAGTTCATTTTACGTTTTTCCTGTAGGTACATACATTTCATGTCGATTATACATGAGTATCCCTTCAATAATACATAATGGTCATGTCAACTTTACGTTTTTCCTGTACGTTTTTACGATTCATGTCAATTGTACATGAGAATGCCGTCATTAATACATGATGGTCATGTTCATTTTACCTTTCATGTCAATTATACATGATGATGCCTTCAATAATACATGATGGTCATGTTTATTTGACGTTTTTCCTGTACGTTTTTACGTTTTTTTGTGCATATCCATTTCACGTAGAAATGATATTTTCGAAATTGTAAAATTGATCTTTTTTCTTTTCAGTTGCATTTGGTAAACAAAAAATGTTAATTTTACGGCGGTTTTTGATATTTTTTTCTTTCGGTTCAGTTCTCCAGGCGTGCCAGGACTCTATAAATCCAAATCAAATTTTTTCTAAATATATATGTACATTGGCGGCCGCCGTGGTGTAGTGGTTAAGTGTTCGGCCTTCTACACCAAGTCGTGGCGTTTCGATGCCCGGCAAAAGTAACATGAAAAATTATTTAGAAAAAGAATTTTTCTAAACGGGGTCGCCCCTCGGCAGTAGTTTGGCAAACTCTCCGGGTGTATTTCTGCCATGAGAAGCTTCTCAGCAAAAAATTCATTTGCTTTGCAAGTGCCGTTCGGAGTCGGCAAAAATCTGTAGGTCCCGCCAACTTGTAGGAAAACTCAAAAAGCAACACACCACAAGTTGGAAAGAGAAGCTCGGCTAAAAATCTCGTTAGAGGTTATGATAACCTGTTGGTATATCGCCGCCATTAGTTTTTTTTTTTTTTTTTTTATATGTACATAGGATTGCATTTATATCATTTTATATATAAAAATCCTAGTAGGAAAACTACAAGGTGCTCCTATATAAATCGTCCCCGCCAAGCCGTTTTTGTTCAGATCTTAAATTTAGAACGGGTATTTGAATAAGCTTGAATCTACCATTTCTTGAAGGTAATTGGAAAAGTTTTGTTTCCATAGCAACAGAGAAAACAAAGTTTTTTATTTTTTAAATTTGCATCAGAAAATATTTACAGATTTGTTGTGTATGGAAAAATTTTTAAAATCATGACAACGTTAAGTATACATTAGAAGAGTTTTAGCAGACTTATGGGCAAGGACTGAAACCGAAACCGAAACCGTAACCGTAACCGATTAAAACCGATTCATTTTTCAAAACCGAAACCGAAACCGTAACCGTTATTTTGATCTGGAAAAGAACGAAACCGAAACCGTTTCAAAAGCCGGAACCGGTTCCAAACGGTTTTGAATTTTTTTAATGTATCACTTCTTTAAGTGGGCACAAACAGGTACTCTGAAAACTTTCAGGGAGGATTGTCGAGCAAGGTTACAAAATACGCGTTTTAACCTTAGTATAAAAATTCTGAAAGAGGAAATTTGATTATAGTTGAATGAAGCGACCGAAAAAAAATTTACGAGATACGAAAACGAAATGTTCAGGCTTGACTCAGAAAGCACCACTCATATTAATGTTTTTGGCGATTTATACATTTCATTTAATATTTTTCTAATAAAAAAGTAGAGTTAATTCTAGGAATTTGTTTCGCAGAAATTTCATCCATGCATAGCGTTAATAAAATGTATTATTATATTAGAGAAATCCCATCATGGCAGCAGGAAAAAGTTATGAAAATTCAGATCTATTTCGAAGCTACATAGGTACTTGACTATTTTAGTAGTAAAATTTATTTTGTTTGTGTTTTTATTTGGTAACCGAAACCGGAACGAAACCGTAACCGAAACCGAAATAAATGTTGAAGAACGATACCGGAACCGAAACCGAAACACGTTGCAAAACCGAAACCGTAACCCGAACGTTATTTTAATCGGTTTCAGACCTTGCTTATGGGTTTTAGGGACACCCTAAAGCAATAATGGACTATTTATTTAAGTGATATATATATTATGATGTATTACATCCAATGTAAAACGCGTGCTTTGAATTCAAGTGCTTTATTCATTTTGTCTTTTCTTATTTTCCTTACACACTAACTTACTGATAACGTTTAGGTATTACTGATTTCATGTAGGTATGAAGCATAACTATGTATGTGGCTGCAATAGACAGCTAATATTGAATACTAGATATTCTACATGCCACCAATCAAGCTGATTTCATATACATATGTTTATACTAGGAAGATAATTTAATCAATAAATGAATGCTTACATAAGTTCTATTAAATTCATGAGATGATGACCTCATATTTAACCTTCAATAAATGCAGAAAAAGAAATACTTAAAGCCTTTCTATGCATTTGTGCATACGTTACTATACATTACTGGATAACAGCCTTTCCTCCTACCCGAGGTCTGAGCTGTGTTCGTGGCATGCCTTCAAACCCTATTTCATGGTTTTGATCTTCAATGGATACTGTGGAAGTTGCCGGCTCTTTTGTACTTAGTTCCGAATTTGAGTCAGGATCTGCTAGTGATGCCTTCTCAGATCCATCAGTATTAAGTACACGAATTTGATCTAAGTGCCTTTTTATTGGCTGATTGTTTCTATGCATGACGCATATATACGATTGTGTACCAACCTTTTTTTTACTTTAGCAGGTGACCATTTGGGTTTATTTGGGTCTTTATAATCACGTATAAGAACATTTTGACCCTGAGAAAACTGAGCTTTACGATTGCCTTTGTGATGACGTACGTTTTTAATCTGACTATCTACTATCATTTCCTTAGTTGTTGGGGGTTTAAGGATACTGAAACGTGTTTTTATATTTCCACCAAGAAATAATTTAGCAGGCGATTCCCCCGTGGTGCAGTGTTTTGTAACACGGTAGTCTACTAGAAATCTGTTCACAATAGCATCTATGTTTGTTTCAGTATTTTCACTTAAGTTCGCCAAGATTGTTTCCTTTAACGTTTTGACGAAATTCTCGGCCTGGCCATTGGTAGATGATGGCCAGGGGCAGTGAGAATATGTTTCACGTGGTTCAATTTCAGAAATTTTTGAAAATCATGAGACGTAAATTGACGCTAACTAACGTGTTTACTAAACCGTATCGGCAAAATACTTCTCTGAGTTTATCGATTGTAAACGAAGATGTGATAGTTTTGGTTTTGAAAACTTCCACCCATTTGGTGTATGAATCAATTAAGATGAGAAAATAATAATGTTTTATTGTGCCAGCGAAATCTACGTGTATGCGACTCCAGGCACCCTCAGATCGGGTCCAAGGTCTCAATTCACTTTTTTCCGGGTCTGGTAGCAATTGTTGGTAGGAACTGCAACCGCGAATCAGTTTTTCAATGTCCTTATCAATGGCAGGCCACCATACATTAGAACGTGCAAGGGACTTAGTTTTGACTATGCCAAAATGTGATTGATGAAGTTCTTCTAGAACGTGTTTTCTTAACTTCTGTGGTATGACCGTATGATAGGCCCATAGTAAGCAGTCATATTCTATAGAAAGTTCAACAGCCCTTTCGCGAAATGGAGCAAATTCATTCCCACGTAATTTCTGAATAGTGCCTGCATTTACGGCCTCTGTTACTTTGGACAAAATTGGGTCGTGTCTTGTTTCCTTTCCAATAACTTTGAAATCTAAATTAAGAAAATTTTCTTTTTCTATGACATTAATGTAGTTGCATTCAAAATGATCTTCTGGAGCAACGATTTGCGGAAATCACGAGAGATTATCTGCATCGTTCACAATTCCTTTGACATACTCGACATTGTAATCAAACCCCGATGGGATTAATGCCCATCTCTGTACACGGGCTGATGCCATTAAATGTAGAGATTTGTTTTCTCCAAAGAGTGAGGTGAAGGGTTTGTGATCCGTACGCAGGATAAACTTATTCCCAAGTAAATATTGTTTGAGTTTAGTTTCACTGAATTTAATAGCTAGAGCTTCTTTTTCTAGCGTACTGTAATTTTTCTCACTTGTTGTAAGTGCTCGTGAAACGAATGCGACAGGCTTCAATATATTATCAGAGAATATATGCGATAGGATTCCTGCAACTGCATTGTTGGACGCATCTGTTGTCAATGGGTAAATTGGGATTGAAGTGCACCAAAACTTGCTCATATAATGGATGCATCTTTTCTGCGAAATTGGAAATGAATCTGGAATAGTAATTTAACATAGCGACTATTGCCCTGAGTTCCGAGACATTCGTCGCAGGTGGTGCATTTAAAATTGAAGCAGTTCGTTCTTCATTTTTTTTAGACCATGCCTATTGATGGTAAAACCTAGGTAAGAAACTTCTTCTTTAAAGAAAACACATTTTTCTACATTTAATTGATACCGGATTTCCAAAATACTTACATGTCAAAGAGGTATAAAGTTAACCCTTTCAAGCGCCAGAGATCGGACCTGGAGTTAAATCCCCCTCCCAAGCGGCATCAGAATACCCCTGGAGCGGGCAAACTAAGCTTTGATGAGGTAACCAAGGACATGATCCTTCTAGGCGTCCTGGACCGAGGCAATGACCGTCTGGCCATCCCCAAGGACCGGTGGCGTTACGTGCGAAATGAACTCGGCAACATTCTTCTCAACGTTGCTCCGTAGTTTCCGGGTAGTTCGGCGCGAGTAACGGATGCGGGTTGGCACCAGGGTCAGATTAAATAACTCGCATGCTAGGATGCCAAAACTGTAGCACTGTACAAGGCAGCAGCTGCTAAACTGGGTGAAGTCTACAAGGGCGCAAAGATCGAGGTCGTCGACTGGAAGGACATTCCAGCTCGTCCAAGGGCAAGGGCATGGATTCCGGCCATCCCTGACGAACCCGAGAGAATTCTCGAGATGCTACGGCTAATGAATCCGTCCCTCCCAACGCATGACTGGAGTGTCAATCTGGTCGGGGATGCGGTAGGGCCCGACAGACAGGTGGTGTTCACCATGAATAAAGAGTCAATCGAGCCCCTTAAAAGGTGCAATGGCCTAGTACACTACAGCTTAGGCCAGATCGTTATCCACGTATATCGTGGTGATGCTCAACGTGCTGCCTTCTCGGCTGCTCCGGGGGAACCGGAAGACGAAATACCAAAGAGGAAGCGGAGGATTCCGATGCGGAAAGCATGTTATCCGCCACGTCCCTTGGCGATAGTGCTGTGATCAACTCGGAGATGGAGGGCAGCCTACAGGACGAGGAAGTCCTCGACGTCACGGTGGTAGCAGCCAACGCTGATCGATTAACATCTAACGCTACAAACAGCATGACTCCCGCAACGCCATATCGGGCAGTTAATCGGAAAAACTCGTCGTTGATAGGCAATCTCCGGGATGGGGCAAACCTCGACGATATGCTTCAGATTAATCTGCACAAATCTAAAGTGGCCTCGGCTGCTTTAAGTAGTCGTCTTTCCAAAGGCGACGTGGATGTGGTCGTCATCCAAGAACCCTGGGTCAATAGCTCGAGAATCTGCGGATTGGGGACTAAGGGCTTCAAGCTCATTCGAGCCAGCGAGGAGAGCAAAGTCAGAACGTGTATTTTGGTCAAGTCTGAGTTGAACTCCTCTCTCCTACCTAACTACACCAATGGTGATATTACCGCTATCAGTTTAACGGTCGACAGCACCCGCCTGACGGTGGCGTCGGTCTATATGCCCTACGACGCCGAAGAACCTCCACCACAAAGGGAGGTGAAAACCTGGTGTCAAATTTCTGCACGGGTAATCTAATTATTGGAGCGGACGCTAATGCTCACCATGTCCAATGGGGGAGCTCCGATATCAATGCCAGGGGCGAGTCTCTGTTTGATTACCTCTTAACAACCAACCTGGTAATTTGCAACGTGGGTAATGAGCCTACTTTTATCACTAAGACCCGCAGGGAGGTCATAGACCTCACTATCTGTAATGAGGGCACTTATGAGTGGGTCAGAAAATGGCGGGTTCTTGAAGAACATTCATTCTCCGACCACCGTTACATAGAAATGGTTTTAGACTTTATTGTAGAACAACCAATCATGAAGCGCAATCCACGTAACACTAATTGGCAGTTACATAATGAAATATTAGACAGAGACCTACCAGTACTGCCCTCACAAGCCCCCTCATCAGTAGAGGAACTGGAGGATCTTGTTACTACATTTACATCGGCGCTCTCAAATGCTCTAATAGTGGCATAAGCGGACGATTTAGCTATTGCATTCAGAGGCAAGTTCCCACAAACTCTGTGTGCCCTGATGCAAGTAGCACTGCGAGAAGTTTCGACGTGGTCCTCTCGCTGCGGACTTAGTATCAACCCGGGGAAAGTGGAACTTGTCCTCTTCACCAACCTGTACAAAATACCGCCACTAAGCCCTACCAGAACTAGATGGCACGCGCCTGGGCTTGTTGGATAAGGCCAAGTTTCTAGACATAGTTCTGGACAGGAAATTGAATTGGAAGGATAATGTTTTTCAGCGCCAGAAGAAAGCTTGCATCGCTCTTTACACATGCAAAAGAGCCATTGGCAAAAAATGGCGGCTCAGCCCTAGAGTATGCAGTTGGATCTACACGGCTATCATTCGCCCAATCATGCTGTATGGAGTCGTCGTATGGTGGCCTGCGCTGAGCAAGGCAACATACCTGAATCTGTTGCGGAAAGTCCATAGATCCAATATGATCTGTATAAGCGGTGCGCTAAGGACAACGCCCAACGAAGCCCTCCAGGTCATTCTGGGCATTTTGCCACTTGATCTGGAAGGGTTTCGGTCAGCGGCGGCATCAGCTCTGCGCCTAAGGGAAACTCCAGTTGGGGTGCGGGTACTATTGGACACTCCAGTATTCTGGAAACTTACAGCTTAGAGGGCACAGATCGTTGTGTGACCACTACAGTCGGGGATAGCTGTTTCAAAATAAACGGATTGGTGTCCCGAAACAGATGGTGGCACTTCCATATACATCGACGGCTCGAAGTTGGACGGCAGAGTTGGAGGAGGGGTTTATTCAAGGGATTTGGACCTTGAGCTCTCCTTCAGACTACTTGATCATTGTAGCGTCTTCCAGGCGGAAGTCTCGGCAATCCTGGACGCCGCGGCCTGGTTAAGCAAACGCGTTATCGGCGAAGATATCGCTATTTTCAGCGATAGCCAAGCGGCCATCAAATCCCTTGGTTCATACACGTTTAACTCTGAACCGACCCTCAGCTGTCGTCGATCTCTTCAGGAGATGGCCCAACCGAACCGCGTAAACCTCATATGGGTCCCGGGACATTGAGGGAAACTGTAAGGCAGACGAGCTTGCCAGGCATGGCGCGACCAAGCAGGTTCTTCAGGATAAAGAGCGGTTAGGTTTGCCGTTTGCCACATGCAAACTAATGCTGAAGGAGCACACACTCCGTCAAGCCAACGAAAGATGCAATCCCCAGGGCGTCGGATATCGAAACAAACCTGGCCAAAATGGGATCTTAAAAGGTCTAGACGCATTTATGCCCTAACTAGGAGGGAAATATCCATATTGATAGGGGTATTAACCGGTCACTGCCTTATTGGCAGGCATGCAGAAAGGCTAGGTGTGCCCTACCGACTATGCTGCAGAAGTTGCACAGATGATGAGGAGGAGGAAACAGTGGAGCACCTCATCTGCAACTGTCCGGCTTTAAGCGGCGCGAGAACGCGCTTTTTGGGAGTTCCGTTCCTAGATAGCCTGAGCCAGGTCGCGGAACTGGACATAATGGACTTGATGGCCTTCATAAAGTCATCTAAGTGGTTCGAGGAGGAGTAACGGTGTCGGTGTAGGAGTGTCAGTCCCGGGATTCTGCTATGTGGAAAATCCCAACAACTCAGGGATTTTCCATATGGCTGGGTCCCGGGACTGACTTTCCTTGTGTTGGTGGTACACAACGGGCCTTTCAAAACTGGCCTAAGTGTGCCTCTCCGGCAGCCACTTGAACCTAACCTTAGGTTTCCATGCCAAAGTCAATGGGCGTGGTTTGACGAATATGGGTTTGGAAGATACACTCATGGATAGTGAAATTTTTTCACCATTATAAGAGCCTAATTTATTATTAAATAAATCACTAAACTCGCTTTTGAGACCCTGTATTACGACATCATGATTGTTAGTTTCTGTGACAAGGTTTGCTTGCTGCCGAACCAGCTCAAAATTAATTTCGCGTAAGAAAGACCGTCCTAACAAAACCGGCGTGATTGTTCGTGTAACCACTATCGTAAGCACTTTCTTGATGTTCTGATACGTGATTTACCTTCGTACTCACCCAGTATGTCAATATGGTCACCGCTATATGTTAAATACGGAATTTTACAACTTGATAATTGCTTCCTTCCTTTGATCTTTTTATATAAATCATCTGATATCAATACGCAAGGTGCGCCCGTATCGCACATCGCTTCCACCTTAGTACCATCTATCTCAATTGGCAGGGTGTAAAGGTACGCCGCCCTCTTACGATCTGAACTAAATATAGAATACACATTATAATTATTTCCCGAAACATAGTTAACCTTTTTTAACTTATCTTTACAAATTGACGCAAGGTGCCCTGTTTTGCCATAGTTGTGACATTTGCTATTTTTGTATTTGCATTGCAGGCTTTCTTTTTGGTTTTGCCTTTGTTTCCACCATTGTTGTTGTAATTGCTTTTGCTCGAGTTGTTTTTATGCCCACCGTTTGATTTTTCATCATTTGATTTTGTTTGACTACGTGCCTTGTTGCTGACATAATTAATGCTGTCCTTCTCTACCGTACTTGCTGACGACTTGGCTTGAAACTTGGCTTCAAATATGATCGCCTTACGTAATGCTGCTGTTGAGGTTAGTTTTTCATCCTCCTCACAAAATTTGTCAAATATTTTCTGCGGCATGCCCATAATGAATTGATTTGTCACGAATGCTTCTAAATTGCCGCCAAACTTGCAGTCTAACGCCAGTTATATTACCCTGGCGAACCATCCAGCTATTGTTTCGTCATCTCGTTTGGAAGCCATATGAAACATTCGACGTTGTTGATATACGATTATAGGTGGTGTATATTGCGCTGCTAATGTTTGGCATAAATCTTTATATGATTTTGAGATTGGCGATTCTGGGCTGTACAGGCTATGTGTAAGCATACGGTGTACTTCACTACCAATAAGTTTTAATAAGATAGCTTTTCTTTTGTTGTCTTCTTCACAGTTTATTTCACTGAAGTATATGTCTAATCTTTCTTTCCACGGTGTCCAATTATCCGAGGTTGGGCAGAACTCTGAGATTGCCTGAGACTGGATTACACTTACTGGGTTTTCAGGCGGTGCCATTGTTAACATACGTATTTATTTTACGATTAATTTAAAATGGAACAGTATGTACTGCCGTGTATATACACTAAAATGCACAAAAATTTGTTGTCTCTATGTATATATAAATTTTAACTCGTCGCCATTATGATGTATTACATCCAAAGTAAAACGCGTGCTTTCAATCATTGTGTATAACATAAAGTGTGAAATGTAGCTTTGACAGAAATGTCAAAACACACTTCAACGTCAATCAAAACACACATCCATGTCAAAAATCTCGGTTGCTATTGTGGTTTGTGTAAACCGGGGTTTTGGGCAGGACCGTAAAACAATGAGACAGGGTTCTTCTTTGCAAAAATGTGTTGCTGTGTTGCACAAATTTTTCATTCCAATTTGTAGGGAAATTTTTAAGCGAATCTTTCAGCTTACACTTTTTTTATATTTTGCAAAAATACGAAACTTAAAACGATTAAATTTTATTTATTTTACAGGAAAAATTTTAATATTCGAAATAAGAAACCAGAAAATGAGAACACAATTTTTTTAGATAGATTGTTTTTAATTTATAAACCAAGTACCTACCAACATTAGGTTAGGTTCAAGTGGCTGCCGCAGAGGCACACCTAGGCCAGTATTAAAAGGCCCGTTGTGATACCACCAACACTAGGAAAGTCAGTTCCGGGACCCTGCCATATGGAAAATCCCGGTATTAACGGAATTCTCCACATAGCAGAATCCCGGGACTGACACTCCTAAACCGACACCGTTACTCCTCCTCGAACCACTTAGATGACTTTATGAAGGCCATCAAGTCCATTATGTCCAGTTCCACGATCTGGCTCAGGCTATCCAGGAACGGAACTCCCGAAAAGCGCGTTCTCGCGCCGCTTAAAGCCGGACAGTTGCAGATGAGGTGCTCCACTGTTTCCTCCTCCTCATCATCTGTGCAACTTCTGCAGCATCGTCGGTAGGGCACACCTAGCCTTTCTGCATGCCTGCCAATAAGGCAGTGACCGGTTAATACCCCTATCAATATGGATATTTCCCTCCTAGTTAGGGCATAAATGCGTCTAGACCTTTTAAGATCCCATTTTGGCCAGGTTTGTTTCGATATCCGACGCCCTGGGGATTGCAGCCATCTTTGGTTGGCTTGGCGGAGTGTGTACTCCTTCAGCATAAGCTTGCATGTGGTAAACGGCATACCTAAGCGCTCTTTATCGCCAAGAACCTGCTTGGTCGTGCCCTGCCACGCAAGTTCGTCTGCCCTACAATTTACCTCAATGTCCCTATGCCCCGGGACCCATGTGAGGTTAACGCGATTCTGTTGGGCCATCTCTTGTAGAGATCGACGACAGCTGAGCGTCAGTTCAGAGTTGAACGAGTAAGAGCCAAGGGATTTGATGGCCGCCTGGCTGTCGCTGAATATAAAAATGTCCTGTCTGATAGTGTGTTGGCCTATCCAAGCCGCGGCGTCCATGATTGCTGAAACTTCAGCCTGGAAGACACTGCAGTGATCAGGTAGTCTGAAGGAGAGCTCAAGGTTCAGATCCTTTGAATAAACCCCTCCCCCAACTCTGCCGTCTAACTTCGAGCCATCAGTATAAATGGAAGTGCCGCCATGAGTGACGGGACTCCGATCCGTGCTCTCCCATTCTTCCCTGCTGGGAATGTTGATTTTAAAACCGCTATCTCCGACTGTTGTGGTCGCACAGCGATCTCAGCGGAAGAAAGCTATAGGATCCCAAAATACAGGCGTGTCCAGTAGTGCTTGCGCCCCAGTCGGACGTTTGCCTTATACGCAGAGCCGATGCTGCTGCTACTCGGTGTCCTTCCAGATCGAGTGGCAAAATGCCAAGAATGGCCTGGAGTGCTTCATTGGGCGTTGTTCTTAACGCACCGCTTATACAGATCATGCAAGATCTGTGTACTTTACCTAGCAGATTAAGGTTTGTTGCCTTGCTCAGCGCAGGCCACCATACCACAACTCCATAGAGCATGATTGGTCGAATGATTGCAGTGTAGATCCATTTGCATATTTTGGGGCTGAGCCCCCATTTCTTTCCAATGGCTCTTTTGCACGTGTAGAGTGCAATACACGCTTTCTTCTGGCGCTGAAGAACATTCTCCTTCCAGGTTAGTTTCCTATCCAGAACTATGCCCAAGAACTTGGCTTTGTCAGCCAAGTTCAGGTGTACGTTATTCAGTTTTGGTAGTATTAGCGGTGGTATCTTATAGCGGTTGGTGAAAAGGACCAGTTCTACTTTTCCCGGGTTGATGCTCAGTCCGCAGCGCGAGCACCATGACGAAACCTCTCTCAGTGTTACTTGCATCAATTCGCACAGGGTTTGTGGTAATTTGCCCCTGTATACTATAGCTAAGTCATCTGCATATGCCACTACCTTCCCGCCCCCCCAGCTTGTGTCTCGCAGCATCGAGTTGACAGTGAGGTTCCATAGAAGCGGGGACAGAACACCACCCTGACGCGTTCCCCTTGTGACATAGCGTGATAAGTCAACCGAGCCCAGTGATGAAACTATTCGTCTACCCCTTAGCAGTTGATCAATAAGTCCAATAAGAGACCTGCTTATGCCCAGACTTGTTAAAGCGGTGTTTATAGCATCAGGGCTTATGTTGTTGAAGGCACCTTCAATATCTAAAAAGGCCACAAGACAGTACTCCTTTTCATACAGCGATTTTTCAATAACAGAAACTAGGCTGTGAAGCGCAGTTTCTGTAGATTTCCCTTTGGTGTATGCATGCTGATAGCTACAGATCAGGTTGCTATCAATAGTAGAGGAGAGGTAGTCATTTATTATCCTCTCGAAGGTCTTGAGCACAAAGGATGAGAGACTGATCGGCCTATAGTTAGCCTTAAGAATAAACACTACCGTGGCACTTCTCCAGGAGATGGCCCAACCGAACCGCGTAAACCTCATATGGGTCCCGGGACATAGGGACATTGAGGGAAACTGTAAGGCAGACGAGCTTGCCAGGCATGGCGCGACCAAGCAGGTTCTTCAGGATAAAGAGCGGTTAGGTTTGCCGTTTGCCACATGCAAACTAATGCTGAAGGAGCACACACTCCGTCAAGCCAACGAAAGATGGCTGCAATCCCCAGGGCGTCGGATATCGAAACAAACCTGGCCAAAATGGGATCTTAAAAGGTCTAGACGCATTTATGCCCTAACTAGGAGGGAAATATCCATATTGATAGGGGTATTAACCGGTCACTGCCTTATTGGCAGGCATGCAGAAAGACTAGGTGTGCCCTACCGACGATGCTGCAGAAGTTGCACAGATGATGAGGAGGAGGAAACAGTGGAGCACCTCATCTGCAACTGTCCGGCTTTAAGCGGCGCGAGAACGCGCTTTTTGGGAGTTCCGTTCCTGGATAGCCTGAGCCAAGTCGCGGAACTGGACATAATGGACTTGATGGCCTTCATAAAGTCATCTAAGTGGTTCGAGGAGGAGTAACGGTGTCGGTTTAGGAGTGTCAGTCCCGGGATTCTGCTATGTGGAAAATCCCAACAACTCAGGGATTTTCCATATGGCTGGGTCCTGGGACTGACTTTCCTTGTGTTGGTGGTATCACAACGGGCCTTTCAAAACTGGCCTAAGTGTGCCTCTCCGGCAGCCACTTGAACCTAACCTTAGGTTTCCATGCTAAAGTCAATGGGCGTGGTTTGAAGAATATGGGTTTGGAAGATACACTCATGGATAGTGAAATTTTTTCATCATTACAAGAGCCTAATTTATTATTAAACAAATCACTAAACTCGCTTTTGAGACCCTGTATTACGACATCATGATTGTTAGTTTCTGTGACAAGGTTTGCTTGCTGCCGAACCAGCTCAAAATTAATTTCGCGTAAGAAAGACCGTTCTAACAAAACCGGCGTGGTTGTTCGTGTAACCACTATCGTAAGCACTTTCTTGATGTTCTGATACGTGATTTACCTTCGTACTCACCCAGTATGTCAATATGGTCACCGCTATATGTTAAATACGGAATTTTACAACTTGATAATTGCTTCCTTCCTTTGATCTTTTTATATAAATCATCTGATATCAATACGCAAGGTGCGCCCGTATCGCACATCGCTTCCACCTTAGTACCATCTATCTCAATTGGCAGGGTGTAAAGGTACGCCGCCCTCTTACGATCTGAACTAAATATAGAATACACATTATAATTATTTCCCGAAACATAGTTAACCTTTTTTAACTTATCTCTACAAATTGACGCAAGGTGCCCTGTTTTGCCATAGTTGTGACATTTGCTATTTTTGTATTTGCATTGCAGGCTTTCTTTTTGGTTTTGCCTTTGTTTCCACCATTGTTGTTGTAATTGCTTTTGCTCGAGTTGTTTTTATGCCCACCGTTTGATTTTTCATCATTTGATTTTGTTTGAGTACGTGCCTTGTTGCTGACATAATTAATGCTGTCCTTCTCTACCGTACTTGCTGACGACTTGGCTTGAAACTTGGCTTCAAATATGATCGCCTTACGTAATGCTGCTGTTGAGGTTAGTTTTTCATCCTCCTCACAAAATTTGTCAAATATTTTCTGCGGCATGCCCATAATGAATTGATTTGTCACGAATGCTTCTAAATTGCCGCCAACTTGCAGTCTAACGCCAGTTTTTTACCCTGGCGAACCATCCAGCTATTGTTTCGTCATCTCGTTTGGAAGCCATATGAAACATTCGACGTTGTTGATATACGATTATAGGTGGTGTATATTGCGCTGCTAATGTTTGGCATAAATCTTTATATGGTTTTGAGATTGGCGATTCTGGGCTGCACAGGCTATGTGTAAGCATACGGTGTACTTCACTACCAATAAGTTTTAATAAGATAGCTTTTCTTTTGTTGTCTTCTTCACAGTTTATTTCACTGAAGTATATGTCCAATCTTTCTTTCCACGGTGTCCACAGGAGACTGGATTACACTTACTGGGTTTTCAGGCGGTGCCATTGTTAACATACGTATTAATTTTACAATTAATTTAAATGGAACAGTATGTACTGCCGTGTATATACACTAAAATGCACAAAAATTTGTTGTCTCTATGTATATATAAATTTTAACTCGTCGCCAATATGATGTATTACATCCACAGTAAAACGCGTGCTTTCAATCATTGTGTATAACATAAAGTGTAAAATGTAGCTTTGACAGAAATGTCAAAACACACTTCAACGTCAATCAAAACACACATCCATATCAAAAATCTCGGTTGCTATTGTGGTTTGTGTAAACCGGGGTTTTGGGCAGGACCGTAAAACAATGAGACAGGGTTCTTCTTTGCAAAAATGTGTTGCTGTGTTGCACAAATTTTTCATTCCAATTTGTAGGGAAATTTTTAAGCGAATCTTTCAGCTTACACTTTTTTTATATTTTGCAAAAATACGAAACTTAAAACGATTAAATTTTATTTATTTTACAGGAAAAATTTTAATATTCGAAATAAGAAACTAGAAAATGAGAACACAATTTTTTTAGATAGATTGTTTTTAATTTATAAACCAAGTACCTACCAACATTAGGTTAGGTTCAAGTGGCTGCCGCAGAGGCACACCTAGGCCAGTATTAAAAGGCCCGTTGTGATACCACCAACACTAGGAAACTCAGTTCCGGGACCCTGCCATATGGAAAATCCCGGTATTAACGGAATTCTCCACATAGCAGAATCCCGGGACTGACCTTCCTATACCGACACCGTTACTCCTCCTCGAACCATTTAGATGACTTGATGAAGGCCATCAGGTCCTTTATGTCCAGCTCCGTGACCTGGCGTAGGCTGACCAGGAAGGGAACTCCCAAAAAGCGCATTCTCGCGCCACTTAAAGCCGGGCAGTTGCAGATGAGGTGCTCCACCGTTTCCTCCTCCTCATCATCCTTACAACTCCTACAGCATCGTCGGTAGGGCACACCAAGTCTTTCTGCATGCCTACTAATGAGGCAGTGCCCAGTTAATACGGCTATTAATATGGAGATTTCTCTTCTCCTTAGGGCATAAATTTGACTTGATCTTTTATGATCCCATTTCGGCCAGGTTTCTTTGGATATCCGGCATCCTGGAGATTGCAGCCATCTTTGGTTGGCTTGGCGGAGTGTGTACTCCTTCAGCATAAGCTTGCATGTGGCAAACGGCATACCTAAGCGCTCTTTATCGCCAAGAACCTGCTTGGTCGTGCCCTGCCTCGCAAGTTCGTCTGCCCTACAATTTCCCTCAATGTCCCTATGCCCCGGGACCCATGTGAGGTTAACGCGATTCTGGTGGGCCATCTCTTGTAGAGATCGACGACAGCTGAGCGTCAGTTCAGAGTTGAACGAGTAAGAGCCAAGGGATTTGATGGCCGCCTGGCTGTCGCTGAATATAAAAATGTCCTGTCTGATAGTGTGTTGGCCTATCCAAGCCGCGGCGTCCATGATTGCTGAAACTTCAGCCTGGAAGACACTGCAGTGATCAGGTAGTCTGAAGGAGAGCTCAAGGTTCAGATCCTTTGAATAAACCCCTCCCCCAACTCTGCCGTCTAACTTCGAGCCATCAGTATAAATGGAAGTGCCGCCATGAGTGACGGGACTCCGATCCGTGCTCTCCCATTCTTCCCTGCTGGGAATGTTGATTTTAAAACCGCTATCTCCGACTGTTGTGGTCGCACAGCGATCTCAGCGGAATAAAGCTATAGGATCCCAAAATACAGGCGTGTCCAGTAGTGCTTGCGCCCCAGTCGGACGTTTGCCTTAGACGCAGAGCCGATGCTGCTGCTACTCGGTGTCCTTCCAGATCGAGTGGCAAAATGCCAAGAATGGCCTGGAGTGCTTCATTGGGCGTTGTTCTTAACGCACCGCTTATACAGATCATGCAAGATCTGTGTACTTTACCTAGCAGATTAAGGTTTGTTGCCTTGCTCAGCGCAGGCCACCATACCACAACTCCATAGAGCATGATTCGTCGAATGATTGCAGTGTAGATCCATTTGCATATTTTGGGGCTGAGCCCCCATTTCTTTCCAATGGCTCTTTTGCACGTGTAGAGTGCAATACACGCTTTCTTCTGGCGCTGAAGAACATTGTCCTTCCAGGTTAGTTTCCTATCCAGAACTGTGCCCAAGAACTTGGCTTTGTCAGCCAAGTTCAGGTGCACGTTATTCAGTTTTGGTAGTATTAGCGGTGGTATCTTATAGCGGTTGGTGAAAAGGACCAGTTCTACTTTTCCCGGGTTGATGCTCAGTCCGCAGCGCGAGCACCATGACGAAACCTCTCTCAGTGTTACTTGCATCAATTCGCACAGGGTTTGTGGTAATTTGCCCCTGTATACTATAGCTAAGTCATCTGCATATGCCACTACCTTCCCGCCCCCCCAGCTTGTGTCTCGCAGCATCGAGTGTACAGTGAGGTTCCATAGAAGCGGGGAGAGAACACCACCCTGACGCGTTCCCCTTGTGACATAGCGTGATAAGTCAACCGAGCCCAGTGATGAAACTATTCGTCTACCCCTTAGCAGTTGATCAATAAGACCAATAAGAGACCTTATGCCCAGACTTGTTAAAGCGGTGTTTATAGCATCAGGGCTTATGTTGTTGAAGGCTCCTTCAATATCTAAAAAGGCCACAAGACAGTACTCCTTTTCATACAGCGATTTTTCAATAACAGAAACTAGGCTGTGAAGCGCAGTTTCTGTAGATTTCCCTTTGGTGTATGCATGCTGATAGCTACAGATCAGGTTGCTATCAATAGTAGAGGAGAGGTAGTCATTTATTATCCTCTCGAAGGTCTTGAGCACAAAGGATGAGAGACTGATCGGCCTATAGTCAGCCTTAGGAATAAACACTACCGTGGCACTTCTCCAGGAGATGGCCCAACCGAACCGCGTAAACCTCATATGGGTCCCGGGACATAGGGACATTGAGGGAAACTGTAAGGCAGACGAGCTTGCCAGGCATGGCGCGACCAAGCAGGTTCTTCAGGATAAAGAGCGGTTAGGTTTGCCGTTTGCCACATGCAAACTAATGCTGAAGGAGCACACACTCCGTCAAGCCAACGAAAGATGGCTGCAATCCCCAGGGCGTCGGATATCGAAACAAACCTGGCCAAAATGGGATCTTAAAAGGTCTAGACGCATTTATGCCCTAACTAGGAGGGAAATATCCATATTGATAGGGGTATTAACCGGTCACTGCCTTATTGGCAGGCATGCAGAAAGGCTAGGTGTGCCCTACCGACGATGCTGCAGAAGTTGCACAGATGATGAGGAGGAGGAAACAGTGGAACACCTCATCTGCAACTGTCCGGCTTTAAGCGGCGCGAGAACGCGCTTTTTGGGAGTTCCGTTCCTGGATAGCCTGAGCCAGATCGTGGAACTGGACATAATGGACTTGATGGCCTTCATAAAGTCATCTAAGTGGTTCGAGGAGGAGTAACGGTGTCGGTTTAGGAGTGTCAGTCCCGGGATTCTGCTATGTGGAAAATCCCAACAACTCAGGGATTTTCCATATGGCTGGGTCCTGGGACTGACTTTCCTTGTGTTGGTGGTATCACAACGGGCCTTTCAAAACTGGCCTAAGTGTGCCTCTCCGGCAGCCGCTTGAACCTAACCTTAGGTTTCCATGCCAAAGTCAATGGGCGTGGTTTGAAGAATATGGGTTTGGAAGATACACTCATGGATAGTGAAATTTTTTCACCATTACAAGAGCCTAATTTATTATTAAACAAATCACTAAACTCGCTTTTGAGACCCTGTATTACGACATCATGATTGTTAGTTTCTGTGACAAGGTTTGCTTGCTGCCGAACCAGCTCAAAATTAATTTCGCGTAAGAAAGACCGTTCTAACAAAACCGGCGTGGTTGTTCGTGTAACCACTATCGTAAGCACTTTCTTGATGTTCTGATACGTGATTTACCTTCGTACTCACCCAGTATGTCAATATGGTCACCGCTATATGTTAAATACGGAATTTACAACTTGATAATTGCTTCCTTCCTTTGATCTTTTTATATAAATCATCTGATATCAATACGCAAGGTGCGCCCGTATCGCACATCCCTTCCACCTTAGTACCATCTATCTCAATTGGCAGGGTGTAAAGGTACGCCGCCCTCTTACGATCTGAACTAAATATAGAATACACATTATAATTATTTCCCGAAACATAGTTAACCTTTTTTAACTTATCTCTACAAATTGACGCAAGGTGCCCTGTTTTGCCATAGTTGTGACATTTGCTATTTTTGTATTTGCATTGCAGGCTTTCTTTTTGGTTTTGCCTTTGTTTCCACCATTGTTGTTGTAATTGCTTTTGCTCGAGTTGTTTTTATGCCCACCGTTTGATTTTTCATCACTTGATTTTGTTTGACTACGTGCCTTGTTGCTGACATAATTAATGCTGTCCTTCTCTACCGTACTTGCTGACGACTTGGCTTGAAACTTGGCTTCAAATATGATCGCCTTACGTAATGCTGCTGTTGAGGTTAGTTTTTCATCCTCCTCACAAAATTTGTCAAATATTTTCTGCGGCATGCCCATAATGAATTGATTTGTCACGAATGCTTCTAAATTGCCGCCAAACTTGCAGTCTAACGCCAGTTTTTTTACCCTGGCGAACCATCCAGCTATTGTTTCGTCATCTCGTTTGGAAGCCATATGAAACATTCGACGTTGTTGATATACGATTATAGGTGGTGTATATTGCGCTGCTAATGGTTGGCATAAATCTTTATATGGTTTTGAGATTGGCGATTCTGGGCTGCACAGGCTATGTGTAAGCATACGGTGTACTTCACTACCAATAAGTTTTAATAAGATAGCTTTTCTTTTGTTGTCTTCTTCACAGTTTATTTCACTGAAGTATATGTCCAATCTTTCTTTCCACGGTGTCCAATTATCCGAGGTTGGGCAGAACTCTGAGATTGCCTGAGACTGGATTACACTTACTGGGTTTTCAGGCGGTGCCATTGTTAACATACGTATTAATTTTACGATTAATTTAAAATGGAACAGTATGTACTGCCGTGTATATACACTAAAATGCACAAACATTTGTTGTCTCTATGTATATATAAATTTTAACTCGTCGCCAATATGATGTATTACATCCACAGTAAAACGCGTGCTTTCAATCATTGTGTATAACATAAAGTGTGAAATGTAGCTTTGACAGAAATGTCAAAACACACTTCAACGTCAATCAAAACACACATCCATGTCAAAAATCTCGGTTGCTATTGTGGTTTGTGTAAACCGGAGTTTTGGGCAGGACCGTAAAACAATGAGACAGGGTTCTTGTTTGCAAAAATGTGTTGCTGTGTTGCACAAATTTTTCATTCCAATTTGTAGGGAAATTTTTAAGCGAATCTTTCAGCTTACACTTTTTTTATATTTTGCAAAAAATACGAAACTTAAAACGATTAAATTTTATTTATTTTACAGGAAAAATTTTAATATTCGAAATAAGAAACCAGAAAATGAGAACACAATTTTTTTAGATAGATTGTTTTTAATTTATAAACCAAGTACCTACCAACATTAGGTTAGGTTCAAGTGGCTGCCGCAGAGGCACACCTAGGCCAGTATTAAAAGGCCCGTTGTGATACCACCAACACTAGGAAAGTCAGTTCCGGGACCCTGCCATATGGAAAATCCCGGTATTAACGGAATTATCCACATAGCAGAATCCCGGGACTGACCTTCCTATACCGACACCGTTACTCCTCCTCGAACCATTTAGATGACTTGATGAAGGCCATCAGGTCCTTTATGTCCAGCTCCGTGACCTGGCGTAGGCTGACCAGGAAGGGAACTCCCAAAAAGCGCATTCTCGCGCCACTTAAAGCCGGGCAGTTGCAGATGAGCTGCTCCACCGTTCCACCGTTCCACCGCTCCTCATCATCCTTACAACTCCTACAGCATCGTCGGTAGGGCACACCAAGTCTTTCTGCGTGCCTACTAATGAGGCAGTGCCCAGTTAATACGGCTATTAATATGGAGATTTCTCTTCTCCTTAGGGCATAAATTTGTCTTGATCTTTTATGATCCCATTTCGGCCAGGTTTCTTTGGATATCCGGCATCCTGGAGATTGCAGCCATCTTTGGTTGGCTTGGCGGAGTGTGTACTCCTTCAGCATAAGCTTGCATGTGGCAAACGGCATACCTAAGCGCTCTTTATCGCCAAGAACCTGCTTGGTCGTGCCCTGCCTCGCAAGTTCGTCTGCCCTACAATTTCCCTCAATGTCCCTATGCCCCGGGACCCATGTGAGGTTAACGCGATTCTGGTGGGCCATCTCTTGTAGAGATCGACGACAGCTGAGCGTCAGTTCAGAGTTGAACGAGTAAGAGCCAAGGGATTTGATGGCCGCCTGGCTGTCGCTGAATATAAAAATGTCCTGTCTGATAGTGTGTTGGCCTATCCAAGCCGCGGCGTCCATGATTGCTGAAACTTCAGCCTGGAAGACACTGCAGTGATCAGGTAGTCTGAAGGAGAGCTCAAGGTTCAGATCCTTTGAATAAACCCCTCCCCCAACTCTGCCGTCTAACTTCGAGCCATCAGTATAAATGGAAGTGCCGCCATGAGTGACGGGACTCCGATCCGTGCTCTCCCATTCTTCCCTGCTGGGAATGTTGATTTTAAAACCGCTATCTCCGACTGTTGTGGTCGCACAGCGATCTCAGCGGAATAAAGCTATAGGATCCCAAAATACAGGCGTGTCCAGTAGTGCTTGCGCCCCAGTCGGACGTTTGCCTTAGACGCAGAGCCGATGCTGCTGCTACTCGGTGTCCTTCCAGATCGAGTGGCAAAATGCCAAGAATGGCCTGGAGTGCTTCATTGGGCGTTGTTCTTAACGCACCGCTTATACAGATCATGCAAGATCTGTGTACTTTACCTAGCAGATTAAGGTTTGTTGCCTTGCTCAGCGCAGGCCACCATACCACAACTCCATAGAGCATGATTCGTCGAATGATTGCAGTGTAGATCCATTTGCATATTTTGGGGCTGAGCCCCCATTTCTTTCCAATGGCTCTTTTGCACGTGTAGAGTGCAATACACGCTTTCTTCTGGCGCTGAAGAACATTGTCCTTCCAGGTTAGTTTCCTATCCAGAACTGTGCCCAAGAACTTGGCTTTGTCAGCCAAGTTCAGGTGCACGTTATTCAGTTTTGGTAGTATTAGCGGTGGTATCTTATAGCGGTTGGTGAAAAGGACCAGTTCTACTTTTCCCGGGTTGATGCTCAGTCCGCAGCGCGAGCACCATGACGAAACCTCTCTCAGTGTTACTTGCATCAATTCGCACAGGGTTTGTGGTAATTTGCCCCTGTATACTATAGCTAAGTCATCTGCATATGCCACTACCTTCCCGCCCCCCCAGCTTGTGTCTCGCAGCATCGAGTGTACAGTGAGGTTCCATAGAAGCGGGGAGAGAACACCACCCTGACGCGTTCCCCTTGTGACATAGCGTGATAAGTCAACCGAGCCCAGTGATGAAACTATTCGTCTACCCCTTAGCAGTTGATCAATAAGACCAATAAGAGACCTTATGCCCAGACTTGTTAAAGCGGTGTTTATAGCATCAGGGCTTATGTTGTTGAAGGCTCCTTCAATATCTAAAAAGGCCACAAGACAGTACTCCTTTTCATACAGCGATTTTTCAATAACAGAAACTAGGCTGTGAAGCGCAGTTTCTGTAGATTTCCCTTTGGTGTATGCATGCTGATAGCTACAGATCAGGTTGCTATCAATAGTAGAGGAGAGGTAGTCATTTATTATCCTCTCGAAGGTCTTGAGCACAAAGGATGAGAGACTGATCGGCCTATAGTCAGCCTTAGGAATAAACACTACCGTGGCACTTCTCCAGGAGATGGCCCAACCGAACCGCGTAAACCTCATATGGGTCCCGGGACATAGGGACATTGAGGGAAACTGTAAGGCAGACGAGCTTGCCAGGCATGGCGCGACCAAGCAGGTTCTTCAGGATAAAGAGCGGTTAGGTTTGCCGTTTGCCACATGCAAACTAATGCTGAAGGAGCACACACTCCGTCAAGCCAACGAAAGATGGCTGCAATCCCCAGGGCGTCGGATATCGAAACAAACCTGGCCAAAATGGGATCTTAAAAGGTCTAGACGCATTTATGCCCTAACTAGGAGGGAAATATCCATATTGATAGGGGTATTAACCGGTCACTGCCTTATTGGCAGGCATGCAGAAAGGCTAGGTGTGCCCTACCGACGATGCTGCAGAAGTTGCACAGATGATGAGGAGGAGGAAACAGTGGAACACCTCATCTGCAACTGTCCGGCTTTAAGCGGCGCGAGAACGCGCTTTTTGGGAGTTCCGTTCCTGGATAGCCTGAGCCAGATCGTGGAACTGGACATAATGGACTTGATGGCCTTCATAAAGTCATCTAAGTGGTTCGAGGAGGAGTAACGGTGTCGGTTTAGGAGTGTCAGTCCCGGGATTCTGCTATGTGGAAAATCCCAACAACTCAGGGATTTTCCATATGGCTGGGTCCTGGGACTGACTTTCCTTGTGTTGGTGGTATCACAACGGGCCTTTCAAAACTGGCCTAAGTGTGCCTCTCCGGCAGCCGCTTGAACCTAACCTTAGGTTTCCATGCCAAAGTCAATGGGCGTGGTTTGAAGAATATGGGTTTGGAAGATACACTCATGGATAGTGAAATTTTTTCACCATTACAAGAGCCTAATTTATTATTAAACAAATCACTAAACTCGCTTTTGAGACCCTGTATTACGACATCATGATTGTTAGTTTCTGTGACAAGGTTTGCTTGCTGCCGAACCAGCTCAAAATTAATTTCGCGTAAGAAAGACCGTTCTAACAAAACCGGCGTGGTTGTTCGTGTAACCACTATCGTAAGCACTTTCTTGATGTTCTGATACGTGATTTACCTTCGTACTCACCCAGTATGTCAATATGGTCACCGCTATATGTTAAATACGGAATTTACAACTTGATAATTGCTTCCTTCCTTTGATCTTTTTATATAAATCATCTGATATCAATACGCAAGGTGCGCCCGTATCGCACATCCCTTCCACCTTAGTACCATCTATCTCAATTGGCAGGGTGTAAAGGTACGCCGCCCTCTTACGATCTGAACTAAATATAGAATACACATTATAATTATTTCCCGAAACATAGTTAACCTTTTTTAACTTATCTCTACAAATTGACGCAAGGTGCCCTGTTTTGCCATAGTTGTGACATTTGCTATTTTTGTATTTGCATTGCAGGCTTTCTTTTTGGTTTTGCCTTTGTTTCCACCATTGTTGTTGTAATTGCTTTTGCTCGAGTTGTTTTTATGCCCACCGTTTGATTTTTCATCACTTGATTTTGTTTGACTACGTGCCTTGTTGCTGACATAATTAATGCTGTCCTTCTCTACCGTACTTGCTGACGACTTGGCTTGAAACTTGGCTTCAAATATGATCGCCTTACGTAATGCTGCTGTTGAGGTTAGTTTTTCATCCTCCTCACAAAATTTGTCAAATATTTTCTGCGGCATGCCCATAATGAATTGATTTGTCACGAATGCTTCTAAATTGCCGCCAAACTTGCAGTCTAACGCCAGTTTTTTTACCCTGGCGAACCATCCAGCTATTGTTTCGTCATCTCGTTTGGAAGCCATATGAAACATTCGACGTTGTTGATATACGATTATAGGTGGTGTATATTGCGCTGCTAATGGTTGGCATAAATCTTTATATGGTTTTGAGATTGGCGATTCTGGGCTGCACAGGCTATGTGTAAGCATACGGTGTACTTCACTACCAATAAGTTTTAATAAGATAGCTTTTCTTTTGTTGTCTTCTTCACAGTTTATTTCACTGAAGTATATGTCCAATCTTTCTTTCCACGGTGTCCAATTATCCGAGGTTGGGCAGAACTCTGAGATTGCCTGAGACTGGATTACACTTACTGGGTTTTCAGGCGGTGCCATTGTTAACATACGTATTAATTTTACGATTAATTTAAAATGGAACAGTATGTACTGCCGTGTATATACACTAAAATGCACAAACATTTGTTGTCTCTATGTATATATAAATTTTAACTCGTCGCCAATATGATGTATTACATCCACAGTAAAACGCGTGCTTTCAATCATTGTGTATAACATAAAGTGTGAAATGTAGCTTTGACAGAAATGTCAAAACACACTTCAACGTCAATCAAAACACACATCCATGTCAAAAATCTCGGTTGCTATTGTGGTTTGTGTAAACCGGAGTTTTGGGCAGGACCGTAAAACAATGAGACAGGGTTCTTGTTTGCAAAAATGTGTTGCTGTGTTGCACAAATTTTTCATTCCAATTTGTAGGGAAATTTTTAAGCGAATCTTTCAGCTTACACTTTTTTTATATTTTGCAAAAAATACGAAACTTAAAACGATTAAATTTTATTTATTTTACAGGAAAAATTTTAATATTCGAAATAAGAAACCAGAAAATGAGAACACAATTTTTTTAGATAGATTGTTTTTAATTTATAAACCAAGTACCTACCAACATTAGGTTAGGTTCAAGTGGCTGCCGCAGAGGCACACCTAGGCCAGTATTAAAAGGCCCGTTGTGATACCACCAACACTAGGAAAGTCAGTTCCGGGACCCTGCCATATGGAAAATCCCGGTATTAACGGAATTCTCCACATAGCAGAATCCCGGGACTGACCTTCCTATACCGACACCGTTACTCCTCCTCGAACCATTTAGATGACTTGATGAAGGCCATCAGGTCCTTTATGTCCAGCTCCGTGACCTGGCGTAGGCTGACCAGGAAGGGAACTCCCAAAAAGCGCATTCTCGCGCCACTTAAAGCCGGGCAGTTGCAGATGAGCTGCTCCACCGTTCCACCGTTCCACCGCTCCTCATCATCCTTACAACTCCTACAGCATCGTCGGTAGGGCACACCAAGTCTTTCTGCGTGCCTACTAATGAGGCAGTGCCCAGTTAATACGGCTATTAATATGGAGATTTCTCTTCTCCTTAGGGCATAAATTTGTCTTGATCTTTTATGATCCCATTTCGGCCAGGTTTCTTTGGATATCCGGCATCCTGGAGATTGCAGCCATCTTTGGTTGGCTTGGCGGAGTGTGTACTCCTTCAGCATAAGCTTGCATGTGGCAAACGGCATACCTAAGCGCTCTTTATCGCCAAGAACCTGCTTGGTCGTGCCCTGCCTCGCAAGTTCGTCTGCCCTACAATTTCCCTCAATGTCCCTATGCCCCGGGACCCATGTGAGGTTAACGCGATTCTGGTGGGCCATCTCTTGTAGAGATCGACGACAGCTGAGCGTCAGTTCAGAGTTGAACGAGTAAGAGCCAAGGGATTTGATGGCCGCCTGGCTGTCGCTGAATATAAAAATGTCCTGTCTGATAGTGTGTTGGCCTATCCAAGCCGCGGCGTCCATGATTGCTGAAACTTCAGCCTGGAAGACACTGCAGTGATCAGGTAGTCTGAAGGAGAGCTCAAGGTTCAGATCCTTTGAATAAACCCCTCCCCCAACTCTGCCGTCTAACTTCGAGCCATCAGTATAAATGGAAGTGCCGCCATGAGTGACGGGACTCCGATCCGTGCTCTCCCATTCTTCCCTGCTGGGAATGTTGATTTTAAAACCGCTATCTCCGACTGTTGTGGTCGCACAGCGATCTCAGCGGAAGAAAGCTATAGGATCCCAAAATACAGGCGTGTCCAGTAGTGCTTGCGCCCCAGTCGGACGTTTGCCTTAGACGCAGAGCCGATGCTGCTGCTACTCGGTGTCCTTCCAGATCGAGTGGCAAAATGCCAAGAATGGCCTGGAGTGCTTCATTGGGCGTTGTTCTTAACGCACCGCTTATACAGATCATGCAAGATCTGTGTACTTTACCTAGCAGATTAAGGTTTGTTGCCTTGCTCAGCGCAGGCCACCATACCACAACTCCATAGAGCATGATTGGTCGAATGATTGCAGTGTAGATCCATTTGCATATTTTGGGGCTGAGCCCCCATTTATTTCCAATGGCTCTTTTGCACGTGTAGAGTGCAATACACGCTTTCTTCTGGCGCTGAAGAACATTGTCCTTCCAGGTTAGTTTCCTATCCAGTACTGTGCCCAAGAACTTGGCTTTGTCAGCCAAGTTCAGGTGCACGTTATTCAGTTTTGGTAGTATTAGCGGTGGTATCTTATAGCGGTTGGTGAAAAGGACCAGTTCTACTTTTCCCGGGTTGATGCTCAGTCCGCAGCGCGAGCACCATGACGAAACCTCTCTCAGTGTTACTTGCATCAATTCGCACAGGGTTTGTGGTAATTTGCCCCTGTATACTATAGCTAAGTCATCTGCATATGCCACTACCTTCCCGCCCCCCCAGCTTGTGTCTCGCAGCATCGAGTTGACAGTGAGGTTCCATAGAAGCGGGGACAGAACACCACCCTGGCGCGTTCCCCTTGTGACATAGCGTGATAAGTCAACCGAGCCCAGTGATGAAACTATTCGTCTACCCCTTAGCAGTTGATCAATAAGTCCAATAAGAGACCTGCTTATGCCCAGACTTGTTAAAGCGGTGTTTATAGCATCAGGGCTTATGTTGTTGAAGGCTCCTTCAATATCTAAAAAGGCCACAAGACAGTACTCCTTTTCATACAGCGATTTTTCAATAACAGAAACTAGGCTGTGAAGCGCAGTTTCTGTAGATTTCCCTTTGGTGTATGCATGCTGATAGCTACAGATCAGGTTGCTATCAATAGTAGAGGAGAGGTAGTCATTTATTATCCTCTCGAAGGTCTTGAGCACAAAGGATGAGAGACTGATCGGCCTATAGTCCTTGGGCTCGTAATGAGACGCCTTCCCCGCCTTAGGAATAAACACTACCGTGGCACTTCTCCAGGAGATGGCCCAACCGAACCGCGTAAACCTCATATGGGTCCCGGGACATAGGGACATTGAGGGAAACTGTAAGGCAGACGAGCTTGCCAGGCATGGCGCGACCAAGCAGGTTCTTCAGGATAAAGAGCGGTTAGGTTTGCCGTTTGCCACATGCAAACTAATGCTGAAGGAGCACACACTCCGTCAAGCCAACGAAAGATGGCTGCAATCCCCAGGGCGTCGGATATCGAAACAAACCTGGCCAAAATGGGATCTTAAAAGGTCTAGACGCATTTATGCCCTAACTAGGAGGGAAATATCCATATTGATAGGGGTATTAACCGGTCACTGCCTTATTGGCAGGCATGCAGAAAGGCTAGGTGTGCCCTACCGACGATGCTGCAGAAGTTACACAGATGATGAGGAGGAGGAAACAGTGGAGCACCTCATCTGCAACTGTCCGGCTTTAAGCGGCGCGAGAACGCGCTTTTCGCTTTTGAGACCCTGTATTACGACATCATGATTGTTAGTTTCTGTGACAAGGTTTGCTTGCTGCCGAACCAGCTCAAAATTAATTTCGCGTAAGAAAGACCGTCCTTGCAAAACCGGCGTGGTTGTTCGTGTAACCACTATCGTAAGCACTTTCTTGATGTTCTGATACGTGATTTACCTTCGTACTCACCCAGTATGTCAATATGGTCACCGCTATATGTTAAATACGGAATTTTACAACTTGATAATTGCTTCCTTCCTTTGATCTTTTTATATAAATCATCTGATATCAATACGCAAGGTGCGCCCGTATCGCACATCGCTTCCACCTTAGTACCATCTATCTCAATTGGCAGGGTGTAAAGGTACGCCGCCCTCTTACGATCTGAACTAAATATAGAATACACATTATAATTATTTCCCGAAACATAGTTAACCTTTTTTAACTTATCTTTACAAATTGACGCAAGGTGCCCTGTTTTGCCATAGTTGTGACATTTGCTATTTTTGTATTTGCATTGCAGGCTTTCTTTTTGGTTTTGCCTTTGTTTCCACCATTGTTGTTGTAATTGCTTCTGCTCGAGTTGTTTTTATGCCCACCGTTTGATTTTTCATCATTTGATTTTGTTTGACTACGTGCCTTGTTGCTGACATAATTAATGCTGTCCTTCTCTACCGTACTTGCTGACGACTTGGCTTGAAACTTGGCTTCAAATATGTTCGCCTTACGTAATGCTGCTGTTGAGGTTAGTTTTTCATCCTCCTCACAAAATTTGTCAAATATTTTCTGCGGCATGCCCATAATGAATTGATTTGTCACGAATGCTTCTAAATTGCCGCCAAACTTGCAGTCTAACGCCAGTTTTTTTACCCTGGCGAACCATCCAGCTATTGTTTCGTCATCTCGTTTGGAAGCCATATGAAACATTCGACGTTGTTGATATACGATTATAGGTGGTGTATATTGCGCTGCTAATGTTTGGCATAAATCTTTATATGATTTTGAGATTGGCGATTCTGGGCTGCACAGGCTATGTGTAAGCATGCGGTGTACTTCACTACCAATAAGTTTTAATAAGATAGCTTTTCTTTTGTTGTCTTCTTCACAGTTTATTTCACTGAAGTATATGTCCAATCTTTCTTTCCACAGTGTCCAATTATCCGAGGTTGGGCAGAACTCTGAGATTGCCTGAGACTGGATTACACTTACTGGGTTTTCAGGCGGTGCCATTGTTAACATACGTATTTATTTTACGATTAATTTAAAATGGAACACTAAAATGCACAAAAATTTGTTGTCTGTATGTATATATAAATTTTAACTCGTCGCCATTATGATGTATTACATCCAAAGTAAAACGCGTGCTTTCAATCATTGTGTATAACATAAAGTGTGAAATGTAGCTTTGACAGAAATGTCAAAACACACTTCAACGTCAATCAAAACACACATCCATGTCAAAAATCTGGGTTGCTATTGTGGTTTGTGCAAACCGGGGTTTTGGGCAGGACCGTAAAACAATGAGACAGGGTTCTTGTTTGCAAAAAAGTGTTGCTGTGTTGCACAAATTTTTCAATCCAATTTGTAGGGAAATTTTTAAGCGAATCTTTCAGCTTACACTTTTTTTATATTTTGCAAAAAATACAAAACTTAAAACGATTAAATTTTATTTATTTTACAGGAAAAATTTTAATATTCGAAATAAGAAACCAGAAAATGAGAACACAATTTTTTTAGATAGATTGTTTTTAATTTATAAACCAAGTACCTACCAACATTAGGTTAGGTTCAAGTGGCTGCCGCAGAGGCACACCTAGGCCAGTATTAAAAGGCCCGTTGTGATACCACCAACACTAGGAAAGTCAGTTCCGGGACCCTGCCATATGGAAAATCCCGGTATTAACGGAATTCTCCACATAGCAGAATCCCGGGACGGACCTTCCTATACCGACACCGTTACTCCTCCTCGAACCATTTAGATGACTTGATGAAGGCCATCAGGTCCTTTATGTCCAGCTCCGTGACCTGGCGTAGGCTGACCAGGAAGGGAACTCCCAAAAAGCGCATTCTCGCGCCACTTAAAGCCGGGCAGTTGCAGATGAGCTGCTCCACCGTTCCACCGTTCCACCGCTCCTCATCATCCTTACAACTCCTACAGCATCGTCGGTAGGGCACACCAAGTCTTTCTGCGTGCCTACTAATGAGTCAGTGCCCAGTTAATACGGCTATTAATATGGAGATTAATCTTCTCCTTAGGGCATAAATTTGTCTTGATCTTTTATGATCCCATTTCGGCCAGGTTTCTTTGGATATCCGGCATCCTGGAGATTGCAGCCATCTTTCGTTGGCTTGGCGGAGTGTGTACTCCTTCAGCATAAGCTTGCATGTGGCAAACGGCATACCTAAGCGCTCTTTATCGCCAAGAACCTGCTTGGTCGTGCCCTGCCTCGCAAGTTCGTCTGCCCTACAATTTCCCTCAATGTCCCTATGCCCCGGGACCCATGTGAGGTTAACGCGATTCTGTTGGGCCATCTCTTGTAGAGATCGACGACAGCTGAGCGTCAGTTCAGAGTTGAACGAGTAAGAGCCAAGGGATTTGATGGCCGCCTGGCTGTCGCTGAATATAAAAATGTCCTGTCTGATAGTGTGTTGGCCTATCCAAGCCGCGGCGTCCATGATTGCTGAAACTTCAGCCTGGAAGACACTGCAGTGATCAGGTAGTCTGAAGGAGAGCTCAAGGTTCAGATCCTTTGAATAAACCCCTCCCCCAACTCTGCCGTCTAACTTCGAGCCATCAGTATAAATGGAAGTGCCGCCATGAGTGACGGGACTCCGATCCGTGCTCTCCCATTCTTCCCTGCTGGGAATGTTGATTTTAAAACCGCTATCTCCGACTGTTGTGGTCGCACAGCGATCTCAGCGGAAGAAAGCTATAGGATCCCAAAATACAGGCGTGTCCAGTAGTGCTTGCGCCCCAGCCGGACGTTTGCCTTAGACGCAGAGCCGATGCTGCTGCTACTCGGTGTCCTTCCAGATCGAGTGGCAAAATGCCAAGAATGGCCTGGAGTGCTTCATTGGGCGTTGTTCTTAACGCACCGCTTATACAGATCATGCAAGATCTGTGTACTTTACCTAGCAGATTAAGGTTTGTTGCCTTGCTCAGCGCAGGCCACCATACCACAACTCCATAGAGCATGATTGGTCGAATGATTGCAGTGTAGATCCATTTGCATATTTTGGGGCTGAGCCCCCATTTCTTTCCAATGGCTCTTTTGCACGTGTAGAGTGCAATACACGCTTTCTTCTGGCGCTGAAGAACATTCTCCTTCCAGGTTAGTTTCCTATCCAGAACTGTGCCCAAGAACTTGGCTTTGTCAGCCAAGGAAGAAAAGTCCATGAAGAGATGTAATTCCAGTATCATCGAAACATATGTCGGCTTGTCTGGTTCCTGCAGCGCGTGGGTAAATTTTTCTCAAAAAACACATTTTCATACAATCCCGAAAATTGCTTCACAATACCGTCGGTATTTACAGCAATAGACTACAAGTCAAAAGCAACAAAGAGTCTCTTTCAGGAGTAAATATGTCTTTAAAAATTCATTTCTTACACTCCCACTTAATTTTTTTCCCGCAAAATCTTGGCGACGAAAGTGACGAGCATGGCGAAAGGTTTCACCAGATTCTGGGATGTCGCTATGATGGGCGACTACTGTTGGTTTCTCATAAGAGAAACCGATCCTAATCTAAATAAGCGTCAAAACAAGACACATAACTTTTTCAATTATAAAATAAGATCATAGAGTTAAGACAGAACCATATGTACATATGCTATTATTTGTAGGGTACTTAAGTATTAAATGGATATATTTACTTGAATGCTTATAACTTTTGTATTAGTTCATCGATTTTGTTCACTGATAGCTTGTTTTTTTTTTTAATAAAACAGAGCTTAGAGGGGGGGGGGGGGGAAATATCTGCTAAAAAACAAAAAGTTTTCGAGATGCTTCCTCGCAAAGTACAAATTTTTTTATATTTTTACAAAAAAAATTTAAAAAATCCGTAATGATTGTTAACTATGTTTGAATCTGCAGGACCTAGCAAAAAGTGTTGTATGTACTGATTATAGTAAATTTTATAAGCTTTCAAATTTTTCAAACCGTTTTCGAATAGCTCAATTTGTTCTTGAGATATACACGATTAAGTGGAGCCATCTTTTTTGTTTTTTGAAATAACGGTAAATCGTAAATATCTCAAAAACGGTACCATTCAAGTAAAAATAACTTTGATTTTCGGAATTAGGAGGTGATTTTACATAGGAATTTCACTATGGCGTCTCTGGTGCAGAAAAAAAGTTGGAATTTGTGATCCAGTGTTATTTGTTAACAATAGGTCGCCTCCCAGTTGGTGCACCCTGGGTAACGCTAAATGACCTACATAGCCTGCATGGCTAGTTTAGTTTCTTGTATTGCCGGATCTACGAGAACGGTACCAGTACTTGTGCTGTACCCATCGTGCCGAAACGACCCGGGCCGTTTTCTTATATCGACCCGGCCAAGAGCAATACACTCGAGGTGACCCTGTCTGACATTTAGGCAGGGCTACACCTCGTTACAACAACAACAACAACAACTAACCTGGTAGTTTGCAACGTGGGTAACGAACCTACGTTTATTACTAAAACCCGTAGGGAGGTCATTGATCTCACTATTTGCAGCGAAGGCGCTTATGAGTGGGTCAGAAAATGGCGCGTTCTCGATGAACACTCATTCTCCGACCACCGGTACGTAGAATTAGTTCTAGACTTTTCTGTTGAGCAGCCGGTTATGAAACGCAACCCACGTAACACTAACTGGCAGCTACACAATGAAATACTATCTAGGGACTTGCCAGCACTGCCCCCACAAGTCCCCTCATCAGTAGGGGAGTTGGAGGATCTGGTAAAGACCTTTACAACGGCGCTCTCGAATGCCCTAGAGCAGGCTTGCCCAGTGCCAAAACCACGCGGTAAACATAGGCCGCATTGGTGGTCCTACGACCTGGACTCGCTCCGTAAATCATGTAGGACACAATTTAATAAGGCCAAGAGCCTTGGCACGGAGACTCAATGGCTCGAATATAAAGTTAAACTCAGGGCCTACAAAAAAGCTCTGAGGCAGGCGAAGAGAGTATCGTGAAGAAATTTCTGCACTGGGGTCGAAAATGTGGACGATACAGCGAGACTTAGACGAGTGCTCTCAAAAACTCAAACAGCCACAAGCTATTTGCGCAAACCTGACGGATCCTGGACCAGCACGGAGAGGGAAACCCTAGAGCTGCTCTTGAATACGCACTTCCCAGGGAACTTGCATGAGGAACCCCTAGCACCTACAACAAACCTGGCTGTACACATACCCATCACGGAGGAAAAGGTTAGGTGGGCGGTTAAAAGCTTCGAACCGTTCAAGGCTGCCGGGCCAGACGGGATTATTCCCGCACAACTCATAAACACGCTCGAGACATCAGCCAAATGGCTGGTATTTCTCTATACAGCCTGCCTGGCTCTTAGCTACATTCCGTGCTCCTGGAGAAGTGCCACGGTAGTGTTTATTCCTAAGGCGGGGAAGGCGTCTCATTACGAGCCCAAGGACTATAGGCAGTCCCTCATCCTTTGTGCTCAAGACCTTCGAGAGGATAATAAATGACTACCTCTCCTCTACTATTGATAGCAACCTGATCTGTAGCTATCAGCATGCATACACCAAAGGGAAATCTACAGAAACTGCGCTTCACAGCCTAGTTTCTGTTATTGAAAAATCGCTGTATGAAAAGGAGTACTGTCTTGTGGCCTTTTTAGATATTGAAGGAGCCTTCAACAACATAAGCCCTGATGCTATAAACACCGCTTTAACAAGTCTGGGCATAAGCAGGTCTCTTATTGGACTTATTGATCAACTGCTAGGGGGTAGACGAATAGTTTCATCACTGGGCTCGGTTGACTTATCACACTGTAGTGACTTGTATGCTAGAAGGTCTAACACCTTAGGCCACTACCCAGCTTGAAGGTAAACCTTTCTCAATGTCCATTTATGCATATATTTATACTTCCATATAGAACATTTCTTTAATTTCAATGCTAACTTATATGAAAGATTTGCGAATTTTAGGACTTGGTGAGAAACCTATGAAAGAATTTTCTATGCTTAATGCACGAATATTTTTTCATTTAAACATTTAAACTCTTTGTTGCTTTTGACTTGTAGTCTATTGCTGTAAATACCGACGGTATTGTGAAGCAATTTTCGGGATTGTATGAAAATGTGTTTTTTGAGAAAAATTTACCCACGCGCTGCAGGAACCAGACAAGCCGACATATGTTTCGATGATACTGGAATTACATCTCTTCATGGACTTTTCTTCCCGGCATTGTGAGAGTCGAACTCACAACACTGTAGTGACTTGTATGCTAGAAGGTCTAACACCTTAGGCCACTACCCAGCTTGAAGGTAAACCTTTCTCAGTGTCCATTTATGCATATATTTATACTTCCATATAGAACATTTCTTTAATTTCAATGCTAACTTATATGAAAGATTTGCGAATTTTAGGACTTGGTGTGAAACCTATGAAAGAATTTTCTATGCTTAATGCACGAATATTTTTTCATTTAAACATTTAAACTCTTTGTTGCTTTTGACTTGTAGTCTATTGCTGTAAATACCGACGGTATTGTCGGGATTGTATGAAAATGTGAAAGAAAATAAAAAAGTAAATTAGATAAATACATAAGTGACACATTAGTATATAATTTTCTTAGGCTGGATTTATCTTTCAATTCAGAACAAATTTTTTTTTTATATTTTTCCCGTTCTTGTTTGTTCAGTACTGGACGATGAATTCAGATTTATGGCTATATATACTCATGTAAATTTATGTAATATATAATTTATTATAATATGTTTTTTTATTTACCCATTTCCGCATAGTTTTTGATTAAGTCGTTCACTATCATCTCGTAGTTAGGACTTTTGTGTTTGCCTAAAAAAGAAGTAACGACCTTTTTAAAAGAATCCCACGCTGCTGCCTCCACTGGTGACAATAGTTCTTTGAAATGGTTATTGGTCATCATTTTCCTTATTTGCGGTCCCACAAAAATCCCTTCCTTTATTTTTGCTTCTGAAATCTCTGGGAAGATTGTCTTCAAATGATGAAAAGCTTCGCCTTCTTTGTCCAAAGCCTTCACAAAGTTTTTGATAAGGCCGAGCTTGATGTGGAGCGGAGGTAGAATTATTTTTTCCTTCTTTATAAGTGGAGAGTATTTTATGTTATCTACCCCAACTTGAAACTCGATTCGTTCTGGCCAATCCTTTATGATGTAGTGGTCTTGACGAGCTCGGCTATCCCATTTGCATAGAAAGCAACAGTATTTTGTGTATCTACTTTGTAGACCACATAGCATTCCAACGACTTTAAGATCGGCACATATTTTCCAATCATGTTCTTCGTATTTGATTAACTTGAGCAATTTTTGCATTATCTCATATGTTTCCTTCGTATTTACTGCATGCGCGATCGGGATAGATGGCTTTTGGTTGCCAATATGCAATAATACGGCCTTTAAACTTAATTTATTGCCGTCTATGAACAATCGCCACTCTTTTGAATCATATGGTTCACCAAATTGTTTGAATAGACCAGCAATGTCTTTGCAGTAACAAACACTGTCCTCCTTCGTATAGTACTTGGAAAATTCTTCGTGACGAGTTCTATAATATGTTACCTTAACATCGGATGAAACAAATTTAAATTGTTGCATTCGAGAGGCGTGTAGTTCGGCCTTTTCCTTTGACAATTCCAAATCCCTTATCCAATCATTGAGTTGTGCTTGTGACAAAGAATTTCTTTCGTTTTCCGTTTGAAATTCAGTACAACATGATGCCGCGTAATCAGATACTACTGTTGACAATGAAACTGGAGCCGGAACTAAAGTTAAATATGATTCTGGCAATGTCGCTTCTGTTGAAATAAGTTCTGGTAATGACACTGTAGATACGCTCGCATAGGTTACTTTTCTGGACTTTCCAACCCCAAGTACTTTTGTAGTACAAATATAGCAGTCCGTTGAATGGCAAGTTGGTTCCCTCCACTTCATTGGTGTAATAAATTTCACACGTCGCCTAAATAGATAGTTTCAGAAATTAGTCAGCTATGCATTAAAAGGGAACAAATTCCTAATTTTTACAACGTACCTTTTTGTTCCGGTTTCCGAAGAAATCAATTCGACTCGGCATGTGGTGCACACAGTGTTCGGTGTCCATGGTTTTTCATTGTTTTTAGGCTCAATTCCAAAACACTTATAGTATGTAACTTTCAAAGGATTTGAAAACACACGTCTCATACTTTTAACAATAAATTGACCGCAGATGAAACAGAACATATCTGGATCATTTGTACACTCAAACTCTCGCGCCCTTTTATTCATTTTTTATTTTTAAGTAAATGACGGGTTATAAACTGCAATTATAAACTGAACAGTATCCGGCGAGCCTTGCAGATATTATGGAGGAACAAGGCGCATGTACTCTTATTTATACTTAGATCCAGTAAAAATTCAAGCCTACCTAAAAAAAAGGTTCCCTAGTTCTACAAAGAAAACACTACCTGCCTCAAAAATATGCTCTTGTTTAAAATGTACCTAGGTTTGAGAAAACGACACTAACAGCTTTTTGTATCTAATAACTTTTCGAAAATCTACCTGCTAACTAACTGATATACGAATACTAACACATATGTACCGTAATGATTGTTCAATATGTTTGAATCTGCAGGACCTAGCAAAAAGTGTTGTATGTACTGATTATAGTAAATTTTATTAGCTTACAAATTTTTCAAACCGTTTTGGAAGAGCTCAGTTTGTTCTTGAGATATACAAGATTAGGTGGAGCCATCTTTTTTGTTTTGTGAAATAACGGTAAATCGTAAATATCTCAAAAACGGTACCATTCAAGTAAAAATAACCTTGATTTTCGGAATTAGGAGGTGATTTTACATAGGAATTTCACTATGGCGTCTCTGGTGCATTTTGGCTGTAAGCCAGTGTAATCAAACAACGACTCTCCTCTAGCATTGATATCAGAGCTTCCCCACTGGACGTGATGAGCATTGGCGTCAGTTCCGATAATAAGATGACCCATGGAAAAATTTGCCACAAGGTCTTTTACCTCCCTCTGTGGCGGAGGTTCTTCGGCGTCGTAGGGCATATAGACCGATGCCATCGTCAGACTGGTACTGTCGACTGTTAAACTGGCAGCTGTAACGTCACCATTGGTATAGTTGGGCAAGAGAAAGGCATTCAGCTCAGACTTAACCAAAATGCAGGGTCTAACCCTGCCCCCCTCGCTGGCTTGGATTAGCTTATAACCCTTATTCCCCAAACCGCAAATCCTTGAGCTGTTGACCCAGGGTTCTTGGATGAGGGCCACATCTATGTCGCCTTTAGAGAGACGACTGATTAAAGCAGCCGAGGCTGCTTTAGATTTGTGCAGGTTTATCTGAATCACCACCAACATGAGAGCGCTCAGACTTCCCTGCCACCGCCGTATCGTCGAGTTCCACCTCGTCTGGAGGCTTATCTTTCAACGACGACTTGTTCAGACCACGATTTGGCGTAGCCGAGATCCTACTAACTGTGGCAGTATTGACATTGGTGCGCTCAGGACTAGCTGCTATCACTGTGACGTTGAGGTCTTCCCCGTCCAGCAGGCTGTCTCCCATCTCCGAGCTGTTCACTGCTCCTTCGCCATTTGACGTGGCAGATACCATACTTTCCGAGTCGGACATCTCCGACTCCTCTACCGGCACTGCGATGTCCGAGCCCTCCGGTGCAGCCGAAATAGCAGCGCGCTGTGCATCGCCGCGGTATACGTGGATCACGATCTGACCCATGCCGTAGTGCACTCGTCCATTGCACCGTTTAAGGGGCTCGAGTGCTTCCTTAGTCAAGGTGAAGACCACTTGCCTGTCAGGCCCTACCGCATCCCCGACCAGATTGACACCCCAGTCCTGCGTCGGGAGAGACGGGTTCATGATCCTCAGCATCCTGAGAATTCTCTCAGGTTCAGCAGGGATAGCAGGAAGCCACGCTCTTGCCCTTGGCCGAGCCGGGATGTCCTTCCAGTCGACAACCTCGATTCTTGCCCCTTGGTAGATCTCACCCAGTCTTGCAGCTGCTGCCTTGTACAGTGCAACAGTTTTTGCATCCTCGCAAGCGAATACCTTGATTCGGCCCTGGTGCTATCCCGCATCAGAACCCATCGGCGTGGCACCCGGAGACTCATCCATAATGTCGAGAAGGGCATTACCGATAGCGTTCCGGACGTACCGCCACTGGTCCCTAGGGATGGCCCAGCTTTCATTACCTCGGTCAATGACGCCTATTAGGATCCTATCCTTAGTTACTTCAGCAAAGCTGAGTTTACCCACTACGGGGGCGTGTTGCTGCCGCTTCGGGTGAGGTTTTAAATCCACGTCCGATCGCTGGCGTTTGAAGGGATTTCCATTAACCTTCTTTGGCGCGTAATCGCTTTGGAAGTTCGGTAAGATAGCTTCAGCCATCTCCACCGTCTTTCTAGCATTCGGCGATAGCGTCTCTTGTGAAATACCCTCGTATTTCTTCAGGATCCTCGCGGCCGCTCTTTTGTCCAAGTACTCAGAGCGACTGGGAGATGTCTTTTGGTGTAAATTTCGACCCGTAGTTGCCATCGCGGTCGTTCCCTTATTTGGATCTCTGGGGCCAGGTCGTGAGACCACTGCCACAGACGTTAAAGACTTGGTTTCGGTACCGGCACTTACTAGGACTTCAGCATCAGCCGTTGTTGGCTTCACTGAGTTTGTACCGGTACTTACTTTGGGGATTGCCCCCTTGTTATCCAGAGCTAATCGACCCGAAGTTGCCATCGCTGTCGATCTCTCGGCTGATAAAGAAATGGAGTTTGTCCTCCGACGTTGCGTTCTCGCTTGCTCCAGCATTTTCCTCCTCTGCTGTGCAGTATACATTATTGTATCTTTAGTTTTAGGGTTTTTGTTATTATTTATCATCTTGTTCGTACGACCCCTCGCCGGGAAAGGCCAGTTTAGGGTCAAGGGAAGAGTAAGGGGAATGTGTCTTCCGCCGCGGAAGAGCCCCATACCGCGGTAAGGCCATAGTTACTCTCCGAGGTGGCCCGGTATCAGAGAGGCTCCGTTCGATTACAGCCACGATTTGCCTCCCGGCTGCAAACGTCCAATGGGCACGTGGTCGCATAACACCCTGGATTGGGAGGGGGAAGATCTTAGTCGTCGCGCCAGAGAGGCTTGGCTTCTCTCGTGATGTAGTACCGATGGCGCTATGATCACAAGGGCAGCGTAGCCCTGTGGCTATCGACTTAAGCCCTCGTACCGCGGCAAGGTGTCCGCCCTCACACGAGGGGTGCACATTAAAGCCGTGGAATTTCGCCAGCATAATGCAATTGGCCTGTCGTGAAATGTTGTAGGCAGGTTTTCATTTTTTTGTTGCCTTTTGCAGTACGTTTTTAAATCTTTACAAATCCTAAGAAGTAGCAAATAATTTCTGAAAAGAGAGTGCTACGAGTTCAGAATGTAAAATAAACTTTATAAATTACAACTCTAAAGGCTGGTTTTCAAAAGGCTTTATCAAAGGTTCGGTTCCCTGCTAACCAAACCCAAGGAAAATCCTGGATAATTCCTAAGTCGCGCTATTCTAAATCGAGGATAGATGAATGGATAGTTTTGTATGGGCCGCGTGCAGATTGGACCCACTTTTTATCGATTATTTCGTGTAAGTGTGATAGCGCTGCTCACTCGCACTCATTTAGAAACGCCATAAGAAAATAATATAGCTGCACTCCTCTAACTAAAAAATTTTCCTTTGCATTTGAACAGTGTTGCCAGATCTGAAAATTAAAATGCCCACAAAATACCAGAAATTTTCTCCAAAATGCCCAAAAAATACCCAAAATTTTCTCGAAAATGCCCAAAATAAATCGAAATAAATGAAACACGTTTGGTTTTTTAATCTTGTTTTAATGAAAAATAAGACATAATTTAGAAAAACATAATGGCACTATGCATTTTTCTGTTTTTTCTTGTTAAGTGCAGGAAAAATACATAGAAAAAAACGTATTGTCATGAGCACATACATGTATTTCTAAAATTTAAATCAAATTGTTTCCCGACTTTAGTTATAGTTACATCAAATTAAATGTAATTAAATGTTATTTCTTTTGATGTAAAGCTATATTTACACTGCACCAAATGCGTCACTTTGGCCAAGTTTTTTCAAGACCGTTCATCCGCATATTGAATTTGATCACCAAATTAGGTCAAATTAAATCAAAGTCGTCTAATTTGGCAAACAAATTCATTCTGCGGACAAATATTCTCGAAATAACTTCGCCAAAAGCGACGCATTTGGTGCAGGGTAAATGTAGGTTAAAATAACTAAAGAAATCCACGCACAATACGCGAAAAAATTCAACTTTACAACTTAAAACTGGTTACATGTAGTTTTTTGGTACAATTTGTATGTACTTCTAAAATTGAAAAATTTACATCAAAATGTTTCTCGATTTTAATCCTATTTACACCAAAGGAAAGGTAATTAAATAACGTTAATTTTAATGTAAAATAGCATTCCAATTCGAGATACCAAATATGAAAAAAATTATACTTTCTTACAACTTAGAAAATTTCATGAAATTTTTTAACACAATTTATATTTACATCTAAAAATCGAAAATTTACATCAAATTGTCAAATCGATTTTAACCATAGCTACATCAAGGGAAAGGTAATTGGATAACCTTTACTTTGATGTAAAATAGCAATACAAATCGACATGCTATATGTGAAATAAATTCAACTTTCTTACAACTTAGAAAATTTCATGAAATTGTTTAAAACAATTTATATGTACATCTAAAAATCAATAATTTACATCAAATTATCAAATTGATTTTAACCATAGCTACATCAAGGGAAAGGTAATTGGATATCCTTTACTTTGATGTAAAATAGCAATACAAATCGACATGCTATATGTGAAATAAATTCAACTTTCTTACAACTTAGAAAATTTCATGAAATTTTTTAACACATAATTGCATTTGTAAAACTAACAAAAAAATATTTGTTATCGCCGGTTCCTCCTCCTCAAATTTTGATGACCACGATATGAGCGTTGAATGCATCGGGCATGTGTATGGGCTCATGTTGTCTATATGAAAGCCAGCTAGTGGAGAGATAGAAGAGGATAAATAAAATAACATTGATCAGTAAAATATCATATAACTTACCATCTGATGACCACAAACATTCTTTGGTGTCCTTACTTCCGGTAACTTCATCCAAATTTCACAGTTCACACAACTGTTCGGTTAAATCCTGAATCCTAAAAATGAAAATGGAATAATTAGAAATCCGTTGCACAATAAAGTGATTTAAAATATCCCGTAAAAGTTCGACAAATTTTGGAAATCCAAGATGTCATCTTTGTTGTATTATCTTGTTGTCTATGGTGGTGGAATCAAACCTTATTACAATGAAAAAATAATAACGATAATTAGCAATTTTTTTAGCAGGGCAATTTTAAATAATTGTTCATATTGTGTTATGTCTACCCTATTCTGAAAAGATAAATCTGTCCTTAACTCCCCTACATTTTGAGAAAAACTAACCCTCCTTTCTATATACTGACCTTCCTGAGTACATTTAGGGCAACTATTCTTTCCTGTATGTGATTGTACCTTAGTAACAAAAGATCGCGCCGGTGTATCGCATGTAAAGAGCCTAACACTAATTTGCTTCAAAACTTCACCGGGCCCCACCTTTACACCATTCTGACATAAACTATTTACTTCTTCGCAAAACTCTGATAAAAAACTATTTACATCAGTAGGCTTACCCATTCCTAAGTAGCAAGCGATGATGCACGGATCGGAACTAGGACATTCTACTACTTGGCCCAAAATGGGCCACAATGCTTGTTTGGAACTTTGGTAGAGACCAAGCCCGTCTATGCCTACATCTATTGAAATTTGTTCCAAATCTAGCAAAAAGTTAAATTCTTCAAAACTAAAATTATATTGTATTCCTAAATATAACAATTCACCCCCGGAAAGAACTCGTATATAAACTTGTTCCCCACTTGTATTCAAAACTGTCCTGGCATCCAAGGGAAGTCCCTTAATTCCAGCGTTGTCCAAAGAATGTAAGAGGTCCGTGAGGCTAACTTGTGTCGTGTTTTGTCGGATGGCCCATCCTTTCAAAGCATTACGGACGTTATCCGCGAGATCAAACGAACCTTCTACGCTATCCACCGCCTCGTCGTCATCAAATAAAAACCTCTCGTTATCGCTATCATAGTTATCAAAATCTAAATTATAAATTGCTTCCGTACTGGTGGATGGCGCGTCATCGCTTGCTACTCTAGAGGTGAGTGCCTCCCTACTTGTTGAAGGAATATCATCGCTATCTAAATTCGATTCATCTAATTTTCTAAACTTTGCTTTTACCTCCTCAAAATATGCCTTTTCTTTGCTCATAAGGTTAGAAAATGTACGCTTATTCATATTTGTGTTTAGTTGTAATATTAGTAATAGTCGAAATAATAATAAAAATATTAGTAATAATAATAATAATAATACCTATAGTAATAATGATCCTAATAAAAATAATAATAATAATAATAGTGTAGAAGTGTTGTTGGTGTCCCAGAAATCAGCTGCAAATAGAAAACCGAAACAAAGTTAAATTAAGCCTACAAATAAAAATACAACTTAAAAAATCTGAAGGCAAACGCAAGTCGAATTAAAGCACATGCGCATATATAATATAATCAGGTTTGATGATTTTTGAAATTTTTTTGGAGTTTTTTTTTGAAATTTTTTTTTAGAAAATCGAATTTTTACTAGTATACTTTTCGTCCGTTTCAGACTAGTTCCATGGCAGTAAAAAATTCTAGTTGTATTCTAGTATATTGTCCCACTCCGGTACTCGGCCTATTCGGTTACTATTTTATATTCGGCTCCCGGCTTAGGCTGAGGAGCCGAATAACCGAAACCGAACAACAGGTTTTTTCAATAACAAAAACTGTTACTGTCAAATTTTTTTTGTTAACTTATGCTGATTATTTAAAATGCAAGTATGTCGTTCAATGCATTTAAAGTGTCATTAGTTTCGTTTATCGCTATGCGAAAGGAATGCAACTAGCAAGCTGTTTGTATTTTTGTAAGGTGTTTTGTTTATTCAAGAAACAATAAAAATGAAATGTTATGTAATAAAAAAGTCGCAAACTTTCGTAATCGGCTTCGGCCAAAAAATTCAAACTAGTATATATAGACCACCCTCCCAATCCAGGGTGTTGTGCGATACCGTGCCCATTGGACGTTTGCAGCCGGGAGGTAAATCGTGGCTGTAGTCGAACGGAGCCTCACTGATACCGGGCCGCCTCAGGGAGTAACTATGGTCTTACCGCGGTATGGGGCTCTGCCGCGGCGGACGACACACTTCCCCTTACACTACCCTTGACCCTAAGCTGGCCTTGTCCGGCGAGGGGTCGTACGAACAAGATGAAGAACACATAAAATACAAAGCAATTAACGACTTCGTTTACTCCGCAGCAGAGAAGAACTATGCTGGAGCAAGCGAAAACACAACGCCGGAGGACAAACTCCGCCTCAAAGTTAACTGGGAGGCCGACAGTGATGGAAACTACGGGTCAGTCATCCCCCAAACTGCTATCAAGTAAGAGTGACTTGATGGGAGCAAGCAGTAGTGCGGCTGCCTACGCAGTCAAGCAGAAAATGGCGGAAGCTAAACTTCCATCAAGCGCTGGTACGAAACCCAATCTCTTCACATCTGGGGCAATGGTCTCACGACCTGGTTTCAGAGTTTCGAAAGAGAAGGAAGACGCCGCAAAGGGAGAGACCGCGATGGCAACTACGAGTCTGAATCCCCCCAACAGGCATCTCCCCGACGCTTTGCGTACTGGGATAAAAGGAAGGCCGCAAGGATCCTTAAAAAATATGAGGGAGCATCGCAGGAGAAGCTGTCGCCGGAAGAAAGGAAGATGGTGGAGGAAGCGAAAGCTCTGATACCAAATTTCCAGAGGCCCTATGTGCCTAAGAGGGTGAACGGTAATCCCTTCAAACGCCAGAGATCGGACGGAGAGGTAGACCCCCATCCGAAGCGGCATCAGGTCAACCCCGTAGTGGGAAAACTCAGCTTTGCTGAAGTAACCAAGGACAGAATCCTTATAGGTTTCATTGACCGAGGTAACGACCGCTGGTCCATCCCCAAAGACCAGTGGCTGTATGTCCGGAATGAAATGGGCAGGGCCCTCCTCCACTTAATGCGTGAGTCTCCGGGTAGTCCGCCGCGAGGTACTGACGCGGGCTGGCACCAAGGTCAGATCAAAATATTCGCGTGCGAGGATGCAAGAACTGTCGCACTGTATAAGGCAGCAGTTGCAAGACTAGGTGAAGTCTACCCAGGGGCAAGACTAGATGTCGTCGACTGGAAGGACATTCCTGCTCGGCCAAGGGCAAGGGCATGGATTCCTGCCGTCCCTGCAGAACCCGAAAATATTCTTGAGATGCTGCAGGTCTGGAATCCGTCTCTCCCGACGCAGGATTGGGGCGTCAATCTGGTCGATGATGTGGTTGAGCCCAATAGACAGGTGGTTATCACTCTGAATAAGGAGGCGCTCGAGCCCCTTAAACGGTGCAACGGACGAGTGCATTACGGCTTGGGTCAGATCGTGATCCACGTATACCGTGGCGATGCACAGCGCGCTGCTATTCCGGACGCTCCGGAGGACTCGGAGATCGAGGCATCGGAAGGGGAAGCAGAGGAGTCCGACGCGGAAAGTATGTTATCCGCCAGGTCAAATTGCGATGGTGCTGCGAACAACTCGGCGATAGAAGAAAGCCTGCTTGACGAAGAAGGCCTCGACGTCACGATCGTGGCTAAACCTGAGCACACTAACGTTGATGCTGCTTCAGACAGCAGGGTTCCCGCCACGCCAAATCGTGCAGGTGCTCTGAACAACTCCTCGTTGAGAGACAGCCCCCGGAACAGGCCAGACCTCGACGACACGCTGGCGGCAGGGAAGTCTGAGCTCTCTCATGTTGGTGGTGCTTCAGATAAATCTGCACAAATCTAAATCAGCCTCGGCTGTTTTAAGCAGTCGTCTTTCTAAAGGCGACGTAGACGTGGTCCTTATCCAAGAGCCCTGGGTCAATAGCTCTAGGATCTGTGGATTGGGGACTAAGGGGTACAAGCTCATCCAAGCCAATGATGAGGGCAAGGTCAGAACCTGTATTTTGGTAAAGTCTGAGCTAAACACCTTTCTATTACCCAACTACTCAAATGGTGACGTTACAGCTGCCAGCTTAACAGTCGGCAGCACCAGCCTAACGATGGCGTCGGTCTATATGCCCTATGACGCCGAAGAACCTCCTCCACAAAAGGAGGTGAAAGATCTGGTGGATAATTTCTGTACGGGCCATCTTATTATTGGAGCTGACGCTAATGGTCATCACGTCCAGTGGGGAAGCTCCGATATTAACGCTAGGGGCGAGTCTCTGTTTGACTACCTACTAACAACTAACCTGGTGGTTTTTAACGTGGGTAACGAGCCTACTTTTATAACTAAAGCTCGTAGGGAGGTTATAGACCTCACTGTTTGTAGCGAAGGCGCTTATGAGTGGGTCAGAAAATGGCGTGTTCTTGATGAGCATTCATTTTCTGACCATCGGTACATAGAAATTGTGTTAGACTTTATTGTTGAGCAGCCAGTTATGAAACGAAATCCACGCAACACTAACTGGCAGCTACATAACCAAATATTAGCTAGGGACCTACCAGTATTACCTCCACAAGCCCCCTCATCAGTGGGAGAACTGGATGATCTGGTAACGACCTTTACAACGGCGCTCTCAAATGCCCTAGAGCAGGCTTGTCCAGTACCAAAACCACGCGGCAAACATAGACCCCACTGGTGGTCTTACGACCTGGATTCGTTCCGTATATCATGCAGGAAGCAATTTAACAAGGCCAAGAGCATCGGTACGGAGCCTGAATGGCTCGAATATAAAGCTAAACTGAGGGCCTATAAAAAGGCTCTAAGGCAAGCGAAGAGAACTTCGTGGAGAAATTTCTGCACCGGAGTCGAAAAAGTCGATGATACAGCGAGACTTAGGCGAGTGCTATCAAAAACTCAAACAGCCATTAGCTATTTACGGAAGCCTGACGGATCTTGGACCAGCACGGAAGGGGAAACCCTGGAGCTGCTCCTGAACACACACTTTCCGGGGAACTTGTATGATGCACCTGTAGCATCTGCAACAAACCTGGCGGTAAACACACCCATTACGGAGGAAAGGGTAAGGTGGGCAATCAAAAGCTTTGAGCCGTTCAAGGCAGCTGGGCCAGACGGGATTTTCCCCGCACAACTTATAAACACGCTGGAAATATCAGCTAAATGGCTGGTAGTTCTCTATTCAGCCTGCCTGGCTCTTAATTACATTCCGTGCTCCTGGAGAAGCGCCACGGTAGTCTTTATTCCAAAGGCTGGGAAGGCCTCACACTATGAGCCTAAAGACTACAGACCGATCAGTTTCTCGTCTTTTGCACTTAAAACCTTCGAGAGGATAATTAGCGATTATCTCTCCTCTACTATTGATAGCAACCTTATTTCTAGCTATCAACATGCATACACCAAAGGTAAATCAACGGAAACTGCGCTCCACAGCCTAGTCTCTATTGTTGAAAAATCATTGCACGAAAAGGAGTACTGTCTCGTGGCCTTTCTGGACATCGAAGGGGCTTTCAACAATATAAGGCCGGAGGCTATTAACACTGCTTTAACAAACCTGGGCATAAATAGGGCTCTTATTGGACTAATTGATCAACTACTAAAGGGAAGGAAAATAGTTTCTTCACTGGGAACAGTTGATCTTTCACGCTATGTCACAAGAGGAACGTCTCAGGGTGGTGTTCTCTCCCCGCTCCTATGGAACCTCACCGTAAACTCGCTGCTACGAGACACAAGGTGGGGGGCGGGAAGATAGTGGCATATGCAGACGATTTAGCTATTGCATATAGGGGCAAATTCCCACAAACCCTGTGTGACTTGATGCAAGTAGCACTGCGAGAAGTTTCTTCATGGTCCTCTCGCTGCGGACTTAGCATCAACCCGGGAAAGGTGGAGCTTGTCCTTTATACCAGGCGGTACAAGATACCACCGCTGAACCTACCAGAACTAGATGGCGTGCGCCTGAACTTAGCTGACAAAGCCAAATTCCTAGGCACAGTTCTAGATAGAAAGCTTAACTGGAAGGAGAATGTCATCCAGCGCCAGAGGAAAGCGTGCATTGCACTTTACACGTGTAAAAGAGCCATTGGCAAAAAATGGGGGCTCAGCCCCAAAATTTGCAGATGGATCTATACTGCGATAATCCAGCCAATTATGCTGTATGGAGTCGTGGTATGGTGGCCTGCGCTAGGAAAGGCAACAAACCTAAATCTGTTAGGAAAAGTCCACAGATCGAGCATGATCTGTATAAGCGGGGCGTTAAGAACAACGCCCAATGAAGCTCTCCAGGCCATTCTTGGCTTTTTGCCACTCGATCTGGAAGGGTACCGGGCAGCAGCAGCATCGGCTGTGCGTCTAAGGGAAACGTCCGTCTGGGGCGCAAGCACTATTGGACACTCCTGTATTCTAAGATCTTACAGCTTTCTCCCACTGAGCACAGATCGGTGTGCGACCACAACAGTCGGAGATTGTTGTTTTAGAATAAACATTCCCAGCAGGGAAGACTGGGAGAACATAGATCGGTGTCCCGCTACTAATGGCGGCACTTTTATATACACCGACGGCTCGAAGTTAGACGGCAGAGTCGGAGGAGGGGTTTACTCAAGGGATTTGGACCTAGAACTCTCCTTTAGACTACCTGATCACTGCAGCGTCTTCCAGGCTGAAGTTTCTGCAATCATGGACGCCGTGACTTGGATAGGTGAACGCACCATCGGACAGGATATCTGTATTTTCAGCGACAGCCAAGCGGCCATCAAATCCCTTGGCTCTTACTCGTTCAACTCTGAACTGACGCTCAGCTGTCGTCGATCTCTTCAAGAGATGGCCCAACAGAACCGCGTGAACCTCACATGGGTCCCGGGACACAGGGACATTGAGGGAAACTGTAGGGCAGACGAACTTGCCAGGCAGGGCACGACCAAGCAGATTCTTCAAGATAAAGAGCGCATAGGTATGCCGTTTGCCACGTGCAAGCTAATGCTGAAGGAGCATACACTCCGCGAAGCCAACGAAAGATGGCTACAAGCCCCAGGGTGCCGGATATCCAAGCAAACCTGGCCAAAATGCGATCTTAAAAGATCTAGGCACATATACGCCCTAAAAAGGAAGGAAATCTCCATATTAATAGGTGTTTTAACCGGGCACTGCCTTATTGGTAGGCACGCAGCAAGGCTAGGCGTTCCCTACCGACGATGCTGCAGGAGTTGCAAAGAGGATGAGGAAGAGGAAACGGTGGAGCACCTCATCTGCAACTGCCCGGCCTTAAGCGGAGCGAGAAGGCGCTCTCTGGGAGTTCCCTTCCTGGTTAGCTTAAGCCAGGTCGCGGAGCTAGACATAAAGGACTTGATGGCCTTCATCAAGTTATCAAAATGGTTCGAGGAGGGGTAGCGGTGTCGGTTAGGAGTGTCAGTCCCGGGTTTCGGCTATATGGAGAGTCCCGACAGCACTGGGATTTTCCATATGGCCGGGCCCCGGGACTGACTTTCCTAGTGTTTGGTGGTATCACAACGGGCCTTTTATTACTGGCCTAGGTGTGCCTTTGCGGCAGCCACTTCTACCTACCATATATAGACCAGCACCTGGTTTCTGTAACTTTTTAACGAAATTCATTATTGTCGTTAACATCGATTTTAATAAATTTTGTACAGAAAATTATGTCAAAATTTACGATTTTTATGTAACGAACTTCGTTAAAAAATTACAGAAACCGGATCTCTTAAATTTTACATAACAATCATAATTCATATCCATGGCTTCTTTTATTTTAGTGATTAATTTATTCATATTGGGGCCTTAATCAGAAATTAATAATGAATTAATTCAAATAATATAATAATAATCAAAAATAATCATGATTAATAGCCATTAGAAAAATAATCAATAATAATTGAAAAAATCGTCTATCTTTTTTTAATTAAAACAATCAAGTAATAAAAGAATTTAATTTTAACTTAATTTAAAATAAATTTAGCAATAGAATAATTTAAATTAATTATTTTCAATTACACGACTCGACAAATTTTGATCAACTTTAGTCTCCAAGAATAAAATAGACCTTTCCGAAAGTAAAATTTTCTCCTGATTTCCAATATCACTTTCATTTTGCTGAGGTAGATCTAGATTCCGAGATATCGGTGAAAATATGAAAATTCCTAATTTCGCAAAACACTACTTCATATAATTACGTCAAAAATTTTTATTTTTCATTTTACCGATTTAAACTGTTGAGTTACACATTATACTAATTCCCTTAAACATTTTTTGCCTTTATCTCTATAGGTATCTTCAGTAATTTGGCCACTATGCCAAAAAACGTTCAAAAAATTTAAAAAAATAAACGAATTTTTTTTACAAAATTTCTGTTTTAACCACTTCAAAATCAGAAAAATTCTATGGAGGGAAAAAAGTTAGCCCTCCCATGTTGTAGCTAATTTAATTACGAAAGTTTTAAGCACGCCAGTACAACGTTTTATTGAAAGTCATCTATCACAAATTTTCTATTATTACCCGACAAGCTTTCGAAATTTTCCATATACTTGCCCTTTGATGCTGATTCCAAAAATCATTTGTTTAAAAGGAGGATTGAGTTATTACAAAAAAAAAAAAAATTTATTTCTTCATCCACATTTTCAATTCTTTTTCGACCAACTGCTATACCAAGGACTTCGGGAATAAGCTATCATAGGCGATTTTGGTTGGTTTCTTTTTTGGGAAGCATAAAATGTAACAAAAAAGTGAAAACTATAAACTTTTAAACACCTAATAAAAATAATTTTAACTTATCTCAAAAACAGAAATTTCAAAATATCTCGAAAACTATTCTACTTTTAAACCAAATAATTACATTTTTGGAATCAGCATAAAATTTTACATATGTATCAAATGTCGAGGATATGGAAATTTCGGAAAATTTCTTGGGTAAAAACAGAAAATTTTTGATTGATAACAGGGCTTATGAAGTCGAGAGCACATCACAATTTTGTACTGGTATTGAATTTCCTACAACATAGGACGGCTAAATTTTTTTAGTCCGTGCACTTTTCCTGATTTTAAAGTGGTTAAATCTGAATATTTGTAAAAATTTGGTTGTTTTTTTTTCAAAAATTTTTCAACGTTTTTTGCAATAGCGGCCAAATTACTGAAGATACCTATAGAGATGAGGACAATAAATGTTTGAGGGAATTAGTATAATGTATAATTCAACAGTTTAAACCGAAAAAAGTACCTATATGAAGTATTGATTTGCAAAATTGGGAATTTTCATATTTGCAGCGATATCTGGGGAACTAGATCTGCCACAGAAAAATGGATGTGATATTCGGAATCAGGAGAATATTTTACATTAAGAAAATGTACTTTCATTCTTGCAGATTTTTTTGTCGAGTAGTGTTATTAGCATAATAATCTGAAATTTTTATGTTAATAATTTTCTGAGGACGACACAATATAATTCAGTCATTAAAATTTTCTATCATCATTTAACAAGTCTGATATAGAATTGGTTTTAGTGTCACCATAATATACAAATGTATTTACACATTTTTCATTTTATATTCAGAATTTCATTTCATGTTCACACAATTACAATTCATGTTCAGAACTTCCATTTGATATTCAGAAATTTACTATTCATATTCATTTGAAATTTTTTAATATGAAATTTTTTAATATGAAGTTGGCTTTCTGAATATGAATGGTAATTTTCTGAAATCAAGTGGAAGTTCTGAATATGAATTGCAATTTTCTGAATATAAATTGTAACTTTCTGAATATAAGTTGAAAAAGGTGTCTGACTAAAATCATAATATATGCGCTTGAGCATTTGCATACTATGGTGCTCTTTACATAGTATGGCGTTTGTCAAAGTGAGTTCAGAGTAGTGTACCTGTCACAATACATATAGAGGAGTTCCAAACGAAAAAGCAAGAAGTTGGTTTTTTTTCTTGTGCACCTGCATTTTATGGGGATTGCCAACGTCTGGTTGTTGTAGTGTCAGCATAATATACAAATGTATATGCCTTTGTGCATTTGCATGTTATGGTGGTTGCCAAAATAAGTGCAGAATAGTGTACATGTCACAATACCTTACATATGAGGAGCTCCAAACCAAGCAGCAATAATTGTAGACTAAATCACTGTGTACTTAATGCGTTTTGGTTAGGAGCTCCTCAAAAGCATATACGCTGGTAAGGCACACTGTTCTGAACTCACTTTTTCATATACAATTGCATCGCATATACAATTGAGGAGCTCCAAACCAAAACGCATTAAGTACACAGTGATTTAGTCTACAATTATTGCTGCTTGGTTTGGAGCTCCTCATATGTAAGGTATTGTGACATGTACACTATTCTGCACTTATTTTGGCAACCACCATAACATGCAAATGCATAAAGGCATATACATTTGTATATTATGGTGACACTACAACAACCAGACTTTGGCAATCCCCTTAATATGCAGGTGCACAAGAAAAAAAAACCAACGGTATTTGTTTCCTTTAGGGGTCAACTGCTAATAAATTAGCTAAAATTATATGAGATAGCTCAAAAGACGGGGTTTGGCCTCAGGATCACGAATCCGGAAGCGCTCTTTTAATTTTTGGTTTTAGTGAAAAGTTATGGTCAACAAACCGTACGTTTTTAGGTACAGCCCAATAAAATTACAGCAAAAACATGAAAACTTTGATAGCAAATATCTCTTCAGAGAAGCAAAATATTAAAAAAGCCCGTCCGGATTTGTGATCCTGAGGCCAAACCCCGCCTTTTGAGCTATCTCATACACTGAGAGAAATGCATTGAATGTTGTGACAATATCACTATTGATAGCGACGAGTTTGATGCAATATTCATGCAGAATGAGCGAGTTATCAAATATTATTTGCTCCCAATAAAAAGTAAAATGACATGTCAACCATTTCGATATGATGTACTATTTTTTATATTTATGGATAGAATACTAATATGTTTGAACGGCATGTCAATATCTATGGTCGTGATATGAATTTCTATTGTCGGTATATCCATATCCATATTTACTACATAGTAATAATGGTAGAGACAGCGTATTAATATATATGGACGAAATGTAAATTTTTCTGGGACGCATAATCATAATAGTTCAACAATTTTTACTATGGATTTTCTAACAATATTCCAACTTGTTGGAGCGGTTTTTTTAAATTCAAAATTTTTTGAATTTCTTATGATTGAACATTTTTCTAAAAATTGTATAATATTCCGTAACCGAATGGTAGAATACTGGGCTAACGTGCCAGAGGAGCATGGTTCGAGTCTCACTGAAACCAGATGTCAAATTATATAAAATTTTGTTTTTTTAAACTATTTAGAATTTATCAATAGTTTATATGGATACCATTTCAATAGTGGTTTATCAAAAAAGCATTGATGAAACATCCATATTCATTGATGGGACAGAAATATCAATTTTTATTTAATGTGATATCAATAATTATGGATGTTCGATCCATAGATTTCCCTCCGTGTATAATTTTAGCTAATTTATTAGCAGTTGATCCCTAAAGGAAACAAATACCAAACCAACTTCTGGCCATACAAACTCCGATCATGGCCAGGTAGACACTCGTTTTAATTTGTTAACTTACCAAATTATTGTTGTTGTTGTTGCAACGAGGTGTAGTCAATAAATATCTTCAAATTATTGTCGCCGTAGTTGCTATTGATTGAGTTGTTGTTGTCGAGTCTTCTTTTCTTGTTGTTTTGAAAATAAGTTGCTGGAAAATACAAAGAAGATTAATTAAATAAAGAAAAAATTTACACATAAAAATTTATATGTATACCCTTGTACATTTTCATAGTATGCATGGAGTTTTTCAAAGTGAGTTTGAAATAGTGCACCTGACCATTCCCTGTCTAGACCAATTCACTGCAACTATACTGAATGCGTTTCGGTTTGGATCTCCTCAAATATATATGCGGCCATGGACAAGAGTAAACATACAAATGTATGTACACTTTTCTGAACTGACTTTAGCAAACGCCTTAATATGCGAATGCACAAGGGCATGGACATACATTTGTGTGTCTGGTTATACTATAAAAAACTCCAGACCATGGTAGGGTACACTTTTTACCACGCTTTTATTAGGTTCACTTGTATGTTTGTCTGTTTGTATGTATGTAAACTCTCGTTCGGTTTAAGCCCCAGTGGCCCAAAAGCCGTAAAATGTCCCTACAATATGGGTATCAAACGAAAGGGGAAGACCCCAGGTTTCATTTGGACCTCGATATATTTCGATAAATTGATCGATAACTGAGTTATCGGTCAATAAATGATTGCCCAAAAACCTAAAAAAAATTCCTTACAATATGGGTATCAAACAAAAGGGGAAGACCCCAGGTTTCATTTGGACCTCGATATATTTCGATAAATTTATCGATAACTGAGTTATCGGTCAATATATGATTGCCCAAAAACCTAAAAAAATGCCTTACAATATGGGTATCAAACGAAAGGGGAAGACCCCAGGTTTCATTTGGACCTCGATATATTTCGATAAATTTATCGATAACTGAGTTATCGGTCAATATATGATTGCCCAAAAACCTAAAAAATTCCTTACAATATGGGTATCAAACGAAAGGGGAAGACCCCAGGTTTCATTTGGACCTCGATATATTTCGATAAATTTATCGATAACTGAGTTATCGGTCAATATATGATTGCCCAAAACCCTAAAAAATTCCTTACAATATGGGTATCAAACGAAAGGGGAAGACCCCAGGTTTCATATGGACCTCGATATATTTCGATAAATTTATCGATAACTGAGTTATCGGTCAAAATGGGGTTGCCCGAAAACCTTAAAATTTCCCTACAATATGGGTATCAAGCGAAAGGGGAACGCCGCAGGTTTAATTTGGATTTCAATATATTTCGATAACTGAGTTATTGTCAAAATCTGAGGCCAAATGCCTTAAAATTTCCTAACAATATGGGTATCAAACGAAAGTGGAAGTCCAAAACCACAAAAGATTGCATACATTACACGGAAAAAGAACTAAAACATAAACTAAGCGAAACAGAGTTCAATACATATAAAGGCAAACAACACTTCATTAGTCAGAAAATAGGAAAAGAAACTGAAGAAACACACGCATCGAAAATACATACCTTAAAAGAACAACAACTTCGCAACCTAGGAATTCGGACAAACAACGATTGGTTCGTGAACAAGACAGAAATAAGTTTTCCCGAAGAAGTAAAATGGGTACTCTCTCTAGGGAAGAAATTCACATTACCCACAACTAAAACGAATTTCTCACCTATACACATTATAGCTGAAATGGAACAAGCTATCAAAGCACTGAACGACGAGAAGGCAAAAGAAATAACAAGAAACAAACTGAGCAACCGAATTCTCCAATTCAAAAGGAATATAAAACACAATACGATGAAAAAATTTATTACAACAGCGTACAACAAAAGTAAGTCCTTCCTCAACTTACACAAAAACAACATCATCATAACAGAGGCAGACAAGGGAAACAAAACAGTGGTAATGTACAAAAGAGAATACATGGAGAAAATCGACACACTTTTAGACGACAAAAAGACATACAAAAAAGTCAGAGCTGACCCAACAGACTCCCTACAAAAGAAAAATAATAAGATAGTGGATGATCTATATAAACAAAAATACATAAACGCAAACGAAAAGTTCAAATTATCTTGCTCTGCAGCCATTGCACCCAGGCTTTATGGACTGCCAAAAATCCATAAACCCGATATGCCCCTACGTCCCATATCGTCGTCCGTAAATGTACCCTGCTACCAATTATCCAAATATATAGGAGAAAAAATTCAAAATGTAACGTCAGAAGAATACAATATTAAGAATGTTTTTAGACTAAAAGAAAGGCTCCAAGATATACATGTCGATGAAGATGAAGTGTTAGTGTCCTTTGATGTAGTGTCCCTGTTCACAAAAATTCCCACCAACCTAGCCATAAACATAATATTGAGCAAATGGGACCAAATTAAACCCACAACTAATATACCAAAGAACAAGTTCCATGACATACTGAAATTTTGTCTATTAGAAAATAACTACTTTATACACGATAATAAAAACTACACACAAACGTTTGGTATGCCAATGGGCAACCCACTTTCCCCGACAATATTATGGATGATTTACTTGACAACACACTTAAGGCACTTAAGCAAAATCTTAACATCAGTATTAAATTTCTAGTCAAATATGAGGACGATATCTTCGCGATAATAAAACAAAATGATTTGGAACAAATTTTAAACTCCCTCAATAGCTACCATAAAAACATTAAATTCACGCACGAAATGGAAAAAGATCGTAACATTCCCTTTCTGAATATAAGAATACACAACAACAGAGGAACCCTAATTTTTGATTGGTATACAAAACCCTTATCATCCGGCCGTATCATCAATTTTCACTCCTCACAGCCCCTAAAATATAAAATCAATACGGCAAAAAATTTAATTAACAAGGTGCTAACAATAAGCGACAAACAATTTTGGAACAAAAATATTGGTAAAATGAACGAAATTTTAAGAAATAACAATTATCCGAGCACCCTAATAAAAAGTCTAACTGAACAAAAAGTACTTGAAATGAACAGCCAACAAAGTAAAACAACACGAGAAGAGACAGAAACAAAACAATACTTCAGTGTAACATATATACCGAAACTCACAGAAAACTTTAGCAAATCACTCACCAACAACAAACAGAATATATCACTCGCCTACAAATCGAACCAAACATTATCGACGATATTTACAAAAACAAAAAGCCCTATTGAAAAACTACAGCAAAGCAATGTAGTCTACGAAATAACATGCAAAGGCAATGAAAACGAAGACTGTAATCGTATATATATCGGTCAGACGCGAAGGGCGTTAAAAGTTCGGCTAACCGAGCATACAGCTGACATAAAGAAAAAGAAACAAAGCACAGCATTATCACAGCACACAACAGAAAACGGTCATACAGCTGATTTAGCGAATATACGAATAATTGATAAAAACAAACAAGGAAAAACCAGATTAACATTGGAAAGCTTGAGAATTTTACAAAATAGAGACAAAACAATAAACAAAAAAGAAGACACCGATGACGTCGCGGCCGTCTATACCTTATGCCTATAGTAAAATTTATTAGTTTAGTATGACAAAGATACCACACAAGAATGGTACTAGCAACAATTTAGAATAATTTAGTATTTTTATGCATAATAAATATGTAAGTGTGATAAATGTTCACTCGGGGTTTTATGTGTTGATTTGTGATTTGTGATATTTATCATGTATTTATGTGTATATAAAAATGTGATGTAATATTAGCTTTCATTTATGTTTTTTACAAGTTTTTAATGTTTTTGTTGTTTTTCTTAAATAAACAGATGCCCCCCTGAAGAAGCTAGAGAGACTAGCCTCCCAGTTGGTGCACCCTGGGTAACGCTAAATGACCTACATAGCCTACACGGCTAGTTTCTTGTATTGCCGGTTCTACGAGAACGGTACCAGTACTTGTGCTGTACCCCTCGACCCGAAACGACCCGGGCCGTTTTCTTATATCGACCCGGCCAAGAGCAATACACTCGGGGTGACCCTGTCTGACATTTGGGCAGGGCTACGCCTCGCTACAACAACAACAACAACTAGCGAAATGTCGGGTAGAAAGATGAAATAAAGTTTTTATTTTGCAAAAATTTTAATTTTCTATAAATAAATTGACCGGAAAAATTCATTATTGTCCAGAGGTTTCGTTTGGACTGCTGTATATTTCGATATATTTATCGATAGTTTCATAGGACATTTGACTAAAAAGTAAAAAATAAATATAGTTTAAAAAAACTAAAACTCGCGCTTTTAGAGAGCATTGAAATAAAAAGTTGAAAATAATTTTAAAAACCCTACACAGTAGTATTGTGGAAAAAGCGTGGTCCGTTGTGCCATAGTTTTCGTATATCGAGCGCTCGACGCTTTTCCCACATTAAGCTGATGGCCCAATGCCCGCTTGCTTTGCTGGCTTTGCCTCGAGAAATGTCAAAATTCTTTTGAACTCTACTGAAATGTATGGAAGTTTGCCCAGTGGCAGCTTTACTTTGCTTGCTTGAAGCACTTCAAAGCGTCGAATAGCCCAAATCTCTATTTGACAGCGCTTTACATGCTTCACTGTTTGTCTTCTTGTTGAGTTGTTTGTCTCATCCTGTATTTTTGACAGCTTTTGAAGCTTCTACTTGGCCATAGAAGCTTTCAAAAAAAAGCAAAGTAAGCCTGGGCAAGCAAATCAAGCCTGCATTGGGTCATCACCTTAATGCTAGTTTCTTTACTACGCTTTCATTAGCTTTACTTGTACATACATTCATATGTATGTTTGCTTGTTTGTATGTAACTCTACTTCAGTCTACCCGATAGTGGCATATGACTGTCACAAAACTGCCTACACTATGGGTATCGAACTAAAGTGGAGGCCCAGAGGTTTCGTTTGCACTGCGGTATACTTCGATATATTTATCGATTACTTCATAACAGATTTAACTAAAAAGTAAAAAATAAATACAGTTTAATGAGCGAAAACACACGCTTTTAAAGAATATCGCACTAAAAAGGTAAAAACAATTTAAATAAAAAACGAAGATTATGGAACAAAGCGGACCACGCTTTTTCCACAATACTACTGTGTAGGATTTTTAAAATTATTTTCAACTTTTTAGTTCAATGCTCTCTAAAAGCGTGAGTTTTAGTTTTTTTAAACTATATTTATTTAAACTCACTTTGGCAAACACAATAATATTCAAAAAGGCACAAGCGAATATATATTTGTACATTATGGTGAAACTATAGCCAACTCAAAGCCATTATAGCCAGACACTATTATGAACTCACTTTGGATATGTTACCAAAATATACAAATATATATGTGCTAATGCTTACTATGACGTACCTGTGCCTTTTGGTTGTCCGCCTCAGTAAAGATATGCTGCAAAATAAAGAAATATATTAATATAATTTAAAATAAAATTTTAGTGCGGCAAGATCCGCGCCTACCCAATGAAAATTCCTTCAGCAATGGCGCCGAGTATTGAATTTTGCGCTCATTATGACATCATCAAATGTCAATCGTCTGGTTGTCTCATTCGCACTTATTGTCTCAGTACCTGGGTGACCGAGCTTGCTCGGTGCTATCAATTTAGCGCTAAATTTACTTACCCAAAATGATCCCAAAATGACCCAAAAATAATCCTAAAATGATCCCAAAAAGACCCTTAAATGTTCCCAAAATGATCCGAAATTGAACCCAAAACGATCCGAAAATGAACCTAAAATTATTCCAAATTGGTCCAAAAATAATTCCCAAATTACCGCAAAAATACCCTTAAATGCACACTAAACGATCCAAAAAATACACCAAAATGATCCCAAATATATCCTAAAATAATCCCAAAACCACCCCAAAAAGACCCTCAAATGTTCTCAAAGTAACCCAAAAATTATCCCAAAATGATACAAAAATTATCCAAAAATGGCTCCAAAATGAACCGAAAATTACCCAAAATTGTACCAAATTAATCCGAAATTGAACTCAAAATGATCTCAAGCAAGCCCCAAAATTATCCCAAAGTAATGTTCTCAAAATAATCCTAAAATATCCAAATATGATCCCAAAATACAAAATACAATTACAATACGGTAAAATGGTAACCCTGGGTGGCAACCCTACTTGAAAATATTTTAGCTGGTATGTCGGCGACAATACCTTTACTTTGATACCCAAAACTACCCAAAAATGATCCCAAAATGACCCTAAAATGATCCCAAATTGGTCCAAAAATAATTCACAAATTAAAAACACCCTTAAATGTACCCTAAACGATTCGAAAATTACCACAAAATTATCCAAAAATGATCCCAAAATAATACTTGAATAGTCCCTCAGATGTTCCCAAAATAACCCAAAAATTATCCCAAATGATGACGTGGCAACCCCCAAATTGATAGTCTTAGAATCAATCATACTATCTACATACCAAATTTCATCCAAATCGGTCAAGCGGTTCTCGAGATAGTACCGGATATAGAAATATATTGTGGTAAGGTGGCAACCCTAGGTGGCAACCCTACTTGAAAATATTTTAGTTGGTATCTCGCCGAAAATACCTTTCATATGATACCCATATTGGCATATCTTGCTCCATAATTAAAAAAAAGGGATAGGTGGCAACCCTGTAAACCGCCCCAAGTGGCAACCCTAAAGTGGGTAGTCTTAAAATCGATCATACTATCACCATGCCAAATTTCAGCCAATTCGGTCAAGCTATTCTCGAGATAGTACCGGATATACAAATATATTGTGGTAAGGTGGCAACCCTAGGTGGCAACTCTACTTGAAAATATTTTAGTTGGTATCTCGCCGAAAATACCTTTCATATGATACCCATATTGGCATATCTTGCTCCATAATTAAAAAAAAATGGGATAGGTGGCAACCCTGTAAACCGCCCCAAGTGGCAACCCTAAAGTGGGTAGTCTTAGAATCCATCATACTATCTTTGTGCCAAATTTCATCCCAATCGGTCAAGCGGTTCTCGAGATAGTCCGAACATACAAATATACAAGATTAACTCGTTTAAAGATATTAGATTCGCACAACTCTGAAAAAATTCCCAAAAAATGTGTTGGTATTAGTGTTCTTATCGATAAAATAGAGATGGTGTTGGAATTCGATAAAAAAAAACTCGATTGCTGGATAGCCGTGGTTGGCAGGGTTGCTTATTTGGCAATTGTCTACTTTAGCTGTCAACTGCTAATAAATTAGCTAGGGGGCTCAAAAGGTGGAGTTTGGCCTCAGGATCACGAATCCGGAAGCGCTTTTTTAATATTTTGCTTATCTGAGGAGATATTTGCAATCCAAGTTTCAAGTTTTCATGTGGTTGTTTTATTTACATTAGACTGCGCCTAAAAACGTCCAAAAAAGTGCGTACCGTGGCACGGTACAGGCAACACCCCGGACTTGGGATGGCGTAGCCCAGGTTATTTTTTTATAAGCGCGGCCGAAGGCCGCCAGCTCAGAAGGATGTTCTGCACATAAATACCATGGATTCCGCCCCAATTTTGGTATCGAACCCGGGTCAATTTTCGGTTTTTTGACCATAACTTTTCACTGAAAACAAAAATTAAAAAATCGCTTCCGGATTCGTGATCCTGAGGCCAAACCCCGTGTTTCGAGCCCCTCCCATAATTTTAGCTAATATATTAGCAGTTGACAGCTAAAGTAGACAATTACTGCATATTTCGATAAAGTCGACAGAAACAAAATTATGCCTAATGAAAACCAGACTTAAGAAGTTTTCAACCATTATTTTTCACTTTATTTTATAAATTTAGAGAACTATTACCCCTTTATTTACTACTAATTTTTTTACGCAATCGAATGCAACTCCGCGGTAAATGATACTATTTTCCAAAAAAGCAACTCTGATCATCAGGTGTTAAACTCACTTTGAAAATTTGACGTCTATGGAGAAGATTCCACACTTGTACTGATACACAATGCTTTCAATTCATTGTGTCTTTTCTTATTTTCCTTACACACTAATTTACTGATGACGTTTAGGTATTACTGATGACATGTAGGTATGAAGCATAACTATGTGGCTGCAATAGACAGCTAATATTGAATACTAGATATTCTACAATATATATGTAAATACTGTTACTTAAGGAACGGTAGGTTCTAGAGTGCTAAGGGGAAACCACTTAAAAAAACTCGCCATGATATCTATCTCATTGGATGGTGTGGAAACGATCTCACTAAATAAATAATCCATTATTGCTTTATGATGTCCCTAAAACCCATAAGTCTGCTAAAACCCTTCTACTGTATACTTAACGTTGTCATGATTTTAAAAACTTTTTCCACACTCAAAAAATCTGTAAATATTTTCTGATGCGAATTTAAAAAAAAAACTTTGATTTTCTCCGTTGCTATGGAAACAAAACTTTTCCAATTACCTTCAAGAAATGGTAGATTCAAGCTTATTCAAATACCAGTTTTAAATTTAAGATCTGAACAAAAACGTTTGGACGGGGACGATTTATATAGGAGCACAAGGTGCTACTGGGATTTTTATATATAAAATGATATAAATGCAATCCTATGTATATATATAGAACAAATTTGATTTTGATTTATAGATACACAATGTGTGTATTACACATGCATAGGTATACGTTATGCAAAAAAAACAATCTATATATACAAGATAATGTATCGAAACCTGTACCATTAGTGCACTCCAAAAATAACAAATAGAAAAAAATGCAAAAATGTGCATATTTTCTAAAGGATGGTAGCGAGGATCTCAACTAAAACCTTTTTTTGAACTGGATAACATTGCCAACGAAATGTCATTTTCAGTTTTGAGCTGTTTATTTCCAATTAATCCTTTTGGTTCAATGTGTCGTATACGTGAAAAAATTAAAAACTGTCGTTATTTTCCAAAAAGGAGCAGCTAGGATTTCAACTTTAAGTGATTCATCATCAGGAAACCATCCCAGACGATGTGGCATTTCCAGTTTATGGTGACAGTTTAGGCCAACCTATTCTTCGTTCAGGAGTAGTGTGTGGGGCTTACTCAAAAGGTATTGTACGCACATTTCAGAATCTGTGTTATTATCTATACACACAGAAAAATGTCCATGTAAAACCAACACTTTTTTAAGGTATGTAATTATTTTTCAACACTATCGCTCATGTTCCTTTTCATGAATTTCTTTTATAACATCATGTCTTCCTGTTAAAACAACACTATCTGTGTGTAGAGTTTTTCAATTGAGGAGTTGCGTGCCGTTAAACCGCTTATTAAGAGAAGAATCTTGTTTTATGCCCCTTCAAATATGGTTTATATATTTTCTAAATTACTTAGTAAATTAAAAAAAAGTTCAGCTATGTAGGAGTACTATTAGAGCGATAGCCTAGACCCGCCAGACATCACTTATTTTTTAATAAGGATGAAACCGTCACCCCTGGATAGTTCTCCCCGAATCTAGAACGACTGTGACAATTTCCAAGCTGTAACCATGTCCGGGGCCCAGGAATCAGGGGTCAAAGTCGCCAAAATTGGAAATCGATTTCACTTATTTTATAATGGATGATTTTCACATATTTATCGTCGAATACCACCCTGAGTTAGCAACTAGCGTTGTTAGACCCGTAAGAATGTCCGGGCTCCAACCAGAGACCCCAAGTTCGCGAATTTTTCTATGGAAATTAGTTCCGTCTTAACAATTTTTTCCAATTTTTGTAGAACACTACCCTTGACAAAAATTATCCCAAATGATGACGTGGCAACCCCCAAATTGATAGTCTTAGAATCAATCATACTATCTACATACCAAATTTCATCCAAATCGGTCAAGCGGTTCTCGAGATAGTACCGGATATAGAAATATATTGTGATAAGGTGGCAACCCTACTTGAAAATATTTTAGTTGGTATCTCGCCGAAAATACCTTTCATATGATACCCATATTGGCATATCTTGCTCCATAATTAAAAAAAAAAGGGATAGGTGGCAACCCTGTAAACCGCCCCAAGTGGCAACCCTAAAGTGGGTAGTCTTAGAACCCATCATACTATCTTTGTGCCAAATTTCATCCCAATCGGTCAAGCGGTTCTCGAGATAGTCCGAACATACAAATATACAAGGTTAACTCGTTTAAAGATATTAGATTCGCACTACTCTGAAAAAATTCCCAAAAAATGTGTTGGTATTAGTGTTCTTATCGATAAAATAGAGTTGGTGTTGGAATTCGATAAAAAAAAACTCGATTGCTGGATAGCCGTGGTTGGCAGGGTTGCTTATTTGGCAATTGTCTACTTTAGCTGTCAACTGCTAATAAATTAGCTAGGGGGCTCAAAAGGTGGAGTTTGGCCTCAGGATCACGAATCCGGCAATTGTCTACTTTAGCTGTTTGGCAATTGTCTACTTTAGCTGTCAACTGCTAATAAATTAGCTAGGGGGCTCAAAAGGTGGAGTTTGGCCTCAGGATCACGAATCCGGAAGCGCTTTTTTAATATTTTGCTTATCTGAGGAGATATTTGCAATCCAAGTTTCAAGTTTTCATGTGGTTGTTGTATTTACATTAGACTGCGCCTAAAAACGTCCAAAAAAGTGCGTACCGTGGCACGGTACAGGCAACACCCCGGACTTGGGATGGCGTAGCCCAGGTTATTTTTTTATAAGCGCGGCCGAAGGCCGCCAGCTCAGAAGGATGTTCTGCACATAAATACCATGGATTCCGCCCCAATTTTGGTATCGAACCCGGGTCAATTTTCGGTTTTTTGACCATAACTTTTCACTGAAAACAAAAATTAAAAAATCGCTTCCGGATTCGTGATCCTGAGGCCAAACCCCGTGTTTCGAGCCCCTCCCATAATTTTAGCTAATATATTAGCAGTTGACAGCTAAAGTAGACAATTACCGCATATTTCGATAAAGTCGACAGAAACAAAATTATGCCTAATGAAAACCAGACTTAAGAAGTTTTCAACCATTATTTTTCACCTTATTTTATAAATTTAGAGAACTATTACCCCTTTATTTACTACTAATTTTTTACGCAATCGAATGCAACTCGGCGGTAAATGATACTATTTTCCAAAAAAGCAACTCTGATCATCAGGTGTTAAACTCACTTTGAAAATTTGACGTCTATGGAGAAGATTCCACACTTGTACTGATACACAATGCTTTCAATTCATTGTGTCTTTTCTTATTTTCCTTACACACTAATTTACTGATGACGTTTAGGTATTACTGATGACATGTAGGTATGTAAGGTTCCCTATGTACAGTCACTTCTCAGAGCAGAAAACCCAGGACATCGCCATGGATCTCTGCGCAGTGGAACCACCCGGGGTTTTACCTCGGCCAAGGACTGTCACTTTCAATGTAACCCTGTTTAGTATGTTTTGTCCCATTCCGAAACTATCATCCTCCCCCCTTGCAGCAGGGCTGCAAGATATTCTTTTGTTACGGGCGGGCGTTGAGCCGAACCCCGGACCAAAGGAATGGATATGCAGTGTCTGTTGCAAAAAAATATATATTAAACGGTCGCATTCTGTGCAATGCTTCTCGTGTAAGAGATGGCTCCATAAATCTGGATGTTCAGGGCTTAACCTTAACATCCACAGACCCCGTACTTTCTTTAGTACTTTCGTGGCCCCTTGCTGTTTGCGCCGTCGGGCGTCCCGCGGTAAGCGCCGTTCAAGCGCACCCCTACCGCCACCTTCTAGTAGCAATACTAATAATAATAATGTCTTAACGACTAGCAGCATTTCTGCTATACCCGCCACACAAATTCCAGACTGTTGCTCGTGCCTTATGGCGTCAACATCACGCGCAGCAGCTCAACACTCTTGCTCCCACCGGAGCAGTTTAGACATGAGCAACTCCGAGCACCAGTCTCTGTCTGTTTCGTTACACCCCCCCTCCCGTTTACACGTGAGTCAGGATCAACATCTTCTTGCACCTGTCTCGACGTGTACTGTTTGTCGGCAAAGATTATACACGCTCGCGTCATCGGTCAAATGCAATAACTGCTTAGGCCAATGCCACGTGCATCTATGCTCTGGGCTCGCGAACAGGAATCTTTGGACGGATGCGTTCATTGCGCCATGCTGTAACACGCCTCAGCCTACGACGCCAGCCAACCCGGTTACACCAGGTCCACAGCTAACTAGGCTGAGGCACAGCCTTGGTCTTCGCCTACCAACACCTGGGCGAACGCATCCGTCTCTCACGCCTTTGGTTAACTCGACATCGACCCCACCGGCGCACTTCCAAATCTTACAGCACAACTGTAACGGATTAACTGGTAAGATCGCAGAGATAACCAATTTGATGACGCAATATGACATAAAACTTGCCGCAATCCAAGAAACCAAGCTCAGTCCAAGGTCGGACCTCATTACCTATGGTGGATATAACATTCACCGGAAGGACCGTCATAGAGTAACAGGAGGTCTGGGAGGTGGTCTAGCGTTCATAACGCACAACTCTGTACAGTATCATCTATTTGATACCGACATCGAAGGAACGGATGATATCTTAGAAAGCCAAGGTATTACCATCCGTACAGGAGATGTCGATCTGCAAATCATAAACATCTACATACCCCCTGTCTCAAGTTGCCCCACCGGTTATCACCCCGACATTAGCTTGCTATTACGAGGAGATAACCGCGTGATCCTGGGCGACTTCAATGCGCACCACGATATGTGGCACTCAAACTTGCCAGCAGACAGTAGGGGGCATGTACTCGCAGAACAAATAGATGATACGGCTTTCTGTACATTTAACGGAGACGCCCCAACGAGAGTATCGGGTAACTGCTATAGTTCGCCAGATATTTCTATCGTAAGTGCAGGACTATTGAACAACACCAATTGGCGACCCATACTCACGTTGGCGTCTGACCATCTCCCAATAGTCATTACCATCGAACGACCGACGGACTTTATAACACCTGAGCATGGTACATACATCAACTTTACCAAGGCGGACTGGGACAGTTTTCAGACATATACGGACGAATCCTTGGCTGCTCTATCCATTCCTACGGACGTACGCAAAGGCGAACGAGACTTCCGCAACATCATTGACTTGGCCTCTAGACGCTTCATTCCTGCGGGTCGAATATCTCGAATAAGACCAAATTTCCCCGCGGAGGCAGCGGCCATGGCTAGAGAAAGAGATGAAGTGCGAAGTCTCAATCCCGCAGACCCCCGTATAAGGGATCTCAACGCGGAAATTCGTAGATTGGTCGATAAACACAAACTGGCCAAATGGAAACAACACCTAGAGCAATGCAACCTCTCTGACGGTGTTGGCAAATTATGGACTACGGTCAAAGCTCTATCTAATCCAACACAACACAAGGATAAAGTAGATATTACTTTCGGTGACAGGGTGAAGAAGGACCCTAGGGGATGTGCGAACTCCTTCTGTAGACAATTTGTACTACATTCCCCACCCGATAGAGCTAAACGTAGAACCATGCGACAGGCGCGTAAATACAAAAACCAAAACACGCCCATTGTCATCACTGCCTCAGAGGTCAAGGAAGCCATCAGACAGGCTAAGCCCTCAAAATCCATCGGCCCCGACGGCATTGCCATGAAGATGCTGAAACATCTAGGCCAGGAGGCACACAAATACTTAGCGGCTCTATTCAATCTTTCACTGAACACTTTCGTCATTCCTGAAATATGGAAAAAGGCGAGAGTGGTTCCATTATTAAAACCTAGAAAGCCGGCAAACATAGGCGATTCATATCGCCCTATATCACTTTTGTCGCCGGTAGTGAAGACGCTAAAGTCCATTTTGCTCCCGTATTACACCGCAAATCTGCACCTGGCTAATCATCAACATGGCTTCCGTAAGCTGCACAGCACCACCACCGCACTCAATGCCATTACAACGCAAATAAATAGCGGTCTAAATCAAAACCAACCAAATCACAGGACTGTGTTAGTGGCACTTGACTTGTCGAAAGCTTTTGACACAGTCAACCATGCCACTCTCATACAAGATCTATTAGAAACACAAATACCTGATGGGTTAAAGAGATGGACCGCTAATTACTTGAATGGGCGGCAGGCGTCGGTCAACTTTAGAAACGCAACATCAAAACCAAGACGAATTAGACAGGGGGTGCCACAGGGTGGTGTCCTATCCCCGACACTGTTTAATTTCTATCTATCGAAGATGCCCCCACCACCAGAGGGTGTCTCCGTCGTTTCATATGCTGACGACTGTACAATAATGGCGACGGGGAAGGGCCCCTATACTGATGAACTCTGTAATAAAATCAACGGTTACCTCTGCGACCTTTCCAGGTTTTTCACAGAGCGAGATCTGACGATATCTCCGACTAAATCAACGGCGACGCTTTTTACGACGTGGACGCACCAGGTGAGAAATGAATTAGACATTTTCGTTGACGGCACTAAGCTACCAACTGTCAGCCACCCAAAGTTATTAGGGATGACATTGGATAATACTTTCTCATTTGCTGGTCATGTGTCTGCAATGGTCTCAAAGGTACGTGGTCGCAACAAGATCCTCAAGTCACTTGCCGGCAGTACTTGGGGAAAAGACAAAGAAACGTTGTTGACTACATATAAGGCCATTGGCCGACCAGTCTTTGACTATGCTGCACCCATATGGTCGCCTAATGTACATAACACCAACTGGACGAAGTTACAAGTCTGCCAAAATACTGCCATCAGAACTGCTACGGGATGTCTCCTCATGTCTTCCGAGTCTCACCTCCATCAGGAGGCAAAACTGCTCAATGTAAAAGAGCATGCGGAAATGCTGAGCAAGCAATTCCTTCTGAACTGCCACAAGCCAGCACATCCAAACCGTCATCTTTTGGACATAGATCCGCCCCCGAGAGACATAAGGAAACATCTCCGTAAACATTATGATGAGATCCGGCATCATATTACCTTGCCGTTTGATCTGCAGAATCATAAGCGGGCTCTAACCGACATCCACACCGAGTCGGTAGATACTTTTGTCGGATCTCTACCTGTGAACCCCGTTCTGAACAGTCCTCCACCGGATATTGCTGAAGAAGAACGCACCTTACCAAGGGAGACAAGAGTTACCCTGGCACAGCTTAGGTCTGGATATAGTGTAAGGTTAAACTCCTACTTGTCCAGACTTAATGACACAATCTCAAACACATGCCCTGCATGTGGTAGGACCCCCCATGATACTCTACATCTCTTCAATTGTTCATTTGAACCTACTCTTCTAACCCCTCTGTCCCTCTGGACAAACCCTGTTGAAACTGCACGTTTCCTTGGACTCCCCTTAGAAGAGCTTGATGAAGATCTTCGGAATGATCATACACTCTAGACAGGGCAATGCATTGTTAACAACAACAACAACATGTAGGTATGAAGCATAACTATGTGGCTGCAATAGACAGCTAATATTGAATACTAGATATTCTACAATATATATGTAAATACTGTTACTTAAAGAACGGTAGGTTCTAGAGTGCTAAGGGGAAACCACTTAAAAAAACTCGCGATGATATCTATCTCATTGGATGGTGTGGAAACGATCTCACTAAATAAATAATCCATTATTGCTTTATGATGTCCCTAAAACCCATAAGTCTGCTAAAACCCTTCTACTGTATACTTAACGTTGTCATGATTTTAAAAACTTTTTCCACACTCAAAAAATCTGTAAATATTTTCTGATGCGAATTTAAAAAAAAAACTTTGATTTTCTCCGTTGCTATGGAAACAATACTTTTCCAATTACCTTCAAGAAATGGTAGATTCAAGCTTATTCAAATACCAGTTTTAAATTTAAGATCTGAACAAAAACGTTTGGACGGGGACGATTTATATAGGAGCACAAGGTGCTACTGGGATTTTTATATATAAAATGATATAAATGCAATCCTATGTATATACACAATGTGTGTATTACACATGCATAGGTATACGTTATGCAAAAAAAACAATCTATATATACAAGATAATGTATCGAAACCTGTACCATTAGTGCACTCCAAAAATAACAAATAGAAAAAAATGCAAAAATGTGCATATTTTCTAAAGGATGGTAGCGAGGATCTCAACTAAAACCTTTTTTTGAACTGGATAACATTGCCAACGAAATGTCATTTTCAGTTTTGAGCTGTTTATTTCCAATTAATCCTTTTGGCTCAATGTGTCGTATACGTGAAAAAATTAAAAACTGTCGTTATTTTCCAAAAAGGAGCAGCTAGGATTTCAACTTTAAGTGATTCATCATCAGGAAACCATCCCGGACGATGTGGTATTTCCAGTTTATGGTGACAGTTTAGGCCAACCTATTTTTCGTTCAGGAGTAGTGTGTGGGGCTTACTCAAAAGGTATTGTACGCACATTTCAGAATCTGTGTTATTATCTATACACACAGAAAAATGTCCATGTAAAACCAACACTTTTTTAAGGTATGTAATTATTTTTCAACACTATCGCTCATGTTCCTTTTCATGAATTTCTTTTATAACATCATGTCTTCCTGTTAAAACAACACTATCTGTGTGTAGAGTTTTTCAATTGAGGAGTTGCGTGCCGTTAAACCGCTTATTAAGAGAAGAATCTTGTTTTATGCCCCTTCAAATATGGTTTATATATTTTCTAAATTACTTAGTAAATTATAAAAAAGTTCAGCTATGTAGGAGTACTATTAGAGCGATAGCCTAGACCCGCCAGACATCACTTATTTTTTAATAAGGATGAAACCGTCACCCCTGGATAGTTCTCCCCGAATCTAGAACGACTGTGACAATTTCCAAGCTGTAACCATGTCCGGGGCCCAGGAATCAGGGGTCAAAGTCGCCAAAATTGGAAATCGATTTCACTTATTTTATAATGGATGATTTTCACATATTTATCGTCGAATACCACCCTGAGTTAGCAACTAGCGTTGTTAGACCCGTAAGAATGTCCGGGCTCCAACCAGAGACCCCAAGTTCGCGAATTTTTCTATGGAAATTAGTTCCGTCTTAAGAATTTTTTCCAATTTTTGTAGAACACTACCCTTGACAAAAATTATCTCAAATGATGACGTGGCAACCCCCAAATTGATAGTCTTAGAATCAATCATACTATCTACATACCAAATTTCATCCAAATCGGTCAAGCGGTTCTCGAGATAGTACCGGATATAGAAATATATTGTGGTAAGGTGGCAACCCTAGGTGGCAACCCTACTTGAAAATATTTTAGTTGGTATCTCGCCGAAAATACCTTTCATATGATACCCATATTGGCATATCTTGCTCCATAATTAAAAAAAAAGGGATAGGTGGCAACCCTGTAAACCGCCCCAAGTGGCAACCCTAAAGTGGGTAGTCTTAAAATCGATCATACTATCACCATGCCAAATTTCAGCCAATTCGGTCAAGCTATTCTCGAGATAGTACCGGATATACAAATATATTGTGGTAAGGTGGCAACCCTAGGTGGCAACTCTACTTGAAAATATTTTAGTTGGTATCTCGCCGAAAATACCTTTCATATGATACCCATATTGGCATATCTTGCTCCATAATTAAAAAAAATGGGATAGGTGGCAACCCTGTAAACCGCCCCAAGTGGCAACCCTAAAGTGGGTAGTCTTAGAACCCATCATACTATCTTTGTGCCAAATTTCATCCCAATCGGTCAAGCGGTTCTCGAGATAGTCCGAACATACAAATATACAAGGTTAACTCGTTTAAAGATATTAGATTCGCACTACTCTGAAAAAATTCCCAAAAAATGTGTTGGTATTAGTGTTCTTATCGATAAAATAGAGTTGGTGTTGGAATTCGATAAAAAAAAGACTCGATTGCTGGATAGCCGTGGTTGGCAGGGTTGCTTATTTGGCAATTGTCTACTTTAGCTGTCAACTGCTAATAAATTAGCTAGGGGCTCAAAAGGTGGAGTTTGGCCTCAGGATCACGAATCCGGAAGCGCTTTTTTAATATTTTGCTTATCTGAGGAGATATTTGCAATCCAAGTTTCAAGTTTTCATGTGGTTGTTGTATTTACATTAGACTGCGCCTAAAAACGTCCAAAAAAGTGCGTACCGTGGCACGGTACAGGCAACACCCCGGACTTGGGATGGCGTAGCCCAGGTTATTTTTTTATAAGCGCGGCCGAAGGCCGCCAGCTCAGAAGGATGTTCTGCACATAAATACCATGGATTCCGCCCCAATTTTGGTATCGAACCCGGGTCAATTTTCGGTTTTTTGACCATAACTTTTCACTGAAAACAAAAATTAAAAAATCGCTTCCGGATTCGTGATCCTGAGGCCAAACCCCGTGTTTCGAGCCCCTCCCATAATTTTAGCTAATATATTAGCAGTTGACAGCTAAAGTAGACAATTACCGCATATTTCGATAAAGTCGACAGAAACAAAATTATGCCTAATGAAAACCAGACTTAAGAAGTTTTCAACCATTATTTTTCACCTTATTTTATAAATTTAGAGAACTATTACCCCTTTATTTACTACTAATTTTTTTACGCAATCGAATGCAACTCGGCGGTAAAGGATACTATTTTCCAAAAAAGCAACTCTGATCATCAGGTGTTAAACTCACTTTGAAAATTTGACGTCTATGGAGAAGATTCCACACTTGTACTGATACACAATGCTTTCAATTCATTGTGTCTTTTCTTATTTTCCTTACACACTAATTTACTGATGACGTTTAGGTATTACTGATGACATGTAGGTATGAAGCATAACTATGTGGCTGCAATAGACAGCTAATATTGAATACTAGATATTCTACAATATATATGTAAATACTGTTACTTAAAGAACGGTAGGTTCTAGAGTGCTAAGGGGAAACCACTTAAAAAAACTCGCCATGATATCTATCTCATTGGATGGTGTGGAAACGATCTCACTAAATAAATAATCCATTATTGCTTTATGATGTCCCTAAAACCCATAAGTCTGCTAAAACCCTTCTACTGTATACTTAACGTTGTCATGATTTTAAAAACTTTTTCCACACTCAAAAAATCTGTAAATATTTTCTGATGCGAATTTAAAAAAAAAAACTTTGATTTTCTCCGTTGCTATGGAAACAATACTTTTCCAATTACCTTCAAGAAATGGTAGATTCAAGCTTATTCAAATACCAGTTTTAAATTTAAGATCTGAACAAAAACGTTTGGACGGGGACGATTTATATAGGAGCACAAGGTGCTACTGGGATTTTTATATATAAAATGATATAAATGCAATCCTATGTATATACACAATGTGTGTATTACACATGCATAGGTATACGTTATGCAAAAAAAACAATCTATATATACAAGATAATGTATCGAAACCTGTACCATTAGTGCACTCCAAAAATAACAAATAGAAAAAAATGCAAAAATGTGCATATTTTCTAAAGGATGGTAGCGAGGATCTCAACTAAAACCTTTTTTTGAACTGGATAACATTGACAACGAAATGTCATTTTCAGTTTTGAGCTGTTTATTTCCAATTAATCCTTTTGGTTCAATGTGTCGTATACGTGAAAAAATTAAAAACTGTCGTTATTTTCCAAAAAGGAGCAGCTAGGATTTCAACTTTAAGTGATTCATCATCAGGAAACCATCCCAGACGATGTGGCATTTCCAGTTTATGGTGACAGTTTAGGCCAACCTATTCTTCGTTCAGGAGTAGTGTGTGGGGCTTACTCAAAAGGTATTGTACGCACATTTCAGAATCTGTGTTATTATCTATATACACAGAAAAATGTCCATGTAAAATCAACACTTTTTTAAGGTATGTAATTATTTTTCAACACTATCGCTCATGTTCCTTTTCATGAATTTCTTTTATAACATCATGTCTTCCTGTTAAAACAACACTATCTGTGTGTAGAGTTTTTCAATTGAGGAGTTGCGTGCCGTTAAACCGCTTATTAAGAGAAGAATCTTGTTTTATGCCCCTTCAAATATGGTTTATATATTTTCTAAATTACTTAGTAAATTAAAAAAAAAGTTCAGCTATGTAGGAGTACTATTAGAGCGATAGCCTAGACCCGCCAGACATCACTTATTTTTTAATAAGGATGACACCGTCACCCCTGGATAGTTCTCCCCGAATCTAGAACGACTGTGACAATTTCCAAGCTGTAACCATGTCCGGGGCCCAGGAATCAGGGGTCAAAGTCGCCAAAATTGGAAATCGATTTCACTTATTTTATAATGGATGATTTTCACATATTTATCGTCGAATACCACCCTGAGTTAGCAACTAGCGTTGTTAGACCCGTAAGAATGTCCGGGCTCCAACCAGAGACCCCAAGTTCGCGAATTTTTCTATGGAAATTAGTTCCGTCTTAACAATTTTTTCCAATTTTTGTAGAACACTACCCTTGACAAAAACTTCTGCCAGACACCTCCACACTGGGCAATTTTCATAATTCTCACTGCGCTTTCACATGTTTAAGTGGGTTTTCCAACTTTGGCTGTTTTTAAAAGGCAGATCCTTACACATATGTCCTAAAACACTGCCCCTAAGTAGAATCAGGCATCTTCAGACTTCCTCCATTGACAAAAACTTCAGCCATACACCTCAAAGCTCGGGGAATTTTTTACTCTTACTTCGCTTTTATTTGTTAAAGCGAGTTTGTTCAACTTTGGTCGATTTTAAATAGCGGCTCTTTGCATGTGTTTAGTAGAACACTACCCTTAAGTAAAACCAAGAATTTTTGGACTTCGTCCTATGGCAAAAACTTCTGCCAGACACCTCAAAACTGGGGAATTTTCATAATTTTCACTGCCATGTCTGAATTTGACTTCCCTGCAATGCTTATACGGCTTTGCCAAGTGACGTTGAGCAATACCAACAGCTCTGTCAGAATCGGGAAGGATCTCTCTGAGCCATTTGAAACCAAACGAGGCTTCAGACAGGGCGACTCCCTTTCGTGAGATTTCTTCAACCTGATGCTGGAGAAGATAATTCGAGCAGCAGAGCTAAACCGCAATGGTACAATCTATTACAAGAGCGTGTAATTGCTGGCGTATGCCGATGATATTGATATCATTGGCCTTGACAACCGCGCCGTTATCGCTGCCTTCTCTGGACTGGATAAGGAAGCGAAAAAAGTGGGTCTTTCGGTCAACGAGGACAAGACGAAGTACCTGCTGTCATCAAAGAAAGAATCGGGGCACCTGCGCCTTGGCAGCCATGTCACTGTTGATAGTTACAAATTTGAAACTGTGAGGGACTTCGTCTATTTGGGAACCAGTATAAACACCGAAAATAATATCAAGCTAGAGATCCAACGGAGAATCACTCTTGCCAACAAGTGCTACTTTGGACTGAGTAGGCAATTGAAAAGTAAAGTCCTCTCTCGAAGAACAAAGATAACGCTCTATAAGTCTCTCATCATACCTGTCCTGATGTATGGCTCAGATTCATGGACAATGTCAAGAGAAGATGAGATGGCCCTTCGAGTATTTGAGAGAAAAGTTCTCCGGAAGATTTATGGTCCTTCCCGTGATGCCAACGAGTATCGAAGGAAATTTAACGATGAGCTGTACGAGCTTTACGCAGACTTGACCATAGTCCAGCGAATTAAAGCCTAAAGGCTCCGCTGGCTGAGTCATGTTATGCGAATGGACAAAGAAGCTCCAGCACAGAAGGTTTTCCTATCGTCACCTGAATTCGGCAGCAGAGGAAAGGGGAGGCCTCGACTGATATGGAAACAACAAGTGGAGGATGACTTGAACTCCCTTGGGGTTTCCAATTGGCGTCAGTTATCGCTAAAAAGGAATGACTGGCGTGCTTTGATAGGCACCGGCCAAAATCGCTTAGGCGGTTAAGCGCCAATAAATGATGATGATTTCACATGTTTAAGCGGAAGTTTTTGTCATATGTCGAAGTCTAAACATATAAATTTTGGTTCCGATCGGAGACCGTTGAGGTGTGTCGCACGGGGTTCAAAGATCAAATTAGCATATCAGTTTTATTTTTTGAGTTTCCATAGGACAATCTGTACTTTGATCCTCGTGCTGCGCACTTAAGGGTCTCCGATCGGATCCAAAATTTATGTTGGTATTACCGATTTTAGCTAAAAAAATTTTAAGGCCACTGTAATGTACAGCTGTCTCCAAACGTGTTATAGAAAAGAATCGTGAAGTTGTTATGGCTGTTACCAAATCAAAAATAGTAACATAAAATTACTTCTATTTTAAAAAATCAATCATATGTAAAACAGTTTTTTCGTTCTCCTGAAAAATTGTCAAATCTGAAATAAGTTCTTTTATCAAAATTCCACAGAATTCTAGGTTAAACAATTTTTTTTTAAAATAAATTACATTAAAATTATAAAAATAGTGCGAAGATTTGTTTTATGCTCATTTCAGTTACACAGTGGACAATTTTTTCATGGACTATTTGACCGATCGAATGATTCCTTACTTAAATTATTCCTTTTTGTTATTAACAAACAAACTGAGGAACAAATCACAAACAATACAAGCTACAGTGGCTACAATTTCCTTCTTGCTAAGTAACTAGACGGCTTTGTATTTGTTAGAAATTTTTCATTTTTCCCTTTATAGTGGTCGTTGAACCGAGAAGAAATTAGGAATTTCTAACCGCATCGTGTCCTACTACACCAACCAACGCATCATCGCGAATAACGTTCTAAGGGTCATTTTTTCAAAACGGGTTTTATTGCAGATATCATTTTACATTGTCCAGATAACAAATTTTCTAAAATTTTACACACCAAAACTGTAAAAATGCATTTAAAAATAGTAGGGTAATTTAAAGTGACATACATTATTTTGCATTGAAGCGGCGAAAGTGATTCGGCACTGGAAGATCATAAGGAAGGTGTAAAACTGATAATATGAAAGATATAAAAGAAAAGGTTAAGGAGACAGATGAGGGAAATAAATTAAAAAAATATGACTTTAGGGTTTTTTTTGCTCTCCTGACAAATTCTGATTTTGTAACTTAGAACATTATTCGCATTGATGCTTCAATTGCTGCTATATTGGTAAATACGTGCCAAGCCTGTTTGAAATTGTCATATCAATTGACAATTTATTTGATACCCATATTTGCATATCTTGCTCAAAACTAAAAAAAAATTGAGATAGGTGGCAACCCCGTAAACCGTCACAAGTGGCAACGCCCATGTATGTAATCTTAGAATCAATCATACCATCTATACACCAAATTTCATTAAAATCGGCCTGGCGGTTTCCGCGATATAAATAAAATGTGGTAAGGTGGCAACCCTAGGTGGCAACTCTAGTTAGTAAAAAAACCATGTCGGCCCATATACCTACCTTGTGTGTAAGTTTGGTTAAAATCCTTCAACGTGTTGGCCGGTTAGCGGCGACAACAGAAACTTTTTACTTTTTTATATATAGATTCATTAAAATCGGTCAGGCGGTTTTCGAGATATAAATAAAATGTGGTAAGGTGCCAACCCTAGGTGGCAACTCTACTTAGTAAAAAAAAAATCCATGTAAGGTAGGTCAAAATCGTTCAACGCGTTTGGCCGGTTACCGGCGACAAGGAAACCCTTTTACTTTTTATATATAGAGATTAGGAAAACAATGAGTCTGGAAATATATGAGGAAAGCAAATATTGAAAAAAAAACTATGTCGGTCATGTACTTGGTGGTCAGTTTAGTTAGAATCCTTCATCGCGCTTGAAAAGAAAAGACATTGCGGTTAGGTTGGCAACTCTAGGTGGCAACCCTGCTAGAAATTGTCATATTGAGAATACGGCCAAAAATACCTTTCATTTCATACCAATATTCGCATATCTTGCTCAATAAAAAAATGAGATAGGTGACAATCCTAGGTGGCAACCCTGCTAGAAATTTTCATATTGAGAATACGGTCAAAAATACCTTTCATTTGATACCAAACTTACAACTTCTACCCAGCCTTTCGACGCTAATCGCTGTTAGATCTCCGTCACTAAATTGGGGTAGGAGAATAGCATTAATATTCGATTTAGCTAAAATACACGCACGAGGCTTACCTTTGTCTTGTGCGCTGTACAGCTTATACGCTGGGGTTATCAAGCCACAGATCCTATTGCCAGTGATCCACGGCTTTTGAACCAGGATGATATCTACTCCACCCGTTGAGAGTTGGAGTCTCAAAGGTACGAGGTCGCAACAAGATCCTCAAGTCACTTGCCGGCAGTACTTGGGGAAAAGACAAAGAAACGTTGCTGACTACATATAAGGCCATTGGCCGACCAGTCTTTGACTATGCCGCACCCATATGGTCGCCTAATGTGCATAACACCAACTGGACGAAGTTACAAGTCTGCCAAAATACCGCTATCAGAACGGCTATGGGATGTCTCCTCATGTCTCCCGAGTCTCACCTCCATCAAGAGGCAAAACTGCTCAATGTAAAAGAGCACGCGGAAATGCTTAGCAGGCAATTTCCTCTGAACTGCTACAAGCCAGCACATCCATACCGTCATCTTTTGGACACAGATCCGCCCCCGAGAGACATAAGGCAACATCTCCGTAAGCATTATGACGAGATCGGGCATCATTTTACCTTGCCGTTTGATCGAGAAAAAAATCGAAGAAGTACGGACGTGTTTACTTGTGCTGTGTGGGGTGCGCGCTGAGTTTTCACGTTTAATAATTAACAATAAACCCAAATATCAAAAAAAAAAAAAAATATATAAATCTAATTAGAGTTCAAACTATAAAAAAGAGTCAACAAGTACTTATCTAAACTTTTAATAAATCGCTAAAATACATATCTGCTGCCAATAGCTGAAAATACAAAATTAAGAACTGTGTCTTATGCAAAGAAAAGGTTGATCGATTTGATCCAACGAAAGTTGTTTGTGTAGTATGGGGTGTACCACATTATTCCCAAAAACAAAATCCCCAAAACAAAATCCCCAAATCAAAATCCCCAAAATCAAAATCACCAAAACCAAAATCCCCTAATTCAAAATCCTCAAACTCAGAATCCCCAAAATCAAAATCCCCAACGCGAAATCCCCATTTTATGTGTGAAATAAATTCAAATTAGGTTGAAAATCGCGGCGATTTGAAAAAAATGGGAATTGAACTATTGGGTCAGCAGGTAGTGAGTTGGCTAATTTGCAATGGAAACTAATACGCAGCAGTAGCTAAGTCGATAGTGTCTTCGTTTATCACGCAACTGGCGTGAGTTCAATGTCTGATCTATGCTCAATATTTTTTAAACTTTTATATAATTTGTTTTACATTTTTATATAATAAATTAATCAGCTTTTTGTTTTACAACTGTATTCTGTAACTCAGTCCCATCTCAAACCACTTAATTTGAGATATTTCCTTATTCGTATTACACTTCGTTCTTTCTTTGTATTTTTCATAGAAAAAATAAAGTCACAACAGTAATTTACAAAGAATTCAAAAAAACCAAAAAATACCTCAAAATAAACATTTGAAATAACAATAATTCCCACACTGCAAATTTTGGTAGAGAGCTTAGGTTCGCCGTCAAAAAGAAAACATCATTCCCATTGATCCCATATGTGCTAAAAAAGTTATTTTTTTGGACTTTTCTCGAAAACTGTTAGTTTTTTCGAAAAATGACTTGAAACCAAGTTTTAAGGTCTAAAGCTGTAGCGTATGCTGACGACCTGGCAGTGGTCGTGTGTGGAAAATATCCACAAACGCTTTGCGATATTATGCAAAGAAATCTTAGGCTCGTAAAAGAGTGGGCTGGGAATAAGGGTCTAGGTGTTAACCCGGCCAAAACAGAGGTGGTACTGTTCACTAGGAAATACAAAATTCCAGCGTTGCGGTTACCAGTATTAGGCAATACCACCTTTAAAATGGGTGATTCCGCAAAATACCTGGGGGTAATTATCGATAAAAAGCTCACATGGAAGGAGAGCATCCAAGAGCGTGCTAAAAAGGCTCTGGTGGCCCTTTACTCCTGTAGGGGGGCCATAGGGCAAAGATGGGGGCTGTCCCCCAAAGTCACACTTTGGCTCTATACCGCTGTGGTTAGACCAATTCTTCTATACGGGGCCTTGGTCTGGTGGACGGGCCTGGAGAAGAGCTCCAATGTCAACATAATCCAAAGAGTGCAGAGAAGCGCGCTCATATGTGTTAGCGGGGCACTACGCACTACAGCGGCGGAGGCACTGAATGCAGTCCTCAACATTCTACCGGTTGATATATCCGGGAAACTATATGCGGCATGCTCCGCACTGCGCATAAGGAATCTACCAGGATGGAGGACCCTTGATGAAGGTCACTCTTCCATCCTCAAGAATCCCCCCTCACACATCTCGGATTACTGTTTACCGAGGTACTGTTTCGAGAAGAAATATGACATATTAATACCTGAAAGAAAATTCTGGGAGAGGGGTCCCCCCGATGACAATGGTTCAGTCCATATTTATACGGATGGATCGAAACTTGATGATAAGGTCGGAGGGGGGTATATGCCGCTCAGCTGGGATTCAATTTGGGTTTCCGGCTACCTCACCACTGCAGTGTTTTTCAGGCAGACGTGTCCGCTATACAGGAAGCGATAAATCTACTGAGGATAGCAAACATCAAAAGCGGGGATGTTTACATATTCTCTGACAGCCAAGCAGCCCTCAGGGCTCTGGGGGCCTTTACATGCAATTCCAGGGTTGTGGAGAGCTGCCGCAATTCTCTCAACGAGATGGCTGAGCAACTCTCAATTCATCTGGTATGGGTGCCTGGACACAGTGGCATACCGTGAAATGATATGGCACACGAGCTAAGTAGATAGAGGGGGCACATCCGCTCCGCTTTCACAGTCCTGGAAGGGTTTAGCTATGCCGCTCGCGACCAGCAAGCTCTTGACGAGGAACATTTTCCTCAAACAGGCAAGAGATAGATGGGAGAATATAGGTGCCTGCAATCATACAAAACTGGTGTGGCCAGAGATTATACCGAGTAGGTCTGAAGACCTGCTCAAGCTAAGAAGGGAGGAGCTCTCATTACTCATGGGACTTCTCACAGGGCATATAGGCTTAGGCAGGCATGCGGAAAGGTTGGGCATACCCTACAATGATTTCTGCAGAAGTTGCAAAGACGAGGAAGAGCCTGAAACGGTGAGGCATCTCCTATGCGAATGCCCTGCGTTGGGGGGCAAGAGGTTAAAATATCTGGGGTCGGGTGTGTTCTATCATCTGGGCGAATTTTCAAAAATTAAACCAAAGGATATTCTGCGCTTCGCGGAATCCACGAAATGGTTCGAGTAGGGGGTCATTCAGATCCTTGTGGTATCACAAAGGGACCTACGGGGCCTATGCGTGCTTGTCTGTGTATTAGCAGCCACTGCAACCTACCTACCTACCTACCCCGAATAACTTTTTTACATGATTTATTCAAAACATGGGGGTTTTGGATTTGGGGATTTTTATTTTGGGGATAATTTTTTTGGGGGTTTTTTAGAGGCTGGGTATTTTGTGTTTGGGGATTTTGTTTTTGTTTTTTTTTTGGTTAAATTTTGCCAAATTTGAGAGATTAAGTCAAATGAATCATAAAGTAAGACAGCTGTTTTTTACAGAAACTTATGTAAATTTGTGATTCTGCAATTTTAGCGTCATAAAATCTCTAAAATCCTACAAATTTAGGCGACGAAAAAATATATGACACGTTGCGGTCCCAGGAATCATATTCCGGAGCCGCAAAAGTAATATTATTTATCACTTAAAAGTTATAACCAAAAACATTTTCTGTTTCATGGTTCAAAAATCACTAAGTAAATAATTAAAAGTGTATATAGCAAATTAAGTCTGTTCTGAACCGACTTCATTAAACAAACACACATCCTTTTAACGAAAATGCTTTGTAATAAAAAAAGTAGATTAACACTGAAAAGTAAGGGATTGGTTGCTGGTAATTTCGAGCTGTTTCTGTCTGCTTCTGTCAGCGTACAGATAACGTACTCAAATCATAGCTAGGCGACTTGTGGATCGGAATCAGAATTAAGCTACATTTTAGTATTTAGGAGATGAAAAATTGTGGAATGCCGATGCTGTACAGCACAAAAGTACTACTTATTAGTAAAACTAGTCATTACAGTAGTTTTTGAGGTTAAGAAACTAGTTATTAAGAAAAAAGACCTAACCTTATTTTGAGTTGTGCCACTTTTTGATTTATTGAGGTCTCTTTTAACTACTTATATTTATAGGTAGTACCAGAAATCACCACAGACGACGGTGCTGTTGTATGCCCAATAACAAATACAAAGTTTTCCAATCCAAAGGTTGAAAAAGTTTTCGTAATGTAATATAAAAATGTAAAGCTAAAGCTAAAATAAATTTAAATATGTTTAACCCGCTGTTACACGCGCGGATGAAATTTTGACCCAACTACTTTTATTTTTTTTTTCAATCTTTGTGAATTCTTGCACCAGGACCATTAATGTTCTAAACGCTTGATGTTTTGATTTGATTTATTAACTAGTGCATCGTTACACTAATATAGAAAGGCCCTAACTCATTTTTTTATTTTCAATCAAGTTGCTGATGGATTTTTATTAATAACTTCTGAACGAAGCTTCACTAAAATATATACTATACTATATCGTAGTTAAATATTACAGGCATTGATATTTGTGTTTTCTAGCAAGCTAACGTTGCTATGGTTTACTTTAAATTCAGTTTTTTCGAGCTAAGAAAATATCAGTTAGGGTAACGACATGCTGATCCGTATAATTTGTATCGTTGAGCTCAACGGATCGATTAAAGTTTAGTTGGGGTATATTTTGAACCTCCACGAGTAACTGCGGCAAAAAAGAATTGCAAACAATTAGGCAATTCACAAGGTCTCTTATAGTTTTATGCACTATTTGAATAGCACAACTCTTGTGAGCACTATAATTAGTTGACTGGTCGTATTTAAAACACTAAATTAAAATTTCTTAAAAAACTAATCGAAATGTAAATGTAATAGCAGATACGCGAATAGGAGATCTTTTGAATTGCCTAAATATCAGAGTTTTTCTGTGAAATAAATTGTTTTCTGTAGCGATCTAATTAATTTTAACTTAAGAGAATCAGATTGACTTATAGTATGGTTACAAAAAGTGTCATTTGATTTAACATGCCACTTGTTTAGGTTAGGTTAGGTTCAAGTGGCTGCCGCAGAGGCACACTTATGCCAGTTTTGAAAGGCCCGTTGTGATACCACCAACAAAAGGAAAGTCAGTTCCGGGACCCGGCCATATGGAAAATCCCTGAGTTGTTGGGATTTTCCACATAGCAGAATCCCGGGACTGACACTCCGAAACCGACAGCGTTACTCCTCCTCGAACCACTTAGATGACTTTACGAAGGCCATCAAGTCCAGTTCCGCGATATGGCTTAGGCTATCCAGGAAGGGCAGTTGCAGATGAGGTGCTTCACCGTTTCCTCTTCCTCATCATCTTTGCAGCTCCTACAGCATCGTCGGTAGGGCACACCTAGCCTTTCTGCGTGCCTACCAATAGGTTAGGTTAGGTTCAAGTGGCTGCCGCAGAGGCACACTTAGGCCAGTTTTGAAAGGTCCGTTGTGATACCACCAACACAAGGAAAGTCAGTCCCGGGACCCAGCCATATTGAAAATCCCTGAGTTGTTGGGATTTTCCACATAGCAGAATCCCGGGACTGACACTCCTAAACCGACACCGTTACTCCTCCTCGAACCACTTAGATGACTTTATGAAGGCCATCAAGTCATTTATGTCCAGTTCCGCGATCTGGCTTAGGCTACCCAGGAACGGAACTCCCAAAAAGCGCGTTCTCGCGCCGCTTAAAGCCGGACAGTTGCAGATGAGGTGCTCCACTGTTTCCTCCTCCTCATCATCTTTGCAACTCATACAGCATCGTCGGTAGGGCACACCTAGCTTTTCTGCATGCCTACCAATGAGGCAGTGACCGGTTAATACCCCTATCAATATGCAGATTTCCCTCCTAGTTAGGGCATAAATGCGTGTGTGCTCCTTCAGCATTAGGTTGCATGTGGCAAACGGCATACCTAAGTGCTCTTTATCCTGAAGAACCTGCTTGGTCGTGCCCTGCCTGGCAAGCTCGTCTGCCGGGTAGGTCGGAAGCCCTGCTCAAGCTAAGAAGGGAAGAGCTCTCATTACTCATGGGACTTCTCGCAGGGCATATAGGCTTAGGCAGGCATGCGGAAAGGTTGGGCATACCCTACAATGATTTCTGCAGAAGTTGCAAAGACGATGAGGAGCCTGAAACGGTGAGGCATCTCCTATGCGAATGCCCTGCATTGGGGGGCAAGAGGTTAAAATATCTGGGGTCGGGTATGTTCTATCATCTGGGCGAATTTTCAAAAATTAAACCAAGGATATTCTGCGCTTCGCGGAATCCACTAAATGGTTCGAGTAGGGGTCATTCAGATCCCTGTGGTATCACAAAGGGACCTACGGGGCCTATGTGTGCTTGGCTGTATATTAGCAGCCACTGCAACCTACCTACCTACCCCGAATAACTTTTTTACATGGTTTATTCAAAACATGGGGGTTTTGGATTTGGGGATTTTTATTTTGTGGATAATTTTTTTGGGGGTTTTTTAAAAGCTGGGTATTTTGTGTTTGGGGATTTTGTTTTTGGGGATTTAGTGGCACTCCCTGTAGTATGTAATGGTATTTTTTACGGCCTATTTGTCAAAATGACTACGGCGGAGAACGATTATATGAAAGCTTCGAATGCTAAGTATCGGTGCGATCTGTGCACATCTGCGCGCCGAAGCTCTTTAAATCGGGATGCTTGGCCGCCAACTCAGCTTTTACAACAACAACTAAAACCCACAAATGTTCACCTGCAGAACAATAGTAAGCCAAACACACCAGGCAAAACCGGTTTTCCATATGATCTGCAAAAAAACCAACATAACACCGTGTAGATCAATGCTGAAAAAATAACGAGCAGCAAAGACACGGAAAACGAAAATGCAGTAAATAGCATGGAGAGTGATAATGAAATAACTCTTCAGCTCTTGTACAAAGAGATCATTAACCTCAAAGCTATTAACACTAACTTTTTGGAAACAATAAATAGTTTAAAAGGTGAGAATGATGCGCTACAAAAGAGAGTGGCTAAGCTTGAACATAAGCTGAATTGGAGTGAGCAGAAATACCTGGATAGGGACATTGAAATTTTTGGTTTGCCTAGCTTAACCAACGATAAAATTGACGAATGTCTTGAGCAAATTGTGAGCGCGGAGGGGGTATCTGTGTCGCCTGGCCAAATCGAGAGGCTATACATAAAAACGGTTCGCCTTCACCACGTAAAGTGCTTTGTGTTCGCTTCGCTTCGATGGAAGTAAAGAGTAAAATAATGAGTGCAAAATCCAAGGTGAAGAAAAATCTCACTGCCGGACTGTTTTCAGGGATCAACAATATACAAAAAATTTACATAAATAATAGTTTAACAAACTACAATAGAGCTTTATATGCTGCTGTTACACTGAACCAAAAAGGTACATATTTTCTACGAAAAAGTACGTATATTTTACGAATTTTGTTCATTAAAAGCTCTCCAAAGAACGTTTTCATAGAATTTAAGAACAAAAATTCGTAAATATTCATGTCAAACTAAATTTTAAAAATAATTCTTAAAATGCAAGGACCCATTCTTATAATGTACGAACTAATTCTTAGAATAGATATGTCAATCGATTGTTTAATTATACGAACCCATTCGTAGAATGTATGAATAATTTCTTAAATTGTACGAAGTCATTCTTAGAATATGTCAAACCATTCATAAATTATACGAACTCATTCTTACAATGTATGAATCCGTTCTTAAATTTTAGGAACTAATTCATAGAATTTACGAACCCATCAAAAAAATTAAAAAATTAAAATTTATTGCAATGAAATTTATTTATACATAATTCTAATTTATTATTTACAAAAAGTGGAATTTAAAATTAACAAACATTATAATGTATTAGTTTATTAATTTCTATATTATTATAAATGGTATACATATATTTATAAGATTATTTGCAAAATAATTGTATCTTAGGCGCGCTTTCCTCGGATGGGACGAGCTAATTGCATATATAACGCACAACTTGGTATCTTTTAAAAGTATCACTAAATATGCCTCAGAGCTTCTTGCAGAGCACCAATAGCACTGATTTCACGAACTTAACTCTGGCAATGTGCGGATGAGTAATTCAGTTGACTTCTTATTACGGCGAATTTCACGTAAAGCTTATGTAGCAGGGTGATAATGATGTGGCTTTTTCACACCTCTGGTTGACGGAGCCAATTTACAAGCTGCCTTTGTTTCAAGTTTTTTACGTGGGGCCTTTCCACTTTCTTGATCAATTATTAATTTGTGTATCTTTTTGATATTTCCCAAAATATTTTTTATTTCATTACATTTTTCTTTTCCACGTGTCAACGTTTGTTAAACAATAAAAAAAGTCTTAAATTGTAAGAAAAATCATTGTTAAATTATACAAGGTTAAGCAGATTTTGACATTTGCCAAGGAAAAGCTTCCTTATTAGAGTTGCATTTACGAAGGATGCAAAAAAGGGTAAAAAAATCCCCCTTTAGGAAAATTGTAGTAGAAAAGGAAGGAACGCCGTTCGCAAAATTTCAGAATTTTTTTCCGGAAATCTGTCTTTTCAACATTTATTTTTTAAATTATTAGGAAAATTAAATTAAGCATTCACTTTTTGTGGGTAGCAGTAAACATGAACGAAAAAAACTTATAAAACGGCAATGTTTATAATTGGATCCTTTTTTAATAACTTTCATCAATCGCCGGTATGAAAACCAATCTCTTAACATCTGTGACAGCGGTCTCACGAACTGGCCTCGGAGATCCAAAGGAAAAAAAAGCTGCACCTGAGCGATGGCAACTACGGGTCCGGACTTCCAGGAGATATCTTCCCTCCGCTCTGCGTACTTGGAAAAACGATTGGCCGCAAGGACCCTGAAGAAATATGAGGGAGTCTCGCAGGAAACGCTGTCGCTGAGTTCCAGGAAGTCGGTGGAATTGGTGCAATCTCTGATAGCGGATTTCCAAACCACTTATGTGCCAAAGAGGGTAAACGGAAACCCTTTCAAACGCAAAGGATCGGACGTGGAGTTAAAATGGGCACGGAATGGGCAAACCAAGCTTTGCCGAAGTAACTAAGGACAGGATCCTTATAGTCATTCTTGACCGAGGCAACGCCCGTTTGGGATCCCCAAAGGCCAGTGGCGACACGTCCGGAACGAACTCGCTAAAGCTCATATTGACGTTTATTTGAAGACTCCGGGTTGTACAGCGGCGGTCACGGATGCGGGTTGCCATCAGGGACAGATTAAAATAGTCGCATGTGACGACGCATGAACTGTTGCACTGTACAAGGCAGCAGCTGCAAGACTGGGTGAAGTCTACAAAGGTGTAAAAATCGAGGTCGTCGACTGGAATGACGTTCCTGCTTGGCCAAGGGCAAGGGCATGGATTCCTGCCATCCCTGCAGAGCCTGAGAGAATTCTCACGACGCAGGACTGAGGTGTCAGTGGTCGGGGATGCGGTAGGGCCTGATAGACAAGTGGTCTTCACCATGAATAAGGAGGCACTTGAGCCCCTTAAAAGTTACAATGGACTAGTGCATTAGAGTGTGGGTCAAATCGTTATCCACTTAAACCATGGCTATGCAGAGCGCGCTGCCATCTCCGCTGCAACGGGGGAGTCGGATATCGAAGAACTGTAAGAGGAAACGGAGGAGTCCGACGCGAAAAGCATGTTATTTGCCACAGCACTTTCGCATAATAACGTGAACAGGTCGGAGATGGAAGACAGCTTGCTGGACGGGGAGCAACCAATCCTGAGCGCATTATCTCTGATGCTTCAGTCAGCAGGGCTCCCGTTACGCCAACTCGTCGTTGAGAGGCAACCTCCGGGATGGGGCAGACCTCGACGATATGGCTACGTCAGGGACTTCTGAGCGCTCTCATGTTGGTGGTGCTTCACATAAATCTGCACAAATCTAAAGTATCCTCGGCTTTCTAAAGGCGACATGGATGTGGTCCTCATCCAAGAACCCTGGGTCTGCAGAACAGGAAAAATTGCTATTATTTAGTTAAAATAATAAACTTTCATTAAATTCTTACCAAATAGACAATTAATTTTTCAAAATAAAAATAAAACAAACTTCAAAAGCTTTCAGTGTTGCTGTAATTTTGTTCGTATCAAGAATATTGGTTTTTAGTACCATTTTCATACGATTTTGAAAAGAAGTAGCACTGTCAATCAGATAGGGAAGCATGAAGCCAAGAAGTGTCAAAAACGTCTCGGACTGCTTAACCTTATATTATTAAACAATGAGAAAAATATTCTTAGATTACATGAACACATTCATACGCAAGGAAAACATATAAAAAAGTTCTTAAAATCTAAGAAACAAGTTCTATATAATACGAAAAAGTTCTTATGATCATAGTAAACAAATTGTATGTACGTAATTTCTTAAAATTTAAGAACAAGTTCTTACCATCTAAGAACTAATACAGCCAAAACATTTTATGAATTTTAGTTCTTAAATTTTAAGAACGGAGTTCTGACATAAATAGAGTTTAACGTATTTTTACATACATAATAAGAAACTCTTCTTAAATTATATGTAATTTTTCTTAAATTCTAAGAAAAAATCAGCGTGAACTTCTATGAAACTTTGTTCCTAAAAAACATGTACGCATTTGGTTCAGTGTAGCAAAATTAAAAAAGAAAAGGGCTATAAATATATATGGTTTAACAACTCAAGTTTTATGCTATAATAATGATAAGGTTGTTTGTGTGCGTTCCTTTGATGACCTGCCTGGGATTCCAGACTAGTTTTATTTATTTATTATTTTATTATCAATAAACAATGGAACTAAATGATATATTCACCAACAACCTCATCATTAGCAGTCCGTTAAATTCTGTACATCAGCTTATTTCTGATAAAAATGCTCTATATATTACTCATCAAAATATTCGCAGTCTACTGCAGAACCTCGACTTATTACTGTGTAGCATAGAAACATTTGTAGTCTACCCAGATATAATATTTGTATCGGAAATATGGATGTATTCCCAGAAGACGAATTTTTACAGTATTCCTAATTATGATATTTTTGCTAACAATAATGGCGAATGTTGTGCAGGTGGAGTAGGAGTTTTTGTACGCAATTCCTTGGATTGCCAATTTTTTAGATATAGTCTAAAGAGCGCAGATATTTTAAAAATTTCAATAAAATGTGGAAATACGGGTTTAGCTCTGATTTGCGTTTACAGGTTTCACTCTGAATCTGTTCAGGCCTTTCTGGAGGAATTCTCAAACCTTTTATTTAATGAAAAATCGAGTGTTGCAGTTATACTAGGTGATTTGAATTTAGATATTTTACAGTTAAATGCAGAGTTCTAGCATTAATGGCGAGTAACGGTTTTATTTCTTATTTAAATGAACCAACAAGGATTTCTTCTGGCACCTGCTTGGATCATATTTTTCGCTGTTCCAACAATTTGTGCACGTTCACTACGGCAGAACTTCGACTTATTACTGTGTAGCTTAGAAACATTTGTAGTCTACCCAGATATAATATTTGTATCAGAAATATGGATGTATTCCCAGAATACGAATTTTTACAGTATTCCTAATTATGATATTTTTGCTAACAATAATGGCGAATGTTGTGCAGGTGGAGTAGGAGTTTTTGTACGCAATTCCTTGGATTGCCAATTTTTTAGATATAGTCTAAAGAGCGCAGATATTTTAAAAATTTCAATAAAATGTGGAAATACGGGTTTAGCTCTGATTTGCGTTTACAGGTTTCACTCTGAATCTGTTCCGGTCTTTCTGGAGGAATTCTCAAACCTTTTATTTAATGAAAAATCGGGTGTGGCAGTTATACTAGGTGATTTGCATTTAGATATTTTACAGTTAAATGCAAGTTCTGAGAACTATCTAGCCTTAATGGCGAGTAACGGTTTTATTTCTTATTTAAATGAACCAACAAGGATTTCTTCTGGCACCTGCTTGGATAACATTTTTTGCCGTTCCAACAATTTGTGGACGTTTACTAGTATTAATCCTTATCTGAATGTTACAGATCACTCCATGACTGGTGGTAAGATAGGATGTTCTTTTCAAGAAAAAAAAGAAAGATAAATCAATAATAACGAAAATTAATTTTTCCCTACTGACTGAAACATTACGTCAAGAGTATTGGGTTGATGTTTATTCCAGGGACTTGTAACGCGTTTCGGTTTCGGTTTCTGTTACACAGCTTGTAACGAAACTGAAACAGAAACAAACCCCCAGAAACAAAACCTGTAACGAAACTAAATTAATTTTGTTCCTTGTAACAAAAACCGAAACAGAAACAAAACTCCTTTGTAACAAAAGTCGTAACAAAACTCCGAAACGGTTCCAGCAGAAACAAAACCTGTAACGAAACTAAATTAATTGTGTTCCTTGTAACAGAAACAAAATTATTAGTTTTGTTCCTTGTAACAAAACCCGTTACGAAACTAAATTAATTTTGTTCCTTGTAACAGAAACCGAAACAGAAACAAAATTAATTTAGTTTCTCAGTAGCAAAACTATATTTGCAGTACATTAGGATGGATTTATTATTTTCTGGTATATAATATACATGTATATGTCTGTTGCAACCAACTAAAGTAACTTCAGTCGACCTCTGAAACCTCGTGTGGTACATTTAACTTCTTGGTGTCACTGGACAGCTACATACTGGCGGGTAAGTACCACAATGGAACTTCGGTAGGAAAATCCGGGTCCTTGGCACAAACAAATGGAGTATCACCCTTTAAGATCCGATAATAAATGCTGAGGATATGAAGAAAAATATTACTGCGCGACTATAGGGTTGTCTTTTTTTATTTTTTATTTTTAAAGGATATATAAAAAGGCTTCATACATATGCATAGGGCAACGGATTGTGAAAAAATTAACATTAATAGTTATCAACAAATATTTCATTTTCTAATAATAATTCATTCAAACTACTTTGTAGTGCATCATCATCATCATTTTTATAAGATGTCGAAGGAGGATGCTTTTGCGGGTGTAACATAGTTTTGTATGGATAATGGGATATTGGGCAGATATATATATCGTCGTTCGGCGCGCAATACCGCGTATGTGCAAAAAGCAATACCGCGTATTTGATGGAAGCCAAATTGTGTAGGAGGATATAAGAATTTACAAAAGAAAAACACTCAAACTGCAAAACATAGCTTTTTTAAAATACGCGGTATTGAACAGCTCTATTTTAAAGAAAATAGGTTCCATAAAAGGTTTTTTATATATTTATTTGTGTTTTTGTAGCTAAAAACGGAGGAATTTTAACGTCAATACATTAAGACCGATGAGTCCCAGTCAGGGTAACGAAATCTCGCTTTTGGACATTTTGGTATATACGCCTTTTTGTTTTTTTGCAAATACGCGGTATTTCGGTCCGAGCGACGATATATATTATATATATAAATACTATAGGTCCATCCTAATGTAGTGCAAATAGTATTATAAAAATGTTTAGAGTTCTGCTACTGAGAAACAAAATTAATTTAGTTTCGTTAAGGGTTTTGTTACAAGGAACAAAACTAATAATTTTGTTTCTGTTACAAGGAACAAAATTAATTTAGTTTCGTTACAGGTTTTGTTTCTGCTGGAACCGTTTCGGAGTTTTGTTACGACTTTTGTTACAAAGGAGTTTTGTTTCGGTTTCTGTTACAAGGAACAAAATTAATTTAGTTTCGTTACAGATTTTGTTTCTGCTGAAACCGTTACAATCATTTTGTTTCGAATTTAGTTTCTATCCTTTAAAGTTTCTTGGAACAGAAACGCCAGAAACGCGAGTTTCGTTTCGGTACGAGTTTTGTTACAAGTCTCTGGTTTATTCGGAGACTGATATTTCTAAGGCATACTCTATATTCTTAAATCTGCTACAAAATCATATTCTGTTCGCTAGTTTTACCCACGTTCCACGAAAATCTAGAGTTAAACTTAAACCGTGGATAAGTTTTGACCTTATCAAAAAGACAAAACTAAAGAATAGACTGGGTGCAAAGTGTAGGAAACACCCCAATAATCAACAGCTCCATTCCAGGTATAAAGAGTTGTGTAAGCAATTACAAAAGAATATTAAATCGCAGCGAGACACTTATTATCGTACTAGGCTATTAGAATGTAGCGGCAACACCAAGAAGGAATGGGAGATTATTAATAGTATTATCAATTCTAACGGCATCGGTAGCGAGAAGGCTATTACCATAACTGATCATGGCAACGTAATTGACGACTCCTCTGCTGTATCTAATATCTTTAATGAATTTTTTGTTTCAGTCGGTCAAAATAATGCTTCTTCCTGCAATTGTGTGATGTCGGGTAGTGAAGGAACTAGTTCAGACAATAGTTTTTTGTTTGAACCTTTCTCGGGCTCTGAGATCCTAACAATAATAAAACAACTTAACAACTCCGGTTCTTGTGGCTATGATGGTAGCTCCAACCAAATCCTTAAAAATTTAGCTCTAAATCTGCTAGACATTCTGAAACATCTCTTTAATACTAGTGTTTACTCAGGAACTTTTCCAGAAGACCTGAAATGTGCAATTATAATTCCTCTATTCAAAGAGGGTAGCAGGGAAGATAAAAACAATTACAGACCGATTTCTTTAGTACCTTCCAAATCTAAGGTTTTGAGAAAGCCCTTAAAACCCGTATTTCACTATTTCTTGAAAGCAAGAGCTTCTTCAGCCCAAGGCAATTCGGATATAGAGCAAACCGGTCGACCGAGGGTGCACTATTCGATTTTTGTACTTCTATTTACCACGAGTTGGACAGTAAAAAAAATTGCGCGAGTCTTTTTGTTGACATCACTAAGGCTAGGTCGCCTCCCAGTTGGTGCACCCTGGGTAACGCTAAATGACCTACATAGCCTACACGGCTAGTTTCTTGTATTGCCGGTTCTACGAGAACGGTACCAGTACTTGTGCTGTACCCATCGTGCCGAAACGACCCGGGCCGTTTTCTTATATCGACCCGGCCAAGAGCAATACACTCGGGGTGACCCTGTCTGACATTTAGGCAGGGCTACACCTCGCTACAACAACAACAACAACATACTGTGGATCATGTAATTTTACTTGATAAATTATATAATGCTGGCTTTCGAGGATTTATACATGAATGGCTTAAATCGTATCTAACTGGGAGAGTACAACACGTTAAAGTTTGCAGAACCCTCAGTAGCCCTAAACCAATTAAAGTTGGCGTTCCGGCTCGGTCCTATTTTATTTCTGGTTTATGTAAATTCCATTTTCGATATGCCATTTTTGTGGATGGTCACTGCATTTGCAGATGATCTAGCGATAGCTTATGGCTCATCAAATACGTTTGACATGATAACTAGCATAAATCATGAAGTACATATTTTAAGAACGTGGTTCGCTAAACACAAGCTCATTGTTAGCAATAAAACCAAGCTAATGTTTTTTAGTTTGAATGCAAAAATAAGACCAGACGTAGACATTTTCACACCTCGAGTTGCGAGTGTCTTGCTCTCCATGAATTTGTGCCACATGGCTCAGTATGGTATTTTTAATCCACTCGCTAGTTGCAATAACGAATGCTTTATAATTGATGTTGTTGAAGACTTTCGGTATCTAGGTGTAACTGTAGATCAAAATATGAGCGGGGCGTCCACATATCCCGCATAAAGCATTATCTCCAATATTCTTTACGTTGTTTCTATCATCTCAGAGCTTGCTGCTCTAACTATGCCCTTAAAACAGCTTATTACCCGCTTTTTCACTCCTAATTGTTATATGGTATCAGCTGTTGGGGTGGAACATCCTTCAACAAAATTCAGTCTATCCTAGTTTTACAAAAACATGTTGTTCGCAAAATATGTAACGTAAATCGACTGCATCCCTCAAGATAGCTTTTTAGAGGTATAGAGATTCTTCCAGTAAGAGACCTTTATTATTTTAAAGTTTTAAAAATCTTTTTCATTGGGTGTGGTTATCTGCATAGTATGAGGTCGGATACTTATAACCGTAGGATAAACTCTCATCCTACAGTTATCGTACCTTCTTCCAGAACCACACATTCAACTAAGTTCTATACAATTGTGTCCAGGAAACTCTTCAACATACTACCCTCCGAAATTCGTGCTATGAGGAATATTCTACAATTTACAAAATGTGTGAAATCCTTTCTTCTAAGTTTCTCACATAATGAAATCGAAGTTTTGCTACGACCTATTCAATAATTCAATAAAAAAAAAAATAATAATAAGTAATAATTGTAATAATATATAATTTTCTTTAATTTATTTTATGTACATTCACCATTCTTTCTTTACTCATCCTATAATAAGGCTAAACATCATAAGCAGGCTTTTAAAAATTAAATCTTTTTTTTTTCAATATTTAGCAGTCGCCCACTGCACTAATGTTTTTATATTTTTGATAGATATGACATTTGTCACTATGTTAAGCTTAACATAAAAAATATCTTTCCTTTTTCTTACATCTACATATATGATCTTATACGCATATTATGCATTCGTTAGCTTATACTTCTTACTATTAAACTTTTTTATTATTTTTTTTTGCTATTTGTGACTTTGATACATATGTAAATAGAAAAATGCTCAATAAAATGAAATGAAATGAAATCTGCGGAATCATAAGCGGGCTCTAACCTATATCCACACCGAGTCGGTAGGCACTTTTGTTACATCTCTACCTGCGAATCCCGTTCTAAACAGTCCTCCACCGGATATTGCTGAAGAAGAACGCACCTTACCTAGGGAGACAAGAGTCACCATGGCACAGCTTAGGTCTGGATACAGTGAGAGGTTAAACTCCTACTTATCCAGACTGAATGATGCAATTTCAAACACATGCCCTGCATGTGGTAGGACCCCCCATCATAGTCTACATCTCTTCAATTGTTCAATTGAACTTACTCTTCTAATCCCTCTGTCCCCCTGGACCAACCCTGTTGAAACGTGGACTCCCGTTAGAAGAGCTTGATGAAGATAAAAAACTATAAAGATAATGGCAAGAGCTTGTTTGACATTATTAAAGAATATTTTCAGAAATTCTGTGCGGAACTAGGATTTAAATATGAGACAAAAATACAAATAGAGCATGACTTATCAAAGTATCAAGCGTATTGTGCGAAAGACTGAAGCCTGACGTAAACCGACTGATTGGACCTTATCAGCGTGGCTTCAGACCTGGTAAATCTGCCATCGACCAGATTTTTACAATACGCCAAATCTTGGAAAAAACCCGTGAGAAAAGGATCGACACACACCATATCTTTGTTGATTTTAAAGCCGCCTTCGACAGCACGAAAAGGAGTTGCCTATATGCCGCTATGTCTGATTTTGGTTTCGCAGCAAAACTTATACGGCTGTGCAAAGTGACGTTGAGCAACACCACCAGCTCGGTCAGAATTTCGAAGGACCTCTCCGAGCCGTTAGAAACTAAGCGAGGTTTCAGGCAGGGCGACCCCCTATCGTGCGATTTCTTTAATTTGATGTTGGAGAAAATAATTCAAGCTGCAGAATTAATCGCACTGGAACAATATATTTCTAGAGCATACAACTGTTGGCCTCAACAACCGCGCCGTAACTTCTGCGTACTCCAAATTAGAAAAAGAAGCGGAAAAAATGGGTTGGGTGGTGAACGAAGGTAAAACGAAATACCTGCTGGCACCATGCAAAGAGTCAGCGCATTCGCGTCTTGGCAACCACGCCACTGTTGGCAGCAATAATTTCGAGATAGTAAGGGACTTTGTATACCTGGGAAGCAGCATTAATACCAACAACAATGTAAGCCTGGAAATCCATCGCAAACAAATGCTACTTTGGGCTGAGTAGGCAATTTAGAAGTAAAGTCCTCTCTCGACAAACAAAAACAACACTCTATAAGTCACTTATCGTACCCGTCCTGCTATATGGTGCAGAAGCATGGACACTGACAGCATCTGATGAGGCGGCTCTGGGAGTATTCGAGAGAAAAATTCTTCGAAAGATTTATGGACTCCTAAAAGTTGGCGACGACGAGTACCGAAGAAGATATAATGATGAGCTGTATGAGCTTTACGCAGACGTCGACATAGTTCAGCGTATGAACGAAGACGCTCCGGCCCAGAAGGCATTCTTATCGGCACCCACCGAGGAAGAGGGAGGCCACCTCTCCAATGGCAGGACCAAGTGGAGGCAGATCTGCGAACACGCGGTGTCTCCAATTGGCGCCAGTTGGCTCAACAAAGACAACATATTAGACTGCCAAAATCGCCTAGGCGGTTAAAGGCTATTTTAAGTAAGAAGTAAGTTAGTGTGTGCTACTTTTTGAAATGTATTTATAGTGATTATATTTAAATTTTCTTTAAAAGTTTATTATGAGATACTGTACCGTTTAATATTAAAAAATATTTAATTTTTCCTTTGTAATAATTGTTTCATCGCTTAAAGTTAATAAATAATTTCTTTTTTTTCGTCCCAATTTAGAATTACTGGCCTTCCACTCAACGAACATAACTTGCCAATGATGTTACCAAATGGGCAGATATTTGGACAATTGGTATACATATTTACATATCGCACACTAAATCAAAAATAGACACAACTCATAATCAGATAAACGCACCTGCAGAGGAACTCCACTGATCGCTAAAGCTTGATCCACATATCTTAAAGTCTTTTAATTGATTTTTCCCGACTTTGGCGACTTTTGCGATTAAAGTGAAAGCCAATCTCTAAAAATCCCCATCTCTTAGTTCATTTGGTTAAATTTTGCCAAATTTTAGAGATTAAGTCAAATGAATCACAAAGTAAAACAGCTGTTTTTTACAGAAACTTATGTAAATTTGTGATTCTGCGACGAAAAAATATATGACACGTTGCGGTCCCAGGAATCATATTCCGGACCCGCAAAAGTAATATTATTTATCACTTAAAAGTTATAACCAAAAACATTTTCTGTTTCATGGTTAAAAACTCACTAAGTAAATAATTAAAAGTGTATATAGCAAATTAAGTCTGTTCTGAACCGACTTCATTAAACAAACACACATCCTTTTAACGAAAATGCTTTGTAATAAAAAAAAGTAGAGTAACACTGAGAAGTAAGGGATTGGTTGCTGGTAATTTCGAGCTATTTCTGTCTGCTTCTGTCAGCGTACAGATAACGTACTCAAATCATAGCTAGGCGACTTGTGGATCGGAATCAGAATTAAGCTACATTTTAGTATTTAGGAGATGAAAAATTGTGGAATGCCGATGCTGTACAGCACAAAAGTACTACTTATTAGTAAAACTAGTCATTACAGTAGTTTTTGAGGTTAAGAAACTAGTTATTAAGAAAAAAGACCTAACCTTATTTTGAGTTGTGCCTCTTTTTGATTTATTGAGGTCTCTTTTAACTACTTATATTTATAGGCAGTACCAGAAATCACCACAGACGACGGTGCTGTTGTATGCCCGATAACAAATACAAAGTTTTCCAATCCAAAGGTTGAAAAAGTGTTCGTAATGTAATATAAAAATGTAAAGCTAAAGCTAAAATAAATTTAAATATGTTTAACCCGCTGTTACACGCGCGGATGAAATTTTGACCCAACTACTTTTATTTTTTTTTCATATCTTTGTGAATTCTTGCACCAGGACCATTAATGTTCTAAACGCTTGATGTTTTGATTTGATTTATTAACTAGTGCATCGTTACACTAATATAGAAAGGCCCTAACTAATTTTTTTATTTTCAATCAAGTTGCTGATGGATTTTTATTAATAACTTCTAAACGAAGCTTCACTAAAATATATACTATACTATATCGTAGTTGTTGTTGTTGTTGTTGTAGCGAGGTGTAGCCCTGCCTAAATGTCAGACAGGGTCACCTGTTGTTGTTGTTGTTGTAACGAGGTGTAGCCCTGACTAAATGTCAGACAGGGTCACCTCGAGTGTATTGCTCTTGGCCGGGTCGATATAAGAAAACGGCCCGGGTCGTTTCGGCACGATGGGTACAGCATAAGTACTAGTACCGTTCTCGTAGAACCGGCAATACAAGAAACTAGCCGTGTAGGCTATGTAGGTCATTTAGCGTTACCCAGGGTGCACCAACTGGGAGGCGACCTACTTTTACAGGCATTGATATTTGTGTTTTCTAGCAAGCTAACGTTGCTATGGTTTACTTTAAATTCAGTTTTTTCGAGCTAAGAAAATATCAGTTAGGGCCTTTAAATATTAGGTTAACGACATGCTGATCCGTATAATTTGTATCGTTGAGCTCAACGGATCGATTAAAGTTTAGTTGGGGTATATTTTGAACCTCCACGAGTAACTGCGGCAAAAAAGAATTGCAAACAATTAGGCAATTCACAAGGCCTCTTATAGTTTTATGCACTATTTGAATAGCACAACTCTTGTGAGCACTATAATTAGTTGACTGGTCGTATTTAAAACACTAAATTAAAATTTCTTAAAAAACTAATCGAAAATGTAAATGTAATAGCAGATACGCGAATAGGAGATCTTTTGAATTGCCTAAATATCAGAGTTTTTCTGTGAAATAAATTGTTTTCTGTAGCGATCTAATTAATTTTAACTTAAGAGAATCAGATTGACTTATAGTATGGTTACAAAAAGTGTCATTTGATTTAACATGCCACTTGTTTAGGTTAGGTTAGTTTCAAGTGGCTGCCGCAGAGGCACACTTATGCCAGTTTTGAAAGGCCCGTTGTGATACCACCAACACAAGGAAAGTCAGTTCCGGGACCCGGCCATATGGCAAATCCCTGAGTTGTTGGGATTTTCCACATAGCAGAATCCCGGGACTGACACTCCGAAACCGACAGCGTTACTCCTCCTCGAACCACTTAGATGACTTTACGAAGGCCATCAAGTCCAGTTCCGCGATATGGCTTAGGCTATCCAGGAAGGGCAGTTGCAGATGAGGTGCTTCACCGTTTCCTCTTCCTCATCATCTTTGCAGCTCCTACAGCATCGTCGGTAGGGCACACCTAGCCTTTCTGCGTGCCTACCAATAGGTTAGGTTAGGTTCAAGTGGCTGCCGCAGAGGCACACTTAGGCCAGTTTTGAAACAACACAAGGAAAGTCAGTCCCGGGACCCAGCCATATTGAAAATCCCTGAGTTGTTGGGATTTTCCACATAGCAGAATCCCGGGACTGACACTCCTAAACCGACACCGTTACTCCTCCTCGAACCACTTAGATGACTTTATGAAGGCCATCAAGTCCTTTATGTCCAGTTCCGCGATCTGGCTTAGGCTATCCAGGAACGGAACTCCCAAAAAGCGCGTTCTCGCGCCGCTTCAGGACAGTTGCAGATGAGGTGCTCCACTGTTTCCTCCTCCTCATCATCTTTGCAACTCCTGCAGCATCGTCGGTAGGGCACACCTAGCCTTTCTGCATGCTTACCAATGAGGCAGTGACCGGTTAATACCCCTATTAATATGCAGATTTCCCTCCTAGTTAGGGCATAAATGCGTCTAGACCTTTTAAGATCCCATTTTGGCCAGGTTTGTTTCGATATCCGACACCCTGGGGATTGCAGCCATCTTTCGTTGGCTTGATGGAGTGTGTGCGCCTTCAGCATTAGGTTGCATGTGGCAAACGGCATACCTAAGTGCTCTTTATCCTGAAGAACCTGCTTGGTCGTGCCCTGCCTGGCAAGCTCGTCTGCCGGGTAGGTCGGAAGACCTGCTCAAGCTAAGAAGGGAAGAGCTCTCATTACTCATGGGACTTCTCACAGGGCATATAGGCTTAGGCAGGCATGCGGAAAGGTTGGGCATACCCTACAATGATTTCTGCAGAAGTTGCAAAGACGATGAGGAGCCTGAAACGGTGAGGCATCTCCTATCTGGGGTCGGGTGTGTTCTATCATCTGGGCGAATTTTCAAAAATTAAACCAAGGATATTCTGCGCTTCGCGGAATCCACTAAATGGTTCGAGTAGGGGGTCATTCAGATCCTTGTGGTATCACAAAGGGACCTACGGTGCCTATTTGTGCTTGGCTGTGTATTAGCAGCCACTGCAACCTACCTACCTACCTACCCCGAATAACTTTTTTACATGGTTTATTCAAAACATGGGGGTTTTGGATTTGGGGATTTTTATTTTGTGGATAATTTTTTTGGGGGTTTTTTAAAAGCTGGGTATTTTGTGTTTGGGGATTTTGTTTTTGGGGATTTAGTGGCACTCCCTGTAGTATGTAATGGTATTTTTTACGGCCTATGTGTCAAAGTGACTACGGCGGAGAACGATTATATGAAAGCTTCGAATGCTAAGTATCGGTGCGATCTGTGCACATCTGCGCGCCGAAGCTCTTTAAATCGATATGCTTTGGCGGCCAAGCCAACAACAACTAAAACCCACAAATGTTCACCTGCAGAACAATAGTAAGCCAAACACACCAGGCAGAACCGGTTTTCCATCTGATCTGCAACAAAAACAACATAACACCGTGCAGATCAATGCTGAAAAAATAACGAGCAGCAAAGACATGGAAAACGAAAATGCAGTAAATAGCATGGAGAGTGATAAGCTCTTGTACAAAGAGATCATTAACCTCAAAGCTATTAACACTAACTTTTTGGAAACAATAAATAGTTTAAAAGGTGAGAATAATGATGCGCTACAAAAGAGAGTGGCTAAGCTTGAACATAAGCTGAATTGGAGTGAGCAGAAATACCTGGATAGGGGCATTAAAATTTTGGGTTTGCCTAGCTTAACCAACGATAAAATTGACGAATGTCTTGAGCAAATTGTGAGCGCGGAGGGGGTATCTGTGTCGCCTGGCCAAATCGAGAGGCGATACATAAAAACGGTTCGTCTTCACCACGTAAAGTGTTCGCTTCGCTTCGATGGAAGAAAAGAGTAAAATAATGAGTGCAAAATCCAAGGTGAAGAAAAATCTCACTGCCGGACTGTTTTCAGGCACCAACAATATACAAAAAATTTACATAAATAATAGTTTAACAAACTACAATAGAGCTTTATATGCTGTTGTTAGCAAAATTAAAAAAGAAAAGGGCTATAAATATATATGGTTTAACAACTCAAGTTTTGTGCTAAGGAAAGTTGATAATGATAAGGTTGTTTTTGTGCGTTCCTTTGATGACCTGCCTGGGATTCCAGACTAGTTTTATTTATTTATTATCAATAAACAATGGAACTAAATGATATATTCACCAACAACCTCATCATTAGCAGTCCGTTAAATTCTGTAGATCAGCTTATTTCTGATAAAAATGCTCTATATATTACTCATCAAAATATTCGCAGTCTACTGCAGAACTTCGACTTATAACTGTGTAGTTTAGAAACATTTGTAGTCTACCCAGATATAATATTTGTATCAGAAATATGGATGTATTCCCAGAAGACGAATTTTTACAGTATTCCTAATTATGATATTTTTGCTAACAATAATGACGAATGTTGTGCAGGTGGAGTAGGAGATTTTGTACGCAATTCCTTGGATTGCCAATTTTTTTAGATATAGTCTAAAGAGCGCAGATATTTTAAAAATTTCAATAAAATATGGAAATACGGGTTTAGCTCTGATTTGCGTTTCCAGGTTTCACTCTGAATCTGTTCAGGCCTTTCTGGAGGAATTCTCAAACCTTTTATTTAATGAAAAATCGAGTGTTGCAGTTATACTAGGTGATTTGAATTTAGATATTTTACAGTTAAATGCAAGTTCTGAGAACTATCTAGCATTAATGGCGAGTAACGGTTTTATTTCTTATTTAAATGAACCAACAAGGATTTCTTCTGGCACCTGCTTGGATCATATTTATTGCTGTTCCAACAATTTGTGCACGTTCACTACGGCAGAACTTCGACTTATTACTGTGTAGCTTAGGAACATTTGTAGTCTACCCAGATATAATATTTGTATCAGAAATATGGATGTATTCCCAGAAGACGAATTTTTACAGTATTCCTAATTATGATATTTTTGCTAACAATAATGACGGATATTGTGCAGGTGGAGTAGGAGTTTTTGTACGCAATTCCTTGGATTGCCAATTTTTAGATATAGTCTAAAGAGCGCAGATATTTTAAAAATTTCAATAAAATGTGGAAATACGGTTTTAGCTCTGATTTGCGTTTACAGGTTTCACTCTGAATCTGTTCAGCCCTTTCTGGAGGAATTCTCAAACCTTTTTATTTAATGAAAAATCGAGTGTTGCAGTTATACTAGGTGATTTGCATTTAGATATTTTACAGTTAAATGCAAGTTGGGAGAACTATCTAGCATTAATGGCGAGTAACGGTTTTATTTCTCATTTAAATGAACCAACAAGGATTTCTTCTGGCACCTGCTTGGATCATATTTTTTGCCGTTCCAACAATTTGTGCACGTTCACTAGTATTAATCCTTATCTGAATGTTACAGATCACTCCATGACTGGTGTTAAGATAGGATGTTCTTTTAAAGAAAAAAAGAAAGATAAATCAATAATAACGAAAATTAATTTTTCCCTACTGAATGAAACATTACGTCAAGAGTATTGGGTTGATGTTTATTCGGAGACTGATATTTCTAAGGCATACTCTATATTCTTAAATCTGCTACAAAATCATATTCTGTTCGCTAGTTTTACCCACGTTCCACGAAAATCTAAAGTTAAACTTAAACCTTGGATAAGTTTTGACCTTATCAAAAAGACAAAACTAAAGAATAGACTGGGTGCAAAGTGTAGGAAACACCCCAATAATCAACAGCTCCATTCCAGGTATAAAGAGTTGTGTAAGCAATTACAAAAGAATATTAAATCGCAGCGAGACACTTATTATCGTACTAGGCTATTAGAATGTAGCGGCAACACCAAGAAGGAATGGGAGATTGTTAATAGTATTATCAATTCTAACGGCATCGGTAGCGAGAAGGCTATTACCATAACTGATCATGGCAATGTAAATGACGACTGCTCTGCTGTATCTAATATCTTTAATGAAGTTTTTGTTTCAGTCGGTCAATATAATGCTTCTTCCTGCAATTGTGTGATGTCGGGTAGTGAAGGAACTAGTTCAGACAATAGTTTTTTGTTTGAACCTTTCTCGGGCTCTGAGATCCTAACAATAATAAAACAACTTAACAACTCCGGTTCTTGTGGCTAGGATGGTATCTCCAACCAAATCCTTAAAAATGTAGCTCTAAATCTGCTAGACATTCTGAAACATCTCTTTAATGCTAGTGTTTACTCAGGAACTTTTCCAGAAGACCTGAAATGTGCAATTATAATTCCTCTATTCAAAAAGGGTAGCAGGGAAGATATTAACAATTACAGACCGATTTCTTTAGTACCTTCCAAATCTAAGGTTTTGAGAAAGCCCGTAAAACCCGTATTTCACTATTTCTTGAAAGCAAGAGCTTCTTCAGCCCAAGGCAATTCGGATATAAAGCAAACTGGTCGACCGAGGGTGCACTATTAGATTTTTTTGCTTATATTTACCACGAGTTGGACAGTAAAAAAAATTGGGCGAGTCTTTTTGTAGCTTTTGATACTGTGGATCATGTAATTTTACTTGATAAATTATATAATGCTGGCTTTCGAGGATTTATACATGAATGGCTTAAATCGTATCTAACTGGGAGAGTCCAACGCGTTAAAGTTTGCAGAACCCTCAGTAGCCCTAAACCAATTAAAGTTGGCGTTCCGGCTCGGTCCTATTTTATTTCTGGTTTATGTAAATTCCATTTTCGATATGCCATTTTTGTGGATGGTCACTGCATTTGCAGATGATCTAGCGATAGCTTATGGCTCATCAAATACGTTTGACATGATAACTAGCATAAATCATGATGTACATATTTTAAGAACGTGGTTCGCTAAACACAAGCTCATTGTTAGCAATAAAACCAAGCTAATGTTTTTTAGTTTGAATGCAAAAATAAGACCAGACGTAGACATTGTTTTTCACACCTCGAGTTGCGAGTGTCTTGCTCTCCATGAATTTGTGCCACATGGCTCAGTATGGTATTTTTAATCCACTCGCTAGTTGCAATAACGAATGCTTTATAATTGATGTTGTTGAAGACTTTCGGTATGTAGGTGTAACTGTCGATCAAAATATGAGCTGGGGCGTCCACATATCCCGCATAAAGCATTATCTCCAATATTCTTTACGTTGTTTCTATCATCTCAGAGCTTGCTGCTCTAACTATGCCCTTAAAACAGTTTATTACGCGCTTTTTCACTCCAAATTGTTATATGGTATCAGCTGTTGGGGTGGAACATCCTTCAACAAAATTCAGTCTATCCTAGTTTTAAAAAAACATGTTGTTCGCAAAATATGTAACGTAAATCGACTGCATCCCTCAAGAGAGCTTTTTAGAGGTATAGAGATTCTTCCAGTAAGAGACCTTTATTATTTTAAAGTTTTAAAAATCTTTTTCATTGGGTGTGGTTATCTGCATAGTATGAGGTCGGATACTTATAACCTTAGGATAAACTCTCATCCTACAGTTATCGTACCTTCTTCCAGAACCACACATTCAACTAAGTTCTATACAATTGTTTCCAGGAAACTCTTCAACATACTACCCTCCGAAATTCGTGCTATGAGGAATATTCTACAATTTACAAAATGTGTGAAATCCTTTCTTCTAAGTTTCTCACATAATGAAATCGATGTTTTGCTACGACCTATTCAATAATTCAATAATAAAAAAAATAATAATAAGTAATAAATGTAATAATATATAATTTTCTTTAATTTATTTTATGTACATTCACCATTCTTTCTTTACTCATCCTATAATAAGGCTAAACATCATAAGCAGGCTTTTAAAAATTATATCTTTTTTTTCAATATTTAGCAGTCGCCCACTGCACTCATGTTTTTATATTTTTGATAGATATGACATTTGTCACTATGTTAAGCTTAACATAAAAAATATCTTTCCTTTTTCTTACATCTACATATATATCTTATACGCATCCCAGCCAGCAAGGTACCGTACATTTTACGAACATTGCGTTTTACGAGCTATTCTCGAATAAAAAAACAATAACAAAAGAAGATTTTCTGTCACGTCAAACAAAAAAATTAAAATAAAAAATTGAACGAAAATTTTTAAACTGATATTTTAAAAGTAAGTATGCTTGTAAAATATCTAATTAAAAACACAAATAACATAAAATATATCTTTTAAATTATTACTAGCGTGTTGGAAGGTGGATTTGCGGAAAAAGAAAAAGGGACAGAGAAAGTAGCTGCTATTCTGGGATCTCGGGATGCCCTCTGGGTTGTATGACCCACTATTTATAAGTTGTGATGCCTAATATGTAAACCAATATCAGTATGTACTTACACGCTGGCAAAAAGGTACACAATTTTATTATTTAATAAAAAAAACTTTATACCTAAAATTTAGGTTTGTTTATTTGTATTATTTTTCGCATTGAAATCAGTCGGTAAGGCAGTCTAGAAAGTCGGTTTTTCTATCGAAAATTAATTGTTTACGAGTACATTTACGATAAAAAAACGGACGTAAAAAGATTCATATACGAGTGCTTTTTCGATACTTTTACGACAATCGTAGGCAAGAAACATTTCAGAGCGAAACCGGATTCGTAGGCGAATCATAAACGGATATCATAAACGATATTTTATCAGAGTTTTCTTCGAGAAAACGTCAGTTTACGAGCTCGTTTACGATGATTTTGCTGGCTGGGATATTATGTATTCGTTAGTTTATACTTCTTACCATTGTTAAATTATATAAGGTTAAGCAGATTTTGACATTTGCCAAGGCAAAGCTTCCTTAATAGAGTTGCATTTACGAAGGATGCAAAAAAGGGTAAAAAATCCCCCTTTAGGAAAATTGTAGTAGAAAAGGAATAAACGCCGTTCGCAAAATTTCAGGATTTTTTTTCCGGAAATCTGTCTTTTCAACATTTGTTTTTAAAAATTATTAGCAAAATTAAATTAATTTTAAACTTAACTGTAAAAAGCATGCCCTTTTTGTGGGTATCAGTAAACATGTACGAAATAAGCTTAAAAAACGTCAAAATTGGATCCTTTTTTAATAACTTTCATCAATCGCAGGTATGAAAACCAATCTCTTAACGTCTGTGGCAGCGATCTCAGGAGCTTGCCTCGGAGATCCAAAGGAGAAAAAAGCTGCACCTGAGCTTTCAGCGACCGCGATGGCAACTACGGGTCCGGACTCCCCGGAGATATCTTCCCTCCGCTCTGCGTACTTGGAAAAACGATTGGCCGCAAGGACCCTGAAGAAATATGAGGGAGTCTCTCAGGAAACGCTGTCGCTGTGTTCCAGAAGTCGGTGGAATTAGTGCAATCTCTGATACCGGATTTCCAAACCACTTATGTGCCAAAGGGGGTAAACGGAAACCCTTTCAAACGCAAGAGATCGGACGTGGAGTTAAAACATCGCCCCGGAGTGGACAAACCAAGCTTTGCCAAAATAACTAAGGGCAGGATCCTTATAGGCATTCTTGACAGAGGGAACGACCGTTTGGCAATCCCCAAAGACCAGTGGCGACACGTCCGGAACGCGCGGTACAGCCGCGGTCACGGATGAGGGTTGGCACCAGGGACATATTAAAATAGTCGCGTGTGACCGCGCATGAACTGTTGCACTATACAAGGCAGCAGCTGCAAGACTTGGTGAAGTCTACAAATGTGCAAAAATCGAGCTGGTCGACCGGAATAGCATTCCGGCTTGGCCAAGGACAAGGGCATGGATTCCTGCCATCCCTGCAGAGCCTGAGAGAATTCTCACGATGCTGCGGATAATGAATCCTTCTCTCCTGAAGTGTCAAGGTGATGTTTCAATGCAGGCTTGATTTGCTTGCCTTGCTTGCCTAGGCTTACCTTGCTTTGCTCTGAAAACTTGTATGGCCAAATAGAAGCTTCAAAAGCTGTCAGAAATACAGGATGAGACAAACAAGACAACAACAAGACAAACAGCGTAAAGCGCTGTCAAATATAGATTTGGGCTATTCGACGCTTTGAATCGCTTCAAGCAAGCAAAGCAAGGCTTCCACTGGGCCAACTTTCATACATTTCAGTAGAGTTCAAAAGAATTTTGACATTTCTCGGAGCAAAGCCAGCAAGGCAAGCGTGCATTGGGCCATCACCTTCACTCTGGTCGGGGATGGGGTAGGGCCTGATAGACAAGTGGTCTTCACCATGAATAAGGAGGCACTCGAGCCCTTTAAAAGTTACAATGGACTAGTGCATTAGAGTGTAGGTCAGATGGTTATCCACGTAAACCGTGTCTATGCAGAGCGCGCTGCCATCTCCGCTGCAACGTGGGTCTCGGATATCGAAGAACTTCAAGAGGAAAGGGAGGAGTCCGACGCGAAAAGCATGTTCTCTGCCACAGCACTTTCGCAAAGTGACGTGAACAGCTCGGAGATGGAAGACAGCTTGCTGGACGGGGAGCAACCAATCCTTAGCGCTTTATCTCTGATGTTTCAGTCAGCAGGGCTCCCGTTACGCCAACTCGTCGTTGAGAGACAACCTCCGGGATGGGGCAGACCTCGACGATATGGGTACGTCAGGGAAGTCTGAGCGCTCTCATGTTGGTGGTGCTTCAGATAAATCTGCACAAATCTAAACGGCTTTCTAAATGCGGCATGGATGTGGTCCTCATCCAAGAACCCTGCGTCAACAGCTCGAGGATTGGGCACTATTGGCTTTCGAGCTAGCGAGGAGGGCAAGGTCAAAACCTGCATTTTGGTGAAATGGAGCTTCTTGTAAGAATGCTTACAAGCTTTTTCCTTGAATAAAATTCAGCTTCAAACGATTTGTATCCTGACAAAAGGCTGCGGAAAAGAAAAAATTGCTATTATTTAGTTTAAATAATAAATTTTCATAAAAATCTTACCAAATAGACAATTAATTTTTCAAAATAAAAATAAAACAAACTTCAAAAGCTTTCAGTGTTGCTGTAATTTTGTTCGTATCAAGAATATTGGTTTTTACTACCATTTTCATACGATTTTGAAAAGAAGTAGCACTGTCACTCAGACAAGGAAGCATGAAGCCGAGAAGTGTCAAAAACGTCTCGGACTGCTTAACCTTATATTATTAAACAATGCTTCTTACTATTAAACTTTTTTATTTATTTTTTTTTTTTGCTATTTGTGACTTTGATACATATGTAAATCGAAAAATGCTCAATAAAATGAAATGAAATGAAATCTGCGGAATCATAAGCGGGCTCTAACCTATATCCACACCGAGTCGGTAGACACTTTTGTCACATCTCTACCTGCGAATCCCGTTCTAAACAGTCCTCCACCGGATATTGCTGAAGAAGAACGCACCTTACCTAGGGAGACAAGAGTCACCATGGCACAGCTTAGGTCTGGATACAGTGTGAGGTTAAACTCCTACTTATCCAGACTGAATGATGCAATTTCAAACACATGCCCTGCATGTGGTAGGACCCCCCATCATAGTCTACATCTCTTCAATTGTTCAATTGAACTTACTCTTCTAATCCCTCTGTCCCCCTGGACCAATCCTGTTGAAACGTGGACTCCCGTTAGAAGAGCTTGATGAAGATAAAAAACTATAAAGATAATGGCAAGAGCTTGTTTGACATTATTAAAGAATATTTTCAGAAATTCTGTGCGGAACTAGGATTTAAATATGAGACAAAAATACAAATAGGGCATGACTTAGGTACTCAAATCAAAGTATCAAGCGTATTGTGCGAAAGACTGAAGCCTGACGTAAACCGACTGATTGGACCTTATCAGCGTGGCTTCAGACCTGGTAAATCTGCCATCGACCAGATTTTTACAATACGCCAAATCTTGGAAAAAACCCGTGAGAAAAGGATCGACACACACCATATCTTTGTTGATTTTAAAGCCGCCTTCGACAGCACGAAAAGGAGTTGCCTATATGCCGCTATGTCTGATTTTGGTTTCGCAGCAAAACTTATACGGCTGTGCAAAGTGACGGTGAGCAACACCACCAGCTCGGTCAGAATTTCGAAGGACCTCTCCGAGCCGTTAGAAACTAAGCGAGGTTTCAGGCAGGGCGACCCCCTATCGTGCGATTTCTTTAATTTGATGTTGGAGAAAATAATTCAAGCTGCAGAATTAATCGCACTGGAACAATATATTTCTAGAGCATACAACTGTTGGCCTCAACAACCGCGCCGTAACTTCTGCGTACTCCAAATTAGAAAAAGAAGCGGAAAAAATGGGTTGGGTGGTGAACGAAGGTAAAACGAAATACCTGCTGGCACCATGCAAAGAGTCAGCGCATTCGCGTCTTGGCAACCACGCCACTGTTGGCAGCAATAATTTCGAGATAGTAAGGGACTTTGTATACCTGGGAAGCAGCATTAATACCAACAACAATGTAAGCCTGGAAATCCATCGCAAACAAATGCTACTTTGGGCTGAGTAGGCAATTTAGAAGTAAAGTCCTCTCTCGACAAACAAAAACAACACTCTTATCGTACCCGTCCTGCTATATGGTGCAGAAGCATGGACACTGACAGCATCTGATGAGGCGGCTCTGGGAGTATTCGAGAGAAAAATTCTTCGAAAGATTTATGGACTCCTAAAAGTTGGCGACGACGAGTACCGAAGAAGATATAATGATGAGCTGTATGAGCTTTACGCAGACGTCGACATAGTTCAGCGTATGAACGAAGACGCTCCGGCCCAGAAGGCATTCTTATCGGCACCCACCGAGGAAGAGGGAGGCCACCTCTCCGATGGCAGGACCAAGTGGAGGCAGATCTGCGAACACGCGGTGTCTCCAATTGGCGCCAGTTGGCTCAACAAAGACAACATATTAGACTGCCAAAATCGCCTAGGCGGTTAAAGGCTATTTTAAGTAAGAAGTAAGTTAGTGTGTGCTACTTTTTGAAATGTATTTATAGTGATTATATTTAAATTTTCTTTAAAAGTTTATTATGAGATACTGTACCGTTTAATATTAAAAAATATTTAATTTTTCCTTTGTAATAATTGTTTCATCGCTTAAAGTTAATAAATAATTTCTTTTTTTTCGTCCCAATTTAGAATTACTGGCCTTCCACTCAACGAACATAACTTGCCAATGATGTTACCAAATGGGCAGATATTTGGACAATTGGTATACATATTTACATATCGCACACTAAATCAAAAATAGACACAACTCATAATCAGATAAACGCACCTGCAGAGGAACTCCACTGATCGCTAAAGCTTGATCCACATATCTTAAAGTCTTTTAATTGATTTTTCCCGACTTTGGCGACTTTTGCGATTAAAGTGAAAGCCAATCTCTAAAAATCCCCATCTCTTAGTTCATTTGGTTAAATTTTGCCAAATTTTAGAGATTAAGTCAAATGAATCACAAAGTAAAACAGCTGTTTTTTACAGAAACTTATGTAAATTTGTGATTCTGCAATTTTAGCGTCATAAAATCTCTAAAATCCTACAAATTTAGGCGACGAAAAAATATATGACACGTTGCGGTCCCAGGAATCATATTCCGGAGCCGCAAAAGTAATATTATTTATCACTTAAAAGTTATAACCAAAAACATTTTCTGTTTCATGGTTAAAAACTCACTAAGTAAATATTTAAAAGTGTATATAGCAAATTAAGTCTGTTCTGAACCGACTTCATTAAACAAACACACATCCTTTTAACGAAAATGCTTTGTAATAAAAAAAGTAGAGTAACACTGAAAAGTAAGGGATTGGTTGCTGGTAATTTCGAGCTATTTCTGTCTGCTTCTGTCAGCGTACAGATAACGTACTCAAATCATAGCTACATTTTAGTATTTAGGAGATGAATTAAGCTACATTTTAGTATTTAGGAGATGAAAAATTGTGGAATGCCGATGCTGTACAGCACAAAAGTACTACTTATTAGTAAAACTAGTCATTACAGTAGTTTTTGAGGTTAAGAAACTAGTTATTAAGAAAAAAGACCTAACCTTATTTTGAGTTGTGCCTCTTTTTGATTTATTGAGGTCTCTTTTAACTACTTATATTTATATGTAGTACCAGAAATCACCACAGACGACGGTGCTGTTGTATGCCCGATAACAAATACAAAGTTTTCCAATCCAAAGGTTGAAAAAGTGTTCGTAATGTAATATAAAAATGTAAAGCTAAAGCTAAAATAAATTTAAATATGTTTAACCCGCTGTTACACGCGCGGATGAAATTTTGACCCAACTACTTTTATTTTTTTTCCATATCTTTGTGAATTCTTGCACCAGGACCATTAATGTTCTAAACGCTTGATGTTTTGATTTGATTTATTACCCTGCGGGTTAGGGGTTTAGAATATGCCCGAGGTAGGCATACCGGTCGTAAGAGGCGACTAATATGCACATAGGTAATTGACGTGCTACTCGATGGTTGATCTACGGATATGATGCCTCTCACCTCTCATTACCCATCTTCTCCTTCCTCATGGATGGAGGGATGCCATGACCTAGAAGGTTCCACTGGTCATACCAAATCGCTACCACGACAGTCGGGCAGTACCGCAAGGGAGTACCGCAGCGTACCGGGGTCATATCCGGGCAAGGACTGTCAACTTCGGCATCACTCCCAAAAACCTTCGGGGAGTGTTTTGTTGTTAACAACAACAACAACAACAACAACAACATTTGATTTATTAACTAGTGCATCGTTACACTAATATAGAAAGGCCCTAACTTTTTTATTTTCAATCAAGTTGCTGATGGATTTTTATACCCAGCGCACTAGTACTAGTACTAGTACAAGGGTATATTAACTTTGTTCACCTAACGGTTGTATGTAACGGCACAAAATAATCGAGATAGATATAGAGTTCCATATATGAAAGTTCTTAGGATTAAAAGAGGAGTTGATTAAGGCATGTCCGTCCGTCTGTCCGTCTGTCCGTCCGTGTACACGATAACTTAAGTAAAAATTGAGATATTTGCATGAAATTTTGTACACAGGTTACTTTCTGGTCAAGGTAGGTTGCTATTGAAAATGGGCGAAATCGGATGATAACCACGCCCCCTTTTTCGATATCGAAAATTTCGAAAATCACAAAAATTGATTTATCTCGGCAGCTGAAATGGCTAAAATGATATAATTTTATAGGTGAACCCCCCTGGTCATTCTCTTATGATTTTTCCATAAATTTTTTATAGTGGGCGTGGCACCGCCCACTTTTAAGGGAGGCATTTTTGAAAATTTGAATGGTCGTAACTCCTAAACTGATTACGATAGAATGATTGAATTCGGCACAAAGCATACTAGTGTCGTTGGGAGTATACCTGATGAAACTGGATAAAATCGCCTTTCAACCACGCCCACTTTCGATATCGAAAATTTCGAAAATCACACAAATTGACATATCTCGGCAGCTGAAATGGCTAAAATGATATAATTTTATAGGTGAATCCCCCTAGTCATTCTCTTATGATTTTTTCATAAATTTTTTATAGTGGGCGTGGCACCGCCCACTTTTAAGGGAGGCATTTTTGAAAATTTGACTGGTCGTAACTTTTAAACTGATTACGATAGAACGATGGAATTTGGCACAAAGCATACTAGCATCGATGGGAGTATACCAGATGAAATTGGATAAAATCGCCCTCCAACCACGCCCACTTTCGATATCGAAAATTTCTAAAATCACCTAAATTGACATAATTCGATAACGGAAATCGGTAAAATGATATAATTTTATAGGTGAACCCTTCTGACCATTACATAATGATTTTTTGATCAATTTTCTAAAGTGGGCGTGGTCCCGCCCACCTTTAAGGGAGGCATTTTTGAAAATTCAACTAGTCGTAACTTTTAAACTGATTAGGGTAGAAGGATGAAATTTGGTACAAAGCATACTAGTATCGTTAGGGGTATACCTGATGAAATTGGAAAAATCGCTCTCCAACCACGCCCACTTTCGATTTCGAAAATCACATAAATTGACATAATTCGGTGACGGAAATGGCTAAAATGATATATTTTGGTAGGATGAACCCCCTAGTCTCTCCATTACGATTTTTATTCCCAGCGCACCAGTGCTAGTACGAGCGTACATATATTAATTTTGTTCACATAACGGTAGTACGTAACGGCACAAAATAATCGAGATAGATATAGAGTTCCATATATGAAAGTTCTTAGTTTGAAAAGAGGATTTCATTCAGGCATGTCCGTCCGTCTGTCCGTCTGTGTATACGATAACTTGAGTAAAAATTTAGAGAAAATGGGCGAAATCGGATGATAACCACGCCTCTTTTGTCGATATCGACAATTTCGAAAATCACACGAAGAGACATATCTCGGTAGCTGAAATGAATAAAATGATATAATTTCATAGGTGAATCTCTCTTATCATTCTACTAGTAATACCCGGCGTGCGTTGCTACGCCAAAGAAAATCACCTGAATAAGATTTTACCATTTTTACCATTTCTCGGAAGATACATTATCTCATATTTTATCAAGGTGAAACGCCAGCTACACGCTAAATATCAAGCTCATCGAGTCATAAATATGATTGTTTAGAATATATAGGGCCCTGATAAACTTCCTGGAAGAAAACTTTTCCCACACTTTAACCTAAGCTTAACGCTACCTACATATCAAATTTAAAGTTAATCCAACCATCTATACGATACTTTAGAATAAGTCAGTCCTGGGTCCACTTCCCGGAAGAAAATGTATCCCATATATTAATCTAAGCATATAGCTACCTACATACCAAGTTTCAAGCAATTCGAGTCATAAATACGATTGTTTACAGATCGGTCCCTGGTCCACTTCCCGGAAGAAAAATCATCCTATACTTTAATCTAAGCATAACGCTATCTACATACCAAATATCAAGTAAATCCAGCCATTTATACGATATTTTCGAATAGGACGGTCCCGGGTCCACTTCCCATAAAAAAAAATTTACAGAAACACTCTCCAGGCTCCTACTAATCTATCCCCAAAATTTCAACAAAATCGGCCGAGTAGTTTTGGAGTCCATAAGCCACATACATACATACATCCAATTTTATATATATAGATTATGATTTTCGACTGGACTTTTAAACAAATTATGGTAGAACGATGAAATTTGGCACAAATCATGCTAGTATTGTTGGGAGTATACGTGATGAAATTGGCTAACATCCCCCTCCAACCACGGCAATTCTCGATACCGAAAAATTCGAAAATCATCTAAAACACTGGTCATAATTTTTAAACTGATTACGGTAGAATCATGAAATTTGGCACAAGGTATACTAGAGTTATAGGAAGTATACCTGATGAAATTAAACGAAATCGCTTCCCAACCACGAGCACTTTCGATATGGAAAATTTCGAAAATCACATAAATTGACATATTTCGGTTAGGTAAATAACTAAAATAGTATAATTATATTATAATTTGGTAGTTAAATTGCTTGGTCGTTGATGGATTATAATTTTCTGTATTGTTCTTCCTTTGTAAGGAATTGTCTACTATTAACGAGTATTAAAAGATGTTGTACTAGTTTGTAGCTACCTCTATTGTATTTAGTGTGGGCAGTGGTTAGTGGCTTAGTTTGGATTATCTGCCTTTAAAAAATATTATAAAAGGTAGTTTCTGAAAAGTCTCTTCAATAAATTTACATTTATGTTGAATTCGTGGACTGAATATTTCATCATCGGATGAAGATTGTGTTTGAGTTCGTTTTTCCCAAGCTATAATATACATACATATATAAAAAATATAAACATTTTAGGTACTACAGTTGACAAAATATTGTCACATGGAAACTACGTTTAATGAGATTTGTAAATAAGCAACTCAAAATTAATTGTATTGCATTGAACTGAATACATCTCAAGTAAAACACTTCCTTAATAGCTATTTCCAAGCCGCGCTATAATATATTATGGAGACACATGAATAATGTAATGTCAGTTTTCGCGAAATTTATCGCTTATTAAAATATAATTGAAAATTTCCTCAATTGATTCTTTCCTTACGCTGGGTATTTAATGTTCGGTTTACCCGAACTTAGACTTCCTTACTTGTTATTAATAACTTCTGAACGAAGCTTCACTAAAATATATACTATACTATATCGTAGTTAAATATTACAGGCATTGATATTTGTGTTTTCTAGCAAGCTAACGTTGCTATGGTTTACTTTAAATTCAGTTTTTTCGAGCTAAGAAAATATCAGTTAGGGCCTTTAAATATTAGGTTAACGACATGCTGATCCGTATAATTTGTATCGTTGAGCTCAACGGATCGATTAAAGTTTAGTTGGGGTATATTTTGAACCTCCACGAGTAACTGCGGCAAAAAAGAATTGCAAACAATTAGGCAATTCACAAGGTCTCTTATAGTTTTATGCACTATTTGAATAGCACAACTCTTGTGAGCACTATAATTAGTTGACTGGTCGTATTTAAAACACTAAATTAAATTTCTTAAAAAACTAATCGAAAATGTAAATGTAATAGCAGATACGCGAATAGGAGATCTTTTGAATTGCCTAAATATCAGAGTTTTTCTGTGAAATAAATTGTTTTCTGTAGCGATCTAATTAATTTTAGCTTAAGAGATTCAGATTGACTTATAGTATGGTTACAAAAAGTGTCATTTGATTTAACATGCCACTTGTTTAGGTTAGGTTAGGTTCAAGTGGCTGCCGCAGATGCACACTTAGCCAGTTTTGAAAGGCCCGTTGTGATACCACCAACACAAGGAAAGTCAGTTCCGGGACCCGGCCATATGGAAAATCCCTGAGTTGTTGGGATTTTCCACATAGCAGAATCCCGGGACTGACACTCCGAAACCGACAGCGTTGCTCCTCCTCGAACCACTTAAATGACTTTACGAAGGCCATCAAGTCCAGTTCCGCGATATGGCTTAGGCTATCCAGGAAGGGCAGTTGCAGATGAGGTGCTTCACCGTTTCCTCTTCCTCATCATCTTTGCAGCTCCTACAGCATCGTCGGTAGGGCACACCTAGCCTTTCTGCGTGCCTACCAATAGGTTAGGTTAGGTTCAAGTGGCTGCCGCAGAGGCACACTTAGGCCAGTTTTGAAAGGTACGTTGTGATACCACCAACACAAGGAAAGTCAGTCCCGGGACCCAGCCATATTGAAAATCCCTGAGTTGTTGGGATTTTCCACATAGCAGAATCCCAGGACTGACACTCCTAAACCGACACCCTTACTCCTCCTCGAACCACTTAGATGACTTTATGAAGGCCATCAAGTCCTTTATGTCCAGTTCCGCGATCTGGCTTAGGCTATCCAGGCACGGAACTCCCAAAAAGCGCGTTCTCGCGCCGCTTAAAGCCGGACAGTTGCAGATGAGGTGCTCCACTGTTTCCTCCTCCTCATCATCTTTGCAACTCCTGCAGCATCGTCGGTAGTAGGGCTCGTGATTCTAATCGATTACTCGACTAGTCGATTAGTCGATTACCAGCTTTTGTGCTGTTTGAAAATCGAATAGCAGATATTCGATTTCAGCTAGTCGACTAGCTGTCACTAATCGAATACTAACGATTAAATCGGGTTCCCAGTTTTTACCCGGGTTTTACCCGGGTAATAAGGCGGCAAATTTCTACTGTAATTCGCATGCATGTTAAAGTGGTATCTGCCATTTTCGCCAATTTATTTGCTTCATTTCTTTGAAATTAAAACAAAATGTAACAGGAGCACAGAATATTTGTGTAGGTAGATATACAAAAATGAAAATTTGAAAAATGTATGTATGTTTGCATGAATGTAGATAAAAAAGTTTGAAAATTTTTTTCATACTGCAAAACGTTTTATGTCAATATTATTCTTTTAGGTTTAAGTGCGCAATGTACGCATCTTTCTCTTATTCTACGTCGCCGTTTGCAAAAAGATAGTTGGAAGATTGATTCGTGGGGCAAAAAAAAAGTAAAAGTACATTCAAATACACCTAATTTTCGAAAGATCGAAAAAATTACAAACATTACATAGAGCTTTTTGATGTATTACCAAAAATATACGGGAACATTAGAGTGCCAAAAAAAAGTTCGACACTTTCTATCGGAATGATTAAGCTTGAGAATTAATTTTTTTTTTGTAGCAAAATTGCTTCTGCACGCCAATGAAAGATTTCCAATGAAAATAAAAAACAAATTTGACATGTGAGAAATTATAAGAACCTGCAACTCTAGTGTCTTAGTTTCTGTTTGGAAACTTTAGATTTGTAACAAACTTTTCAAATTGTTATTTGTTTCATGCGCTGCTAAGTGCTCTCCAATGCTGCTGTTATGTCAGGCCGAGTTAAAATACACGAGATGATTGAAACAAGAGCTTTTAATCCAATTTAAGATTGTATAATTTCCCCTTTGAAAGCTGATGTGGTTTTTTAATATAAAAGTCGCTGGGAATTATTTGGAACGCATAATAATAAAAAAACATGCTCGTAAAATTTCTGGAATTAGCGCTTTTCGAAATTGATGATTGAATAAAAATTTTATAAATTTTAAGGAAACATTTAAGCACACGCTAATAAGTTGTTTTTAATATTTGACAAGTATCAGGAGCACAGAATTTCAATGTAAGCAATTATACAAAAAAAAAATTCAATAAACTGGTATGTACAGATGGGGGTTGGTGGGGCAACTACTCCCACTGTTAAATTGCATTTCGAAAATATCGTTGTGTATAAGAAAAGAACTGAAAGCTAGTAGAATGCGTGGTTTTGAAGTTATTAACGTTAATATTACTATCAATACCGTTAATACCCCTATCAATATGCAGATTTCCCTCCTAGTTATGGCATAAATGCGTCTAGACCTTTTAAGATCCCATTTTGGCCAAGTTTGTTTCGATATCCGACACCCTGGGGATTGCAGCCATCTTTCGTTGGCTTGATGGAGTGTGTGCTCCTTCAGCATTAGTTTGCATGTTGCAAACGGCATACCTAAGTGCTCTTTATCATGAAGAACCTGCTTGGTCGTGCCCTGCCTGGCAAGCTCGTCTGCCTTACAGTTTCCCTCAATGTCCCTATGTCCTGGGACCCATATGAGGATTACGCGGTTCTGTTGGGCCATCTCCTGAAGAGATCGACGACAGCTAGTCAGTTCAGAGTTGAACGTGTATGAGCCAAGGGATTTGATGGCCGCTTGGCTATCTCTGAAAATAGCGATATCTTCTCCGATAACACGTTTGCTTTGCCTGGAAGACGCTACAATGATCAGGTAGTCTGAAGGAGAGCTCAAGGTCAGAATCCCTTGAATAAACCCCTTCTCCAACTCTGCCGTCCAACTTCGAGCCGTCGGTGTATATGGAAGTGCCACCATTTGTTTCGGGACACCAATCCGTCCTCTCCCAGTCTACCAATAAGGCAGTGCCCTGTTAGAACTCCTATTAATATGGAGATTTCCCTCCTTCTTAGGGCGTGAATGTCTATAGATTTTTTATGATCCCATTTAGGGCAGGTTTGTTTGGATTTCCGACACTCTCTGGATTGTTGCCACCTTTCGTTGGCTTGATGGAGTGTGTGCTCCTTCAGCATTAGTTTGCATGTGGCAAACGGCATACCTAAGCGCTCTTTATCCCGAAGAACCTGCTTGGTCATACCCTGCCTGGCAAGTTCGTCTGCCTTACAGTTTCCCTCAATGTCCTTGGGTCCCGGGACCCATGTGAGGTTCTTTTGGGCCATCTCTTGAAGAGATCGACGACAGCTGAGCGCCAGTTCAGAGTTGAACGAATAAGAGCCAAGAGCTTTGATGGCCGCCTGCCTGTCGATGAAAATAACGATGGCCTCGCCGATAGCGCGTTTACTTATCCAAATCGCGGCATCCAAGATTGCTGAGACTTCAGCCTGGAAGACGCTGTAGTGATCAGGTAGTCTGAAGGAGAACTCAAGTTCCAGATCCCTTGAATAAACCCTCTCCAACTCTGCCGTCTAGCTTCGTGCCGTCTGTGTAAACAAAAATGGCGCCATTAGTAGCGGGGCAGCAATCCATCTTCTCCCATTCTTCCCTGCTGGGAATGTTTGTTTTGAAACAGCTGTCTCCGACTGTTGTGGCCGCACATCGATCTTTGATCAGAGGGAGAAAACTGTAAGATCCTAGAATACTGGAGTGTTCAGTTGTGCTTGCGCCCCAGCCAGACGTTTCCTTTAGGCGCAGACCCGCTGCCGCTGCTGCCTGGTACGCTTCCAAATCGAATGGCGGAATACCTTGAATGGCCTGAATAGCTTCGTTGGATGTTGTTCTTAGCGCGCCGCTTATACAGATCATGCCAGATCTATGGACTTTACCTAACAGATTCCGGTTTGTGGCCTTGCTCAGCGCAGGCCACCTCACCACGACTCCATATAGCATGATAGGTTGGATAATTGTAGTTTAGATCCATCTGCATATTTTGGGGCTGAGACCCCACTTTTTGCCAATGGCTCTTTTGCATGTGTAAAGTGCAACACACGCCTTCCTCTGGCGCTGAAGAATATTCTCCTTCCAGTTTAACTTCCTGTCCAGAACTGTGCCCAGGAATTTGGCTTTATCAGCCAAGTTCAGGCTCACGCCATTAAGTTCTGGTAGGTTCAGCGGTGGTATTTTGTACCGGTTGGTATAGAGAACGAGTTCCACTTTTCTCGGGTTGATACTAAGTCCGCAACGGGAGGACCATGCCGAGACTTCACGCAGTGCTACTTACATCAAGTCACACAGAGTTTGTGGGAATTTGCCCCTGTATGCAATGGCTAAATCGTCTGCATATACCACTATCTTCCCGCCTCCCCAGCATGTGTCTCGTAGCAACGAGTTGACAGTGAGGTTCCATAGAAGCGGGGAGAGAACTCCACCCTGAGGCGTTCTCCTTGTGACATAGCGTAATAAATCAACCGTGCTAAGTGATGAAGATATTTTCCTCCCCCGTAGGAGTTGATTGATTAGTCCAGATAGGCATCTGCTTATGCCAAGATTAGGGAGAGCGGTGTTAATAGCCTCCGGACTTATATTTTTTAAAGCCCCTTCAATGACAGGAAAGCCCACGAGACAGTAATCCTTTTCACCCAGCGATTTTTCAATGATAGAGAATAGGCTGTGAAGCACAGTTTCTGTTGATTTACCCTTGGTATAAGCATGCTGATAGCTGGAGATAAGGTTACTATCAATAGTAGTTTAGAGGTAGTCGCTGATTATCCTCTCGAAAGTTTTGAGTGCAAAGGACGAGAGGCTGATGGGTCTGTAGCCCTTTGTCTCGTAGTGGGAGGCCTTCCCAGCCTTAGTCTCCAGGACAAAGGCCGGCAGATATTTTCCTGGGGGTCGAAGTATGTTCGGCCATCTCACGTACACAGTTCGTAATTACACGCACACAGCACGAACGTCAACAAGCAGAGCAGAAAAGAATCAAATTTTATTCAGTTTTATGCTAGCATTGATTGAAGCAGGTCGATACCGCATTGCTTCTATTATTTCTTGCTTATATTGGTACACTGAGCATAAATGCAAAATATATTTTATTAATAAGATGGAGGTACAAAACGAAGTTTTTTTGCGTAAATATTTTTAATGATGCTGAGTGTCCTGTATGCGGCCAAGTTTAAAATGCAAAGACACCTTTCACCTTAAGCGTCATTATGACGATAGTCATCCTGATTCGTTGAAAACCAGCATTTTAATTTTTAAAACAAATTCTTATTCATTCTTAATCTTGTTTTTTTTTTTCTATTAATATTTAATAATATATTAATATTAAGTTATTTACTTTTTGAATTTTGAAATTAAATTCATAGTGCTTGAATCCCGTTTACTTGATTTCGTTAAAAACCTGAATTCTTTAATAAAAAAAATTTTACACTCTTCAAAAATCTTAAAAAAAAATTCAAGTATACACAAAACATAAGATACATATATACATATGTTTTCTTATTAAATATAAGTTTAGTGGCCGCCGTGGTGTAGCGGTTAAGTGTTCGGCCTTATACACCAAGTCGTGTCGGTTCGATGCCCGGCAAAAGTAACATCCAAAATTATTTAGAAAAAAGAATTTTTCTAAACGGGGTCGCCCCTCGGCAGTAGTTTGGCAAACTCTCCGGGTGTATTTCTGCCATGAGAAGCTTCTCAGCAAAAACTTAATTTGCTTTGCAAGTGGCGTTCGGAGTCGGCAAAAAACTGTAGGTCCCGCCAACTTGTAGGAAAAGTCAAAAGCAACACACCACAAGTTGGAAAGAGAAGCTCGGCTAAAAATCTCGTTAGAGGTTATGATGACCTGTTGGTTGGCCGTCGTCAAGATTTGTGTTAAGTTATACAACATACAAATTTTTTCCAGTGCAATACCACCAACACACAAGCATCTTTGAGCGTAATACACTAATACTCCCACATATTGCGTCCTCTCTGTTTGCCGGCTACTGCTCCAGGAGCACGGAATGTAGTTGAGAGCCAGGCAGGCTGTATAGAGAAATACTAGCCATTTGGCTGATGTCTCCAGCGTGTTGATGAGTTGCGCGGGGATAATCCCGTCCGGTCCTGCAGCCTTAAACGGTTCAAAGCTCTTAACTGCCCGCCTTACCCTTTCCTCCGTGATGGGTATATTTACCGCCAGGCGGTGCTGGCTCCCATCAAGTCAATCTTACTTGAAGATTTATAGGTTGACCGACCCGTAGTTTCCATCGCTGTCAGTCCCCCGGTTGATTTTGAAGTGGTTGTCCTCCGACGCCGTGCTTTCGTTTGATCCAGCATAGCTCTCCTCTGCAGAGGAGTGAACGTAGTTGTTGGGTGTTCACAGTTTCGTGTTTTTCATCTTGTTCGTACAACCCATCGCCGGACAAGGCCAGCTTAGGGTCAAGGAGAGAGTGAGGGGAATGTGTGTCGTTCGCCGCAGCAGAGCCCCATACCGCGGTAAGGCCATAGTTACTCTCCGAGGCGGCCCGGTATCAGAGAGGCTCCGTTCGATTACAGCCACGATTTGCCTCCCGGCTGCAAACGTCAAATGGGCACGTGGTCGCGTAACACCCTGGATTGCAAAAAAAATGCATTCAAATGCACGCAACTATAATTTTTATATAGTTTTGCATTTATTTTCAAGTTGAACTTTTAATATATTTTTTTTATGACAATAAATTCATTCCATACTTAATATTTTTATATAACAAGTGTATTACAACTAAAGTAGATTTCCATTATAGAAGCATGCAAATATCAGATGATACCAGTAAGCATAAACAAAAAATATTTAATTAAAAGTAATAGTAACCAGTGTTGCCAATTCTAGTAAAAAAAAATTTGGCATAATTGCCAAATTTAACACAGGGTTATATTTATTTTTTAATGACAATAAATTCATCCATACTTAATATTTGTATATAACAAGTGTATTACAACTAAAGTAGATTTCCATTATAGAAGCATGCAAATATCAGGTGATAACAGTAAGCATAAACAAAAAATATTTAATTAAAAGTAATAGTAACCAGTGTTACCAATTCTAGTAAAAAAAAATTTAACACAGGTTTATATTTGAAACCTCTATAACTTTTTCAGATATAAACAAAATTAGTTACTGTTAAAGAAAAAGTTTCACAGAATTTAAAGGCGTTTTCGACAGACTAAAAAAAATTGGAATTTAGGTATGATGTGAAACGAGATACCGACAGTTACTACTAGAATTTGAACTCAGAGTAAAAAAATGATTAAGGTAAGAATTGTGGCGACTTCCAAGCCATGAACAACGGTGTACGGCTCATTAAAATCGGACTTAAAATGGCGAGGTAGTGTCAAAAAAAACAAATAGCCCATCGAGGGGCGTGGCAAAAAAAAAAATTGTTTGGGATCGCCTTCAAAATATCTTTAATCCTAGAGGTGGACTGGACAAACTTTTTTTTTTATGGGGACCGATCCGCACTAGTGTCCACCCTTCACGAGGGTGCCACTGGTTTAAGGACGCTAAAATAAATTCTATCTCTGAAGTGTGAACAAGTAGAAACTAAAAACCAAAAATATATTATAAATTCACAACCTCATTTAATATATATCTTGATTTTGAATTTCTTTTTTTTCACACTTCAAAGATATAACATTTATTGACTTAACGTGTAAATTTCTCCCCCGCGAGTAACCGCGTAATAATACATTTACACTGCACCCTATTTGGCAAATTGAAATGATCCATTTCGACACCGTTTAAATTGTCATTTGGCTTCACTTTCCCGCAAAAATCCTCTGCCAGGACATAAACCCATGAAAAGAAAATTCACTAGTGTGATGTTTTAAACACCTGTAGAGTAAAAATATGGGAAGAGTCAAGAAGGTAGAAAAACTATTTGAAATTGTTAATAGGTTCACGCTTGGTAATTCTAAATGTAAAACACCTCAGGGTTGCTATTTGGATGAGTTTGATCGGCAATTTTGGTCAAATGTGATGAATTTGGTAAATGAGGTTGGTATGGAAAAAATCACAATTTTCCGGCAAATTTCCAAATTTGGTGCAGTGCAAATATATTATAAATGAACTGTCACAATTTGAATGCAAAGTACTTTACACATACTTGATACACTTCCTGACGATACTAATGACAAAGATTTTTGACAATCCCGGGATTTCGGGATCTTAAAATGACGATCCCGGGGTACCAGGATTTCGTCTCAGAAGATTTATATTTTACCGACTTTATAGAAATTTGGTAGAAAATTTCGATAGTGGATGAAATATCTATAGACTGAGAAACTCCCGAACTATACCCCCGTTTAGAATAATTCTTTTTCTAAAAAAATTTTTATGTTGGTTTTGCCGGTATCGATACCCGACGACTTGGTGTAGTCCGAACACACTGCCGCTATACCGTCGGCGACCTTGCCTTAAAAATAAAGCAGCCCGGAGAGTGTGCCAAACTACTTCCGAGGGTCATCGATACCCGACGACTTGGTGTAGTAGGCCTAACACACTACCGCTGCACCACAGCGGTCGCTTTTTACTGAAACAAAAAAATTTAAACGATTACATTACGTCGATGCCTTTGTAAAACCATCTAGTGACCAATTGCAAAACCACCTATCTGATTTCACAGGAAAGCAAAAAAAACGTACTTGAAGTTTTACAAATACAATTTAACCACACTCCTTTCATTCGCTAAGCAGTTTACCGAATTTTTGGGTATTTTTTATAGATGGAAGTTGATGTCTGGAACCCAGGTTTACCAAATCACATTTTGCCGCTTTTGGTCGATATGTAGTTTTGCATAGGCACAGACGATTAGCTGTGTGCCAATTGGAAGCATTTTAATATAATAAATTGAAACTGCTCATTTTCTTCGATGACAATTTAGGACAAAAGCGTTACTTCGGGCAGGAATTGGCTTCGTTACATTAACAACAACATCGGAAACAGAGACCTAGTCCAGCAGATACAACTACCTGTATTGTGTTTTCTCTGGGCAGTGGTTAACTAACTGTGGATAACTGAGCCGTAACCACCGCCGCGATCGCAGCAAACCTGCGGCCGCCAATTTCACCACACCCTACACGCACAGTTACATACACACAATATGTCAACTCCAAAAACGCCTACACATTACAAGAAAACAACACCATTGATTAACGTTTGTACAATACGGTCAACATTACTGAAGGGACGTATAATCAATGGTTGACAACCGATAGGTATGTTTAAATATAATTTTATATTGGATGAGATATTACGTCTAATAATATGCACGGAAATATACTAAAAATTTAAATTTTCTTTCGAATACAGATTTCAACTTCTCAGCCAAACGCAGCCAGTGAAAACATTTTTAGAAAATACTAAAACCGAATTACCCGATTTTTTAAGGCATGATTTCATTGTAATAACTCAAGCTAATTATTTGGACTCTCTCAAAAACGAACTTGGCGATGGGGAGTTCGTCGTGACAATGGACTTCTCTGAAAATTATAGTTTCCATGCTCAAGACGCGGTGCAATCTCAACACTGGTCCAAAGATCAGATGACATGTGTCCGTAACATATCACAAAATGAATGGCAAAGTGGAGCACAAAAATTTCGTTGTTTTGTCAGAGCATATACTACACGATGCCAATTGCGTGCACTTATTCAATGAAAAATTGATTTTGTACTTGAAAAAAGAATTCGGAGAAAACAACGTCAGAAAGATTTTCTACTTTTCGGATGGTGCGGGCTCACAATATAAAAACCGTTTTAATTTTATAAATTTGATTGAGCATAAGAACGACTTTGGTGTTGAAGCTGAATGGCATTTTTTAGCTACATCCCATGGCAAAGGGGCCTGCGATGTTGTCGGTGGATGTGTCAAAAGAAGTGCGTATAAAGCTAGTTTACAGCGTATCAATGTAAATCAAATTACAACTCCCCGAAAATTCTATGACTGGGCTCAAGCGTACTTCACTAACATCCACTTTGATTTTTGTACCGAAGAAGATCACACTAAGCATGAAGAAAATAGCGATTTTCTATAGTAAAAACATTGAAACAAACTCGTCAATACCATTGCTACAAGCTCACTCATGATATGAAATTGATTTGTAAGATTTTTCAGCTGATGAAAACTACTCGATGCAAACTGTACTAAATAAATATATAAATTAATCATATATTGTTATTTTTGTATAAACTACCCGAATCGTGTGTATTGTTATTTGTCAAGTTAATCTCCCCTTCAGAAGAGTAATTAATGACTAGGAGTTGATCGGCTGTGCATCACACAACACTCGCAGTGGTCCCGGAGCGCGAGTCTGTATGTCTCTGCCGCCTGCACCGTTCATTAAAAATGCAATAGCTACAATAATAGTAGAGCTCAACAAATTTTTTTTTTCGCTATCTGAACACAAACGAATTGTATACCAAATTTTTTTTGTCCGACTAGGATCAGCTTTGCTGAAGTGACTAAGGATAGGATCCTCATAGGCGTCATTGACCGAGGTAATGAAAACTGGGCCATCCCTAGGGACCAGTGGCGGTTCGTCCGGAACGCTATCGGTAATGCCCTTCTCGACATTATGGATGAGTCTCCGGGTGCCACTCCGATGGGTTCTGAAGCGGGATGGCACCAGGGCCGAATCAAGGTATTCGCTTGCGAGGATGCAAAAACTGTTGCACTGTACAAGGCAGCAGCTGCAAGACTAGGTGAGATCTACCAAGGGGCAAGAATCGAGGTTGTCGACTGGAAGGACATCCCGGCTCGGCCAAGGGCAAGAGCGTGGATTCCTGCTATCCCTGCTGAACCTGAGAGAATTCTCAGGATGCTGAGGATCATGAACCCGTCTCTCCCGACGCAGGACTGGGGTGTAAATCTGGTCGAGGACGCGGTAGGGCCTGATAGGCAAGTGGTCTTCACCTTGAATAAGGAGGCACTCGAGCCCCTTAAACGGTGCAATGGACGAGTGCACTACGGCATGCGTCAGATCGTGATCCACGTATACCGCGGCGATGCACAGCGCGCTGCTATTTCGGCTGCACCGGAGGACTCGGACATCGCAGTGCCGGAAGGGGAGTCGGAGATGTCCGACTCGGAAAGTATGGTATCTGCCACGTCAAATGGCGAAGGAGCAGTGAACAGCTCGGAGATGGGAGACAGCCTGCTGGACGGGGAGGACTTCAACGTCACAGTGATAGCAGCTAGTCCTGAGCGCACCACAGTTGACACTGCCACAGTTAGTAGGATCTCTGCCACGCCAAACCGTGGTCTGAAGAAATCGTCGTTGAAAGATAAGCCTCCAGACGAGGTGGAACTCGACGATACGGCGGTGGCAGGGAAGTCTGAGCACTCTCATGTTGGTGGTGATTCAGATAAACCTGCACAAATCTAAAGCAGCCTCGGCTGCTTTAATCAGTCGTCTCTCTAAATGCGACGTAGATGTGGTCCTCATCCAAGAACCCTGGGTCAACAGCTCTAGGATTTGCGGTTTGGGGACTAAGGGTTATAAGCTTATTCGAGCCAGCGAGGGGGGCAGGGTTAGAGCCTGTATTTTAGTTAAGTCTGAGCTGAATGCATTTCTCTTGCCCAACTATACCAATGGTGACGTTACAGCTGCCAGTTTAACAGTCGACAGTACCAGTCTGACGATGGCGTCGGTCTATATGCCCTACGACGCCGTTGAACCTCCGCCACAGAGGAGGTAAAAGACCTGGTGGCAAATTTTTCCATGGGTCATCTTATTATCGGAACTGACGCCAATGCTCATCACGTCCAGTGGGGAAGCTCCGATATCAATCCTAGAGGAGAGTCGTTGTTTGACTATTTGTTAACAACTAACCTGGTAGTTTGCAACGTGGGTAACGAACCTACGTTTATTACTAAAACCCGTAGGGAGGTAATAGATCTCACTATTTGCAGCGAAGGCGCTTATGAGTGGGTCAGAAAATGGCGCGTTCTCGATGAGCACTCATTCTCCGACCACCGGTACGTAGAAATAGTTCTAGACTTTTCTGTTGAGCAGCCGGTTATGAAACGCAACCCACGTAACACTAACTGGCAGCTACACAATGAAATACTATTTAGGGACTTACCAGCACTGCCCCCACAAGTCCCCTCTTCAGTAGGGGAGTTGGAGGATCTGGTAAAGACCTTTACAACGGAGCTCTCGAATGCCTTAGAGCAGACTTGCCCAGTGCCAAAACCACGCGGTAAACATAGGCCGCATTGGTGGTCCTACGACCTGGACTCGCTCCGAAAATCATGTAGGACACAATTTAATAAGGCCAAGAGCCTTGGCACGGAGACTCAATGGCTCGAATATAAAGTTAAACTCAGGGCCTTCAAAAAAGCTCTGAGGCAGGCGAAGAGAGTATCGTGGAGAAATTTCTGCACTGGGGTCGAAAATGTCGACGATACAGCGAGACTTAGACGAGTGCTCTCAAAAACTCAAACAGCCACAAGCTATTTGCGCAAACCTGACGGATCCTGGACCAGCACGGAGAGGGAAACCCTAGAGCTGCTCTTGAATACGCACTTCCCAGGGAACTTGCATGAGGAACCCGTAGCACCTACAACAAACCTGGCTGTATACATACCCATCACGGAGGAAAAGGTTAGGTGGGCGGTTAAAAGCTTAGCTAACTTCCGTGCTCCTGGAGAAGTGCCACGGTAGTGTTTATTCCTAAGGCGGGGAAGGCGTCTCATTACGAGCCGAAGGACTACAGGCCGATCAGTCTCTCATCCTTTGTGCTCAAAACCTTCGAGAGGATAATAAATGACTACCTCTCCTCTACTATTGATAGCAACCTGATCTGTAGCTATCAGCATGCATACACCAAAGGGAAATCTACAGAAACTGCGCTTCACAGCCTAGTTTCTGTTATTGAAAAATCGCTGTATGAGAAGGAGTACTGTCTTGCGGCCTTTTTAGATATTGAAGGAGCCTTCAACAACATAAGCCCTGATGCTATAAACACCGCTTTAACAAGTCTGGGCATAAGCAGGTCTCTTATTGGACTTATTGATCAACTGCTAAGGGGTAGACGAATAGTTTCATCACTGGGCTCGGTTGACTTATCACGCTATGTCACAAGGGGAACGCCTCAGGGTGGTGTTCTCTCCCCGCTTCTATGGAACCTCACTGTCAACTCGATGCTGCGAGACACAAGCTGGGGGGGCGGGAAGGTAGTGGCATATGCAGACGACTTAGCTATAGTATATAGGGGCAAATTCCCACAAACCCTGTGCGACTTGATGCAAGTAGCACTGCGAGAAGTTTCCTCATGGTGCTCGCGCTGCGGACTGAGCATCAACCCGGGAAAAGTAGAACTGGTTCTTTTCACCAACCGCTATAAGATACCACCGCTAACACTACCAAAACTGAATGACGTGCACCTGAACCTGGCTGACAAAGCCAAGTTCTTAGGCACAGTTCTGGATAGGAAACTAACCTGGAAGGAGAATGTTCTTCAGCGCCAGAAGAAAGCGTGTATTGCACTCTACACATGCAAAAGAGCCATTGGAAAGAAATGGGGGCTCAGCCCCAAATATGCAAATGGATCTACACCGCAATCATTCGACCAATCATGCTCTATGGAGTTGTGGTATGGTGGCCTGCGCTGAGCAAGGCAACAAACCTTAATCTGCTAGGTAAAGTACACAGATCTTGCATGATCTGTATAAGCGGTGCGTTAAGAACAACGCCCAATGAAGCACTCCAGGCCATTCTTGGCATTTTGCCACTCGATCTGGAAGGGCACCGGGTAGCAGCAGCATCGGCTCTGCGTCTAAGGGAAACGTCCGGCTGGGGCGCAAGCACTACTGGACACGCCTGTATTTTGGGATCCTATAGCTTTCTTCCGCTGAGCACGGATCGTTGTGCGACCACAACAGTCGGAGATAGCTGTTTTAAAATCAACATTCCCAGCAGGGAAGAATGGGAGAGCACGGATCGGAGTCCCGCCACTCATGGCGGCACTTCCATTTATACTGATGGCTCGAAGTTAGACGGCAGAGTTGGGGGAGGGGTTTATTCAAAGGATCTGAACCTTGAGCTCTCCTTCAGACTACCTGATCACTGCAGTGTCTTCCAGGCTGAAGTTTCAGCAATCATGGACGCCGCGGCTTGGATAGGCCAACACACTATCGGACACGACATTTTTATATTCAGCGACAGCCAGGCGGCCATCAAATCCCTTGGCTCTTATTCCTTCAACTCTGAATTGACGCTCAGCTGTCGTCGATCTCTACAAGAGATGGCCCAACAGAATCGCGTGAACCTCACATGCGTCCCGGGGCATAGGGACATTGAGGGAAATTGTAGGGCAGACGAACTTGCGAGGCAGGGCACGACCAAGCAGGTTCTTCGGGATAAAGAGCGCTTAGGTATGCCGTTTGCCAAATGCAAGCTTATGCTGAAGGAGTACACACTCCGCCAAGCCAACCAAAGATGGCTGCAATCTCCAGGATGCCGGATATCCAAAGAAACCTGGCCGAAATGGGATCATAAAAGATCAAGACAAATTTATGCCCTAAGGAGAAGAGAAATCTCCATATTAATAGGCGTATTGACTGGGCACTGCCTCATTGGTAGGCACGCAGAAAGACTTGGTGTGCCCTACCGACGATGCTGTAGGAGTTGTAAGGATGATGAGGAGGAGGAAACGGTGGAGCACCTTATCTGCAACTGCCCGGCTTTAAGTGGCGCGAGAATGCGCTTTTTGGGAGTTCCCTTCCTGGTTAGCCTACGCCAGGTCACGGAGCTGAACATAAAGAACCTGATGGCCTTCATCAAGTCATCTAAATGGTTCGAGGAGGAGTAACGGTGTCGGTATAGGAACGTCAGTCCCGGGATTCTGCTATGTGGAGAATTCCGTTAATACCGGGATTTTCCATATGGCAGGGTCCCGGAACTGACTTTCCTAGTGTTGGTGGTATCACAACGGGCCTTTTAATACTGGCCTAGGTGTGCCTCTACGGTAGCCACTTGAACCTAACCTAACCTAGGATCAAAGCTCCAGAAGTGAAAAAAATGTATTATTTATAAAAATATTTACTAATATGTATTTATAAAAAAAATTGTTAATCTTCAACCACTTTCAAATAAAGTCAGTTTTAGAAAAACCCTTTATAAAAAATTGATTGCATATATCTCGAGTAAATAAAAATAGCCATCTGAAATTCATAAAAAAATCAATATATAACGACTTTCGATTTTTGGAGTCCCACTTGAGAAATTTTCACTCATAGGTACTACACGGCGTATCAGTAATATTCACTTTCATACTTGTATTTGAAATGAACAGGTAAATTTTATTAATTTGTTTGGTCGATATCTCCGAAACGGATTGAGATAGCGAAATACAACTAACAATACTTTCAGGCCCGCATGAACATCTTTCATTTGATACCCATATTGAAAAAATCAATTTCTGGGCTATGTCCTGTCCATCTCCTGTGCATCCTTAAATATTTGAATACACATTTTCAGAACTTTTATTACAATAAAATTTTTTAAGACACATAAAGTTTTAAAAAAGTTGAAAGATAAAAATTTTAAAGGACATTACTTCCATGTCCTTCAAGGATAATTAAAAAAAAGTTATATTTAGCCTATATTTCAATTACCCTTTAAACTAGTAACCACATATCCACAAATCGACCGTTTGTTCCAGAAATTTATGAAATTTGACTTTCTTCAATAGCAAAAACAGTTACTAAACAGCTCAACATCGTTTATGAAAATTTCTTTTATTTAATTTGTTTTATGAATTTTACAAAACTTTTTTATTTATTCAAATTCAAATATCATTATTTATGTGCATCTAAGGGTTTTTGGGTCGAGGAATACATTTCTGGTATTGCTTTTCTCTTTTGACGTCCCCCAGATTTTTGGATTTTAACACCCTTTTTCCGAAAATCAACAACAATGTTCCGAAAATATATGAAATTTGACTTTCCTATAATGCAGTAGTAGACTAACACCCTGATTCTGCGTTCTTGATGAATTACACAGTGCTAAAAAAAAAAAAAATTAATACACTTTTAAAGCGACCTAGTAGAGATTGTTCATCTGCTCGAGTTATACACGAAACACCCTTCAAAAGATTTGTAACACCCCAAAATCTGGTTTTAAGATATGCAGCATAATCCAAAATCTAATTTTCTGGTCTCAAGCGCCCTACGGGGGTACTATGTGTATGTAGGCGAGTCGATTTGAAAACAAGGCTGCACAACAAAATAAACAAATTTTTTTTGAAATTAACGTTATCAAAAAAAATATTAAAATAAATTTTGTTTCGCTAGCATCAAAAACAAAATCAATAATTTTCGTTTCTATTTGATATTTCGAAGCCTGGGTATTTTTTTGAGCATTCTTTGTATGGAAAAATATACTCTAACTCAAACAATCAAAATAAACAAAATTTTTGAGATTTTGATTCTGATTTCAATGAAAGGAAAAGCTTTTCGTTGATCTAAAAACGTTTAAACTTTTGAATAACGAATTGAAAACCAAATATTTTTATTTTTTTTGATAAAAATAACGTTATTATACAGGCCTGTTTGAAAACCACCCAAGTAACAAAGAAAGTCCTATTTTAGGGATAAAAATAAGATATTTTCTTATTCAATTCAGATGTCCCGACTTTATAATTTTGACTTTGAGCGCCAAAGTTTGAAAAAACCCTAATCAGGGTGTTAGAAAAATAAATTGTGTTAAAAAAAGAAATTGCATTATAGGAAAGTCAAATTTCATAGATTTTCGGAACATTGTTGTTGATTTTCGGAAAAAAAGGTGTAAAATCCAAAAAATGGACGGAAGCGCCCTCTGGCGAACGTCAAAAGAAAAAAGCAATACCAGAAATGGATTCCTCCACCCTAAAACCCCAGATGAACATAAATAATGATATTTGAATTTGAATGAATAAAATTTGTTTTGTAAAATTCATAAAACATATTAAAATAAAAGAAATTTTCATAAACGATATAATATTGATACAAGTTTTGCCTTAATGCCACTGTCATTCCCTTAATTTTCAACGCTGAGCTGTTTAGTAACTGTATTTGCTATTAAAGAAAGTCAAATTTCATAAATTTCTGGAGCAAACGGTCGATTTTTGAAAAGAAAGGATTTAGAACCCTAATAAAAAGAGCGAAAGCGCCCTCTGGCGGACGTCAAAGGAAAAAATTAATACCGGAAATGGATTACTCGACCCCGAAAACCCCCAGATGCACATAGAGAATGGTTTTTTCCTAGTTCTCAACACAGCTTTTTAACAAGTGAATCACTTTTTGAAGAAAAAAAAAATTTGATCGAAAAAACTGCTAGCCCGAAATTCATGTTAGACCCATAGTTTTTTGGGCAAAAATGATCCAAATAACCATAATCGCCATGGGCCCCTGTGAATTTTTTTGGGTCCATACAAATCGACCCGCCCTAATATATATATATCTTAGCATATATATACTTAGCCTTCAGCTAACGTAAAACAAAATCGACAGAACTGCAGTTTATCATTAAAATTTAAAAATTTGTTTACAACTTTGCAGACTTCTGGCAACGCTTTATCCCCGACCTAGAGTTCTGGCAATAATTTTACCTTTTTTCTAGAGTTAAAAAGTGTAACCCCTCCAAATTTCATAACTGCACCTTATGATTTTATTTTCAATAAAAATTTACACGTTTGAACGCACGCCCACGCATCGCCTAAAAGAAACAGCACCTATGGATATGGACAGTGTTAAAAACAAATTAAAAATAAAATTAAAAGTCCAAATATAAAAAAGGCGCAAAAAAAATATATGGACAGTGAGAAAATATAAAAATTGACAAAATATTTACAACAACAAACCGAATTTTAAAGACGAAGAAAACAAAAACATAAAAGTTAAACTAAACAAATTAACAATTTCATCGGGCGTGCCGGTCAACAAACAACAAAACCATTAAAAAATAAACCATAAAGAACAAAAAACCATACAGTCCAAAAATTGTTGCTACACATATGAAAAGAAAAAGCGAGGCAAGGAAGGACAAACCACAATATAACTTAATTTAAAACAAAAAAAGGGTACGTAAACTCCCCCTTAACCCTTGCAAAAGAGCGGTGAGTTGTATCAATTTCAATTATTCAGACGCTCATTTGCCATTTTTACGAATTTTTTTCATTAATCCGTATTACTCAAAATCGAACCTTTGCATATAAATATATTCAAATATTTAATATTTCAAAATAACAGGATTAAAAATATATATATATAAATATTCTAATCCCGGTCAAAGTCCGACCATCCTATTTCAAATACATATGTATATACCTAAATTTGAATTCCCATATTAAATCCCGCACTAAGTATTACAACAAATACTTACTAAAATAAAAAATCTCACCGCGGACATACTGCTTATTTTTCGTGTTGTCAAGCACAAATCGAAAATTCCAAAAACGAATTTATCCGACAATACCCCCTTTAACTTGCATTCCCTTGCGCACATAAGTCAATCAAAGGCAGGACTGCACTAACAAAAGAAGCAGTAATAAGAAAGAAAAATAAACGAAAATATTTAAATTGTTAGCAAAGCTATTTTCCGTTCTCCCAGTAAAAGTACTGGTGATTAGAATGTGATACAATTTGAAATGACTCTTTAGCCCTCCCATATCAAAACCTCATACTGGGTTTTTGGCCTATAGGTCTGAGTTCTTTGTTATTTTTATTCAAAGTTGGTAACCCTGTGTATGAGAAAAGCTGATTAAAACTTGATCAAATGAAGCAATTTTAGATAGGTTTTTTGCATATCGCTATTTTTTGGATCGATAAACTCATTTTTGACATTAATTTTTACCTCAATCTTACGATAGGTGTCATACAATTTGTCTTATTTTTTATAGTTTTTCATGCTAATGAAGCAAACTTAGATTGTTTTTTTTTTGTATAGCGCTTTTTTTTTGGATCGACATTAATTTTTATCTAAGTCTTACAATAGGTGACGCTGTCATACAATTTTAATTTTTTTTTACAGTTTTTCATGCAAATGAATCAATTTTATATTGGTTTTTTTGTATATCGTTATTTTTTGGATCGAGGAACTCTTTTATTAACTTTTACCTAAATTTTACGTTATGTGGTGCTGTCATAAAATTTATAAAGTTTTTCATCAAAAATTATATTTTTAATGAAAAATTATATTTTTAGTTTTATTGTCGTAGATCGTATATGATACATGTAGAAAGGAACATTACACTATATTTGCCACAAAAAAAGATGACAAATGGCATACATATACGGGTCAATTAAAAAAAAACGCAATTTTTGTGTCCCTGCACTTTACACTACTATTTTAGGTAAAAAAAATAAAATAAAATGCGGGTTGGGGTTCTAGGATATGCCCGCGGTTAGGTATGCCTGTCGTAAAAGGCGACTAAAATCCAAAAAAAAACCCGTAATTCCGAGTGTGATCCGTACCGTGCTCATGGGATGAATGGCACTACGTTAGTGTGTCTTATAACGGTGGCCTCCAGATACCTGGCGCCCTCTGTCTGTAATTAGTCTCACTGGGATATCGGGGGATATGTCTCAGCTGACCTTCTTTCCCCTACACTCGTGGGAATTATATGCACCGATTAAATGAGAAAAACCATACTTTAGATGATGATAAAGTTGAATTGCTTTCAAGTCAAATCTGTAGCCCGTTTCTATAACCTTTCGTTATAATAACGATCGATTTGCTATCGCAAGGCTCGTATCGCTTTCGATATGAAAAATGTTTCTGTAACTCACTCAGTTCACCTTGCGATAAAATAGTGGTGAGTTTTTGTCATATCGATGGAATAATCGAAATGGAACATAGCATCTGTCATTAATAGCTTATGATACATTTACACTGCACCAAATGCGTCGCATTTAGCGAAGTTATTTCGAGAATGTTTGTCCGCAGAATTAATTTGTATGCCAAATTAGACGAATTTAATTTAATTTGACCAAATTTGGTGATCTAATTCAATCTGCGAATGAACGGTCTCGAAAAAACTAGGCCAAAAGTGACGCCTTGGCGATTTTGGCCGTCTAACATGAAGACACCGCGTGCTCTCAGATCTGCCTCCACATTAAAAGCAAAAAAGTATAATAACAAACAAAGTACAGTGAATTTCCAAATTGTTAATAATTAAGGTAATTGTCTACTTTAGCTGTCAACTGCTAATAAATGACCTAAAAATTACGGAAGCTCAAAAGATGTGGTTTGCCCTCAGGATCACGTATCCGGAAGCGCTTTTTAAATATTTTGCTTCTCTAAAGAGATATTTGCGATCAAATTTGCAAGTTTTCATGTGGTTGTTGTAATTTTATTAGGCTGTACGGTTCAGGCAACCACCCGGACTTGGGATGGCGTACCCCAGGGTTATTTTTATAAGCGCGGTCGGAGTCCGCCAACTCAGAAAAGTGTTTCGCACATAAATACCATGGATTCCGCCCCAATTTTGGGATCGGACCCGGGGCATTTTTCGGTTTTTTGACCATAAAACAAAAATTAAAAAAAACGCTTCCGGATTCGTGGTCCTGAGGCCAAACCCCGTCTTTTGAGCTGTCTCCCATAATTCTAGCTAATTTATTAGCTGTTGACCCCTAAAGGAAACAAATACCATAAAATATTACGATACAGCATGTATACAGTACGCGGTCTTGAAAGCTCCCTCCGCTGAACTTAGCTCCGCAGCAACGGCTTCCCATACATTGTGGCTCATGGAGGCACTGTTGGGACCGCCAAAAATCCCCAGTGCCACTTTTTTATTGGCCTTCATCAGCTCCGAAAGTTTTACTTTTTGGTTTTTTTGTAATTTTGCAAGAAATATCGAAAATACATACTCACCATTCATACGGAAACACTACCTTGCGATAACCATGAATCAGGGTTGCATTTTGCGATATATTTCGTATCGCAAGGATACAGAAACGGGCTACTGGCCTTTCGATTGATACCGAATCAAAAGCTGAAACCGCAGGCATGGTGGGGCTGAATAGGCCCCCCCATGATACTGAAAATGTTGGAAAACGTAAGCATTTGAATGGTGCCGCTCGTAAGCGTCTTAAGAAACTCCTGGCTAAGGGGTTCAGATACGAAACCGCCTTAGAAATTACCAAACAGCCCCAAGGGCCGGCACAAAGGGAGGCGACCAATAAAAGGGGGCGATCCAATAGTACGACCCCACCAAATTTCCAAAAGAGGACAAGGCAGATGCCTTCTTTTGATGGAGAGGCAGCCAGTGCCTTAGTAACCGCGGCTCATCCTAACGGTGTTTCATCGGGATTTTTAGAGATGCCCTGAATACTATTAAGCTGGGCATAATCCCACAGGATTATCCTGGTACCATCAGGTCTTTTGAACAACTGAAGATCATAAGGACGGCCATTTTGAATGAAGTGTTTAAACTTCAAGTTGGCACTATTATTCCCCGCTTCACGGGCTGCGCGATTCGCCAAGGATGGCTTTCAATTGTCTGCCATAATTCTAATACTGCAGAGTGGTTAAAAGACATCGTCCCAAAACTAGTTCCCTGGGAGGGGCGAAACTGAAGGTAGTCTCGGACGCGGAAGTACCCCGTCGCATTATCTTTGTCGGGTATTTTAAAGAGGACGATTGCCCCTCAAACGAGCATATTCCAGCAAACTCTCGCAGTTCGAGACGTCTAAAATGCCTCCAGGTGAATCTTCACCATGCAAAGGCAGTTTCGGATATTCTTAGCAGAAGATTTAGCAGAGAAGGTCTGGGAGTGGTCTTTATTCAAGAATCATGGATTTTACATGGTTCTTTAAAAGGTGCGGCGATGCTTCTAAAAAAGAAACTGGATTTTGTTCCGCTCCTACAGTCCATGACGGCTGATTTGGTTGCAGTTTCGGCAAAAATTCCAACCCCAAGAGGTGAAAAAGAGGCCATTTTGGCATCAGCTTACTTTTCGGGTGAGGAGGAAACAGCCCCAACTGCTGAATCCAAATCTCTCATTGAGTATTGTCATCAGAAGGTATCCCATGGGTCCTCTGCTGTGACGCAAACTCCCACCATACAGCTTGGGGTAGTACGAACATAAATAACAAGGGGGAGCATCTCCTGGAGTTTATTAGTAGTCACAATATCAGTGTAATGAACCGTGGTAATGAACCCACTTTTGTTAACGCTATTAGAGGTGAGGTTCTTGACCTTACTCTATGCAGCCAAAATATGGCCTTCGCTGTCACAAATTGGTCCGTCTCAGGGGAGGAATCAATGTCGGACCACAAACATATTGTATTCGACATGGGTCACTTCTCTTCTCGGCCTGTCCACCTGTCTTGGTTCAGAACGAGAGCAGGTATGCGAGTAAATGTTTATTGCAAACATAGGACTTTATACCAATAACGGCGAATACTGCCTACTGAGGACAGTCTTGGACCCAGGGCCAGTCCAACTGTTCTGGCTCACAAGGAGAGCCGTGATATGAGTAAGCTGTCAATTGTGTAAGTATCGGGGGATATGTCTCAGCTGACCTTCTTTCCCCTACACTCGTGGGAATTATATGCACCGATTAAATGAGAAAAACCATACTTTAGATGATGATAAAGTTGAATTGCTTTCAAGTCAAATCTGTAGCCCGTTTCTATAACCTTTCGTTATAATAACGATCGATTTGCTATCGCAAGGCTCGTATCGCTTTCGATATGAAAAATGTTTCTGTAACTCACTCCCCTGCTAACCAAACCCAAGGAAAATCCTGGATAATTCCTAAGTCGCGCTATCCTAAATCGAGGATAGATGAATGGATAGTTTTGTATGGGCCGCGTGCAGATTGGACCCACTTTTTATCGATTATTTCGTGTACGTGTGATATCGCTGCTCACTCGCACTCATTTAGAAACGCCATAAGAAAATAATATAGCTGCACTCCTCTAACTAAAAAATTTCCCTTTGCATTTGAACAGTGTTGCCAGATCTGAAATTTAAATTGCCCACAAAATACCCAAAATTTTCTCCAAAATGCCCAAAAAATACACAAAATTTCTCCAAAATGCCCAAAATAAATGAAACACGTTTGGTTTTTTTTTAATCTTGTTTTAATGAAAAATAAGACATAATTTAGAAAAACATAATGGCCCTATGCATTTTTCTGTTTTTTCTTGTTAAGTGCTAGAAAAATACATGGAAAAAAACGTATTGTCATAAGCACATACATGTAAAGCTACATTTACACTGCACCAAATGCGCCACTTTGGCCAAGTTTCTTCAAGACCGTTCATCCGCATATTGAATTTAATCGCCAAATTAGGTCAAATTAAATCAAAGTCGTCTAATTTGGCAAACAAATTCATTCTGCGGACAAATATTCCAAGGACTGAAACCGAAACCGTAACCGTAACCGATTAAAACCGATTCATTTTTCAAAACCAAAACCGAAACCGTAACCGTTATTTTGATCTGGAAAAGAACGAAACCGAAACCGTTTCAAAAGCCGGAACCGGTTCCAAACGGTTTTGAATTTTTTAATGTATCACTTCTTTAAGTGGGCACAAACAGGTACTCTGAAAACTTTCAGGGAGGATTGTCGAGCAAGGTTACAAAATACGCGTTTTAACCTTAGTATAAAAATTCTGAAAGAGGAAATTTGATTATAGTTGAATGAAGCGACCGAAAAAAATTTACGAGATACGAAAACGAAATGTTCAGGCTTGACTCAAAAAGCACCACTCATATTAATGTTTTTGCCGATTTATACATTTCATTTAATATTTTTCTAATAAAAAAGTAGAGTTAATTCTAGGAATTTGTTTTGCAGAAATTTCATCCATGCATAGCGTTAATAAAATTTATTATTATATTAGAGAAATCCCATCATGGCAGCAGGAAAAAGTTATGAAAATTCAGATCTATTTCGAAGCTACATAGGTACTTGACTATTTTAGTAGTAAAATTTATTTTGTTTGTGTTTTTATTTGGTAACCGAAACCGGAACGAAACCGTAACCGAAACCGAAATAAATGTTGAAGAACGAAACCGGAACCGAAACCGAAACACGTTGCAAAACCGAAACCGTAACCCGAACGTTATTTTAATCGGTGACAGACCTTGAAATATTCTCGAAATAACTTCGCCAAAAGCGACGCATTTGGTGCAGTGTAAATTTAGCTTAAAATAACTAAAGAAATCCACGCACAATACTCGAAAAAATTCAACTTTACAACTTAAAACTGGTTACATGTAGTTTTTTGGTACAATTTGTATGTACTTCTAAAATTGAAAAATTTACATCAAAATGTTTCTCGATTTTAATCCTATTTACACCAAAGGAAAGGTAATTAAATAACGTTAGTTTTGATGTAAAATAGCAATCCAATTCGAGATACCATATATGAAAAAAATTATACTTTCTTACAACTTAGAAAATTTCATGAAATTTTTTAAACACATACTTATATGTATTTCTAAAATTCAAAAATTTTCATCAACATGTTTCTCCATTTTAATCTTATTTACATCAAATGAAAGAAAATTAAATAACGTTACTTTTAATGTAAAATAGCAATCCGATTCGAGATACCATATATGAAAAAAATTATACTTTCTTACAACTTTCATGAAATTTTTTAACACAATTTATATGTATTTCTAAAATTCAAAAATTTACATCAAAATGTTTCTCGATTTTAATCCTATTTACACCAAAGGAAAGGTAATTAAATAACGTTACTTTTAATGTAAAATAGCAATCCAATTCGAGATACCATATATGAAAAAAATTATACTTTCTTACAACTTTCATGAAATTTTTTAACACAATTTATATGTATTTCTAAAATTCAAAAATTTACATCAAAATGTTTCTCGATTTTAATCCTATTTACACCAAAGGAAAGGTAATTAAATAACGTTACTTTTAATGTAAAATAGCAATCCAATTCGAGATACCATATATGAAAAAAATTATACTTTCTTACAACTTTCATGAAATTTTTTAACACAATTTATATGTATTTCTAAAATTCAAAAATTTACATCAAAATGTTTCTCGATTTTAATCCTATTTACACCAAAGGAAAGGTAATTAAATAACGTTACTTTTAATGTAAAATAGCAATCCAATTCGAGATACCATATATGAAAAAAATTATACTTTCTTACAACTTTCATGAAATTTTTTAACACAATTTATATGTATTTCTAAAATTCAAAAAAAGCACGGCAGTGTTGGTATAGTAACAGATTGATTGAAAACATCACAAATGCATTTGAATTAATCATGATGTATATTTAGTTTTGATAATTGTATATATAATTTAATTTCATATATAGTATGTGTGTATCTATATTTGCTTTTTAATTTGTTGCATTGCTTTTTTTAAATAACAATAATATATAATTCAGGCTGAAATGGACGATATGAGAATTCAAGTGCAAAACTTTACAATAATTTAAAAAAATAATACAATTACCGTTTCCAACCAATTTTGAAATTATAAAACAAATAAGACATGCAATAATACAGAGTATAACAAGATATTTCAATATTGAAAAAATAGAAAATTGAAAAAAGTATAGCAAATAATTTACCTTGCTGATGTGCGAAACTGCCTGGGTAAGTGCCATATTGACCCGGTTGAGGTCCTTGTGGAAAGCCGCTATATTGATAGGGATCTAGGTAATGAGAAATATTAAATTACATGCTTCAAAATCTTAAGACATCCCAAACGCAAAACATACTTCCTGGATAAGGTAGCGTTGCATATGGATTAAATCCCTGCGGCATTGGTGGTGGCACATATGCTGGATAGGGAACAGCAGGTGTAGCGCCATATGGCATCGGCATACCTTGCATATGTACTGGATAAGGTGTGTTTGCAGCAGCCGATGGCGTGGGTGCATCTGGTACTGATGCTGTCGAGTTGGATGGGCTAGAATCTGCAAAAACAAGTTATATATTTCAAGTCATTTTTTACTGCAATACTTTTTAAAGTAAAAAAAAAAAAATTCACCTCCAGAAGTGGATGCATAGTGTGAAGGCAATGTTGGTGTTGGACCCATTTGCTGACGGCTCGATTCCGTAGTTAAATCCTTCAGAAGCTCTTCTTTTTCGGTTTTACGTGCAAAACAGAAATCGGATATTTTATTTTGGAATACTACCAAGAGTTCGGTCAAATCATTATAAAATTTAGTGCCTTCCTTCAAATTGCCAAGCAATTCAATAAAACTATCGTAAGCTGTTGCCAATTCTTGATAAAGTTTATCGCGTGAACCGCCGCAAGAACCGGTTTCGTTGACGAATTGTCCGTGCGCTTCTTGTATGTCAGTAACAAGTGTGGCTTGACGTTCTACACTCTCCCTTACTTGCGATTGTAATGGATTCAATACCTGCCCAATGCGACTCAAAGAAATTGCTGGCTCATCTATGGCGCCATCCTTTTGTAATGCCGACAAAAATTCCTCTTTCATATTAAATGTTGCTGATTTCAATTCGAGCTCGATTGCATCACGTTCGGCTTTAATTGTTTCCACCGCCTCCATTAGGGTCCTCAATTTTTGCACACTTGCACAATTTGGATCCACAGAACCACCAGCTGATGGTACAGCTTCTTGAATTTGTTCGGGAGGCATGGATAGAAGCTCGATGCCCTAAGAAAGAAAATGAGTTATTAAATATAATAGAAGATTTATATACACATATGCAGATTCTTACTTTTTGATTTGCCTCGAACTTCTGACGCACAATTTTATCGGCTTCAATCGCATTTGTGATTACCTCACGATACTTTTTAGCATTTGTACGGAACATTTCGGTTAGCTTATCGGATGGAATGCGTGTCCATTTTTGCTTAAATTGATTGCGCAATTGATTATCAGAATCACGTTCCTCATCTAGTAGACGTTCGGTTTCATCCAAAATTTCACGATTACGTTGCAATAATTCGGGCAGTTCTTTGAGATAAGAATTTATCGACTCGATACCACCCTTATTGCGCACATCAACCGCTTTTTCGCGCAGCGATGGTGGTAAGCCACTGCCTGCTTTCCAGCAATTGTAGGTATCCATTCTTTTTCCCATATATTACGTACAGTTTCCTTTTGCATAGCACGCAAAACATCAGCATAGAATTCTTCGCATTGGCAGCAAAGTTTAGCTATAATTTGATCCTTCATGTTATCTGCAAGGTGAAGAAAGAAAATTCAAAAGTTACAGTAGTGACAATAGGCGCTGAGTACATACTGGACCGATTCCAAAGCACATCCGAAGCCGAAGCAAAAGTCTCAGATATCAACCCTCTTTTCTGATGGCAATCATGGTGTTGTTATATCTACAATGAGTAGCGTTGCCTATACGTGGACTTTTTTTAAGTTTAACTGTCATCAACATCTTCCAGAGAAAGTCCAAGGGAACGAGAAGACATTGATTGATGAAAATTGAGGCTAAGGATAAGTACATACAGGGATATACTTGGTTACAACCACAACAGCAGTTTCAATAGGGTTGGACCAGTATGAAATGGGTGTCAGAAGAGTGGGCTCTGAAGAGCAGGTGTATAAATTTTTTGTATCGTGAGAGGGACGATCCGTATACCATTCATTTGGCTCGTCGGGGTTTAGTCTGGATAAGTAGGAGTTTAACCTGCTACAATAGCCTAGGCGATGTACATCCTGTTACAAAGTCGATTGTAGGTACATATAACACCCCTGTGGGTTAGAGGGTTTCGAATATGCCAGAGGTAGAAATGTCAACAAATCGTCCCCACGACAGTGAGGTTTGTACCACAAGGTTCTACTATAAACGTAGCGTATAGAATTTCTATTCAACGAGGGCTGATATTATCAGGTAATACATGAATTCCCACTTAATGATTGAACATTTTGGATTGCAGCCGTTATTACATTTTTCGAAAGAGTGCCACTTCTTCGCGGGATAATAAATAGCCGGTGTAGTTTCGATACATAGTTAAATTGCAAGCTCGAAGAACCCTACGAAGTGTTATTTATTAGAATTACATACCTTTTATTGCCTTTAGAATGAAAACCTCTTGCGCCTGTGCCACCATGAGTGCCTGCAAACAAATCAATGTATCTTGACTCAAATCGGGTGTAGGTTCTGATGGTATTGCAGCAGGTGTAGCACCTTTAAGATACTGAAATATGCCAGCACTTTGTTGTAGTAGCTTCAGCGCTAATTTTAGACCTTCATCGCTATCCAGTGCTTGATTAGATGCTACATTACTTTGTAATGAAGCAATATTGAAAAGCACGCAAACCTTTTCGTACAACAATGACGTGTGAGCTAGAATTAGATATGTATGCGTTAATAAAACTTTTTAGACTATAATAGAGCAAAATAAACTTACTCAAACTTATGCGTCCGCCAAAAATGGAACCCTTATCAAATGCATCTTTCCACTTGAATGGAATCTGCAGCTCGTTTACTGGAATTTTGGTCTCTAATGCACATATTTGATCGTAATAGCTAGACAAAAAAAGAAAGTTAAATTAAATCATTATCATAATTAGTTATATAAACTTATTTACATAAACCCGTTGATATAAAGTTCATTGTACAAACACTTCTTTTTCTACACATCCACTACATACTTTCAAGTTTTGTCAGTTACCAAAGAAATCATGGAGCCGAATAACCGAAACCGAACAACAGGTTTTTTCAATAACAAAAACTGTTACTGGAATTTACGAATTTTTGATTTTTTATATGGAAAGGACAGAAATTACTTCCAGTAAAATTTTTTTTGTTAACTTATGCTGATTATTTAAAATGCAAGTATGTCGTTCAATGCATTTAAAGTGTCATTAGTTTCGTTTATCGCTATGCGAAAGGAATGCAACTAGCAAGCTTCTTTTATTTTAGTGATTAATTTATTCATATTGGGGGCCTTAATCAGAAATTTATAATGAATTAATTCAAATAATATAATAATAATCAAAAATAATCATGATTAATAGCCATTAGAAAAATAATCAATAATAATTCAAAAAAAATCGTCTATCTTTTTTAATTAACACAATCAAGTAAAAAAAGAATTTAATTTTAACTTAATTTAAAATAAATTTAGCAATAGAATAATTTAAATTAATTATTTTCAATTACACGGCTCGACAAATTTTGATCAACTTTAGTCTCCAAGAATAAAATAGACCTTTCCGAAAGTAAAATTTTCTCCTGATTTCCAATATCACTTTCATTTTGCTGAGGTAGATCTAGATTCCGAGATATCGGTGAAAATATGAAAATTCCTAATTTCGCAAAACACTACTTCATATAATTATGTCAAAAATTTGTATTTTTCATTTTACCGATTTAAACTGTTGAGTTACACATTATACTTATTCCCTTAAACATTTTTTGCCTTTATCTCTATAGGTATCTTCAGTAATTTGCCCACTATGCCAAAAAACGTTCAAAAAATTTAAAAAAAAAAACGAATTTTTTTTACAAAATTTCTGTTTTAACCACTTCAAAATCAGAAAAATTCTATGGAGGGAAAAAAGTTAGCCCTCCCATGTTGTAGCTAGTACAACATTTTATTGAAAGTCATCTATCAAAAATTTTCTATTATTACCCGACAAGTTTTCGAAATTTTCCATATACTTTGATGCTGATTCCAAAAATCATTTGTTTAAAAGTAGGATTGAGTTGTTACAAAAAAAAAAAAAAAATGTATTTCTTCATCCACATTTTCAATTCTTTTTCGACCAACTGCTATACCAAGGACTTCGGGAATAAGCTATCATAGGCGATTTTGGTTGGTTTCTTTTTTAACACAAAAATTTCAAAATATCTCGAAAACTATTCTACTTTTAAACCAAATGATTACATTTTTGGAATCAGCATAAAATTCTACATATGTATCAAATGTCGAGGATATGGAAATTTCGGAAAATTTCTTGGGTAAAAACAAGAAAATTTTTGATTGATAACAGGGCTTATTAAGTCGAGAGCACAACACAATTTTGTACTGGTATTGAATTTCCTACAACATAGGATGGCTAAATTTTTTTAGTCCGTGCACTTTTCCTGATTTTAAAGTGGTTAAATCTGAAATGTTTGAGGGAATTAGTATAATGTATAATTCAACAGTTTAAACCGAAAAAATTACCTATATGAAGTATTGATTTGCAAAATTGGGAATTTTCATATTTGCAGCGATATCTGGGGAACTAGATCTGCCACAGAAAAATGGATGTGATATTCGGAATCAGGAGAATATTTTACATTAAGAAAATGTACTTTCATTCTTGGAGATTTTTTTGTCGAGTAGTGTTATTAGCATAATAATCTGACATTTTTATGTTAATAATGCATTTACAATTAATTGACCTTTAAAAATTTTCTGAGGACGACACAATATAATTCAGTCATTAAAATTTTCAATCATCATTTAACAAGTCTGATATACATAGACTTGGTTTTAGTGTCACCATAATATACAAATCGTTACCTTAATTCACAAAGGCCCTAATTGACACATTTTTCGAAAATTACTTTTTCACATATATAAGTATGATATAGTAAAATACACACTCTCTACAAATTTTAAGCAGTTACTAGCAGTAATACGGAGATATTTCAAATTTACAAAGCTGTATTTGCATGCGTTCAATGTAAAATTTTTTAGTTTTTTGCTTCTCCTGTAAAATTTTTTTTATATCAATTAGGGCCTTTGTGAATTAAGGTAACGAAATGTATTATACACATTTTTCATTTTATATTCAGAAAGTTACAATTTATATTCAGAATTTCATTTCATGTTCACACAATTACAATTCATGTTCAGAACTTCCTTTTGATATTCAGAAATTTACAATTGATATTCATTTGAAATTTTTTAAAATGAAATTTTTTAATATGAAGTTGGCTTTCTGAATATGAATGGTAATTTTCTGAAATCAAGTGGAAGTTCTGAATATGAATTGCAATTTTCTGAATATAAATTGCTAACTTTCTGAATATAAGTTGTAAAAGGTGCCTGACTAAAATCATAATATATGCGCTTGTGCATTTGCATACTATCATCATCATCATCATCATCATTTATTGGCGCTTAACCGCCTAAGCGATTTTGGCCGTTGCATATCAAAGCACGCCAGTCATTCCTTTTTAGCGATAACTGACGCCAATTGGAAACCCCAAGGGAGTTCAAGTCATCCTCCACCTGTTGTTTCCATCTCAGTCGAGGCCTCCCCCTTCCTCTGCTGCCGAATTCAGGCGACGATAGGAAAACCTTCTGTGCTGGAGCTTCTTTGTCCATTCGCATAACATGGCCCAGCCAGCGGAGTCTTTGGGCTTTAATTCGCTGGACTATGGTCAGATCTGCGTAGAGCTCGTACAGCTCATCGTTAAATTTCCTTCGATACTCGCCGTTGGCATCACGGGAAGGACCATAAATCTTCCGGAGAACTTTTCTCTCAAATACTCCAAGGGCCATCTCATCTTCTCTTGACATTGTCCATGAATCTGAGCCATACATCAGGACAGGTATGATGAGAGACTTATAGAGCGTGATCTTTGTTCTTCGAGAGAGGACTTTACTTCTCAATTGCCTACTCAGTCCAAAGTAGCACTTGTTGGCAAGAGTGATTCTCCGCTGGATTTCTAGACTGATATTATTTTCGGTGTTGATACTGGTTCCCAAATAGACGAAGTCCCTCACAGTTTCAAATTTGTAACTATCAACAGTGACATGGCTGCCAAGGCGCAGGTGCGCCGATTCTTTCTTTGATGACAGCAAATACTTCGTCTTGTCCTCGTTCACGGCAAGACCCACTTTTTTCGCTTCCTTATCCAGTCCAGAGAAGGCAGCGCTTACGGCGCGGTTGTTAAGGCCAATGATATCAATATCATCGGCATACGCCAGCAATTGCACGCATCAGATTGAAGAAATCGCACGAAAGGGAGTCGCCCTGTCTGAAGCCACGTTTGGTTTCAAATGGCTCAGAGAGGTCCTTCCCGATTCTTACGGAGCTGTTGGTATTGCTCAACGTCATTTGACAAAGCCGTATAAGCTTTGCAGGGAAGTCAAATTCAGACATGGCGGCATACAGGCAACTCCTTTTTACGCTGTCAAAAGCGGCTTTAAAATCGACAAAGAGATGGTGAGTGTCGATTCTCTTATCATGGGTCTTCTCCAGGATTTGGCGTATCGTGAAAATCTGGTCGATGGTAGACTTACCAGGTCTAAAGCCACACTGATAAGGTCCAATCAGTTTGTCTACGATGGGCTTCAGCCTTTCACACAACACGCTAGAAAGAACCTTATATGCGATATTAAAAGACTAATTCCGCGGTAGTTGGTGCGGTTAGCGGGATCGCCTTTCTTGTGGATTGGGCAAAGCACACTTAAATTCCAATCCGGAGGCATGCATTCGTCTGACCATATTCTGCATAAGAGCTGATGCATGCTTTTTACCAGCTCTTCGCCTCCGCGTTTGAACAGCTCGGCGGGTAGTCCGTCTTTTCCAGGCGCTTTGTTGTTTTTGAGCCGGGATATAGCTATCCTCACTTCATCATAGTCAGGTGGTGGGACGTCTTTTCCATCGTCAGGGATTGGGGTATCGGGTTCGACGTCTGCCTCGCAATTTAGCAGTGAGGAGAAGTGCTCCCTCCATAATTTAAGTACACTCTGTACGTCGGTTACCAGGTCGCCATTATTGTCCTTACAGGAACTTGCCCCGGTCTTAAAACCTTCCGTCATCCGCCGGATCTTTTCATAGAATTTTCGGGCATCATTCCTGTCAGCCAGCATCTCAAGCTCCTCACACTCACGCCTTTCGGCCTCACGTTTCTTTTTTCTGAAAAGGCGTCTCTCTTCCTTCTTTGCCTCACGATAGCGTTGCCATACACTGCGGGTTGCGCCCGTTCGCAACGTCTCCCTGTAGGCAGCGTCCTTTTTGTCCGAGGCAGTGCTGCATTCCTCATCGTACCAGTTGTTTTTGCGGGCTCGCTGGAACCCTATAGTGGCCTCAGCGGCGGTACGTAATGAGTGCATACTATGGTGCTCTTTAAGCGGGAAACAGAATCAAGCTTTCGGCAGAATCAGTCCGTCAATACGTCACGTACGTGACGTACGTCGTGACAAAACGTACGTGCCGTACAGGGATGGCACATAGCGATTGACGTACGTCATGTTGAAGTACACAGATATGCCAACAAAGTAATTGGCGCAAAACGAAAATTATTAAAAAAAACATAAAATTTCGGATAAAAACATGGAAAATATTCAAGTAATACTTGTTATAGTCACAATTTTCACAATCCCGTTGTCAAATTGGCGGTAAAATTGATTTTGACATTTGTCACGCAGCTGACGTTCCGTCAAAGTAGAAAATTGGCGAAGGATACCGGATCCGTTGACTGATACTTTGTCAATGTAGCGTTTTACATGCAAAATACACACATCCTACTCGGCTGTCAGTTTCTTCCTTTTCCGACACGTACGTGACGGACTGATTCTGCCGAAAGCTTAAATCCGCCAATACGTCACGTACGTCAATTTAAAACAAATTCTACTTTGACGTATCCGTCGTATCTGGCGTTACTCATACAAACACCCGCAGTCTACTTTGCTGTCAGTTATTTCGACGTACTGACGGATTGATTCTGCTGAACGCTTTACATAGTATGGCGGAGTTCCAAACCAAAACGCAAGAAGTTGGTTTTCTTTTCTTGTGCACCTGCATTTTATGGGGATTGCCAAAGTCTGGTTGTTGTAGTGCCACCATAATATACAAATGTATATGCCTTTATGCATTTGCATGTTTTGGTGGTTGCCAAAATAAATGCAGAATAGTGTACATGTCACAATACCTTACATATGAGAAGCTCCAAACCAAGCAGCAATAATTTTAGACTAAATCACTGTGTACTTAATGCGTTTTGGTTAGGAGCTCCTCAATTGTATATGCGATGCAAATGTATATGAAAAAGTGAGTTCAGAACAGTGTGCCTTACCAGCGTACATATATACTTTGGAGGAGCTCCTAACCAAAACGCATTAAGTACACAGTGATTTAGTCTAAAATTATTGCTGCTTGGTTTGGAGCTTCTCATATGTAAGGTATTGTGACATGTACACTATTCTGCATTTATTTTGGCAACCACCATAACATGCAAATGCATAAAGGCATATACATTTGTATATTATGGTGACACTACAACAACCAGACTTTGGCAATCCCCATAATATGCAGGTGCACAAGAAAAAAAACCAACAGTATTTGTTTCCTTTAGGGGTCAACTGCTAATAAATTACATAGCTAAAATTATATGAGATAAGTTATGGTCAACAAACCGTACGTTTTTAGGTACAGCCCAATAAAATTACAGCAAAAACATGAAAACTTTGATGGCAAATATCTCTTCAAAGAAGCAAAATATTAAAAAAGCGCCGTCTTTTGAGCTATCTCATATAATTTTAGCTAATTTAATAGCAGTTGACCCCTAAAGGAAACAAATACCAAACTAACTTCTGACCATAAAACTCCGATCATGGCCAGGTACACACTCAATTCATTTTGTTAACTTACCAAATTATTGTTGTTGTTGTTGTTGAAAAGAGGTGTAGTAAATAAATATTTTGAATTTTTAGCCGCCGCAGTTGCTATTCGCTGATTTTTTGTTGAGTTGCTGGAAAATACAAAGAAGATTAATTAAATAAATAAAAAAATTTATACATAAAAATTTATTTGTATTTCCTTGTACATTTTCATAGTATGTATGGAGTTTTTCAAAGTGAGTTTAGTGCACCTGACCATTCCCTGTCTAGACCAATTCACTGCAACTATACTGAATGCGTTTCGGTTTGGATCTCCTCAAATATATATGCGGCCATGGTCAAGAGTAAACATACAAATGTATGTACACTTTTCTGAACTGGCTTTAGCAAACGCCTTAATATGCGAATGCACAAGGGCATGGACATACATTTGTGTGTCTGGTTATACTATAAAAAACTCCAGACCATGGTAGGGTACACTTTTTTAAACTCACTTTGGCAAACACAATAATATTCAAAAAGGCACAAGCGAATATATATTTGTACATTATGGTGAAACTATAGCCAAACTGAACTCACTTTGGATATGTTACCAAAATATACAAATATATATGGGCTTATGCTTACTATGACGTACCTGTGCCTTTTGGTTGTCCACCTCAGTAAAGTAATGCTGCAAAATAAAGAAATATATTAATATAAATTAAAATAAAATTTTATTGCGGCAAAATCCGCACTTACCCAATGAAAATTCCTTCAGCAATGGCGCCGAATATTGAATTTTGCGCTCATTATGACATCATCAAATGTCAATCGTCTGGTTGTCTCATTCGCACTTATTGCCTCATTCGCACAACTCTGAAAAATTTCCCAAAAAAATATATTGGTATTAGTGTTCTTATCGATAAAATAGAGATGGTGTTGGAATTCGATAAAAAAAACTCGATTGCTGGATAGCCGTGGTTGGCAGGGTTAGTTCACCTTGCGATAAAATAGTGGTGAGTTTTTATCATATCGATGGAATAATCGAAATGGAACATAGCATCTGTCATTAATAGCTTATGATACATTTACACTGCAGCAAATGCGTCGCATTTAGCGAAGTTATTTCGAGAATGTTTGTCCGCAGAATTAATTTGTATGCCAACTTAGACGAATTTAATTTAATTTGACCAAATTTGGTGATCTAATTCAATCTGCGAATGAACGGTCTCGAAAAAACTAGGCCAAAAGTGACGCCTTGGCGATTTTGGCCGTCTAACATGAAGACACCGCGTGCTCTCAGATCTGCCTCCACATTAAAAGCAAAAAAGTATAATAACAAACAAAGTACAGTGAATTTCCAAATTGTTAATAATTAAGGTAATTGTCTACTTTAGCTGTCAACTGCTAATAAATGACCTAAAAATTACGGAAGCTCAAAAGATGTGGTTTGGCCTCAGGATCACGTATCCGGAAGCGCTTTTTAAATATTTTGCTTCTCTAAAGAGATATTTGCGATCAAATTTGCAAGTTTTCATGTGGTTGTTGTAATTTTATTAGGCTGTACGGTTCAGGCAACCACCCGGACTTGGGATGGCGTACCCCAGGGTTATTTTTATAAGCGCGGTCGGAGTCCGCCAACTCAGAAAAGTGTTTCGCACATAAATACCATGGATTCCGCCCCAATTTTGGGATCGGACCCGGGGCATTTTTCGGTTTTTTGACCATAAAACAAAAATTAAAAAAAACGCTTCCGGATTCGTGGTCCTGAGGCCAAACCCCGTCTTTTGAGCTGTCTCCCATAATTCTAGCTAATTTATTAGCTGTTGACCCCTAAAGGAAACAAATACCATAAAATATTACGATACAGCATGTATACAGTACGCGGTCTTGAAAGCTCCCTCCGCTGAACTTAGCTCCGGAGCAACGGCTTCCCATACATTGTGGCTCATGGAGGCACTGTTGGGACCGCCAAAAATCCCCAGTGCCACTTTTTTATTGGCCTTCATCAGCTCCGAAAGTTTTACTTTTTGGTTTTTTTGTAATTTTTCCACTCCTGCTTTTTTTCTATAAAATAAAAGTTAATGAAAAAACAAAATATCTAAATTAGTTACCAACGAACTTCACTCATTTTCGTTTTAACGTATAATATCACGACCTTCGGAGCTAGTGATATGAATAACGCAAGAAATATCGAAAATACATACTCACCATTCATACGGAAACACTACCTTGCGATAACCATGAATCAGGGTTGCATTTTGCGATATATTTCGTATCGCAAGGATACAGAAACGGGCTACTGGCCTTTCGATTGATACCGAATCAAAAGCTGAAACCGCAGGCATGGTGGGGCTGAATAGGCCCCCCCATGATACTGAAAATGTTGGAAAACGTAAGCATTTGAATGGTGCCGCTCGTAAGCGTCTTAAGAAACTCCTGGCTAAGGGGTTCAGATACGAAACCGCCTTAGAAATTCCCAAACAGCCCCAAGGGCCGGCACAAAGGGAGGCGACCAATAAAAAGGGGCGATCCAATAGTACGACCCCACCAAATTTCCAAAAGAGGACAAGGCAGATGCCTCCTTTTGATGTAGAGGCAGCCAGTGCCTTAGTAACCGCGGCTCATCCTAACGGTGTTTCATCGGGATTTTTAGAGATGCCCTGACTACTATTAAGCTGGGCATAATCCCACAGGATTATCCTGGTACCATCAGGTCTTTTGAACAACTGAAGATCATAAGGACGGCCATTTTGAATGAAGTGTTTAAACTTCAAGTTGGCACTATTATTCCCCGCTTCACGGGCTGCGCGATTCGCCAAGGATGGCTTTCAATTGTCTGCCATAATTCTAATACTGCAGAGTGGTTAAAAGACATCGTCCCAAAACTAGTTCCCTGGGAGGGGCGAAACTGAAGTAGTCTCGGACGCGGAAGTACCCCGTCGCATTATCTTTGTCGGGTATTTTAAAGAGGACGATTGCCCCTCAAACGAGCATATTCCAGCAAACTCTCGCAGTTCGAGACGTCTAAAATGCCTCCAGGTGAATCTTCACCATGCAAAGGCAGTTTCGGATATTCCTAGCAGAAGATTTAGCAGAGAAGGTCTGGGAGTGGTCTTTATTCAAGAATCATGGATTTTACATGGTTCTTTAAAAGGTGCGGCGATGCTTCTAAAAAAGAAACTGGATTTTGTTCCGCTCCTACAGTCCATGACGGCTGATTTGGTTGCAGTTTCGGCAAAAATTCCAACCCCAAGAGGTGAAAAAGAGGCCATTTTGGCATCAGCTTACTTTTCGGGTGAGGAGGAAACAGCCCCAACTGCTGAATCCAAATCTCTCATTGAGTATTGTCATCAGAAGGTATCCCATGGGTCCTCTGCTGTGACGCAAACTCCCACCATACAGCTTGGGGTAGTACGAACATAAATAACAAGGGGGAGCATCTCCTGGAGTTTATTAGTAGTCACAATATCAGTGTAATGAACCGTGGTAATGAACCCACTTTTGTTAACGCTATTAGAGGTGAGGTTCTTGACCTTACTCTATGCAGCCAAAATATGGCCTTCGCTGTCACAAATTGGTCCGTCTCAGGGGAGGAATCAATGTCGGACCACAAACATATTGTATTCGACATGGGTCACTTCTCTTCTCGGCCTGTCCAACTGTCTTGGTTCAGAACGAGAGCAGGTATGCGAGTAAATGTTTATTGCAAACATAGGACTTTATACCAATAACGGCGAATACTGCCTACTGAGGACAGTCTTGGACCCAGGGCCAGTCCAACTGTTCTGGCTCACAAGGAGAGCCGTGATATGAGTAAGCGGTCAATTGTGTAAGTAAGTGTAAATCTCTGCCAGGATTTCAGTCCAATCGACTAGCTTCGGAAGTACCAAACAGGTAATTGTAAGCGTTGATAAACTATTACCAAAGTAGCCAAAAATGTTTATGTATACGATATATATTATGATAATGATAATGAACGAATGAAATATTTTTGTTGGTGGACAAGATCAACCTTCCCAACACCACTCCTGACGAGTAGAATGAAAATCTAGTAAGAAGATCCCCAGTCATGAACTGAAATGGACGGTTACGCCGACCAACAGACGTTGAGACTAGTGCTCAAACCACCTCCCGACGGAATACTTAACGGTAGTACCGGGGGGATCGGTACATGACGGTTGGAGTTTTAGTGCTTAGGTTCAAGTCCCACACTGACTTTAAGGCTTTCGATGCTTTCTCCACTGAAAGTCCGAGAAAAACGAAGTGGGAACTATTTCGCTTTACCATGGAAGAACGCGGCAATTGCTTGAACCAACCAATAACTACGGGGCGGGAGCTCGAGAGAGAGGCAGAACAGCTTCACTCAGATATCACAACAGCTTTCTTGGAAAGTTGTCCCCAAGCCAGAGAACGTATACAACGTGATGTTCCTTGGTGGAACAAAAAGCTTGCACAATTAAGATATCTAGCCAGAAGGCTGTTTAATGCAGCTAAAGACACTGGAGACTGGGTCTCCTATAGAAATGCTCTAACTTCTTATAATAGAGAACTTAGAAAATCTAAGGCAGTGCGGCTCCAAAAAGCCCTTGCGAGAGGCCATGGCAACGTCATTGGTACTCTAAAGAACTCAGATGGGAGCTACACGAAGCAGCTTGCTACTCACTTTCCGGACTGTATACCAGGCTATCAACACTGGCATCCCGTAGTGGATAATTCTCCGACAATTTGTGGTAGAGAAAAGAGCCTGGCGACAATGCTAACCAATGTTAACAAGGTCCAATGGGCTTTATCGACTTTCAGTCCTTTCAAATCTCCAGGACCGGATGGGGTCTATCCTCGCCTGTTGCAGCAAGGAATCAACTATACAGCTCCAGTCCTATCAAATTTATATAGAGCATCCCTGCTGTTAGGATATATTCCCAACAGGTGGACGGAGGTTAAGGTTGTATTTATACCGAAACCAGGGAAACCGGAAAATCTGTCATCGTCATATCGACCAATAAGTCTCAGTTCCTTTCTCCTAAAGGGAATGGAGAAAATTTTAGATCAGCACATTAGGGAATTAAACTTAAAGAAACACCCTCTGTGTAAACAACAATTTGCCTACCAACCCGGAAAATGCCTTACTGGAAAAATTGAAAAAGGTCATATAGTCTAAAAACATAGCCCTGTGTGCATTCATCGATGTATCAGGCGCTTTCGATAATACGACGTACCAGGCCATTGAGGAAGCCATCATTAGCAAGGACGTAAGCCCAATGATCACTCGCTGCGTCCTGGCCATGCTAAAGCAAAGAAAAATCAGATTTGAGATAGGAGGGAGTGCTGGCTCAATCGTGGCCACAAGAAGATGCCCTCAGGGAGGTGTACTTTCTTCTCTACTGTGGACCCTAGTCATAGACGAACTTCTTATTCTTTTGAAGGGCAATGGCTTTGACGTACAGGGATATGCGGATGACTTAGTAGTCTGCGTAACAGGAATGCATGAAGAAACGATATCCGATCGCATGCAACAAGCCCTGCGCATCATTGAAATATGGTGCACTAACAAAGGGTTACCTATCAACCCAAATAAAACAGTCTTGGTGCTTTTCACGAGGCGAAGAAAGCTTTCTATGTTAGAACCGCCCCTAGGAAGCAGCCGCATAGGTTTTTCGACGGAAGCCAAATACCTAGGCGTAACATTAGACAAAACCCTCACATGGAATGCTCATTTGGAGGCCACCATAAATAAAGCAACGAGGGCCTTTTTCGCCTGCACTAGACTTTATGGCAAAACTTTGGGTTGTCTCCCAAAATGACATACTGGTCAATTAATACAGTTGTGAAACCAATAGTCACATACGCTTCCCTAGTCTGGTGGCCTAAGACTGCTCAAAGAACAGCGTCAACTAAGTTAAGTAAGCTGCATCGGCTAGTCTGTGTCGGTATAACAGGTGCAATGAGAACGTGCCCTGCTGATGCTTTAAGTGCCCTTGTGGGAATACCTCCTTTCCCTATTCTGATAAAGAAGGAGGCCACACTTGCTGCATTAAGACTTCAAAACATTTCCGATCTAAAATTCGGAAATATGACAGGACATATGAAGATAGTCAAGAATTTCATAAATAGTCCTATATTGCAAGTAAGTGATGCAATAACTCCTACGGTCAGGATCATGCGAAACTTTGAAGTTTCGATCGTAGATCGAATGCTCTGGGACACAGGGAGTCCTTATGCTGAATCCGATTCAGAGATTTGGCATACGGATGGATCGAAGCTGGAAGATGGTAAAACGGGAGCTGGTATCTATGGACCAAATTACAAAAAATCGGTACCGATGGGTAACTACCCCACTATCTTTCAAGCGGAAATCCACGCAATAGAATTATGTGGCAGAGAATGCCTCCGAAGAGGACTATACTCTAGGCGAATCTACATTACATCGGACAGTCAGGCTGCCCTACGTGCCTTGGTGCTCTAACAGCATTTTATGGTCCGGAACCCTTCTGTGGACTCACGAAGGCCCACGTAAAGGAGACCATAAGCAACTGGGAAAATAAACAGTTTAGGCAGTATTGGCTTAGCAGCCTAGGGCAGAGGCAGGCCAAACTCTTTATAGAACCCTCACAAAGAGCATCAGCCAGGCTCATTAATCTAAGGAGGGTGGATCTAAGAACCCTCACTGGGTATTTTACGGGACATTGCGGTCTGCGTTATCACCTGAGTAAGCTGAATCTGTCAAATACAACAATATCTCGGTTCTGCGAACTGTACGATGAAACGCTGGTTCACATACTCTGCTAATGCATTGCGTTGCATAAGAAACCTGAGGAGGTGCTCAAATTTATAAAGAGCCTCCGCATACAGCAATAAGCTGATAGGTCACACAATAGATCGTACTAATTGTCGCGGTGTAATAGGCCTTATAATAATAATAAACCATCGAGGAATATGTAACAAAAAAACGTAACTCTCAAATTTGTATGTGTGTTTTTTTTGTTTATTCAGAATGGTGTCTTGTTTCTCCCTCTGACTCCTTTCATACAAAAGCATGTGTCCCCCGTTAGAATTTTTAGTAAACAAAATAATATAAAATCAAGAAAAAACTAAATATGCAACATTTTGAATTATTGGGTTTCTTTCTTTTGTTTTGGTTTGTTATAGTTATCAAAAATTAAATTAAATTTGGCGTTGCAAAGAAAGGTTGTCCCCACCATTTTCATTGAGCGTCACTTTTTTATAAATCAAGTAATATTACCAGTTTTCAATTTGCATTTAAATAAAGTAAATAACGTAAGGAAAGTACAAACTTTAATTATTACAAAAGTGAAAAAGCGAAAAAAAAAATCGAATAAAAAAGTGTGCATTTGCGTAGTTTTTGTGAACACCATGGTAAGGGCGCGATAAAATTTCATGAGCGTCATGGTAATTTTTTTAAAAGTGAATATATAAAATGTAAAAAATTGAAGTTGACAATCATTGTTTACATGGTTTCAACTCATTTTTTTATAATTTGTGAATTTGGGAAATAAAATGCCTACGGAAAAAACCAAAATATGCAAAAATTTCATGAGTATCACTTTTGATACATATTGTTTCATAGCTTAAAATTTTTTAATTTTGATTTTATTTTTTAATTTTCAAGAGTAAAACAACAAAATAACCGGCGGCTGAAAGAGCACGCAAATATCTTCAAGAATTACTTCCTTTTTTCCATTTTTGTTAAAGACATAAAAGAATATGTACATGTTTAGTTTTGTATGAAAATTTTGGTTTTTTTAAAGAATTTTTGTTTTCTTTTATTTAGGTTAGGTTCAAGTGGCTGCCGCAGAGGCACACTTAGGCCAGTTTTGAAAGGCCCGTTGTGATACCACCAACACAAGGAAAGTCAGTCCCGGGACCCAGCCAAATGGAAAATCCCTGAGTTGTTGGGATTTTCCACATAGCAGAATCCCGGGACTGACACTCCTAAACCGACACCGTTACTCCTCCTCGAACCACTTAGATGACTTTATGAAGGCCATCAAGTCCTTTATGTCCAGTTCCGCGATCTGCCTTAGGCTATCCAGGAACGGAACTCCCAAAAAGCGCGTTCTCGTGCCGCTTAAAGCCGGACAGTTGCAGATGAGGTGTTCCACTGTTTCCTCCTCCTCATCATCTTTGCAACTCCTGCAGCATCGTCGGTAGGGCACACTTAGCCTTTCTGCATGCCTACCAATGAGGCAGTGACCGGTTAATACCCCTATCAATATGCAGATTTCCCTCCTAGTTAGGGCATAAATGCGTCTAGACCTTTTAAGATCCCATTTTGGCCAGGTTTGTTTCGATATCCGACACCCTGGGGATTGCAGCCATCTTTCGTTGGCTTGACGGAGTGTGTGCTCCTTCAGTATTAGTTTGCATGTGGCAAACGGCATACCTAAGCGCTCTTTATCCTGAAGAACCTGCTTGGTCGTGCCCTGCCTGGCAAGCTCGTCTGCCTTACAGTTTCCCTCAATGTCCCTATGTCCCGGGACCCATATGAGGTTTACGCGGTTCTGTTGGCCCATCTTCTGAAGAGATCGACGACAGCTGAGCGTCAGTTCAGAGTTGAACGTGTATGAGCCAAGGGATTTGATGGCCGCTTGGCTATCGCTGAAAATAGCGATATCTTCTCCGATAACACGTTTGCTTAACCAGGCCGCGGCGTCTAGGATTGCCGAGACTTCCGCCTGGAAGACGCTACAATGATCAGGTAGTCTGAAGGAGAGCTCAAGGTCCAAATCCCTTGAATAAACCCCTCCTCCAACTCTGCCGTCCAACTTCGAGCCGTCGGTGTATATGGAAGTGCCACTATTTGTTTCGGGACACCAATCCGTCCTCTCCCAGTCTTCTCCGCTGGGAATGTTTATTTTGAAACAGCTATCACCGACTGTAGTGGTCGCACAACGATCTGTGCTTAGAGGGAGAAAGCTGTAAGATTCCAGAATACTGGAGTGTCCAATAGTACCCGCCCCCCAACTGGAGGTTTCTCTTAGGCGCAGAGCTGATGCCGCTGCTGACCGAAACCCTTCCAGATCAAGTGGCAAAATGCCCAGAATGACCTGGAGGGCTTCGTTGGGCGTTGTCCTTAGCGCACCGCTTATACAGATCATATTGGATCTATGGACTTTCCGCAACAGATTCAGGTATGTTGCCTTGCTCAGCGCAGGCCACCATACGACGACTCCATATAGCATGATTGGACGAATGATGGCCGTGTAGATCCAACTGCATACTCTAGGGCTGAGCCCCCATTTTTTGCCAATGGCTCTTTTGCATGTGTAAAGAGCGATGCAAGCTTTCTTCTGGCGCTGAAGAACATTCTCCTTCCAATTCAGTTTCCTGTCCAGAACTATGCCTAGAAACTTGGCCTTATCCGACAAGCCCAGGCGCGTGCCATCTAGTTCTGGTAGGCTTAGTGGCGGTATTTTGTACCGGTTGGTGAAGAGGACAAGTTCCACTTTCCCCGGGTTGATACTAAGTCCGCAGCGAGAGGACCACGTCGAAACTTCTCGCAGTGCTACTTGCATCAGGTCACACAGAGTTTGTGGGAACTTGCCTCTGAATGCAATAGCTAAATCGTCTGCGTATGCCACTATCTTCCCGCCCCCCCAACTTGTGCCACGTAGCAACGAGTTGACTGTGAGGTTCCATAAAAGCGGGGAAAGAACACCACCCTGGGGGGTTCCCCTTGTGACATAGCGTGATAACTCAACCGTACCAAGTGAAGAAGCTATTTTCCTTCCCCTTAAAAGTTGGTCAATTAAACCAGTTAGAGGTCTATCTACGCCCAGATTAGTTAGAGCGGAGTTGATAGCCTCCGGGCTTATATTGTTGAAAGCCCCCTCAATGTCTAGGAAGGCCACGAGACAGTAGTCCTTTTCACACAGCGATTTCTCAATGACCGATACTAGGCTGTGCAGAGCGGTTTCTGTGGATTTACCCTTGGTGTATGCATGCTGATAGCTAGAAATAAGGTTGCTATCAATAGTCGTTGAGAGGTAGTCGCTTAGTATCCTCTCAAAGGTTTTGAGTACAAAGGACGAGAGACTGATCGGTCTGTAGTCTTTTGGCTCGTAGTGGGATGCCTTCCCAGCCTTAGGGATAAACACTACCGTGGCGCTTCTCCAGAAGCCCGGAATGTGGTTGAGAGCCAGGCAGGCTGTGAAGAGAAATACCAGCCATTTAGCTGATGTCTCCAACGTGTTTATAAGTTGCGCGGGGATAATCCCGTCCGGCCCGGCAGCCTTATACGGTTCAAAGCTCTTAACTGCCCACCTTACCCTTTCCTCAGTGATGGGTATTTTTACTGCCAGGTTTGTTGCAGGTACTAGTGGTGCGTCATGCAGATTCCTCGGAAAGGGTTTCCTCTTCCGTGCTGGTCCAGGATCCGTCAGTTTTTCGCAAATAGCTGATGGCTGTTTGATTTTTCGAGAGGACTCGTCTAAGTCTCGCTGTGTCGTCGACCTTTTCGACGCCAGTGCAGAAATTTCTCCACGAAGTTCTCTTCGCCTGTCTCAGAGCTTTTTTGTAGGCCCTAAGTTTAGTTTTATATTCGTGCCAATGAGGCTCAGAGCCGAGGCTCTTGGCCTTGTTAAATTGTTTCCGGCATGATTTGCGGAACGAGTCCAAATCGTAGGACCACCAATGTTGCCTGTGTTTACCGCGTGGTTTTGGCACTGGACAAGCCTGTCCTAGAGCATTTGAGAGCGCCGATGTAAATGTAGTAACAAGATCCTCCAGCTCCTCTACTGATGAGGGGGCTTGTGAGGGCAGTACTGGCAGGTCTCTGCCTAACATTTCATTGTGTAACTGCCAATTTGTGTTACGTGGATTGCGCTTCACGATTGGTTGTTCTACAATAAAGTCTAAAACCATTTCTATGTAACGGTGGTCGGAGAATGAATGTTCTTCCAGAACCCGCCATTTTCTGACCCACCCATAAGCGCCTTCACTACAGATAGTGAGGTCTATGACCTCCCTACGGGTCTTAGTGATAAAAGTAGGCTCATTACCCACGTTGCAAATTACCAGGTTGGTTGTTAAGAGGTAATCAAACAGAAACTCGCCCCTGGCATTGATATCGGAACTCCCCCATTGGACATGGTGAGCATTAGCGTCCGCTCCAATAATAAGATTACCCGTGCAGAAATTTGACACCAGGTCTTTCACCTCCGTTTGTGGTGGGGGTTCTTCGGCGTCGTAGGGCATATAGACCGACGCAACCGTCAGGCGGGTGCTGTCGACCGTTAGACTGATAGCGGTAATATCACCATTGGTGTAGTTAGGTAGGAGAAAGGAGTTCAACTCAGACTTGACCAAAATACACGTTCGGACTTTGCTCTCCTCGCTGGCTCGAATGAGCTTGAAGCCCTTAGTCCCCAATCCGCAGATTCTCGAGCTATTGACCCAGGGTTCTTGGATGAGGACCACATCCACGTCGCCTTTAGAAAGACGACTACTTAAAGCAGCCGAAGCCACTTTAGATTTGTGCAGATTAATCTGAATCACCACCAACATGAGAGCGCACAGACTTCCCTGCCGTCCCCATGTCGTCGAGGTTTGCCCCATCCCGGAGGTTGCCTATCAACGACGAGTTGTTCCGATTAACTGCCCGATATGGCGTTGCAGGAGTCCTGCTGCCTGTAGCGTTAGATGTTAATCGCTCAGCTTTGGCTGCTACCACCGTGACGTCGAGGACTTCCTCGTCCTGTAGGCTGTCCTCCATCTCCGAGTTGTTCACAGCACTATCGGCAAGGGACGTGGCGGATAACATGCTTTCCGCATCGGAATCCTCCGCTTCCTCTTCTGGTAATTCGTTTTCCGGTTCCCCCGGAGCAGCCGAGAAGGTAGCTCGCTGAGCGTCACCACGATATACGTGGATAACGATCTGGCCTACGCTGTAGTGTACTAGGCCATTGCACATTTTGAGGGGCTCGATTGACTCTTTATTCATGGTGAACACCACCTGTCTGTCGGGCCCCACCGCATCCCCGACCAGATTAACACTCCAGTCATGCGTTGGGAGAGACGGATTCATTAGCCGTAGCATCCCGAGAATTCTGTCGGGTTCGTCAGGGATGGCCGGAATCCACGCCCTTGCCCTTGGACGAGCTGGAATGTCCTTCCAGTCGACGACCTCTATCTTTGCGCCCTTGTAGACTTCACCCAGTTTAGCAGCTGCTGCCTTATACAGTGCTACGGTTTTTGCATCCTCGCATGCGAGTAATTTGATCTGACCCTGGTGCCAGCCCGCATCCGTTACTCGCGCCGAACTACCCGGAAACTCCGGAGCAACGTTGAGAAGAATGTTGCCGAGTTCATTTCGCACGTAACGCCACCGGTCCTTGGGGATGGCCAGACGGTCATTGCCTCGGTCAAGGACGCCTATAAGGATCCTGTCCTGGGTTACCTCAGCAAAGCTTAGTTTGCCCGCTCCAGAGGTATTCTGATGCCGCTTGGGAGCGGGATTTAACTCCAGGTCCGATCTCTGGCGCTTGAAAGGGTTAACTTTTAACCTCTTTGGCATGTAAGATTTTTGGAAATCCGGTATCACAGCTTTCGCTAGCTCTACCGATTTACTGGAATTCGGCGACAGCGACTCCTGCGGTACCCCTTCATACCTCTTCAGGATCTTTGCATCCAATCTTTTCTCGTGGTATGTGAAGCGGCGGGGAGATGTCTCCCGGGAGTGCGGACCCGTAGTTGCCATCGCGGTCGCTCCCCTTGCCGAAATCTCAGTTGCAGCTTCCTTCCCCTTCGAAACTCCGAGGCCAGGTCGTGAGACCGCTGCCACAGACGTAAAGATACTGGTTTTCATATCAGAGGTTGATGGGAGTTTAGCATCCGCCGTTGTCCGCTTAGCTGCGTTGGCAACCGCACTGGTGCTAGCTCCCATCAAGTCAATCTTACTCGATAGAGGGTTGGTTGACCGACTCGTAGTTGCCATCGCTGTCGATCCCCCCCTTGATTGTGGAACGGAGGTTGTCCTCCGGCGTTGTTGTTGCTTTCTCGCCTGCTCCTCCATAGCTCTCCTTTGCTGAGGAGTGAAATTTGGCGTTGTTTGCTTTTTGGGTTTTTCGTTTTTATTTGCGTTATTTGAGTTCATCATGTTCGTACGACCCATCGCCGGACAAGGCCAGCTTAGGGTCAAGGGAAGAGTAGGGGAAAATGTGTCGTCCGCCGCGGCAGAGCCCCGTACCGCGGTAAGGCCATGCTTACTCTCTGAGGCGACCCGGTATCAGAGAGGCTCCGTTCAAATACAGCCACGATTTGCCTCCCGGCTGCAAACGTCCAATGGGCACGTGGTCGCATAACACCCTGGAGTGGGAGGGGGAAGATCTTTGTCGTCGCGCCAGAGAGGCTAGGCTGCTCTCGTGATGAAGTGCCGTACGGAGCTATGATGACAAGGGCAGCGTAGCCCTGTGGCTATCGACTTAAGCCCTCGTACCGCGGCAAGGTATCCACCCTTCATTTATTTTTATTTACTTTTTGTAAAAAAATAAACTTTTTTTCGTTAAACTTTAAATTTGGCATTATTTCTTGTTTACATGCAACAAAATCTCTTGATCGTCACAAAATATCTTGAGCGTCACACTTAGTTTTTTTCCTTAAAACGCTTATAATTGTAGTTTTTTTTAAATACATTGTTACAAGCCTATTACTTTGCAAGTAACCTCTTAGTTCAAGCCTTTTTTAACAAAAATTTTCATATTTTCATCTCTTAAAATTTTTAAATAACTAGGTAGTCACTTAAAAAAAAAAATCAAGGTGAGTCGTGATTTTGTAGTTATAATCGAAAAGATGATTTTCGCAAAAGTCAATCTTGAAAAACAAAAGAACACCCTAGTAAGCTTGAATTTTAAATATGTTTGCATTTTTAGCGATTTTTTATACATATTTGGTGTGTGACGCTCAAGATAGAAATCATAGAAAACCTAAAAAAAAACAGAAATATTGATTGTATAGTGGTACAAAGATCAAACAAGCAAAAATAGCAACAACTGATACAAATAAAATAAGCACCATACTTAGAAGGGGGGGTAACTTGCACCCCAGCCCCAGTCGTAAATCCGCCTATGACCACAGGGTTGAAATATTTATATTTCTCTTTTCTCTCATGTTCGTACGACCCATCGCCGGACAAGGCCAGCTTAGGGTCAAGGGAAGAGTAGGGGAAAATGTGTCGTCCGCCGCGGCAGAGCCCCGTACCGCGGTAAGGCCATGCTTACTCTCTGAGGCGACCCGGTATCAGAGAGGCTCCGTTCAAATACAGCCACGATTTGCCTCCCGGCTGCAAACGTCCAATGGGCACGTGGTCGCATAACACCCTGGATTGGGAGGGGAAGATCTTTGTCGTCGCGCCAGAGAGGCTAGGCTGCTCTCGTGATGAAGTTCCGTACGGAGCTATGATGACAAGGGCAGCGTAGCCCTGTGGCTATCGACTTAAGCCCTCGTACCGCGGCAAGGTATCCACCCTTCATTTATTTTTATTTACTTTTTGTAAAAAAATAAACTTTTTTTCGTTAAACTTTAAATTTGGCATTATTTCTTGTTTACATGCAACAAAATCTCTTGATCGTCACAAAATATCTTGAGCGTCACACTTAGTTTTTTTCCTTAAAACGCTTATAATTGTAGTTTTTTTTAAATACATTGTTACAAGCCTATTACTTTGCAAGTAACCTCTTAGTTCAAGCCTTTTTTAACAAAAATTTTCATATTTTCATCTCTTAAAATTTTTAAATAACTAGGTAGTCACTTAAAAAAAAAATCAAGGTGAGTCGTGATTTTGTATTTATAATCGAAAAGATGATTTTCGCAAAAGTCAATCTTGAAAAACAAAAGAACACCCTAGTAAGCTTGAATTTTAAATATGTTTGCATTTTTAGCGATTTTTTATACATATTTGGTGTGTGACGCTCAAGATAGAAATCATAGAAAACCTAAAAAAAAACAGAAATATTGATTGTATAGTGGTACAAAGATCAAACAAGCAAAAATAGCAACAACTGATACAAATAAAATAAGCACCATACTTAGAAGGGGGGGTAACTTGCACCCCAGCCCCAGTCGTAAATCCGCCTATGACCACAGGGTTGAAATATTTATATTTCTCTTTTAAAAACTATATTAATACTACTACTAATACTATTAATCATCATCATCATTTATTGGCGCGTAACCGCAGCGATTTTGGCCGTTGCCTATCAAAGCACGCCAATCATTCCTATTTAGCGATAACTGACGCCAATTGAAAACCCCAAGGGAGTTCAAGTCATCCTCCACCTGTTGTTTCCATCTCAGTCGAGGCCTCCCCCTTCCTCTGCTGCCGAATTCAGGTGACGATAGGAAAACCTTCTGTGCTGGAGCTTCTTTGTCCATTCTCCGTTGGATTTCTAGACTAAAATTATTTTCGGTGTTAATACTGGTTCCCAAATAGACGAAGTCCCTCACAGTTTCAAATTTGTAACTATCAACAGTGACATGGCTGCCAAGGCGCAGGTGCGCCGATTCTTTCTTTGATGACAGCAAATACTTCGTCTTGTCCTCGTTGATTGCAACACCCACTTTTTTCGCTTCCTTGTCCAGTCCACAGAAGGCATTGCTTACAGCGCGGTTGTTAAGGCCAATGATATCAATATCATCGCCATACGCCAGAAATTGCAGGCTCTTGTAATATATTGTACCGTTGCGGTTTAGCTCTGCTGCTCGAATTATCTTCTCCAGCATCAGGTTGAAGAAATCTCACGAAAGGGAGTCGCCCTGTCTGAAGCCTCGTTTCGTTTCAAATGGCTCAGAGAGATCCTTCCCGATTCTGACGGAGCTGTTGGTATTGCTAAACGTCATTTGCCAAAGCCGTCAACGTCATTTGACAAAGCCGATGCTGCGGATATTGAATCCGTCCCTCCCGACGCAGTACTGGAGCGTCACTCTGGTCGGGGACGCGGTAGGGCCTGATAGACAAGTGGTCTTCACCATGAATAAGGAGGCACTCCAGCCACTTAAAAGGTGTGATGGGCTAGTGCACTACAGTGTGGGCCAGATAGTCATCCACGTATACCGTGGCGATGCACAGCGCGCTGCCATCGCGCCTGCTCCGGGAGACTCGGAAATCGAAGTACCGTAAGAGGAAACCGAGGAGTCCGACGCGGAAAGCATGTTATCCGCCAACTCGGAGATGGAAGACAGGAAGGTCCCAACGTCACGGTGGTAGCAGCCCATCCTGAGCGCAATATCTCTGAAGCCTGAGACAGCAGGGCTCCCGCTACGCCAAATCGCTCAGTTGCTCTGAACGCGACGTTGAGAGACAGCCTTCGGGACAGGGCAGACCTCGACGATATGGGGACGGCAGGGAAGTCTGATCGCTCTCATGTTGGTGACACTTCAGATAAACCTGCACAAATCTAAAGTATCCTCGGCTGCTTTAAGTAGTCGTCTTTCTAAAGGCGACGTGGATGTGGTCCTCATCCAAGAACCCTGGGTCAACGGCTCGAGGATCTGCGGATTGGGGACTAAGGGTTTTAAGCTCATTCAAGCCAGCGAGGAGGGCAAAGTCAGAACCTGTGTATATTGGAACGATTTTCCGTCATCCCTTGTCAAATTTGGTTTTGTAACAAACCGGTTTCGGCGATCTGCCATCTTCAGTGTTTGATTAAGTCTGACCTCAACACCTTTCTTCTACTTAAGTATACCAATGTTGACATTACCGCTGCACGTTTAACAGTCGGCAGCACCAGCCTGATGATGGCGTCGGTCTATATGTCCTACGACGCCGAAGAACCTCCACCACAAGGGAGGTGAGAGATCTGGTGTCAAATTTGTGTACGGGTCATCTTATTATAGGAGCGGACGCTAATGCTCATCACGTCCAATGGGGAAGCTCCGATATCAATGCCAGGGGCGAGTCTCTGTTTGACTACTTATTAACAACCAACCTGGTCGTTTGCAACATGGGTAGCGAGCCTACTTTCATCACTAAAACCCGTAGGGAGGTCATAGATCTCATTATTTGCAGTGAAGGCGCTTATGAGTGGGTCAGAAAATGGCGTGTTCTTGAAGAACACTCATTCTCCGACCACCGATATATAGAAATAGTGTTGACTTTCGTGTAGAGCAACCTATTATGAAACGCAATCCACGTAATACCAATTGGCGGCTACACAATGAAATTTTATCCAGAGACCTACCAGTACTACCCCCACAAGCCCCCTCATCGATTGAGGAGCTGGAGGACCTGATAACGACATACACCACGGCGCTCTCAAATGCCCTAGAACAAGCTTGTCCAGTGCCAAACCCACGCGGTAAACACAAGCCACATTGGTGGACCTACGACCTGGACTCGCTCGGTATAACCTGCGGGAAGCAATTTAATCAGGCCAAACACCTCGACACGGAGCCTGAATGGCTCGAATACAAAGTTAAACTAACGGCCTACAAAAAAGCCCTGAGACAGGCAAAGAGAACTTCATGGAGGAATTTCTGCACTGGGGTCGAAAAGGTCGACGACACAGCGAGACTTAGACGAGTTCTCTCGAAAACTCAAACCACCAGCACGGATGGGGAAACCTTTAAGCTGCTCTTGAATACACATTTTGCGGGTAACTTGCATAATGCACCGTCAGCACCTGCAACAAGCCTGGCGGTAAATATACCCATCACGGAGGAAAGCGTAAGGCGGGCAGTTAAGAGCTTTGAACCGTTTAAGGCTGCCGGACCGGACGGGATTATCTCCGCGTAACTCATTAACACGCTGGACACATCAGCCAAATGGCTAGTATTTCCCTATACAGCCTGCCTGGCTCTCAACTACATTCGTGCTCCTGGAGACACGCCACGGTAGTGTTTATTCCTAAGGCTGGGAAGGCCTCCCACTATGAGCCAAAGGACTACAGAACCATCAGCCTCTCGTCCTTTGCACTCAAGTGGAATATGCAGACGATTTAGCCATTGCATACAGGGGAAATTCCATTGCGTCGAGTTGGAGGAGGGGTTTATTCAAGGGATCTGGAACTTGAGCTCTCCTTCAGACTACCTGATCACTGCAGCGTCTTCAAGGCTGAAGTCGCAGCAATCTTGGAAGCCGCGATTTGGATAAGTAAACGCGCTATCGGCGAGGACATCGTTATTTTCAGCGACAGCCAGGCGGCCATCAAAGCTCTTGGCTTCTTATTCGAACTTGCCAGGCAGGGTACGACCAAGCAGGTTCTTCGGGATAAAGAGCGCTTAGGTATGCCGTTTGCATTCGATTGTATGAAAATGTGCTTTTTGAGAAAAATTTACCCACGCGCTGCATGAACCACACAAGCCGACATATGTTTCGATGATACTGGAATTACATCTCCTCATGGACTTTTCTACCGTTTGTTCTTAACGTTTGCACAATATGGTCGAATTATTTCGCTCCCGCAATAAGGCGTCAACATTTTTACTTTTAAACTTAAAGTTTCTTTTATTGTCTTATACAAAATTGTGAGTGCAAAGGTGAGTGCCCAGTGCAGTGCAGTGTTCCCAATTATATATGGTCCACCGTCGCCTAAAAGAAAAAGCACCTATGGATATGGACAGTGTTAAAACAAATTAAAAATAAAATAAAAAGTCCAAATATAAAAAAGGCGCAAAAAAAAATATATGGACAGTGAGAAAATATAAAAATTTACAACATACCGTATTTTAAAGCACGAAGAAAACAAAAACATAAAAGTTAAACTAAACAAATTAACAGTTTCATCGGGCGCGACGGCCAACAAAGAACAATACCACTAAAAACTAAAACCATTAAAGAACAAAAAACCCTACAGTCCATTAAAATAAAACCGGGCGCGGAAAAAATACCACATAGCCAAAACTGTTGCTACACATATGAAAAGAAAAAGCGAGGGAAGGAAGGACAAACCACAATATAACTTAATTTAAAACAAAAAAATGATAAGTAAACTCCCCCTTAACCCTTGCAAAAGAGCAGTGAGTTGTATCAATTTCAATTATTCAGACGTTCATTTGCCATTTCTACGGATTTTTTTTCATTAATCCGTATTACCCAAAATCGAACCTTTACATATCTAATGCACATAAGACAGTCAAAGGCAGGACTGCACTAACAAAATAAGCAGTAATAAGAAGGAAAAATAAACGAAAATGTTTAAATTGTTAGCAAAGCTATTTTCCGTTCTCCTAGTAAAAGTACTGAATGATTACACTGTGATACAAGATTATACGTAATTGATGAAACCAATTTGAAATGACTCTTTAGCCCTCCCATATCAAAACCTCATACTGGGTTTTTGGCCTATAGGTCTGGGTTCTTTGATATTTTTATTCAAAGTTGGTAACCCTGTGTATGAGAAAAGTTGATTAAAACATGATCAAATGAAGCAATTTTAGATGCTTTTTTTTATATCGCTATTTTTTGGATCGATAAACTAATTCATTAGCATGAAAAACTATCAAAAATAAGACAAATTGTATGACAACGCCACCTGCTGCTTTTTTATATATCGCTATTTTTTGGATCGATAAACTAATTCATTAGCATGAAAAACTATCAAAAATAAGACAAATTGTATGATAGCGCCACCTGTCGTAAGACTTAGGTAAAAATTAGTGTCAAAAATGAGTTCCTCGATCCAAAAAAAACGATATACAAGAAAACCCATCTAAAATTGCTTCATTTAATCAAGTTTAAACTTTTTTCATACACAGGGTTACCAACTTTGAATAAAAATAACAAATAACCCAGACCTATAGGCCACGTATATATATTGATATAGCACGTATTGCAGTATCACCGACGATATGTATGAATAAAAATATTTTATGCATTGTGTACTTAACGAAATTTATTTTTTTATTTATTTATTTATAGTCGACACAAACATAAAGCGGTCGACTGTTAATATCACAAGTTATATTACACAACAGAAACAATATTGCAAAAAGAAATATATAAGATATAACAAAAGTATTATTAACATAAGTCAAGAAAAGTATACAGTTATTAGTTTATTTATAATATTATTTGCAGCTAGCAGGAAGGCAGTGTCTCCAATTATCTCTCTCATTTGATCGATTGTATAGTTGTATAGTTGTATGTAGAAATCATTAGGACCATCTGGATGGTTTTAAAGGGCGATTTATTAAGCAATTGTACGTAGAAATCAGTAAGTGTTGACTGGAAAAGTTGTTTATGCTGTCGGAATGGACGCGATTCCGAGCAACATATATACTTCGAGTATACTAGGAGCCATAATAGTTTTACTGGCGGAATGGACGCGATTCCGCGCAGCAACTAGATAAAGCTATTAGCATGTTGTTTCCTGCTGATTACTTGTTTATTTTAATTAAGGATATTATTAGTGGTGCTGGCGGAATGGACGCATTTCCACGCAGCGTTAAAGGGTTCAAATATTATTGAAATACTGACAAACAATAAGGGCAAGTGTTCATATTGTTAGTCAGCAGATTGCAGACATACAAGTATTGCATTTTGTATCGAGGCAAAAGAGCATTCTAAGCTAATACAGCTATATAAGTCGTTGTAGTATGAACACCAAATATTCAGAGGGTTGTTTTTTGCAAAGTTGTGACGACAAGAGGTAATTGAAAGGGCACAAAGTGTCTGGACGTCCTAGGAGGAACAGAAAACTCAGTCGGCTAACCAGGTCGGATGAGTCAATTTCACCAATAATCAGCTTATGGAGGAACATTACAGCTAGAATATCCTTCGATTTTCCAAAGAAGGTAAATTTAAGAGGAGAAGCCTATTTCTATAAGGAGGTAGGTGAATATTTGGATTCCAATTAAGACCACGCAAAGCAAAAATCAAAAATTGCTTTTGTACAGACTCAATCCGCTGTATATGAACTTGATATAAGGGGCACCAGACACACGAGCAATATTCAAGTATTGGGCGAACCAGTGATTTGTAAGGACAGGAACAGATATACAAGTTAGTTGAGGTTGATCGTCGAGGCACAAAACCATGTTGACACGGCGATAGTAAAGAACTACACCCATATTGCAATTGGCGTGTGATTATTTGCTCAAAAGCTTTAGGAATAGCTGAGAGCTTAGCTATACCCCTTTAGTTTTCAATATTTGACCTACTACCTTTTTTATGTAAGGGTATAATAAAAGATTGCTTCCAAATTGTAGGGAACGCCGCAGATTCAAGAGATAGTTCAAACAGTTTAAAAATCGGGTTGGTTAAATGTGTGGCACAGTAACTCAGCACACAACTGGGAACGCCATCCGGGCCAGGGGAAAATGTAGGTTTCAATGCCAGAAGGCATTGTAGAACGGTATTTTTATCTAAAATGGGTATGTGGATGCTATTAGAACGAAAAAATAAATATAATATAATATATGTAAATGATTTTACTCACTTCAGGTTTTTAGAGATCAATTGAGATATTTATATCGCATCTAAGTTAATTAATATACTTTAGTTTGTTTTTATTTTGGTTTTTTTTTATTTTGGTTTTTTTTTTTATATCGGCTTTATTCAAATTTATTTGTTTTAATTAAAATTTGTTTGTTTGTTCTGCAGCTGTTCGTGGGCAGTGTTGTCGCTGTCATTTCAATTGCAATTTTCACGTCACTATGGAATATGGCACTAAAAGGCCCATTACACGATATTTTTTGTCAGCTGTATAGTATACAGTGTATACATATATCAGTTTTCTGTGATACAGACAAGTCGAAGAGATGGCTTGAATTATAGAAATCAGTACTTTTTCTAAAAATCAGTACGCGAAAGTCAGTACGAATTCCACAAAATTAGTACAAAAGCGTACTGATTTTATTTTTCTGAAAAATCAGTACTTTAGAACGACGTCAGCACATGTACTGACAAAACTTTTCAGGAGAGCGAAAAAACTGTATAAGTTTTTGTATTTGTTCGCTATGAAAGTTATACTCTTATAGTTTCATACTGCAGTTAAAGACTATTTTATAGTATGCGAATGAGCTTTGTGCCTAGCTCCATTTAGAAGAAAAGATGACATAGCACGTATTGCAATAAATTTTCTTGACATGACACAGATATTGCTGTTTTGGAATCTTTTCGGATTTGATGGTCTGTAAGATTCTTCACAAGATGTAAAATATTGATTTATAGTAAAGTTAGAAGCAAGTACTGAAACCGAAACCGTAACCGTAACCGATTAAAACCGTTTCATTTTTCAAAACCGAAACCGAAACCGTAAACGTTATATTGATCTGAAAAAGAACGAAACCGAAACCGTTTCAAATGCCGGAACCGCTGCCCAGCTACTAATGGCGGCATTTCTGTTTACACTGAGATCGATACCTGCCACCTCCAAAAAAACTGGGCATAACGGAAAATGGGGCGTGGCACCTCCCATACAAATTAAATACTTCATAGTCGATATCTCCGGAAGTATTCATGTTAGACCACTGAAATTTGGTAAGAGAGATCGATCCCTATCACCTCCAAAAAAAAAACTGTAGATAACTGAAAAGGGGGCGTGGCACCTCCAATACGAATGAAATACTTCATAGTCCATATCTCTGGAAGTACTTACGATAGACCACTCAAACGTGGTAAGAGGTTAGATGAGATCGATCCCTACCACTGGGGATAATGAAAAAGGGGGCGTGGCACCTCCCATACAAATGAAATACTTCATAGTCGATATCTCTGGAAGTACTTAGGTTACTGCACTGAAATTTGGTAAGGGGTTATATGAGATCGATCCCTACCACCTCCAAAAAAATTGGGGATAGCGAAAAAGGGGGCATGACACCTCCCATACCAATGAAATACTTCATAGTCCATATCTCGGGAAGTATTTAGGTTAGACCACTGAAATTTCATGAGGAGTTAAATAAGATTAATCCCTATCATCTCCAAAAAACCTGGAGATAAAGAAAACGGGGGCTCGGCACCTCCCATACGAATGAAACATTTCATAGTCCATATCCCTGCAAGTATTTATTTTAGACCACTGAAATTTGGTGAGGGTTTATATGTGATCGATCCCTAACACCTCCCAAAAAGCTCGAGTAAACGAAAAAGGGGGCGTGGCACCTCCCCTGCGAATGAAATACTTCATAGTCCATATCTCTGGAAGTATTTAGGTTAGACCACTGAAATTTTGTGGGGAGTTATATAAGATCAATCCCTGCCACCTCCAAAAAAAACTGGGGATAACTAAAAAGGGGGCGTGGTTCCTCCTATACGAAAGAGATAGGGATATGGATTAAAATAGATATAGAGATCCGGTTAGAGAAACATGCAGGGAAATAAATTTGTGGCAGGACAACGTCTGCCGGGTCAGATAGTTTTTTAACTAAAAGGACTAACAGCCCAACCTAATTAAGTGCGCTCACACACGATGTTTTGTGCTGTAACCGAAATAAGCTTGCATCTCGGTAATATACAGGAGCCAAACCGAAATGTCCCGCAGCACCAAAATTGGAAATCGAGTTATGTTTTTATGCATGCAATGCAATTTAGGCTGCTCTCATACAAGCTGTATGGGCATGAGACATTTTTGACAGAAATTACCGGCGTACGTTTGATATTCACGTTGCGCTGTGTATCATCAGAAAAATATATTTTGCTTTTATCGTAGAAAATAAAGTTACTGCACCGACCTCAGCAGCATTTGCTTCAGCTTTTCTATGTAAAACTGGGTATTAAGAAAGAAAAGCAATAATGCAGTTGTTAGCTACAAAAAATCGCGGGCTGTGCATAAGCTTAGCCCGCTTATGGGTTAATTAACTCCAACAAATGGTGTGGTGAGTAACCGAGATGCGTGGTAGAAATATCTTCAAAGGTGTACCCATGTGTGAAATACAATGTTTGCCGCATTCCATTCAACATTGAAAGTAGCCTAGCTGTTAGACATTCGTCTGTTTAACTAGAAATCGCCGGTTCAAGTCGTGGCAGGTTGAAAGTTTCTTTAAGCTTTTTTTATATAATTTTTTTTATCTTAAATATAAAATATTTTTTTTTTAATTATTTAATACGAAACGTCACTTACATCATAATTGCATTTGATTTGTCTTTGTAATGGAATTTATTATGGTTGTGATATTTTAAGAGAAATAGAATTACCGATATCTGTAAAGAAATGAATTTTCATAATTTTGTTGGTTACGTTTAGGTCCGATATGCCGACAGATAACAACGGGGCTCGTGATAGACGGCGAATGCTAAATTAAAGAAGTAAACTTCCCCTTCTTTTTTTTTACTTTTGGTCGCACAAAAAGTTGTAAGAAGCTTTTTATTCAGAAAATATCAAATTTTAATAAAAAAAATTAGTTTGAAAAATTCAATTTTTTTAGTTTTTTTATTTATGGGACATTCCATCGTGACTCCTGGGATATTTGACTCGAGAGCTTAGTCAACTTTGACTTAATAAACTGACATTGGGATTTCAATTGCTATGAAATATATATATCGACATGGATAAATATCCAATACAATAAATGCATTAAAAGAATTGGCGAAATAAAAACAAATAGCTTTATAACTACTCAGTAAGTGAGTGTGACTCCTGGGAAACCGAAAAATCCTTTTGTTGCACCTTTGTGAGCACGAAAACGAATTTTAGCTTTACAGTTCAACTTTGAACTACAATTTGTATATGATCGAAAGTACATACTACATAGTACCATATTCTTTAAAAATAAGATCAGTATTAGCTTTTAGAAACTTTTTACAAAGGCTAAAGAGTGTGACTCCTTGGACATTTTCTCGTTTTTTCGTGATACAATTTTTAAGTTTTTTAGTACTATCGATGCAGTTCCCTAAAAATTTAGCTATGCAACTAGTTACCCCTAACCCATGATAATAAAAAGACCTTTATTGTAAAGCTCTGTTTGGTACTTTTCCTCTTTTGGGTGGAATGTCCCTTATAAACAAAAATTTATTATTAATATGTGAACCTGTTATCGGCCTAGTAAAAATCTAAAAAAAACATCAATATTGGTTAATATCATATAAATCTACACACCAAATTTGGCGATGACGTTATGTTTAGTTTTTGAAAATTTTTTTTTAACTTTAATACCCGTACTTGCGTTGATGTAGCTAACATGGTTTAGAGCCATTCGCGCTCAAATATGCAATGTCTTATATGGGAAAGTCCCAAATAGTGTTACATTTTTGCAAAAAAAAATTGAAACATCGAAGCACAAGAATAACTTTCTGCTACATTGGTAGATAAATAGGAACTTAAATTTATCAGCGTAATTCGTCTTTCATTATGCCCCAAAAAGATATAGTCAATAGATCGAAGATTATGGCGCATAATCATAGTCCTGAGTTAGTGTACTCTTTAGTAAGAGTAATACTAAAAAATTGAAGTGCACCTCTTTTTTAAGTATATCATAGTCAGTTTAGCGCCATGCTCTACCGAGTAGCAATGGTAACGCAGTTCTATATAAAAATGGTAATGCAATGCGCCACAGTAGCCTAGCGGTTATGACGTCGCGGTAGTAAGCGGGAGGTTCGAGTTCCACTCTTGGCAATTTCTTTGATTTTTATTTTTTATTTAATATATGTTTTTAAATAATTAATTTTTATTAGGATAAATATTATTTATTTATTTAAATAGGATAGGAATTTATTTAAATAGGATAAAATAAGGTAGAATAAAAAATAATAAAAAATAAAATGAAATGAAATGAAATAAAATATTACAAAAATAAATTTAATTAAACAAAATTAAGTAAAACGAAATGAGCCATAAATGACTACAATGAGTCATAAATGACTTTTCCTTGAGCAATGAATGACTCTTCCATGAGTAGTAAATGACTCTACAAAAAGTTATAAATGACTCTTCCCGAAGCCATAAATGACTCTTCAATGAATCATAAATGACTTTCTATTTTATGGAGCATAAATGACTCTTTCATGAGTCATAAATGACTTTTCCGTTAGTCATATACTACTCTTATAGGCATCTGTGGCTCTTGTTTGAGCCAAATAGGGCTGTCTTTAAAGTATGCTCTAATTTTATTTAACGCATGCTTTAAGTTGACTATGATTATGCGCCTATATATATAAATTCAAGTCGCAATGTTTAATATACATTTATTTAAACACTACTGCACCGATTTTGTTGAAGTTTTATCAACGTGTAGAGATATATGAAGGTTATATTTAGGCAAAAAAATGTTGATACCCGACACCCAGTTTTGGAGATATATTGTTAACGATAAAAGTAAAACCCGGAAAATCGTTAAATATTTTTGCTAACTTGGGCACTTCTCTACCATTATGTTATAAGTTTAGCAGCATGTAGATATTTATACAAAGCAATCTTCGGTAAACATTTTTTGATACCCGAAACCCGGTTTTTGAGATATCGTCGAAAATGTTTAATTTTTCAAAAAAAAATATTTTGACCACTTCTACTGGTGAACCAGTGAGAGCACAAACGCTCAAAGGCCCCTTAAGCCGATTCAGAATATTGCAAAAGGCATCCCAATAATAGAAATTGGAATGAATTCTGACCGAAAAAAATTCAAATTTTTCTAAATTTAATAAAAAATTTCAAGTTATAAATAGTAAAATATTAACAATATATCTTGACACTGACATTGCATTGAATTAAAAATATCAAAAAACCAAGAAAAAGTATGAAAGCCACCACTTTGTATTGTTGGGATTACTGTACTAAATTTGTGTTTTAGGTCACTGACGCTTAAATAAAAGTTAGTTTAGAAATAGTTAAATACATGTTTTCCAATTTTTTTTACGGTTTCTGATATCTCTCGAAAATTGCCCATATTTGCCCCTTGTACAAATTTCAATAACTTTCGTTATGTTAATCTTTCAAAATGAGGCATTTGGTTTTATACTACTGTAGTGTTGGACAATAAATTACAAAGGTGTAACACGTAATAAAAGTAACACTGTAGCTGTGCCTACAAAAAAAATGCTACCGTAAAAAAGTTACGCACCAAAGTAGTAGGTTTCAATGTAACCCTGTAACCAAAGTAGCTCGACATTTATGCCTCTACCTTGAAAACTAATGGGAGCACATCAAAATTCAAAACCACCGAAATTTTGCTGAATATTAGGCTATCATTGCGTACAACCAAAATTTTAATAATCCGTTGCCTCAGAAAGTTATAAGCACAAAATCACAAATATTGAAAATGGCCAAAAACAGAGTATCGATACTTTCATTGATAATAACATTTAATATTGGAGGAGCACATAAACCTCGCTTACATTTTTAGAACTACACCCTGGTAAAATTTCAGAGCGATACATTGATGCCTCAAAATTTTATAGAACAAATACCAAAAAGAAAATTAAGAGTATCACTCGAAAAAGCGATAAATTCGACGTTTTTGGCCTTTCAAAGCTCTGTAAAAACTTAGTGTCTACATTTTTTTCATTTATGGTTTAAAATTTAAAAACTGGTCTGAGGGTGACAAAGCATTATAAGTAAACTATCGCAACGGTCTTATATTGAGAGAATATGCAACAATAATTACAATCGAATAACTATGCGTCTTTGAGTAGGTATGTATGTAGGTAATAATAATATCAAGAGCAAGGGTGGGATCAGCTTAGCATATGCTAAGCGACCATATACGTATACGAAAAGCGAGCGCACAGCGACTTCTTCGTCAAAAGCAACGACGAGGGTGTTTCGCACGGCGAAGCACTCACTTTTAGTACAGAGGATGATCGAACAGTAGTTACATATGAATGCTAAGTTTTTTTAGGTTGGGTTGGAAGTTGAGTTTTTATTCGGTATAAACAGCTTGACTTGAGGAAAAGTATTAAACAACGTGTACAGATACTCTATATCCTGAGGAAAAATTATGAAATTTTTTTACCAAGGTCGAGTTTATGCAAAGCTCTGATAATAATAATATTTTTATACCTTTCATGAACATGAAATGGTATTATAACTTTGGTCCGATGTTTGTAAATATGAGAAGAAGAAGAGATAGACCCATCAATAAGTATACCGAAATGATCAGGATGACGAGATGAGTTGATTTAGCCATGTCCGTCTGTCCGTCTGTCCGTCTGCCCGTCTGTCTGTTTGAACGCAAACTAGTCCCTCAATTTTTGAGATATCTGGCTGAAATTTTGTATGTGGCCACCATTTTGTAATATAGGAATCATTTGTCGGAACTGACATGATCAGACCAGTATAACATATAGCCCCCATACAACCGATTGTTCAGATATAAGGTTTTTTGGCCAAAACTTCCGCAATTAAAAAGTTAGAAACGTAAAATTTCGCAGCTCGAGTACTTTCTATTTATGTAGTGTATATAGTGAAAATCAACCAGATCTGGCAAATGTAACATATAGCCCCCATACAACCGATTGTTCAGATATAAGGTTTTTTGGCCAAAACTTCTGCAATTAAAAAGTTAGGAACGTAAAATTTTGCAGCTCGAGTACTTTCTATTTATGTAGTGTATATAGCGAAAATCAACCAGATCGGGCAAATGTAACATATAGCCCCCATACAACCGATTGTTCAGATATAAGGTTTTTTGGCCAAAACTTCTGCAATTTAAAAGTTAGGAACGTAAAATTTTGCAACTCGAGTACTTTCTATTTATGTAGTGTATATAGTGAAAATCAACAAGATCGGGCAAATGTAACATATAGCCCCCATACAACCGATTGTTCAGATATAAGGTTTTTTGGCCAAAACTTCTGCAATTAAAAAGTTAGGAACGTAAAATTTTGCAACTCGAGTACTTTCTATTTATGTAGTGTATATAGTGAAAATCAACCAGATCGGGCAAATGTAACATATAGCCCCCATACAACCGATTGTTCAGATATAAGGTTTTTTGGCCAAAACTTCTGCAATTAAAAAGTTACGAACGTAAAATTTTGCAACTCGAGTACTTTCTATTTATGTAGTGTATATAGTGAAAATCAACAAGATCGGGCAAATGTAACATATAGCCCCCATACAACCGATTGTTCAGATATAAGGTTTTTTGGCCAAAACTTCCGCAATTAAAAAGTTAGAAACGTAAAATTTCGCAGCTCGAGTACTTTCTATTTATGTAGTGTATATAGTGAAAATCAACCAGATCGGGCAAATGTAACATATAGCCCCCATACAACCGATTGTTCAGATATAAGGTTTTTTGGCCAAAACTTCTGCAATTAAAAAGTTAGGAACGTAAAATTTTGCAGCTCGAGTACTTTCTATTTATGTAGTGTATATAGCGAAAATCAACCAGATCGGGCAAATGTAACATATAGCCCCCATACAACCGATTGTTCAGATATAAGGTTTTTTGGCCAAAACTTCTGCAATTTAAAAGTTAGGAACGTAAAATTTTGCAACTCGAGTACTTTCTATTTATGTAGTGTATATAGTGAAAATCAACAAGATCGGGCAAATGTAACATATAGCCCCCATACAACCGATTGTTCAGATATAAGGTTTTTTGGCCAAAACTTCCGCAATTAAAAAGTTAGAAACGTAAAATTTTGCAACTCGAGTACTTTCTATTTATGTAGTGTATATAGTGAAAATCAACCAGATCGGGCAAATGTAACATATAGCCCCCATACAACCGATTGTTCAGATATAAGGTTTTTTGGCCAAAACTTCCGCAATTAAAAAGTTAGAAACGTAAAATTTTGCAACTCGAGTACTTTCTATTTATGTAGTGTATATAGTGAAAATCAACAAGATCGGGCAAATGTAACATATAGCCCCCATACAACCGATTGTTCAGATATAAGGTTTTTTGGCAATTAAAAAGTTAGGAACGTAAAATTTTGCAACTCGAGTACTTTCTATTTATGTAGTGTATATAGTGAAAATCAACCAGATCGGGCAAATGTAACATATAGCCCCCATACAACCGATTGTTCAGATATAAGGTTTTTTGGCCAAAACTTCTGCAATTAAAAAGTTACGAACGTAAAATTTTGCAACTCGAGTACTTTCTATTTATGTAGTGTATATAGCGAAAATCAACAAGATCGGGCAAATGTAACATATAGCCCCCATACAACCGATTGTTCAGATATAAGGTTTTTTGGCCAAAACTTCTGCAATTAAAAAGTTAGGAACGTAAAATTTTGCAACTCGAGTACTTTCTATTTATGTAGTGTATATAGTGAAAATCAACCAGATCGGGCAAATGTAACATATAGCCCCCATACAACCGATTGTTCAGATATAAGGTTTTTTGGCCAAAACTTCTGCAATTAAAAAGTTAGGAACGTAAAATTTTGCAACTCGAGTACTTTCTATTTATGTAGTGTATATAGTGAAAATCAACCAGATCGGGCAAATGTAACATATAGCCCCCATACAACCGATTGTTCAGATATAAGGTTTTTTGGCCAAAACTTCTGCAATTAAAAAGTTAGGAACGTAAAATTTTGCAACTCGAGTACTTTCTATTTATGTAGTGTATATAGTGAAAATCAACAAGATCGGGCAAATGTAACATATAGCCCCCATACAACCGATTGTTCAGATATAAGGTTTTTTGGCCAAAACTTCTGCAATTAAAAAGTTAGGAACGTAAAATTTTGCAACTCGAGTACTTTCTATTTATGTAGTGTATATAGGGAAAATCAACAAGATCGGACAAATGTAACATATAGCCCCCATACAACCGATTGTTCAGATATAAGGTTTTTTGGCCAAAACTTCTGCAATTAAAAAGTTAGGAACATAAAATTTTGCAACTTGAGTACTTTCAATTTATGTAGTGTGTAGAGGAAAATCAAGAAGATCGGGTAAATATAACATATATTTAGCCCCATACAACCGGTTGTTCAGATATAAGGTTTTTTGGTCAATACTTCCGCATTTAAAAAGTTAGGAACGTAAAATATTGCAACTTTAGTACTTTCTACATATGTAATGTGTATAGTGTAAGTCAGTACAATTGAACACGTATAATATATAGCCTCCATACAATCGATTGTTCCGATAACTCGGATCCTATTATTTTGTAAGTTTTTTTTAAATTATAACAAAGATGTGTAATGTGTGTAGTAAATATAGTTAAATTGAAACAGGCTGTACTGGGGATCGAACAGTGAAAATCGTTACGCTTATTCATGAAAGGTATATAGCCTTCGGCACAGCCGAAGACAACTTTCCTTACTTGTTTTAATCTTGAAATTGTTACATTTCTTACAGGCTAATTACAAATTGGGAAGTTACCAACTACTTTAACAGGTCATTAAGTAAGACTTTAAACCTCTTTCCACTGTAGGAGAAGTCCAAAACTGAAGAATTCGGGAGCAAGTTAAACTCTTTCAGAGCTCTGACAAGAGGAGCATTGGCAGCATAAATAATGAAATGGAAGACAATTTTGATTATGCTAAAAGGAAGACTTCTTTAAAAGCAAGGACTGAAACCTAAACCGGAACCGTTTAAAACCGATCCATTTTTCAATTTGATCTGAAAAAGAACGAAACCAAAACCATGTTTTGGTTTTTTTTTAATGTCTCACTTCTTTTAGTGGGCACATAATTATTTTCTTTCACAAAGAGGTACCCTGATAAATGGTTACAAAAGACACATTTTGACCTGAAAGAGGCAGTTTGAATGAAGGCATCGAAAAAGTTTACGAGATCTGAAAAATAAATGTTCAGGCTTGACTCAGAAAGCACCACTCATATTAATGTTTTTGACGATTTGGAGCGTGAGGCCCCTTAATGTACATACTTGAGTTTTCAGTGGTAAAAGTTATTGTGTTTTCATGTTTTTATTTGGAAACCGAAATAAATATTGAAGAACGAAACCAAAACGTTATTTTAATCGGCTTCATACCCTGTTTAAAAGTTAGCTTGGCCTAAGCTTTGATTGCAGACGTAGTTCAATATTTTTCCGCAAATCAAGCATTGCGGCTTACTTGTGTTGTTAAACATAAAAAAAACTCCACTTCCCACTCCACCTGAAACATGTTCATAAATACAGTTGCTATAAAATACAGTTTGCTATACTCTCTCGTTTTGTCGTAGCACAAAAGTAAACTGACCATATGCTAGCGTCGCATCGATCAGTAGCTTGCGGGCAGGCAAAAAGACAACAACGTACGCGTATACTTCGTTTTCATGCGCTTTTATATCACGTCGCACAATGTCATTTGAAACAATTATATAATGCCCAATGCTTTCGAGCAACTTCAATGCTAAGCTTTTTCCTCTAAAAAGACAGAAAAATGAAGAATTATTTAGAAAAAAAAAAAATTTATATATTAACCAAATTAAAATTTGGTGGCCTAAAATGGAAGGGGACGGTGAGGAAAATCAATGTAAAAAGAAACTAAAATATTTTGTTTCTATAAATAATTCTTCCCTTTTAGTTTCGGTTAGATCATTTATGTTTTTATGGAAAAGCTCAAAATGTCTTTTTAGAGGAAATAGCTTAGTACCTGAAAAAGATGTGTGGCATAAAAGGCATTGGGCATCATAAAGTATTTATCGTATGGCATTGTGCGACGTGGTATAGCAGCGCATAAAATCGAAAAATGTACGCGCATACCTTCTTGTCTTTTTGCTTGCTCGCAAGCTACTGAACGATGCGGCGTTAGCAGATGGGCACTCAAATAGTCGGTTTTCACTAACACTGTTGCAGTTACTAACATTGCTGCAATTTGAGTTTTGGTGACCGCTGGACTAAATAAATAATTGAATTAGCTTTCGTCTTCGCTTTGTGATCGTGCTTACTAACACACTCGCAATTCTGCAACTTTGTCTATGTGGTCGTGCCCACCCTTGATCAAGAGTAACTTAAATATAGTATAATGTCTTATATGGGAAAATCCCAAATAGTGTTACATTTTTGCAAAAAAAAAAAATTAAAACATCGAAGCACAAGAATAACTTTTTCTGGTACATTGGTAGATAAATAGGAGCTTAAATTTATCAGCGTAATTCGTCTTTCATAATGCCCCAAAAAGATATAGTCAATAGATCGAAGATTATGGCGCATAATCATAGTCCTGAGTTAGTGTACTCTTTAGTAAGAGTAATACTAAAAAATTGAAATGCACCTCTTTTTTAAGTATATCATAGTCAGTTTAGCGCCATGCTCTACCGAGTAGCAATGGTAACGCAGTTCTATATAAAAATGGTAATGCAGTGCGCCACAGTAGCCTAGCGGTTAAGACGTCGCGGTAGTAAGCGGGAGGTTCGAGTTCGACTCTTGGCAATTTCTTTGATTTTTATTTTTTATTTAATATATGTTTTTAAATAATTAATTTTTAATAAATGGCTGTAAAACATGTGTTTGGGCGTTAGAGAAACAAAAAAATAGGACTGTCTTTAAAGTATGCTCTAATTTTATTTAACGCATGCTTTAAGTTGACTATGATTATGCGCCTATATATATAAATTCAAGTCGCAATGTTTAATATACATTTATTTAAACACTACTGCACCGATTTGGTGAAGTTTTATCAACGTGTAGAGATATATGAAGGTTATATTTAGGCAAAAAAATTTTGATACCCGACACCCAGTTTTGGAGATATCGTTAACAATATAAACCCGAAAAACCGTCAATTATCTTTTAGAGCGAAGTTATTCAATAACATTAACACGTTCCCTCCTTTAAATTTTATCACCATACCGATATATAAACGGAGAATGACATGGAAAAAAATTGTCGATATCCGATAACCGGTTTTGAATATATCGATAAAAGTAAAACCCGGAAAATCGTTAAATATTTTTGCTAACTTGGGCACTTCTCTACCAATTATGTTATAAGTTTAGCAGCATGTAGATATTTATACAAAGCAATCTTCGGTAAACATTATTTGATACCCGAAACCCGGTTTTTGAGATATCGTCGAAAATGTTTAATTTTTCAAAAAAAAATATTTTGACCACTTCTACTGGTGAACCAGTGAGAGCACAAACGCTCAAAGGCAATTTTGAAGGGCATAAAATTCCCTAAAAGGCCCCTTAAGCCGATTCAGAATATTGCAAAAGGCATCCCAATAATAGAAATTGGAATGAATTCTGACCGAAAAAAATTCAAATTTTTCTAAATTTAATAAAAAATTTCAAGTTATAAATAGTAAAATATTAACAATATATCTTGACACTGACATTGCATTGAATTAAAAATATCAAAAAACCAAGAAAAAGTATGAAAGCCACCACTTTGTATTGTTGGGATTACTGTACTAAATTTGTGTTTTAGGTCACTGACGCTTAAATAAAAGTTAGTTTAGAAATAGTTAAATACATGTTTTCCAATTTTTTTTTACGGTTTCTGATATCTCTCGAAAATTGCCCATATTTGCCCCTTGTACAAATTTCAATAACTTTCGTTATGTTCATCTTTCAAAATGAGGCATTTGGTTTTATACTACTGTAGTGTTGGACAATAAATTACAAAGGTGTAACACGTAATAAAAGTAACACTGTAGCTGTGCCTACAAAAAAAATGCTACCGTAAAAAAGTTACGCACCAAAGTAGTAGGTTTCAATGTAACCCTGTAACCAAAGTAGCTCGACATTTATGCCTCTACCTTGAAAACTAATGGGAGCACATCAAATTCAAAACCACCGAAATTTTGCTGAATATTAGGCTATCATTGCGTACAACCAAAATTTTAATAATCCGTTGCCTCAGAAAGTTATAAGCACAAAATCACAAATATTGAAAATGGCCAAAAACAGAGTATCGATACTTTCATTGATAATAACATTTAATATTGGAGGAGAACATAAACCTCGCTTACATTTTTAGAACTACACCCTGGTAAAATTTCAGAGCGATACATTGATGCCTCAAAATTTTATAGAACAAATACCAAAAAGAAAATTAAGAGTATCACTCGAAAAAGCGATAAATTCGACGTTTTTGGCCTTTCAAAGCTCTGTAAAAACTTATTGTCTACATTTTTTTCATTTATGGTTTAAAATTTAAAAACTGGTCAGAGGGTGACAAAGCATTATAAGTAAACTATCGCAACGGTCTTATATTGAGAGAATATGCAACAATAATTACAATCGAATAACTATGCGTCTTTGAGTAGGTATGTATGTAGGTAATAATAATATCAAGAGCAAGGGTGGGATCAGCTTAGCATATGCTAAGCGACCATATACGTATACGAAAAGCGAGCGCACAGCGACTTCTTCGTCAAAAGCAACGACGAGGGTGTTTCGCACGGCGAAGCACTCACTTTTAGTATAGAGGATGATCGAACAGTAGTTACATATGAATGCTAAGTTTTTTTAGGTTGGGTTGGAAGTTGAGTTTTTATTCGGTATAAACAGCTTGACTTGAGGAAAAGTATTAAACAACGTGTACAGATACTCTATATCCTGAGGAAAAATTATGAAATTTTTTTACCAAGGTCGAGTTTATGCAAAGCTCTGATAATAATAATATTTTTTTAATCTTGAAATTGTTACATTTCTTACAGACTAATTACAAATTGGGAAGTTACCAACTACTTTAACAGGTCATTAAGTAAGACTTTAAACCTCTTTCCACTGTAGGAGAAGTCCAAAACTGAAGAATTCGGGAGCAAGTTAAACTCTTTCAGAGCTCTGACAAGAGGAGCATTGGCAGCATAAATAATGAAATGGAAGACAATTTTGATTATGCTAAAAGGAAGACTTCTTTAAAAGCAAGGACTGAAACCTAAACCGGAACCGTTTAAAACCGATCCATTTTTCAATATGATCTGAAAAAGAACGAAACCAAAACCATGTTTTGGTTTTTTTTAATGTCTCACTTCTTTTAGTGGGCACATAATTATTTTCTTTCACAAAGAGGTACCCTGATAAATGGTTACAAAAGACACATTTTGACCTGAAAGAGGCAGTTTGAATGAAGGCATCGAAAAAGTTTACGAGATCTGAAAAATAAATGTTCAGGCTTGACTCAGAAAGCACCACTCATATTAATGTTTTTGACGATTTGGTGCGTGAGGCCCCTTAATGTACATACTTGAGTTTTCAGTGGTAAAAGCTATTGTGTTTTCATGTTTTTATTTGGAAACCGAAATAAATATTGAAGAACGAAACTGAACAAGTGGGGTGCCTCGGGAGAGCGGCCGTGGCTCGGAAGCACCACGGTTGTGAATTGGGTGGAAATTGAAAATGAAAATAAAAAGAAAAGACGAGATTTCCTCGTTACAATATGGCCGTATTTATTGTAATTGAAATATATAGTGTGAAATTACACAGTGTGGTTTTACCTTATGATGGAGATCCTCGGTGCGTGTCTTGCTCGGCGGTTGCTGGAATAAGAGAGAGTTGTCCGACCGAGGACAACCGTTGATCCGCGGAATATCCTCCGGTTTTCGAGGGGAAGTTAACTAACACTCTCACACCGACATGTACGTACATGCGTGCTGACAAAAACCACACATATGCACGCATGTATGTACATGTGGGTGGAGTGGTGTTAGTAACTCGTTGAAACGCGCGCGTTACCATTAGGGTGGTTAAATTTCATGGGTTTTAGGCGTCGAGCCTAAACATGCCGGCCCCCTTGCGGTACGCAAAATCTGAGCCATCGCCCGAGGATCCCCTTCCTGCTAATTCTTAAAACTAGAACTTAAGTCTAGAGCGGTGCGTGCCAGATGACACGTTCGGGGCCACTTCTGCCATCTCCACATTGCCTACAGCTAAATTTGGAAAGAAAAGAATTAGTGGGAGAAAGTTATATATTTCTTGCCATTGACCAACTTCATTTCAAACATGACAATATGGATATTTCCACGAGAAAAAATTTATTTATTATCGTTTTTTTTGAATTCATATAATCTTACAAACTATTTCATGTTTTAATCGTACTCTCTTATGCCGCAAGACTACATCTTAACGACGCCCGAAAGCACCCAACCGAATATCGTGCTTTGCGCCAGCAACGATCCAAACGACGGTGGTAGGGTGCCCGGGGTCATAATCTCGGCATATATATCACCGCCAAGGACGAGACGAATGGGCGTTGATTCGAAAAATTTTGGATCCGCCAGACGGATGTGCTCATACGGGGCCGCGATGGTGGGGTCCACATTCTGGGATGGGCTAACGCGTCGGAAGTTGCGCATACATAGTGCATGCGTGGTCACCGTAGTGGTTCGACCGTGCTTCCCGCGAAGTCGCAAAAAACAGCCATGCTCCCCGCCCATCGCAGTGGTAGGCAGCGATAGGTCTTGCGCCAAATCGCGGTCGATCGTTGTGCGGGGGGCGCACGCATCGATGATTGCGCGTATGAGGTGCAGTCGCCCCCCGGCTTCCACCTTCACGAACGCTGTTGGCGCAAGGGTGATCATGGGGCGCAAGGTAGGGCCCCCCGTAAAGTGAGCCGATGAGAGGCCGTTGCGAAAGGCTCTGGTGGTTGGCAGCTGGCGCGGCCGAGTGGCCAGTCTGCGCTCATGGCGGTCCTGTGGGCGATCAATTATCGCCGAACTAAAGTTGCGTAGCTGGCGCGGCTGAGTGGCCAGTCTACGATGGCGGCGATCGGTGGTTGCGGCGCTGATATCTCGGAGCGGGCGCGGCTGAGTGGCCAGTCTCCGGTGGCGGTTGCGTCTGCCGGCGCTGTGATGGCGGTTTTTAGGTGGGTGGAATGACTGTGGTTCCTCTCCACTGAGAGTGCGGCGTTCGTGGGCCAGCAGGGGTCGGAACGGCCGTTGGTCCGATCCCCCGATTGTTCGTTGTTGAGGGCGTGCTCCTGAGGCTGGCTCGATGATTTCGCCCTCTTCCTGTGACATAGCCGTCTCGGATGGGTGTATTGACAATAGCTCACCATCTTCTTCTTCTTCTCCTGGTCCTCCGTTGATGGTCTCTTCTTCCTCTTCCTCCTCTTCAACTTGTTGTGCCCAGCTTTTATACGGCCTTGACGGCCTCTGCGACTCGTCTATGGACATGTGGAGAGTGGTATGGTGTTTGCCACCACATCGTCGGCACCTGGCATCGCTCGTGCAGTCCTTAGACCGGTGCACCATCGACAAACAGTTTTCGCAGTAGTCCTGCCGTATGATTTCGCGCAGGCGCTCGATGGGCGTTTTGGCGCGGTATACGGCGCAGGTACGGATCGGATGCCTTCCGTTGCACAAATGGCATGGTGTCGGATACCGTGCGGCGTTACGGTCCATTCTTCGGCTTACGGAGGCATGGCGAGTCATGCTGTGAACGAGAGGTAGAAAAAAAAGGGAAGACAAATCGAGGTTGGTAAAGCGTCTGCCAATGGACGTACCAGATGGGTGGCGAATAGCCGCATAGGAGTGCACGAAACGACGTTTCGTGGTTTGGGTACGTTTGGTAGACATACCAAAAACTAATTGAAAAACTTGATTAAATTGAAAAAATGTTAATATGGCTTCTGGCCAAACAAGTCTCCTACAAATCGTCCCAAAAATTGGAGTTCAACTACTGGATTCGGTGGCAATGATTATTCTACGTAACATTCCTACGTTTGCTTACGGCGTATGGCGACGTCGCGTTGTATTTATTTTTACTTGTACGTGTCACCCTGTGATGTGTTTCACAATTTCTAGGTATGCACAGCTGATTGTGCACATGGTGACATATCGAAACCGTAATTTTTTGGATAAACCGGAATTTAGTTCCGGGCGCGGTAGTGAGTGGGAGCGATTTTGTTTTGTTTTGTTGATGGGCTTGCTATCCACCATCAGAATTTGGTTGTTGTTGTTATAAACCAACGGTCCTGCCCCCCGAAATAGAGACAAAAAAAAACCGAAAAAAAAATGATCCGATCGAACATTTTTTTGTCTTTTGAGTTGTCTCGCTGGTCTTTCACGCCTACCTCATTAAGGGTGAGATTTTATTGTGGGACGTAACCTCGTTTGGTGAATTTCGCAAAACCACCGATACGAGAAAACAAAAACTTTAAATTTTTTTTTTTTTTTTGTGTTGGACCAAGAGAATAAAAATAACATTTTTTTTTTTAGTTTTTTAATATTATTATGTTATTTCCGGGTGTATTTGATTAAAAAAAAACCCATTTTTAATAACACCCGGCTCAAGGCGCTATTCGGGCCAATTTGTGATCGTTGGATCTTTTTGAGATCCGGTTGCGCCCATTTCGACATCACTAACATTTTACGAGTGTAGTATACTTACACAAAATCATGCTAGTCGCTGGACGTTTTTATACATACATATTGTGCGGCGAATTCGTTTGCCGGCTACAATGCTGAATGAAATTGAAACAATTCATGTTTCTTTTCATACCAGCACGAGCAGAAGGAAGGCCACAAAACTAACCTTGGTGAGTGTATGTATATAAGAAAATTTTAGATATTTTATTTGCCCTTATAATCAAATTAATCATCAAAAAATCATTTGTTCTTCTTTTCATTGCAGGGAACCATAAGTACCAAGGAAGGATTGCAGCCTGGTGAGTGTTGGCCGCTTCCGCATTGGAGCGCTAGCAAGAAAATGGTAGCATGGTGCGCTGCCGGCGTCGGGAACTTTCGCTGTCGCCGCCGACGTTGCGCCTGCTACCATTTTAACCTACAAAAAATGCATGCGTATGTTTACTTACTATTTTTTTCTTTGCAGGTTCGCTGACGAAATTGGTACGATGGCGACAAGGACATGGTGAAGGTGGCCTCGATATGGTGCCGATTTCGGCACGGCGCATGGGCGGGCTCCACTTAAATTAATGCGCCGGGGTTCCGTTCCCACATTAACTTGCGCTACGGGCACTTGCACTTTCAAGATTTCCATCTGTGTTAAAATTAGCAAGCATCTCAGGTGAGTTAGGCATAATACTGGAACCGCCGATTTCATTGCTCTCCCCACTAGCATCGATGTTGTTACCTGCGCCCATAAGACAAGGTAATGCGTTTCCTACACCATTGGAAACAACAGCATCACCAGTAATGGCACTATGTCTGCATGAAATATTCGATTTAATATTTATTTGGATTCCTTCACTTGAACGGCACGCTACACTCTCAATGTCATTGCCATGTATCGTATCCGATTGTACGACGTTTTCTTCCATCAAAGGCATAGCTATGTTTTCCCGATTACATATATTCTGACTACTAGAATTTATTGCATTTGAAATATTCCGCAAATTGGAGTTAAGGGAACTATTAAGTTGTGTTCCCAATCCAGCTGGGACGGGATTGGTCAAATTGAGCATCAAACCAGAAAGATTTGCTGGTGCACTTTCCGTACCTAACTTCGCCAGATGATTTCCACTTTGAAGCGGATTAGACAGAAACTGGTCTATTTGTTATAATTTTGCCAGCTGCTCTTCCCGATGTTGCCGTTGTTGAGGTGTTAAATTTTCATCTGGTACTTTTATTCCTTGTAATGATGGAGTACCACTATCGGTTCCCCCACCTATGTTATTTGGAAGCGTACTTCGAGATGCACTAGAGCAGCCAGTGGAGCCATCAACCCCACTTGATACTCCTTTACCAGTGTTACTCTCTTTCAATACTTCATCCACATTGTTTCGAGTTTGTTCCCAACACATAAGGTCATTTTCATTTGCACCTAATGCTTCTGGCGCTTCTGAAAAACTAGTTATAGCGGGTTGTCGGGTAGACTCTTTGTTATCTAAATTTATACTTGAACCAGTAAAGCTTATTTTATTTCCATTGGACTTTTGTGACATTTGAGACACAGTATTGCAATTCCCAATCCATTGTGGGCCATTAACATTTCCTGGTATGCTACATAAACCACCACTGGTTTGCCGTTGCAGTTTACACATTTTCATAGGATTTTTAATAAAAAAATCTTCCAAAAATGTTTTTGTTGCTGGCTGCGTACAATGGTATTTAATAATTGTGGGAAATTGACCACTTAGAACTGATTCAGCACCTTTATTGGCCAATTGTGTGGAAAACACAAATATACGGTTCTGCGTTAGGTTTCGGTTGCCGATGGGTTCGCCCATCCGCGTTAGGCTTTCTGTTGTCCTCGCGATGGGTTTGCGAGTGAATGGTCTGGGATTAAGGGGGAGTTTGGAAAGGTTGGGGATAAGGGAGGCAAGCCTTGAGAGGATTATTGGGATGAGGTGGCTGGTTTCTCGCTATCTCTCTCTTCGGTAGGAAGGAGGATCAGTTTGACCAACGGTCTTCTGACCTGTCCTTTCTCCGTAAGGAGGTCAACGACGCGTACTCGGTTATCTTCGCCGGGGTGTACGTTGACCACTCTACCGAGCCTCCATTCGTTTGGCGCTAAGTTATCTTCTTTGATGACAACGAGGTCTCCCACCTTGATATTTTGTTTGGAATGCTTCCACTTCACTCGTTTTTGAAGTTCGGAAAGGTATTCTGTTTTCCATCGCCTGCAGAAGGCTTGATGGAGCGCTTTGAGTTTTTGCCACCTGTTGAGCATGGAGGCAGAACTCTCACTCACGTCGGGTTCTGGTGGTGCCATAAGATGGCTACCAGTGAGGAAATGGCCTGGGGTTAGGGGCTCGAGGTCTGTTGGCTCATTCGATAATGGGCTTAATGGGCGCGAATTGAGGCAGGCCTCGATCCGACATAAGAGGGTGCAGAACTCCTCAAATGTAAATTTGTGAGGTGTGGCCAGTTTTCTGAAGTGGCTTTTGAAGCTCTTCACCCCGGCCTCCCACAGGCCGCCCATATGGGGAGCGGAGGCGGGGATAAAATGCCATGCCAAGTTTTGATGGCCATATTTCGCTATGGTTTGGTCTCTGGATTCCGATAGGAAATGTTTAATATCCGATCGTAAAGATCTTGAAGCTCCGACAAAGTTGGTACCGTTGTCGGAGTACATGTTTTTCGGACATCCTCTTCTAGCGATAAAACGAGCAAAGGCTGCTAGAAAGGATGGCGTACTGAGGTCGCTGGTAGCTTCCAGATGGATGGCCTTTGTCGCGAAACAGACGAACAGGCAAACGTAGCCTTTCGAAATTCGACATCCCCTACCTCGGTAGCTTTTTATGTCGAAGGGTCCAGCAAAGTCTACACCGGTGTTCGTGAACGCACGGCTAAAGGTAGTGCGTTCACTGGGAAGGTTCCCCATTAGTTGGGTCTGAGCCCGATTTCGGTAAATGGTGCAGACTTTGCATTTGTGGATGGTGGCCCTAATCATGTTCTTTACATTCGGAATCCAGTATTGGGTTCGGATAAGACGGAGCATGAGTTGGTTTTCCCCATGCAGGGACACCTGATGGATTAGTGAGACTGTCAGACGGGAAAACTTGCAATTATAAGGGAGTATAATTGGGTGACGCTCGTTGTAGGCTAAGTCTCTTGACGCTTCCAGGCGCCCCCCTGCTCTAATGAGACCGGTCTCATCGATGAACGGGTTGAGTGGCAATATTTCACTCTTCCTATCGATTGGTTCGCTATTCTTCAACTTTTGATATTCCTGACCATAGTACCTTTTTTGACTAATTTGTATCAGAATCTGAGTCGTCGCCTTGATCTCATCGGCTGAGATGAGGCACGATTTTTCCTTAAAGGATGCTTTTGTGTTAGCGTTGGCATTTAAAATAAATCTCCTAACATAAGATAGTACTCGTAAGGCTCTTGGTAACTCTGAAAACCGGTCGAGGATATCTGTTTGTTCTTTCATCGTGGCATACGACTGTGCCTTCTTTTCCTCAACGGACGTATGGTAATCCGTTTCCTGTGCTGGCCATTGGGACTTGTCTTCTTGAAGCCAAGAAGGTCCCTGCCACCACAAGGAATTGTTGACCAAATCTGATGCAGGTAGTCCTCTACTTCCTAAGTCTGCCGGGTTCGTTTCCGAATTAACGTGAAACCAGGACTTGCTACCGACCAGGTCGATGATTTTCGTGATTCGATGTGCGACGAAGGTTGACCAGGAACAGGGCGGTTTCCGTATCCATGCGAGGACGATGGTTGAGTCCGTCCATAGGTATGCGTTGACTGGTCCCAGTTGGATATTCCTGAAGATGGACTCCAATATTTCTGCTAGGAGAACTGCTCCGCAAAGTTCCAGACGTGGAAGCGAAATTGTTTTCACGGGAGCTACCCTGGTTTTTGCCAGAAGAAGATTGGTGAAGACTTCCTTCTTTTTTGACGCGCATGTATACGGCTGCTGCATATGCTTTTTCTGATGCGTCGCAGAAGCCGTGGATCTCGATGTCGTCATCTGGGGAAAAGTTTACCCAGCGCGGTATCCTAATATTATTTATTTCATGGTAGTGTTGGGTGAAATTCTTCCACCGTTCCAAAGTCGATGATGAGACAGGCTCATCCCAATCGGTGCCTTCTAACCAGATATGTTGCATTAATATTTTCGCGACTATGACCATTGGGGCGAGCCATCCTAATGGGTCAAACAGTTTGGCAATTGCTGATAATATCGCCCTTTTGGTTAGATCCCCCGGTGCCTCCAGTAATCCTGCTTTGAAATAAAATAAATCAGAGTGGGCATTCCACCTTATGCCCAATGCCTTAACGGTGCTGGTATCTTCAAATGCCAGGAAGTCTTCGCTGAGCAAATTGGGTTTCGGGATAGCTTTGAGAACTTCCTCTGAGTTGGATGTCCATTTACGAAGTGGAAAGCCAGCTGATCGTAAGACCTGATTAATTTCGTCCCTTGCTTTAATCGTTGAAGCTATTGTATGTCCCCCCGCTCATACGTCATCTACATACATACAATCTCGAAGTATGCTAGATGCTATTGGATGGGAATTTTGGACGTCGTCCGCTAATTGCAAGAGCGTTCTAATGGCGAGATATGGCGCGCAGTTAACCCCAAAAGTTACAGTCTTGAGTTCGTAGAGGCCGATAGGTTCGTTTAGGGATGATCGAAAAACGATTCGTTGAAATTTGGTCTGATTGGAATTCAGCCAAATTTGCCGATACATTTTCTCAATATCACTATTGAAGACGAAACGGTAAAGTCTCCAGCGCAATATAAGAGTAGGGAGATCCGCTTGGAGAACTGGGCCTGGCAAGAGAACGTCATTTAAACTTGTGCCATTTGCTGTTGGACTCGAGGCGTTGAAAACAACCCTAACTTTGGTGGTTGTGCTTTCTGCCTTTACTACGGCGTGGTGAGGCAGAAAGTAATTATCCGCCGCATCTGCTGCCACTATTTGATTTACTTTCTCCATATGACCGAGCGTTTCATATTCGGATAGTACCCTCATGTATTCTTTTTCTAAATCGGGAGTTTTTGTTAACCGCGTTTCATTTCGGTAATATTGTGAGCAAGCACGCCTAAGGGACCCTCCCAGGTTTATTTTGTTCGGGTACTCCGGTCTGAAAGGAAGCGACACTATGTATCTTCCATCCTCATTTCTGCTGGTTGTTTCCCTATATAACTTCTCGCAATATTCATCATCCTGATTCACATTTTTGGTTTTGGGAAGATTTTCCAACTCCCAGAATGCAGTGAGTTGCTTGTCTAAAGCAACCTCGCTATAGAACGACACGATGTTCTTCGTTGGATTCGGTTCTACTGTCCGACCGGTCAGTATCCAACCGAACACTGTCTCTTGGGCCAGAAGTGTATTATTCACATTCTTTTGAAGGCCGCTTAGTAAAATTTGCGGATATATGTCCCCGCCTAATATGATGTCAACTTCTTCGTTGACATAAAATCTCTTATCTGCAAGCACTAAATCTGGAAACTCCTGCATAGTCAGGGAACTGATATTGCAGGATGGCAAGTTTCCAGTAAGCTTGGCCAGAATTAACACCGAAGTTGTCAAGCGGAAATCAGGGTCCACAGGTGAACGTAGCTCAATATTGGACGCTTCCTTTACTTGAGCCGAAACAGAATTAGTTATGCCCGATACTTGGGCATGCATTTTTTTGGTAGGAAGATTGATTCGGCGTTTAAGTCTTTCGGTCATAAAAGAGCATTCGGAGCCCGAATCAATCAGTGCTCTGGCTGGAAAGTCGCTACCATTATGGTGGATGGTGACGTGCGCTGTCCCTAGTAGCACACCTGCACTTGAGTTAACATGACAGGATTTTACATTTTGATCCTCATTGGAACCTGGTTTGCCCGGTTCTCGTCTCGTTTGAGCCGTCCTAGACGTCGAGGTGGTATTATCGGTCCTGTCTTGTGACTGACCTTGGGATGCCTTTGGCTGAAAATTTTCTATGTGCAGAAGCGTGTGATGTCGCCCTTGGCACTTACTGCAATAATAAGTGCTTTGGCATCGCGTAACCGTGTGCCCTGCAGAGAGACAATTCAGGCACCCTTTTTTGGATTTAATAAAATTTATCCTGTCTAACGTGTTCATATCGCGAAAACGTTGACAGTCGAGCAATATGTGTTTATCCGATTTACACATCTTACACAGTGGTTTGGTTACGTTTGTTTGAAACGCACCCACCCTTTTTGCTGTGGTTTCATTTGTAGGGCGCTTATTAGGTGAATTTTGAATTTTCACACTGGTTGTCCCTACAAAACCTGACACTGTTTCCAATGTCTGAAACCGATTAGATAGGAATCGGTCCATATCCTCCCATTTGGATAATGCCATTTTTTTTGTCTATGCTCTGCTCCCAGAGTGCTAACGTACTTTCAGGCAGTTTTGTTGAGCAGAGATAGGTTATTATTGCGTCCCAGTTTGAAGTGTCAATTTGATGACACCTCAGGGACGACAAGCAATTATTAATGTCACTTTGTAACTTTTTAATCGAGCTGCCACACTCACTTTCTACCTTTTTCAAATTGAACAAGATTTGCAATTGTGTATTTACGAGAATCCGTTTATTCTCGTATCTCTCGCACAGGTTTTTCCAGGCCATCTCGAAGCCCTCATTCGTGAGGGGACATTTTTTGACAATGTCTTTTGCTTCGCCCTGGGTTTTTTGGTTGAGATGGAAAAGTTTCTCAACCGGACTTAGGCGACTATTTCGGATGTAGATGGCCGTGAACATGTCACGAAATGTTGGCCATGACAAATAGTCACCTTTGAAAACTTCCGTATCGCACGGAGGGAGGCGTATACTGTGCTCGAGGGACAGTGAATCGCTGGCAGGTTTTTCTGTTGAGTTCAGCTTTTCTGCCCTGGCCGATAGTGTTGACGCGAAACGTACATAGGCCGCGTACGTTTTCCTATGTTTTTTCTTAATGGCTACCTTGTCATCTTTCGACACGTCTTCTGACGACAATAGCGCGTCAAGGGCAGTTTTGACCTTCTTCCATTGGGCCCTCAACTCCTCTTGCTCAATGGCAATGGAGTGTTTGGTTTGTTCAACCTCCGGAATTAGGCCGAAATCGGTTTCGGCCTCGACCAACGACTCTGCTTGTTCAATGTAATAATCAGTCTTCATTTTTAGCCTATTTACTCACTTGTATTACCGCAAAAACTGTAGGGAAATCTATAAAAGTATACCTGCGCCTTAGCAAACAAAGGGACAACTTATTCCAAAAAATAACAATTTTCGTTTCACTTCTTTTTAATCGCTTTATTTGATTTCAGACTTGGCCGACTCGTCTGTTTAGTTAAAAATGGACCGAAAACAATTTTTTCTGGCTTATTCGCCACCCACCAGTATAATATATGTATGTGTGTAAAAACGGAATTTCGGTTTTGGTCAACAAATAAACCAAAGGGACTACCAGTGATTTGCGCGCAAGTGTACTTTAAAACGACCGAAAAGTGAAAATTAAAGTGAGCTTTTTTGACCAAATAAAGAATCTTCCGTGCGTAATTTTACCAAAAAAAATTTTACCAAATAAAGAATCTTCCGTGCGTAATTTTACCAAAAAAAAGGTGATTTTACTTGTGAAACAACAATAAGTGAAGCAAAGAAAAAGAGCACACGCAATAATGTCTAGTGTTTTTTTTTTTTGAAAGTGGGGTTATGTTTATGTTACCCCTTGCCTTGTGCTGTGTCTAGACCACCTTACCGTGGGTCGGGGGATAGCCCAGATAGTCACAAGGGTAGATAATTAACAAAAAAAAGGTGCAACTAATCTTTCACTTTTCACGGTCTTGCTTTAAAAACACTCGCGGCACTTTTATATCGGTTATTAAAAAAACACAAAATAATGGCAAGAAATATATATATATGCTTACGTTGGACGATGTGGTGATCGAGTTGTGTTGATGGCAAATTTGATGCAGGAGTGGCAAGTGGTGACAGGTGATATTTAATGGCTGATATTATGGCAGATAAATCTTATGTGGCAGTTGATTGTTGTTGTGGCACAAGAATGATACGCAAATTGTGGATTACCACCGTGAACAATTAAACTGTGTTAGCTGTGTTGTTCGAATCTAAGCACTTTATTGAAGATGTGGTGCCAAGTGTAATAGCCGGTTGGTGTTAGCATGGACTGTATGATAGAGGTGCTGGTTCCTTCAACGGGGAGAATGACCATGAACAAGTGGGGTGCCTCGGGAGAGCGGCCGTGGCTCGGAAGCACCACGGTTGTGAATTGGGTGGAAATTAAAAATGAAAATAAAAAGAAAAGACGAGATTTCCTCGTTACAATATGGCCGTATTTATTGTAATTGAAATATATAGTGTGAAATTACACAGTGTGGTTTTACCTTATGATGGAGATCCTCGGTGCGTGTCTTGCTCGGCGGTTGCTGGAATAAGAGAGAGTTGTCCGACCGAGGACAACCGTTGATCCGCGGAAAATCCTCCGGTTTTCGAGGGGAAGTTAACTAACACTCTCACACCGACATGTACGTACATGCGTGCTGACAAAAACCACACATATGCACGCATGTATGTACATGTGGGTGGAGTGGTGTTAGTAACTCGTTGAAACGCGCGCGTTACCATTAGGGTGGTTAAATTTCATGGGTTTTAGGCGTCGAGCCTAAACAGAAACCAAAACGTTATTTTAATCGGCTTCATACCCTGTTTAAAAGTTAGCTTGGCTTAAGCTTTGATTGCAGACGTAATTCAATATTTTTCCGCAAATCAAGCATTGCGGCTTACTTGTGTTGTTAAACATAAAAAAAACTCCACTTCCCACTCCACCTGAAACATGTTCATAAATACATATGTAATTGTACGATCGTCCACTGTCTGTCGTTGGTGTTGTTTGTCTGATAGCTACTGCTTGTGGTACGTGTTCACTATGCAAGCACTAAAATCAGACTAAATCAGATATCGTCATTTCATGGCACTGAGGTGCAATGCTAAACTCATACAGTTTGCTATACTCTCTCGTTTTGTCGTAGCACAAAAGTAAACTGACCATATGCTAGCGTCGCATCGATCAGTAGCTTGCGGGCAGGCAAAAAGACAACAACGTACGCGTATACTTCGTTTTCATGCGCTTTTATATCACGTCGCACAATGTCATTTGAAACAATTATATAATGCCCAATGCTTTCGAGCAACTTCAATGCTAAGCTTTTTCCTCTAAAAAGACAGAAAAATGAAGAATTATTTAGAAAAAAAAAAAAATGTATATATTAACCAAATTAAAATTTGGTGGCCTAAAATGGAAGGGGACGGTGAGGAAAATCAATGTAAAAAGAAACTAAAATACTTTGTTTCTATAAATAATTCTTCCCTTTTAGTTTCGGTTAGATCATTTATGTTTTTATGGAAAAGCTCAAAATGTCTTTTTAGAGGAAATAGCTTAGTACCTGAAAAAGATGTGTGGCATAAAAGGCATTGGGCATCATAAAGTATTTATCGTATGGCATTGTGCGACGTGGTATAGCAGCGCATAAAATCGAAAAATGTACGCGCATACCTTCTTGTCTTTTTGCTTGCCCGCAAGCTACTGAACGATGCGGCGTTAGCAGATGGGCACTCAAATAGTCGGTTTTCACTAACACTGTTGCAGTTACTAACATTGCTGCAATTTAAGTTTTGGTGACCGCTGGACTAAATAAATAATTGAATTAGCTTTCGTCTTCGCTTTGTGATCGTGCTTACTAACACACTCGCAATTCTGCAACTTTGTCTATGTGGTCGTGCCCACCCTTGATCAAGAGTAACTTAAATATAGTATAATGTCTTATATGGGAAAATCCCAAATAGTGTTACATTTTTGCAAAAAAAAAATTAAAACATCGAAGCACAAGAATAACTTTTTCTGGTACATTGGTAGATAAATAGGAGCTTAAATTTATCAGCGTAATTCGTCTTTCATAATGCCCCAAAAAGATATAGTCAATAGATCGAAGATTATGGCGCATAATCATAGTCCTGAGTTAGTGTACTCTTTAGTAAGAGTAATACTAAAAAATTGAAATGCACCTCTTTTTTAAGTATATCATAGTCAGTTTAGCGCCATGCTCTACCGAGTAGCAATGGTAACGCAGTTCTATATAAAAATGGTAATGCAGTGCGCCACAGTAGCCTAGCGGTTAAGACGTCGCGGTAGTAAGCGGGAGGTCGAGTTCGACTCTTGGCAATTTCTTTGATTTTTATTTTTTATTTAATATATGTTTTTAAATAATTAATTTTTAATAAATGGCTGTAAAACATGTGTTTGGGCGTTAGAGAAACAAAAAAATTGCGAATATGCATGTTAAATAGGATAAAATAAGGTAGAATAAAAAATAATAAAAAATGAAATGAAATGAAATAAAATATTACAAAAATAAATTAAATTAAACAAAATTAAATAAAACGAAATGAGCCATAAATGACTACAATGAGTCATAAATGACTTTTCCTTGAGCAATGAATGACTCTTCCATGAGTAGTAAATGACTCTACAAAAAGTTATAAATGACTCTTCCAGAAGCCATAAATGACTCTTCAATGAATCATAAATGACTTTCTATTTTATGGGGCATAAATGACTCTTTCATGAGTCATAAATGACTTTTCCGTTAGTCATATACCACTCTTATAGGCATCTGTGGCTCTTGTTTGAGCCAAATAGGACTGTCTTTAAAGTATGCTCTAATTTTATTTAACGCATGCTTTAAGTTGACTATGATTATGCGCCTATATATATAAATTCAAGTCGCAATGTTTAATATACATTTATTTAAACACTACTGCACCGATTTTGTTGAAGTTTTATCAACGTGTAGAGATATATGAAGGTTATATTTAGGCAACGATATAAACCCGAAAAACCGTCAATTATCTTTTAGAGCGAAGTTATTCAATAACATTAACACTTTCCCTCCTTTAAATTTTGGCACCATACCGATATATAAACGGAGAATGACATGGAAAAAAATTGTCGATATCCGATAACCGGTTTTGAATATATCGATAAAAGTAAAACCCGGAAAATCGTTAAATATTTTTGCTAACTTGGGCACCTCTTTACCAATTATGTTAAAAGTTTAGCAGCATGTAGATATTTATACAAAGCAATCTTCGGTAAACATTTTTTGATACCCGAAACCCGGTTTTTGAGATATCGTCGAAAATGTTTAATTTAAAAAAAAAATATTTTGACCACTTCTACTGGTGAACCAGTGAGAGCACAAACGCTCAAAGGCAATTTTGAAGGGCATAAAATTCCCTAAAAGGCCCCTTAAGCCGATTCAGAATATTGCAAAAGGCATCCCAATAATAGAAATTGGAATGAATTCTGACCGAAAAAAATTCAAATTTTTCTAAATTTAAAAAAAAATTTCAAGTTCTAAATAGTAAAATATTAACAATATATCTTGCATTGAATTAAAAATATCAAAAAACCAAGAAAAAGTATGAAAGCCACCACTTTGTATTGTTGGGATTACTGTACTAAATTTGTGTTTTAGGTCACTGACGCTTAAATAAAAGTTAGTTTAGAAATAGTTAAATACATGTTTTCCAATTTTTTTTTACGGTTTGTGATATCTCTCGAAAATTGCCCATATTTGCCCCTTGTACAAATTTCAATAACTTTCGTTATGTTAATCTTTCAAAATGAGGCATTTGGTTTTATACTACTGTAGTGTAGGACAATAAATTACAAAGGTGTAACACGTAATAAAAGTAACACTGTAGCTGTGCCTACAAAAAACATGCTACCGTAAAAAAGTTACGCGCCAAAGTAGCTCGACATTTATGCCTCTACCTTGAAAACTAATGGGAGCACATCAAATTCAAAACCACCGAAAGTTTTGCTGAATATTAGGCTATCATTGCGTACAACCAAAATTTTAATAATCCGTTGCCTCAAAAAGTTATAAGCACAAAATCACAAATATTGAAAATGGCCAAAAACAGAGTATCGATACTTTCATTGATAATAACATTTAATATTGGAGGAGCACATAAACCTCGCTTACATTTTTAGAACTACACCCTGGTAAAATTTCAGAGCGATACATTGATGCCTCAAAATTTTATAGAACAAATACCAAAAAGAAAATTAAGAGTATCACTCGAAAAAGCGATAAATTCGACGTTTTTGGCCTTTCAAAGCTCTGTAAAAACTTATTGTCTACATTTTTTTCATTTATGGTTTAAAATTTAAAAACTGGTCAGAGGGTGACAAAGCATTATAAGTAAACTATCGCAAGAATATGCAACAATAATTACAATCGAATAACTATGCGTCTTTGAGTAGGTATGTATGTAGGTAATAATAATATCAAGAGCAAGGGTGGGATCAGCTTAGCATATGCTAAGCGACCATATACGTATACGAAAAGCGAGCGCACAGCGACTTCTTCGTCAAAAGCAATGACGAGGGTGTTTCGCACGGCGAAGCACTCACTTTTAGTACAGAGTATGATCGAACAGTAGTTACATATGAATGCTAAGTTTTTTTAGGTTGGGTTGGAAGTTGAGTTTTTATTCGGTATAAACAGCTTGACTTGAGGAAAAGTATTAAACAACGTGTACAGATACTCTATGTCCTGAGGAAAAATTATGAAATTTTTTTACCAAGGTCGAGTTTATGCAAAGCTCTGATAATAATAATATTTATTTAATCTTGAAATTGTTACATTTCTTACAGACTAATTACAAATTGGGAAGTTACCAACTACTTTAACAGGTCATTAAGTAAGACTTTAAACCTCTTTCCACTGTAGGAGAAGTCCAAAACTGAAGAATTCGGGAGCAAGTTAAACTCTTTCAGAGCTCTGACAAGAGGAGCATTGGCAGCATAAATAATGAAATGGAAGACAATTTTGATAATGCTAAAAGGAAGACTTCTTTAAAAGCAAGGACTGAAACCTAAACCGGAACCGTTTAAAACCGATTCATTTTTCAATTTGATCTGAAAAAGAACGAAACCAAAACCATGTTTTGGTTTTTTTTTTCATGTCTCACTTCTTTTAGTGGGCACATAATTATTTTCTTTCACAAAGAGGTACCCTGATAAATGGTTCATGGTTACAAACGACACATTTTGACCTGAAAGAGGCAGTTTGAATGAAGGCATCGAAAAAGTTTACGAGATCTGAAAAATAAATGTTCAGGCTTGACTCAGAAAGCACCACTCATATTAATGTTTTTGACGATTTGGAGCGTGAGGCCCCTTAATGTACATACTTGAGTTTTCAGTGGTAAAAGTTATTGTGTTTTCATGTTTTTATTTGGAAACCGAAATAAATATTGAAGAACGAAACCAGAACGTGATTTTAATCGGCTTCATACCCTGTTTAAAAGTTAGCTTGGCTTAAGCTTTGATTGCAGACGTAATTCAATATTTTTCCGCAAATCAAGCATTGCGGCTTACTTGTGTTGTTAAACATAAACAAGTAAGGAAAGCTGTCTTCGGCTGTGCCGAAGGCTAAATACCTTTCATGAATAAGCGTCACGATTTTCACTGTTTGATCCCCAATACAGCCTGTGTGAATTTAACTTTAGCTCATACCGAAATTATCGGAGCTATCGATTATATGGGGACGATGTGTTATATTGGTCCAATCTCATTGATTTTTAACATCGACATTCCACATTCTAAAATAGCAACATTTACGAAATTTCACGTTCCTACCGATATAATTACAGGACTTATCTACCAAAATCCGTTTATCGGAACAATCGATTGTATGGGGGCTATGTGAAATATTTATCCCATTTCAATGATTTTCAACATCGATATTTTACATATAAAAATAGCGATGCTTTCAAAATTTCGCGTTCCTATGTGTTTAATTACAGGACTTATAGCCCAAAATCCGCTTATCGGAATAATCGATTGTATGGGAGCTATGTGAAATATTTATGCCATCTCAATGATTTGCAACATCGATATTTCGCATATAAAAATAGCGATACTTCCAAAATTTCACGTTCCTACCTATATAATTACAGGAGTTATCTACCAAAATCCGTTTATCGGAACAATCGATTGTATGGGGGCTATGTGAAATATTTATCCAATCTCGATGATTTTCAACATCGATATTTCACATATAAAAATAGCAATACGTCCAAAATTTCACGTTCCTACGTGTTTAATTACAGGAGTTATAGCCCAAAATCCGTTTATCGGAATAATCGATTGTATGGGAGCTATGTGAAATATTTATCCCATCTCTATGAGTTTCAACATCGATATTTCACATATAAAAATAGCAATACTTACAAAATTTCACGTTCCTACGTGTTTAATTACATGAGTTATAGCCCAAAATCCGTTTATCGGAATAATCGATTGTATGGGAGCTATGTGAAATATTAATCCCATCTCTATGATTTTAAGCATCGATATTTCACATATAAAAATAGCAACACTTATAAAATTTCACGTTCCTACGTGTTTAATTACAGGAGTTATAGCCCAAAATCCGTTTATCGGAATAATCGGTTGTATGGGAGCTATATGTTATATTGGTCCGATCTTGCTGGTTCCCACAAATGATTCCTATATTGGAAAATGGTGGCCGCATACCAAATTTCAGCCAAATATCTCAAAAACTGAGGGACTAGTTTGCGTTCAAACAGACAGACAGACAGACGGACAGACGGACATGGCTAAATCAACTCATCTCGTCATCCTGATTTCGGTATACTTATTGATGGGTCTATCTCTTCTTCTTCTCATATTTACAAACATCGGACCAAAGTTATAATACCATTTCATGTTCATGAAAGGTATAAAAAAAACTCCACTTCCCACTCCACCTGAAACATGTTCATAAATACATATGTAATTGTACGATCGTCCACTGTCTGTCGTTGGTGTTGTTTGTCTGATAGCTACTGCTTGTGGTACGTGTTCACTATGCAAGCACTAAAATCAGACTAAATCAGATATCGTCATTTCATGGCACTGAGGTGCAATGCTAAACTCATACAGTTTGCTATACTCTCTCGTTTTGTCGTAGCACAAAAGTAAACTGACCATATTCTAGCGTCGCATCGATCAGTAGCTTGCGGGCAGCATTGTATACCTTATATAGTAGCGCAACTCGCAAAAAACACACTAATACACACGCACAGCATATTCCCCATAAGCACAGAAAAATATTTTCTCAAACGTTTGGTAAATAATGAAGGTCAATAATGTACTACGATTTGGACAAAATTTATTTTAGGGAATGGTATAGGGGGTCGTATGTATAAAAACTGTGAAGGTAGAAACTGCCGGACATTTATATTATAATTTTTATATTTAATTATACCTCAAGTTAATACTCATTTAGCAAAAAAGTGTACCTGCTACAGGTAGTTTATCACTAAATCGAAAATTAATTGATTGATTAATTGATATTAAGTTTTTAAAAAGTGAGAATTGACGTTGAATGTTTCATCTCAAACGCGTCTCAGATTGATATCAAACAAAATGGCTTATTGGGCTTCATACTATTCCTTCATTCCATTTCATTTGGAGTCACTCAGCCAGTGCCTTCCACTCAAATTCGTAAGAAGAAGAAAAGAAGTTGCCAAACTATAGAGGGATAAACAATGGCGGGCAGGCAAAAAGACAACAACGCACGCGTATACTTCGTTTTCATGCGCTTTTATATCACGTCGCACAATGTCATTGGAAACAATTATATAATGCCCAATGCTTTCGAGCAACTTCAATGCTAAGCTTTTTCCTCTAAAAAGACAGAAAAATGAAGAATTATTTAGAAAAAAAAAAAAATTTATATATTAACCAAATTAAAATTTGGTGGCCTAAAATGGAAGGGGACGGTGAGGAAAATCAATGTAAAAAGAAACTAAAATATTTTGTTTCTATAAATAATTCTTCCCTTTTAGTTTCGGTTAGATCATTTATGTTTTTATGGAAAAGCTCAAAATGTCTTTTTAGAGGAAATAGCTTAGTACCTGAAAAAGATGTGTGGCATAAAAGGCATTGGGCTTCATAAAGTATTTATCGTATGGCATTGTGCGACTTGGTATAGCAGCGCATAAAATCGAAAAATGTACGCGCATACCTTCTTGTCTTTTTGCTTGCCCGCAAGCTACTGAACGATGCGGCGTTAGCAGATGGGCACTCAAATAGTCGGTTTTCACTAACACTGTTGCAGTTACTAACATTGCTGCAATTTGAGTTTTGGTGACCGCTGGACTAAATAAATAATTGAATTAGCTTTCGTCTTCGCTTTGTGATCGTGCTTACTAACACACTCGCAATTCTGCAACTTTGTCTATGTGGTCGTGCCCACCCTTGATCAAGAGAGAATAAATGGCTGTAAAACATGTGTTTGGGCGTTAGAGAAACAAAAAAATTGCGAATATGCATGTTAAATAGGATAAAATAAGGTAGAATAAAAAATAATAAAAAATGAAATGAAATGAAATAAAATATTACAAAAATAAATTAAATTAAACAAAATTAAATAAAACGAAATGAGCCATAAATGACTACAATGAGTCATAAATGACTTTTCCTTGAGCAATGAATGACTCTTCCATGAGTAGTAAATGACTCTACAAAAAGTTATAAATGACTCTTCCAGAAGCCATAAATGACTCTTCAATGAATCATAAATGACTTTCTATTTTATGGGGCATAAATGACTCTTTCATGAGTCATAAATGACTTTTCCGTTAGTCATATACCACTCTTATAGGCATCTGTGGCTCTTGTTTGAGCCAAATAGGACTGTCTTTAAAGTATGCTCTAATTTTATTTAACGCATGCTTAAAGTTGACTATGATTATGCGCCTATATATATATTCAAGTCGCAATGTTTAATATACATTTATTTAAACACTACTGCACCGATTTTGTTGAAGTTTTATCAACGTGTAGAGATATATGAAGGCTATATTTAGGCAAAAAAATGTTGATACCCGACACCCAGTTTTGGAGATATCGTTAACAATATAAACCCGAAAAACCGTCAATTATCTTTTAGAGCGAAGTTATTCAATAACATTAACACTTTCCCTCCTTTAAATTTTGGCACCATACCGATATATAAACGGAGAATGACATGGAAACAAATTGACGATATCCGATAACCGGTTTTGAATATATCGATAAAAGTAAAACCCGGAAAATAGTTAAATATTTTTGCTAACTTGGGCACTTCTTTACCAATTATGTTAAAAGTATAGCAGCATGTAGATATTTATACAAAGCCATCTTCGGTAAACATTTTTTGATACCCGAAACCCGGTTTTTGAGATATCGTCGAAAATGTTTAATTTTTCAAAAAAAAATATTTTGACCACTTCTACTGGTGAACCAGTGAGAGCACAAACGCTCAAAGGCAATTTTGAAGGGCATAAAATTCCCTAAAAGGCCCCTTAAGCCGATTCAGAATATTGCAAAAGGCATCCCAATAATAGAAATTGGAATGAATTCTGACCGAAAAAAATTCAAATTTTTCTATATTTAATAAAAAATTTCAAGTTCAAAATAGTAAAATATTAACAATATATCTTGACACTGACATTGCATTGAATTAAAAATATCAAAAAACCAAGAAAAAGTATGAAAGCCACTAAAACTTCGGTAAAGTTATCATTCAATATTTTGGGAGAATTAGTGGTTTCTTTAATTAATTTTTTTTATATGTTTGTATTGTTGGGATTACTGTACTAAATTTGTGTTTTAGGTCACTGACGCTTAAATAAAAGTTAGTTTAGAAATAGTTAAATACATGTTTTCAAATTTTTTTTTACGGTTTGTGATATCTCTCGAAAATTGCCCATATTTGCCCCTTGTACAAATTTCAATAACTTTCGTTATGTTAATCTTTCAAAATGAGGCATTTGGTTTTATACTACTGTAGTGTAGGACAATAAATTACAAAGGTGTAACACGTAATAAAAGTAACACTGTAGCTGTGCCTACAAAAAAATGCTACCGTAAAAAAGTTACGCGCCAAAGTAGCTCGACATTTATGCCTCTACCTTGAAAACTAATGGGAGTCATCAAATTCAAAACCACCGAAAGTTTTGCTGAATATTAGGCTATCATTGCGTACAACCAAAATTTTAATAATCCGTTGCCTCAGAAAGTTATAAGCACAAAATCACAAATATTGAAAATGGCCAAAAACAGAGTATCGATACTTTCATTGATAATAACATTTAATATTGGAGGAGCACATAAACCTCGCTTACATTTTTAGAACTACACCCTGGTAAAATTTCAGAGCGATACATTGATGCCTCAAAATTTTATAGAACAAATACCAAAAAGAAAATTAAGAGTATCACTCGAAAAAGCGATAAATTCGACGTTTTTGGCCTTTCAAAGCTCTGTAAAAACTTATTGTCTACATTTTTTTCATTTATGGTTTAAAATTTAAAAACTGGTCAGAGGGTGACAAAGCATTATAAGTAAACTATCGCAACGGTCTTATATTGAGAGAATATGCAACAATAATTACAATCGAATAACTATGCGTCTTTGAGTAGGTATGTATGTAGGTAATAATAATATCAAGAGCAAGGGTGGGATCAGCTTAGCATATGCTAAGCGACCATATACGTATACGAAAAGCGAGCGCACAGCGACTTCTTCGTCAAAAGCAACGACGAGGGTGTTTCGCACGGCGAAGCACTCACTTTTAGTACAGAGGATGATCGAACAGTAGTTACATATGAATGCTAAGTTTTTTTAGGTTGGGTTGTTGAGTTTTTATTCGGTATAAACAGCTTGACTTGAGGAAAAGTATTAAACAACGTGTACAGATACTCTATATCCTGAGGAAAAATTATGAAATTTTTTTACCAAGGTCGAGTTTATGCAAAGCTCTGATAATAATAATATTTTTTTAATCTTGAAATTGTTACATTTCTTACAGACTAATTACAAATTGGGAAGTTACCAACTACTTTAACAGGTCATTAAGTAAGACTTTAAACCTCTTTCCACTGTAGGAGAAGTCCAAAACTGAAGAATTTGGGAACAAGTTAAACTCTTTCAGAGCTCTGACAAGAGGAGCATTGGCAGCATAAATAATGAAATGGAAGACAATTTTGATTATGCTAAAAGGAAGACTTCTTTAAAAGCAAGGACTGAAACCTAAACCGGAACCGTTTAAAACCGATTCATTTTTCAATTTGTTCTGAAAAAGAACGAAACCAAAACCATGTTTTGGTTTTTTTTTAATGTCTCACTTCTTTTAGTGGGCACATAATTATTTTATTTCACAAAGAGGTACCCTGATAAATGGTTCATGGTTACAAAAGACACATTTTGACCTGAAAGAGGCAGTTTGAATGAAGGCATCGAAAAAGTTTACGAGATCTGAAAAATAAATGTTCAGGCTTGACTCAGAAAGCACCACTCATATTAATGTTTTTGACGATTTGGAGCGTGAGGCCCCTTAATGTACATACTTGAGTTTTCAGTGGTAAAAGTTATTGTGTTTTCATGTTTTTATTTGGAAACCGAAATAAATATTGAAGAACGAAACCAGAACGTTATTTTAATCGGCTTCATACCCTGTTTAAAAGTTAGCTTGGCTTAAGCTTTGATTGCAGACGTAATTCAATATTTTCCGCAAATCAAGCATTGCGGCTTACTTGTGTTGTTAAACATAAAAAAAAACTCCACTTCCCACTCCACCTGAAACATGTTCATAAATACATATGTAATTGTACGATCGTCCACTGTCTGTCGTTAGTGTTGTTTGTCTGATAGCTACTGCTTGTGGTACGTGTTCACTATGCAAGCACTAAAATCAGACTAATACCTCAATTCTGTAAGCTGTATCTAGTCACTAATAGAGACATTTCGGGTTCTATTTCATATGTGATACAATTTGGTATTCAGTAAGCTGCCTCAAATCTCTAGTCTCAATAAAGAGTCATTAATTTGTCATCTGGTTGTATGCCGGCCGCCGTGGTGTAGCGGTTAAGTGTTCGGCCTTCTACACCAAGTCGTGTCGGTTCGATGCCCGGCAAAAGTAACATCCAAAATTATTTAGAAAAAGAATTTTTCTAAACGGGGTCGCCCCTCGGCAGTAGTTTGGCAAACTCTCCGGGTGTATTTCTGCCATGAGAAGCTTCTCAGCAAAAAATTCATTTGCTTTGCAAGTGCCGTTCGGAGTCGGCAAAAAACTGTAGGTCCCGCCAACTTGTAGGAAAAACTCAAAGGCAACACACCACAATTTGGAAAGAGAAGCTCGGCTAGAAATCTCGTTAGAGGTTATGATGACCTGTTGGTATATCGCCGCCACTAGTTTTTTTTTTTTTTTTTTGTAGGCAGGTTACAAACGAAATTAATTAAAGAAAATTTGTTAAAAAATTGAAAAAATTAAAAAAAAAAAAGTGAATTTACGAATTAGAAGTATTTATATGTATAAAAAAAGTTAATTAAATTTTAAAAAATTAAATTAAAAAAATAAAAATTTACTGCGCGTCATAATCCGGACGCTTAACACCTGGGCTACATCGACATCTATAGGGCGAGTGTCAAAAGCGTTACTTAAAATTTATGCAATTTTTGTATTCACCATACCTTAAAATGAGCGAGAGAGAGACTATGGTAGATTTCTTGTGACTTTCTCTTATAGAATACCGGAATCATCTCAAGTCACAAAAATTGTATCTAATGAAATATCTCAAATTTAGTGACTTGATATGAGACAGAATTACAGAATACTGGTATAAATCAGTTATCGTCATTTCATGGCACTGAGGTGCAATGCTAAACTCATACAGTTTGCTATACTCTCTCGTTTTGTCGTAGTACAAAAGTAAACTGTAGCTTGCGAGCCGGCAAAAAGACAACAACGTACGCGTATACTTCGTTTTCATGCGCTTTTATATCACGTTGCACAATGTCATTTGAAACAATTATATAATGCCCAATGCTTTCGAGCAACTTCAATGCTAAGCTTTTTCCTCTAAAAAGACAGAAAAATGAAGAATTATCAATGCAAAAAGAAACTAAAATATTTTGTTTCTATAAATAATTCTTCCCTTTTAGTTTCGGTTAGATCATTTATGTTTTTATGGAAAAGCTCAAAATGTCTTTTTAGAGGAAATAGCTTAGTACCTGAAAAAGATGTGTGGCATAAAAGGCATTGGGCATCATAAAGTATTTATCGTATGGCATTGTGCGACGTGGTATAGCAGCGCATAAAATCGAAAAATGTACGGGCATACCTTCTTGTCTTTTTGGTTGCCCGCAAGCTACTGAACGATGCGGCGTTAGCAGATGGGCACTGAAATAGTCGGTTTTCACTAACACTGTTGCAGTTACTAACATTGCTGCAATTTGAGTTTTGGTGACCGCTGGACTAAATAAATAATTGAATTAGCTTTCGTCTTCGCTTTGTGATCGTGCTTACTAACACACTCGCAATTCTGCAACTTTGTCTATGTGGTCGTGCCCACCCTTGATCAAGAGTAACTAAAAAATAATCTTTTAAGCTTTAAACTCATATAGGTGTCATGTAATCATGTGTGCTTGAGTAGTCCACGAGAGCATGAAGTAATAAGTAACAGAAATATCATATTCCGAATTATATATGAACGTATGTATATAATTCATAGTAGCTTCGTTTCTTTCCTGCTAATTATGAATAATTATTTTTGAAAAAGCGTTTCTTGAACAAAAATAGCAGCGAATTCAGCAGCTTTTTGACATTTAATTGAGAGAGAGAGCGCCAAGCAGGAACAGCTTATCGGTCACATAGCAAAACAACAACAAAAAATGTAAATTAAAATTGTTAGCCAATCAGAAACGTAACCGCTGTTTTGCCTGCAAGTCTCTACTAATTCCTGTTCGACGAAAAATTAGCAGAAACGAGATTTTGACAGCTTTTTACAAGACAAGACAGTTCTTTGCTGGATTTTTTTCATTTATGGTTTAAAATTTAAAAACTGGTCAGAGGGTGACAAAGCATTATAAGTAAACTATCGCAACGGTCTTATATTGAGAGAATATGCAACAATAATTACAATCGAATAACTATGCGTCTTTGAGTAGGTATGTATGTAGGTAATAATAATATCAAGAGCAAGGGTGGGATCAGCTTAGCATATGCTAAGCGACCATATACGTATACGAAAAGCGAGCGCACAGCGACTTCTTCGTCAAAAGCAACGACGAGGGTGTTTCGCACGGCGAAGCACTCACTTTTAGTACAGAGGATGATCGAACAGTAGTTACATATGAATGCTAAGTTTTTTTAGGTTGGGTTGTTGAGTTTTTATTCGGTATAAACAGCTTGACTTGAGGAAAAGTATTAAACAACGTGTACAGATACTCTATATCCTGAGGAAAAATTATGAAATTTTTTTACCAAGGTCGAGTTTATGCAAAGCTCTGATAATAATAATATTTTTTTAATCTTGAAATTGTTACATTTCTTACAGACTAATTACAAATTGGGAAGTTACCAACTACTTTAACAGGTCATTAAGTAAGACTTTAAACCTCTTTCCACTGTAGGAGAAGTCCAAAACTGAAGAATTTGGGAGCAAGTTAAACTCTTTCAGAGCTCTGACAAGAGGAGCATTGGCAGCATAAATAATGAAATGGAAGACAATTTTGATTATGCTAAAAGGAAGACTTCTTTAAAAGCAAGGACTGAAACCTAAACCGGAACCGTTTAAAACCGATTCATTTTTCAATTTGTTCTGAAAAAGAACGAAACCAAAACCATGTTTTGGTTTTTTTTTAATGTCTCACTTCTTTTAGTGGGCACATAATTATTTTATTTCACAAAGAGGTACCCTGATAAATGGTTCATGGTTACAAAAGACACATTTTGACCTGAAAGAGGCAGTTTGAATGAAGGCATCGAAAAAGTTTACGAGATCTGAAAAATAAATGTTCAGGCTTGACTCAGAAAGCACCACTCATATTAATGTTTTTGACGATTTGGAGCGTGAGGCCCCTTAATGTACATACTTGAGTTTTCAGTGGTAAAAGTTATTGTGTTTTCATGTTTTTATTTGGAAACCGAAATAAATATTGAAGAACGAAACCAGAACGTTATTTTAATCGGCTTCATACCCTGTTTAAAAGTTAGCTTGGCTTAAGCTTTGATTGCAGACGTAATTCAATATTTTCCGCAAATCAAGCATTGCGGCTTACTTGTGTTGTTAAACATAAAAAAAAACTCCACTTCCCACTCCACCTGAAACATGTTCATAAATACATATGTAATTGTACGATCGTCCACTGTCTGTCGTTAGTGTTGTTTGTCTGATAGCTACTGCTTGTGGTACGTGTTCACTATGCAAGCACTAAAATCAGACTAATACCTCAATTCTGTAAGCTGTATCTAGTCACTAATAGAGACATTTCGGGTTCTATTTCATATGTGATACAATTTGGTATTCAGTAAGCTGCCTCAAATCTCTAGTCTCAATAAAGAGTCATTAATTTGTCATCTGGTTGTATGCCGGCCGCCGTGGTGTAGCGGTTAAGTGTTCGGCCTTCTACACCAAGTCGTGTCGGTTCGATGCCCGGCAAAAGTAACATCCAAAATTATTTAGAAAAAGAATTTTTCTAAACGGGGTCGCCCCTCGGCAGTAGTTTGGCAAACTCTCCGGGTGTATTTCTGCCATGAGAAGCTTCTCAGCAAAAAATTCATTTGCTTTGCAAGTGCCGTTCGGAGTCGGCAAAAAACTGTAGGTCCCGCCAACTTGTAGGAAAAACTCAAAGGCAACACACCACAATTTGGAAAGAGAAGCTCGGCTAGAAATCTCGTTAGAGGTTATGATGACCTGTTGGTATATCGCCGCCACTAGTTTTTTTTTTTTTTTTTTGTAGGCAGGTAACAAACGAAATTAATTAAAGAAAATTTGTTAAAAAATTGAAAAAATTAAAAAAAAAAAGTGAATTTACGAATTAGAAGTATTTATATGTATAAAAAAGTTAATTAAATTTTAAAAAATTAAATTAAAAAAATAAAAATTTACTGCGCGTCATAATCCGGACGCTTAACACCTGGGCTACATCGACATCTATAGGGCGAGTGTCAAAAGCGTTACTTAAAATTTATGCAATTTTTGTATTCACCATACCTTAAAATGAGCGAGAGAGAGACTATGGTAGATTTCTTGTGACTTTCTCTTATAGAATACCGGAATCATCTCAAGTCACAAAAATTGTATCTAATGAAATATCTCAAATTTAGTGACTTGATATGAGACAGAATTACAGAATACTGGTATAAATCAGTTATCGTCATTTCATGGCACTGAGGTGCAATGCTAAACTCATACAGTTTGCTATACTCTCTCGTTTTGTCGTAGTACAAAAGTAAACTGTAGCTTGCGAGCCGGCAAAAAGACAACAACGTACGCGTATACTTCGTTTTCATGCGCTTTTATATCACGTTGCACAATGTCATTTGAAACAATTATATAATGCCCAATGCTTTCGAGCAACTTCAATGCTAAGCTTTTTCCTCTAAAAAGACAGAAAAATGAAGAATTATCAATGCAAAAAGAAACTAAAATATTTTGTTTCTATAAATAATTCTTCCCTTTTAGTTTCGGTTAGATCATTTATGTTTTTATGGAAAAGCTCAAAATGTCTTTTTAGAGGAAATAGCTTAGTACCTGAAAAAGATGTGTGGCATAAAAGGCATTGGGCATCATAAAGTATTTATCGTATGGCATTGTGCGACGTGGTATAGCAGCGCATAAAATCGAAAAATGTACGCGCATACCTTCTTGTCTTTTTGCTTGCCCGCAAGCTACTGAACGATGCGGCGTTAGCAGATGGGCACTGAAATAGTCGGTTTTCACTAACACTGTTGCAGTTACTAACATTGCTGCAATTTGAGTTTTGGTGACCGCTGGACTAAATAAATAATTGAATTAGCTTTCGTCTTCGCTTTGTGATCGTGCTTACTAACACACTCGCAATTCTGCAACTTTGTCTATGTGGTCGTGCCCACCCTTGATCAAGAGTAACTAAAAAATAATCTTTTAAGCTTTAAACTCATATAGGTGTCATGTAATCATGTGTGCTTGAGTAGTCCACGAGAGCATGAAGTAATAAGTAACAGAAATATCATATTCCGAATTATATATGAACGTATGTATATAATTCATAGTAGCTTCGTTTCTTTCCTGCTAATTATGAATAATTATTTTTGAAAAAGCGTTTCTTGAACAAAAATAGCAGCGAATTCAGCAGCTTTTTGACATTTAATTGAGAGAGAGAGCGCCAAGCAGGAACAGCTTATCGGTCACATAGCAAAACAACAACAAAAAATGTAAATTAAAATTGTTAGCCAATCAGAAACGTAACCGCTGTTTTGCCTGCAAGTCTCTACTAATTCCTGTTCGACGAAAAATGAGCAGAAACGAGATTTTGACAGCTTTTTACAAGACAAGACAGTTCTTTGCTGGATTTTTCAAGAAAAATACCTAGTTTGAAACCTAAAAACTAATTGGAGGGGAGAAATATTTTTTTTTTTTTTTTCGCAGAACACAAAATTCATAGCCCTAATAATGAAATATGTCTCCAAACGATTTTGGAAAAGTGAGAAAAACATTGACATTTTTGCAGAACATTTTGGCTTTCTGAATTTTTAGTTATGAATTTTGGCTTTCTGAATTTTTAATTCTGAATTTTGGCTTTCTGAATTTTGATTCTTAATTGTGCTTTCTGTCTAAAGTTTTCTGAAAAATAGTGTTTCTGAATTTTTGTTTTCTGTATTCGTGGGGGGAACCGTATATCTCATATCTATATTTTTATTGTTCATTCCAGAAGCCTATTTTATTCAATTAAAACTTTTCATTTCTTAAAACTCTTGGAATATATTTGAAGGAAGAAGAAAATATGCCCCCTCTGTTTGACCGAGATTTCTTGACCATCAGTTTGAACTTGGCTGTATCGTAAGTGAGACTTCTTTCATTTTAGCTTGTGAGAATTTCGGATAAAAATGGTTTTACCAAAAAAAGTATGTTGTAATCCATGGGCCGGCAGATTTGTAAATGCAGGTGTATAAGTGAAAGCGCTTATACACGCGCTGTGATCGTCCGCACTATATTTTTAACATTCGCTGACCAAACAAGCGACACCCCCACGCGATGTGATTTCGTCCCTTGCTCAGCGACGACTATATTATTAGGTGAACAAAGAGCGCAACGTGTCTGTGTGATGAGTCCAACTTGTTTGACTGATCTTAAGATCTATGGGGCGCCGATGCTTGTTGTAATCCCTTTAATTTGGAGAAGCATAAGAGACTATTAAAAAATGCTCGCAATAAATGCGAATTATGAGATCGGATGATTTCCAACAAGGAGGTAATAATAATAATAGTTGAGTGAATAATGAAATTTGTGAAAATCGTGATAACTCTCCAGAAATCGATGAACTTGAAAGTTTGAGTGAAAATTTGTCGGAAATTTGTAGATAGTGATATTGATAAACAGATTTTGAAAAACGTAAAAGAAAAAGTTTTTAAGTGTACCAATTATTTTGAAAAAATTAATTATTTAACTTTCATGGTCGATAACAAAAATTAAAAAACTTTTAAAATATCATTTTATCAAATATCGTGGAGTTTTTTTTTGTCGGATAGTGTAACAGGTTCAAATATTAATAATAAATTTTTGTTTATAAATAGAAACCCTAAAAAATTTGAATTTTTTTCTTAAAATTTGATATTTTCTGAATAAAAAACCTTCTTATAACTTTTTTGTGAGACCAAAAATAAAAAAGTTATAATGGATTGAAAAAAACACTTTACCAATTTTTTGATTTTTTTAAATGCGAAAATCTCCGAAAATAATAAATATTTTCAGGCAAAAATTTGTGTGCTTCCTTACGGTACCAGCCTCTATCAAAAAACGAAGAATTAGTAAAATCGTAGATATGACCCTTCAATCTCATATGAAACTCCTCATGTGATTAATTTCATATCAAACCCAATATGCATTGAACCCGACCCCCTCAGAATTTGATGAAATTTTGCTTAGAGGTACATCTTACCTACATAAACACAACCTCATTTTTAGAAATTGCATTTTCGAAAAATTGTGGGCGTGGCAAGGTATCGAATTATTCGAAAATATTCGAAAAATGACGGTAATAGGTACTTTAAAGTGTGATTACTACGGAATGGCTTTACCGATTTCAAAGATCTTTATACCATTAGAAAGGTATTGAAATAAGCTTTCAAAAAAATACACTGTAAAAATTTTTTAGTACACTAAAAAAAATGTTTTCCAAAATATGTTTTCCAAATAAACTGAAAAAACACTTCAAAGATCAAGCGATTTTGAAAAATAAAATTTTATTTTAGAAAGGTCTTTTCAATATATATAACACATCTGAAAACTAAAATGCGTTTTTTTTTCTTTTTTTTAAATTTATTTAAGAAAATGGATCTCTTGGTTATTTTCTCATATTTTGATATCACGCGTAAACTAATCAACAATTTCAGAAATTGTTATACCGTTAGAAAGGTATTAAAATCACCTTTTGAAAACATATACTGTAAACATTCTATATTACACTGAAAAAAATGATATTATTGTGTGACAAAAAAAGTTTTTTTCTTTTTATTTTTAAATTTATTTAATATTTTGATATCACGCGTAAAGTAATCAACCGATTTCAAAAATTGTTATACCGTTAGAAAGGTATTAAAATCATCTTTTGAAAACATATACTGTAAATATTCTATATAACACTGAAAAAAATTTGATATTATTGTGTGACAAAAAAAGGTACCTAGCTATACTTTGGAAGTTATACAGATACAGATACTATGACTATGTATTCTAGTAGATTCGAACAAGAATCGTATTATCAAATTTTTCAGACACAAACAATAAATTGACGTACACTTGATAAAGTTAATTTTTTATTTTTATTTATTTATAGCGTTTTCTTTTCTAGAAAAAATGTTGCCCTGTAGATTTTTATCAGCTCTCTCTAAGACTTATAGGTTCATTTCACAAAAAAATACCTTATAAGTAGGCAGAGGGACATCACTATCTACAAATTAAGCCATTTGATAGGCGCCAAATTGCCGAGGACAAAAGTTACAGTTTAAGAGGGCAACATTAGGGCAACATTTTGTCGAGAAAAGAAAACGCCATTAGATTTAATATAGAACTTTGCGCAGCTCAATATTTGCTTACTTTTAGTGATGTTTCATCTAAAGGTACAAAAGAATGGAAGGTTTGAGTTCCTGTAATAGTTTTGGCATTTTTATATCTTGAAAGTAGCTCTTCTTTTGTTTTGTTGTATACATCAGCGTCTGCGTAAGCAACTTCTATGGAGGTGTTGTACGTTTGTGAAGCCCAATGATAAAGGTCTTTCGCCGTTTGAATTTAGTTTTATTTGCCATGCCATAATTCCGAGCGCCTCTTTTCAATGTCCCACCGGATGTATCGTGGCTTGATTATTATTCCAATGATATCCTTGAATAGAATCTTCTATAACAAACGCATAGTTTTCAGCGAAATCCATTTGAATTAGCAGTTCTCCTGGCAGCAGTGTCATTTTTCTTTCCCTTACGAAGCGGGACTGGCGCTTAGCTGTGAAATGATGTGACACCATCTTATTGATTTGTTGTACAAAATCGTCAACAAATGTGTTTGTAGTAGAGGAAATAGTTTCGAGATTACATCTGAGTGTTGTGTTCCATTTTTTGTAAATGACTTCTTGAATCGATTTTTTTTCGTAATATTCCAACATCATCGTTCTAAGGTTCGTTATTACCATTACAGACAACGAATTTAAGAACATCTTTATAGTTTCTGAAATTATGTTGACCTTCCATCGATTTCAAACCGGATTTTTCGAACATCAGTTTTACATTCTGATGCAATGTGCCCACACAAACATTTTGCTGGTTTCAAACCCCAAGTTTGATAAAATTCTCTGGTCGCAACATGGTTTTTAAATTTTCCAAGGAAAAAGTCATTTACTTCCGCAGGCACCATGTATATTATAATTTCAAAAAACAAATATGCCGAATAATTGGTCACCAATTGGTCATAATTGGTCAGCAGGTCTCACTAATTGGTCAGCCATAGAACATTTTTAATTAATTTTTTCAAGTTTTTTGAGTGTTATCGATTAAGATGTTGGCACCCCATTGGTCGAAATTTGGAAAAGTTAGTATAACAAATAATTGGACACTAATTGGTCAGCAGGTCTCACTAATTGGTCAGCCATAGACAATTTTTTATGGCGTTTTTAAATTTTCCAAGGCAAAAGTCATTTACTTCCGCAGGCACCCTGTATACTTTAAATTTCAAAAAACAAATATGCCAAATAATTGGTCACTAATTGGTCATAATTGGTCAGCAGGTCTCACTAATTGGTCAGTCATAGAAAATTTGTAATTAATTTTTTTAAGTGTTATCGATTAAGATGTTGGCGCCCCATTGGCGAAATTTGGAAAAGTTAGTATACTAAATAATTGGTCATAATTGGTCAGCAGGTCTCACTAATTGGTCAGCCATAGAAAATTTTTAATTAATTTTTTTAAGTTTTTTGAGTGTCATCGATTAAGATGTTGGCACCCCATTGGTCGAAATTTGGAAAAGTTTGTATGCCAAATAATTGGTCACTAATTGGTCATAATTGGTCAGCAGGTCTCACTAATTGGTCAGCCATAGACAATTTTTTATGACGTTTTTAAATTTTCCTTGGCAAAAGTCATTTACTTCCGCAGGCACCCTGTATACTTTAAATTTCAAAAAACAAATATGCCAAATAATTGGTCACTAATTGGTCATAATTGGCCAGCAGGTCTCACTAATTGGTCAGCCATAGAAAATTTTTAATTAATTTTTTTAAGTTTTTTGAGTGTTATCGATTAAGATGTTGGCACCCCATTGGTCGAAATTTGGCAAAGTTAGTATACCAAATAATTGGTCATAATTGGTCATCAGGTCTCACTAATTGGTCAGCCATAGAAAATTTTTAATTAATTTTTTTAAGTTTTATGAGTGTTATCGATTAGCAAAAGTCATTTACTTCCGCAGGCACCCTGTATACTTTAAATTTCAAAAAACAAATATGCCAAATAATTGGTCACTAATTGGTCATAATTGGCCAGCAGGTCTCACTAATTGGTCAGCCATAGAAAATTTTTAATTAATTTTTTTAAGTTTTTTGAGTGTTATCGATTAAGATGTTGGCACCCCATTGGTCGAAATTTGGAAAAGTTAGTATGCCAAATAATTGGTCATAATTGGTCAGCAGGTCTCACTAATTGGTCAGCCATAGACAATTTTTTATTAATGTTTTTAAATTTTCCAAGGCAAAAGTCATTAACTTCCGCAGGCACCCTGTATACTTTAAATTTCAAAAAATAAATATGCCAAATAATTGGTCACTAATTGTTCATAATGGTCTCACTAATTGATCAGCCAAAGAAAATTTTTAATTAATTTTTTTAAAATTTCCAAGGCAAAAGTCTTTTACTTCCGCACGCACCCTGTATACTTTAAATTTCAAAAAACAAATATGCCAAATAATTGGTCACTAATTGGTCATAATTGGTCAACAGGTCTCACTAATTGATCAGCCATAGAAAATTTTTAAATAATTTTTTTAAGTTTTTTGGTGTCATCGATTAAAATGCTGGCACCCCATTGGTCGAAATTTGGAAAAGTTAGTATGCCAAATAATTGGTTTCTAATTGGTCATAATTGGTCAGCAGGTCTCACTAATTGGTCAGCCATAGAAAATTTTGTACGACGTTTTTAAATTTTCCAAGGCAAAAGTCATTTATTTCCGCAGGCACCCAAAAAACAAATATGCGAAATAATTGGTCATAAATCGTCAGCAGATTTCAATAATTGGTCTCACTAATTGGTCAGCCATAAAAATTAAATATTTGCGTATATTAATACCACTCCCGGAATTTTGGACGTGTTTTAGGTGGCTGTCCCGTGAATCCGAAGTCGAAAAGCAACTATTTTAGTAAATTGCAAACAAAAAGTGCAAAGGTGTGGAGCCGCTAAGAGTTATTTTTTTCGCGGCGGCCAATTAAAAAAATTGTTATGCAAATACCATGGATCACGCGCCCTATCCGGGAACCAAGGTATCTGTCGGTGTGGGTACTTTGGCAAGTAGGTATAAGCCTACCATACCCAAGCGTGTATAAAATCCCTTAAAAACGAATATCGCAAAAGATCTGTTCCTTTGTTTTAACTCTGCATTGTTAAATTCTTTGCTTTAATAAAAAAAATATTTGCAAGTTTTTCCAAATGGTGTTTTCCTCGAAAAATTATGCATAATATTGTAGTATTACATAAACACACCGCCCTTTTTCGTCTAATTGTCATGTGCACAAAAATGCATAAACAAATAAGAGTGTAAACAACAACACTTTACCCAAATTAGTTACAATGAACTCAACGGGAGTTTATGCAAAGACAGCACATGCCGCATATAGCGAGAGTCTTGTTACACTTGTGCGGATGGTCAAAGACACCGCCAAAGACAGTCGCATTGCCTAACTGAGTCACAACGCCAGTCGCCAGTTGGCCAATACGACTGTCATACCAACACATTTATTGTATACTGTAAATAGTTTGTAAGTATTAGTGTAAGAATTTTGTATAAAAGAAAGTTAAGTCAATAAAGAATGACATTCACTGATCGAACTTCCAACGTTTTAATTGATCGTGGCTATATGGCGATCCCGCCAGGCTTTAAAAGGCGAAACCGCCAGCCAGATAAAATAATATACACTTTGGCTTTAAAAGGCGATACCGCCAGCCGAAAAAAAAAAAATTTTAAATAATTTACTTGGCTATACATAGCGATATCGCTAGCCATGGTTAGAAGGACGCTCCATTAGCAGTTACTTTAATTGAAAACAAAATAATTCATCAAACAACGCAAGAAGGACAATTAAAAAACCATCACTGAAGGGACTGGCCCTCGTGGTGTACCAGCAAGGGCGGCAAGAAAAAAAAAACAAACTAACATCACTGAGGGACTGGCCCTCGTGGTGTACCAGCGAAGGCAGCAACATAACAGGGTGGAATAATCACTGGATATAACTGGCGGCAAAATTATGGAGACAGCACTACATTGGTATTTACAGCAGCGTAAAATAGAAGTAAAAATTTAAAATATTTAAAACATTTAAAATTTAAATAAAAACAAATACAAATTGAGAAAACTTCGGCACGCCTTATGGTCGCCATCCAAATAGCAGTAATTTGCTTAGGGGTAAAAGTTTAAAAATTAAATATTGAAAATTTTGTTTATATAACCGAATTTTTACGAAATATAATGCAAAAGATTTCGACTCAAGAGGAGTCTGATAAAATATTTCAAGAAGAAATTGATAAACTTTTTCAAAAGTGTATAGACACATTTATTAAAGGTTCAAATCAGACCCTCGAGAGTCGCAAACCCGAAAAAATTGGCCCTAAACCGATTACTATTGAAGAGTATCGGAAAAGGAATAAAATAAATAAAACGGAAAAAATTCCTAAAACCCCTGCCCCAAACATTGTACATAAACGAAAAAGGGCAGGCAGAAAAGTAAAAAGAAGAATAGAGTTAGCTAAATTGCATCAACAATTTAACTTTGTCACTAACTCTGATGAAAGATTAAAAATTCAAGAAAAAATAAAATTGTTAAGACATCAATAATAATAAAAAAAAAATTGAGTAAATTTAAATGCTTTTTCAAATTTAATTATTTTAAAGAAATTCTCTTCTTATGGATAGTGCATTGCCCGATGATCTTGATTACGACGCAATAAACAGAATTGCGGATAACTTAGAGCGTGAAAACGCAGACATTGCTCTTAAATCAAGATCACGAGATAAGGGAAGTAACAGACATAATTTAAATTGCTTAAGGAAATTTTGGATATTTATAGGAATGGGTAGAGAACCTACAATGGAAGATTTATTATATCCTTCCACAATAGTAGAAGAAGTAAATAGATGGATAAGTAAAGTACATCCTGAAAATAAATTTTAATTAAAAACAGAAAAAATTTTTTTTATGAATAAATAAAAATTTAAATACGTAAAATTTTTTTTTATTAAATAAATAAAGTTAGTTTAGAAAATAAAGTTTAATTTAAAATTAAAAACAAAAAAATTTTTTTTTTTATGAATAAACAAAAATTTGAACTCGAAAAATTTTTCTATTAAATTTTAAAATGACTTGGTGGAAAATTGCACTAAACGGCATCTTAATAGGAATAGCAGGATACGAAGTAGGAAAAGAAACTTCAGGTGAAGACACCTACGATACTAAAATAGTTAAATATGAACCACACCCTATCGTGGAAAACAAGGCAGAAATGTCCGATAAGTGGTTGACCGCTTTTGTATGCGTAGCTACATTTTTAATTGTCACAATAATAATTCTATTAAAAAATTATATAAAGAACAAATTGAGACAATTGAATAATGTACAACAACGCATCTAAGCAAAAGACAACATCAAAAACTTTTTTAAAAAAGGGAACACAAATAATAATAATAAGCAAAATTAAATAAAGAAACTAATAATGTAAATAAGCCAATTTTCACCTTATTTAAGAAAATTTTAAATTTGTAATAAAGAAAAATCGTACCACAATGGGTGAAAGTACGTTAAAGATTGAGATTTATCTATTTCTCATCTCCCTTTCGGTTGAACTAAAGATTAACTCGTGCTATGCCGAAGGCACTAATCGTTATAGAAAGGGCAAGAGCAATACAAAAAGCCAACTGCCACCTAATTATCCCCAGTTAAAAGACAAATGGGAAGAATCGTTAGAAAAATGTTTCGAATTAATCGAAAACAAATACAAATACATAAATAAGACAATTAAAACTAAAAGAGAACTGGTTGTCAAGCAATTGACAATATTAATAAAATTTGTCAACAATATAACGAAAATAATAGGATACGTATATATCCAAGTGGCTAATATTCACCAAAAAGATGGACAACAAACCTTGTCCATAAATATAATAACATACCCGGCAGATAAACTCAATAAAAAACAAGCAGTATCAACTTCGTTCGAAGAAAACATTCTAACCAAGTTCAACAAGTTCTCACCAAAAAAGAGTAAGAAGGTGAAAAACAAAACCAAAGTTTCCCCAAAAAAGAATACCAAAATGGCACAGACAGCTATAGAATTTATTAAAACAGCTTCATCAATGCTACCAGAGTTTGATGGTAAGCCTGAGAATCTACATAGTTTCCTAGATGCACTCGATATACTTGAGCAAATCAACGATACACACGAGGCATTGGCCATTACCATGATAAAAACAAAGCTGAAAGGTACAGCAAGGAATTTTATTAGTAATGAGACCACAATCGAACAAATAAAAAACAAATTAAAGACCGCAATAAAGGGTGAATCAGTGGAGGTTTTGGCCGCTAAACTACTGAACATCCAACAGCGTAGCAAAACTGCTAACCAATACACAGCGGAAATTGAAAAAATCACAAGATCATTAGAAGGAGCATATATCTCTGATGGATTAAACCCAGACTTAGCCACGAGATATTCAACACAGGCAGCAGTTAAAGCCATGTGTAAAAACTGCTCTAATGACAAGGTCAAAATGATCATGCAAGCAGGAAAGTTCACGACAATGAACGATGCAATCTCCAAATTTATCAACAGCTGTACAGAAATAGCGAACAGCACAAACAAAAACTTGCATAGACGTCAACAAAATTACTCCAGAAGTAATTCCCACACGAATAGCCAAAATAATAATTACAGAAGAAATAAAATGCAATCAGCTAAAAATTAAAGAAAATTAAACTAGCTCGTTTTCGAAAGAAAATTTGTAGCATAAAAACCGATTGTTGAGGATAAGATTGACTTAGGACAATACTTTACCAGGCTGAAATAAGCCGGCAATCCGGGAAAAATGAAAAATACAGTTGTCCATAGGGACAAATGGTTTAAATAATAATTACTCGAGTAGAAGCATTTATTAAATAAAAAATTGGTACCAAGTTCTCCAAAAAATTAAGACCACAATAACTCTGCAGGTTATGCACGTGACGATGATCCTGTTTATGGTGGCCGACCAGGAATCACCGAATAACGAATAAAAAAAAAAAAAAAAAAAAATAAGAAAAAAATAAATATAAATATATATAAACATGCATAACAAATTACCTGACTCACAAACCCGATGTAAAAAAAAAATTTAATCAACCAACAATACATATATATAAAGTTTAATATATAAATAAAGAAGATTTAATTAACCAATGATACATATAAAGCGTAATATAAAACAAATAAAAACTAAAAATAAAAATTTTATTAAAATATCAGTAAGAAAATTAATTTTAACCTCCCCTTATCAGTAAGAATAATATTTTTTTTTCTCAATTCCCTGCATAAGTAATAAAACTACTTTTAAATTCCCTGTATCATAAAAATATTAGTAAGGAAATTAACATAGGAGATTTAGTTTTAGTTAGAGAAGAGGCCTCTCATAAGTTAGAGAATAGATATACAGGACACTATAAAGTTAAAGCAATTGATAAAAATAACAACTATACATTAATTCCACATAGCATAGGAGATAGTAATAAAAACAAAAAGGAAATCGTAATTCATAAGAATAGGCTTAAACCAATTTAAAAAACATTTGGAAATAAGCATAGCACTTTATCCATAATAAATTCGTAATACAAAAAAAAAGAGGCATTTTTTTTACACAGGCATTCAAATTTACTCAATCCGATATACGGCACAAGCCGTATACAAACAAACACAAAACAATGGTAACAAGACACTAAACAATTAAAATTTTGTCAATCCAAACAAAACGTCAAACGGTTCATTAACTCAGAAAAATAGACATATATAGTTGATTACAAATATATATATCTATTTTTTTTAAGGGGGAAGGTGTAGTATTACATAAACACACCGCCCTTTTTCGTCTAATTGTCATGTGCACAAAAATGCATAAACAAATAAGAGTGTAAACAACAACACTTTACCCAAATTAGTTACAATGAACTCAACGGGAGTTTATGCAAAGACAGCACATGCCGCATATAGCGAGAGTCTTGTTACACTTGTGCGGATGGTCAAAGACACCGCCAAAGACAGTCGCATTGCCTAACTGAGTCACAACGCCAGTCGCCAGTTGGCCAATACGACTGTCATACCAACACATTTATTGTATACTGTAAATAGTTTGTAAGTATTAGTGTAAGAATTTTGTATAAAAGAAAGTTAAGTCAATAAAGAATGACATTCACTGATCGAACTTCCAACGTTTTAATTGATCGTGGCTATAATATCTTTAAGCAGAGGAATTACACAATGTTACAGCAAACTGTGAATGCACCAAATGAAATAAGAGATAACTGTATTTCACTTGACGAATTAACCACAAAACAGTGGCACTCTTTTTCTGCCGCTGAAACCAGGGTGGCCAGATTTGACGCTTTTTCCTGGATTTTTGAGCTTTGAAATTTGAATAAGCGCCAGCGGCGTTTTTTGATATTGGGAGATGTTTTCCTCGAAACGCAATCACTTTTAAAGAAAATCTTTCCCAAAATTGTAGCTTCGAAGCACATATTAAATGTTAGGTATGTGGAATATATTTTTTGAAGATATGTGTGAACCGCTTTATCGTCGATGCGTCTCCATAACAGATATTCATTTTTTTCTCCAAAAATTTGTATTCTACTTTTGAAGCATCATCTCGAATAACGTTCTAAGTGTTTTATTGCATATAACATTTTGTATTGCTCTCTTGCATTGCCCAGATAAAAAATTTTCTAAAATTTGACACCAAAACTGTAAAAATGCATTTAAAAATAGTACGGTAATTTAAAGTGACATACATTATTTTGCATAGAAGCGTCGAAAGTGATTCGTAATGGCACTGGAAGATCATAAGGAAGGTGATAAACTGATAATATGCAAGGTATAAAAGAAATAGTTAAGGAGACAGATGAGCGAAATAAATTTAAAAAATATGACTTTAGCGTTTTTTTGCCCTCCTGACAAATTCTGGTTTTGTAACTTAGAACATTATTCGCGATGATGCTTCATTTAATTAGCACTATCCATTCCCGGCAGTTCTGCGTTTGCCATTTTTAAATATCTCTTCGAGTTTAGAAGTTAATGAAAAAAGCTCTCTGTTTCTAGTACTAAAAATATGTTTATGCCCGCATGTGGAAAAAATTTTGTTTGGTCGCAAATGCAACTGATAAGTGTGCTTTATCAAATACCTCTAAAACCACTACATGTATACAAAAATACAAGATTCAGTGCACGAATAATGATTTAGGCCTAGCGTTTCAGTGCAGATTTAAACCACAGACAAAGTTGACTAGAGTTTATTCCATACAAATCGGCCATAGAAAATTTTTAATTAATTTTTTTAAGTTTTTTGAGTGTTATCGATTAAGATGTTGGCACCCCATTGGTCGAAATTTGGAAAAGTTAGTATGCCAAATAATTGGTCATAATTGGTCAGCAGGTCTCACTAATTGGTCAGCCATAGACAATTTTTTATTAATGTTTTTAAATTTTCCAAGGCAAAAGTCATTAACTTCCGCAGGCACTTTAAATTTCAAAAAATAAATATGCCAAATAATTGGTCACTAATTGTTCATAATGGTCTCACTAATTGATCAGCCATAGACAATTTTTAATTAATTTTTTTAAATTTTCCAAGGCAAAAGTCAATTACTTCCGCACGCACCCTGTATACTTTAAATTTCAAAAAACAAATATGCCAAATAATTGGTCATAATTGGTCAACAGGTCTCACTAATTGATCAGCCATAGAAAATTTTTAATTAATTTTTTTAAGTTTTTTTGAGTGTTATCGATTAAGATGTTGGCACCCCATTGGTCGAAATTTGGAAAAGTTAGTATGCCAAATAATTGGTCATAATTGGTCAGCAGGTCTCACTAATTGGTCAGCCATAGACAATTTTTTATTAATGTTTTTAAATTTTCCAAGGCAAAAGTCATTAACTTCCGCAGGCACCCTGTATACTTTAAATTTCAAAAAATAAATATGCCAAATAATTGGTCACTAATTGTTCATAATGGTCTCACTAATTGATCAGCCATAGACAATTTTTAATTAATTTTTTTTTAATTTTCCAAGGCAAAAGTCATTTACTTCCGCACGCACCCTGTATACTTTAAATTTCAAAAAACAAATATGCCAAATAATTGGTCATAATTGGTCAACAGGTCTCACTAATTGATCAGCCATAGAACATTTTTAATTAATTTTTTTAAGTTTTTTTGAGTGTTATCGATTAAGATGTTGGCACCCCATTGGTCGAAATTTGGAAAAGTTAGTATGCCAAATAATTGGTCATAATTGGTCAGCAGGTCTCACTAATTGGTCAGCCATAGACAATTTTTTATTAATGTTTTTAAATTTTCCAAGGCAAAAGTCATTAACTTCCGCAGGCACCCTGTATACTTTAAATTTCAAAAAATAAATATGCCAAATAATTGGTCACTAATTGTTCATAATGGTCTCACTAATTGATCAGCCAAAGAAAATTTTTAATTAATTTTTTTAAAATTTCCAAGGCAAAAGTCATTTACTTCCGCACGCACCCTGTATACTTTAAATTTCACAAAACAAATATGCCAAATAATTGGTCACTAATTGGTCATAATTGGTCAACAGGTCTCACTAATTGATCAGCCATAGAAAATTTTTAAATAATTTTTTTAAGTTTTTTGGTGTCATCGATTAAAATGCTGGCACCCCATTGGTCGAAATTTGGAAAAGTGAGTATGCCAAATAATTGGTTTCTAATTGGTCATAATTGGTCAGCAGGTCTCACTAATTGGTCAGCCATAGAAAATTTTGTACGACGTTTTTAAATTTTCCAAGGCAAAAGTCATTTATTTCCGCAGGCACCCAAAAAACAAATATGCGAAATAATTGGTCATAAATCGTCAGCAGATTTCAATAATTGGTCTCACTAATTGGTCAGCCATAAAAATTAAATATTTGCGTATATTAATACCACTCCCGGAATTTTGGACGTGTTTTAGGTGGCTGTCCCGTGAATCCGAAGTCGAAAAGCAACTATTTTAGTAAATTGCAAACAAAAAGTGCAAAGGTGTGGAGCCGCTAAGAGTTATTTTTTTAATCGCGGCGGCCAATTAAAAAAATTGTTCTGCAAATACCATGGATCACGCGCCCTATCCGGGAACCAAGGTATCTGTCGGTGTGGGTACTTTGGCAAGTAGGTATAAGCCTACCATACCCAAGCGTGTATAAAATCCCTTAAAAACGAATATCGCAAAAGATCTGTTCCTTTGTTTTAACTCTGCATTGTTAAATTCTTTGCTTTAATAAAAAAAATATTTGCAAGTTTTTCCAAATGGTGTTTTCCTCGAAAAATTATGCATAATATTGTAGTATTACATAAACACACCGCCCTTTTTCGTCTAATTGTCATGTGCACAAAAATGCATAAACAAATAAGAGTGTAAACAACAACACTTTACCCAAATTAGTTACAATGAACTCAACGGGAGTTTATGCAAAGACAGCACATGCCGCATATAGCGAGAGTCTTGTTACACTTGTGCGGATGGTCAAAGACACCGCCAAAGACAGTCGCATTGCCTAACTGAGTCACAACGCCAGTCGCCAGTTGGCCAATACGACTGTCATACCAACACATTTATTGTATACTGTAAATAGTTTGTAAGTATTAGTGTAAGAATTTTGTATAAAAGAAAGTTAAGTCAATAAAGAATGACATTCACTGATCGAACTTCCAACGTTTTAATTGATCGTGGCTATATGGCGATCCCGCCAGGCTTTAAAAGGCGAAACCGCCAGCCACATAAAATAATATACACTTTGGCTTTAAAAGGCGATACCGCCAGCCGAAAAAAAAAAAAAATTTTAAATAATTTACTTGGCTATACATAGCGATATCGCTAGCCATGGTTAGAAGGACGCTCCATTAGCAGTTACTTTAATTGAAAACAAAATAATTCATCAAACAACGCAAGAAGGACAATTAAAAAACCATCACTGAAGGGACTGGCCCTCGTGGTGTACCAGCAAGGGCGGCAAGAAAAAAAAAACAAACTAACATCACTGAGGGACTGGCCCTCGTGGTGTACCAGCGAAGGCAGCAACATAACAGGGTGGAATAATCACTGGATATAACTGGCGGCAAAATTATGGAGACAGCACTACATTGGTATTTACAGCAGCGTAAAATAGAAGTAAAAATTTAAAATATTTAAAACATTTAAAATTTAAATAAAAACAAAAACAAATTTAGAAAACTTCGGCACGCCTTATGGTCGCCATCCAAATAGCAGTAATTTGCTTAGGGGTAAAAGTTTAAAAATTAAATATTGAAAATTTTGTTTATATAACCGAATTTTTACGAAATATAATGCAAAAGATTTCGACTCAAGAGGAGTCTGATAAAATATTTCAAGAAGAAATTGATAAACTTTTTCAAAAGTGTATAGACACATTTATTAAAGGTTCAAATCAGACCCTCGAGAGTCGCAAATCCGAAAAAATTGGCCCTAAACCGATTACTATTGAAGAGTATCGGAAAAGGAATAAAATAAATAAAACGGAAAAAATTCCTAAAACCCCTGCCCCAAACATTGTACATAAACGAAAAAGGGCAGGCAGAAAAGTAAAAAGAAGAATAGAGTTAGCTAAATTGCATCAACAATTTAACTTTGCCACTAACTCTGATGAAAGATTAAAAATTCAAGAAAAAATAAAATTGTTAAGACATCAATAATAATAAAAAAAAAATTGAGTAAATTTAAATGCTTTTTCAAATTTAATTATTTTAAAGAAATTCTCTTCTTATGGATAGTGCATTGCCCGATGATCTTGATTACGACGCAATAAACAGAATTGCGGATAACTTAGAGCGTGAAAACGCAGACATTGCTCTTAAATCAAGATCACGAGATAAGGGAAGTAACAGACATAATTTAAATTGCTTAAGGAAATTTTGGATATTTATAGGAATGGGTAGAGAACCTACAATGGAAGATTTATTATATCCTTCCACAATAGTAGAAGAAGTAAATAGATGGATAAGTAAAGTACATCCTGAAAATAAATTTTAATTAAAAACAGAAAAAATTTTTTTTATGAATAAATAAAAATTTAAATACGTAAAATTTTTTTTTATTAAATAAATAAAGTTAGTTTAGAAAATAAAGTTTAATTTAAAATTAAAAACAAAAAAAAATTTTTTTTTATGAATAAACAAAAATTTGAACTCGAAAAATTTTTCTATTAAATTTTAAAATGACTTGGTGGAAAATTGCACTAAACGGCATCTTAATAGGAATAGCAGGATACGAAGTAGGAAAAGAAACTTCAGGTGAAGACACCTACGATACTAAAATAGTTAAATATGAACCACACCCTATCGTGGAAAACAAGGCAGAAATGTCCGATAAGTGGTTGACCGCTTTTGTATGCGTAGCTACATTTTTAATTGTCACAATAATAATTCTATTAAAAAATTATATAAAGAACAAATTGAGACAATTGAATAATGTACAACAACGCATCTAAGCAAAAGACAACATCAAAAACTTTTTTAAAAAAGGGAACACAAATAATAATAATAAGCAAAATTAAATAAAGAAACTAATAATGTAAATAAGCCAATTTTCACCTTATTTAAGAAAATTTTAAATTTGTAATAAAGAAAAATCGTACCACAATGGGTGAAAGTACGTTAAAGATTGAGATTTATCTATTTCTCATCTCCCTTTCGGTTGAACTAAAGATTAACTCGTGCTATGCCGAAGGCACTAATCGTTATAGAAAGGGCAAGAGCAATACAAAAAGCCAACTGCCACCTAATTATCCCCAGTTAAAAGACAAATGGGAAGAATCGTTAGAAAAATGTTTCGAATTAATCGAAAACAAATACAAATACATAAATAAGACAATTAAAACTAAAAGAGAACTGGTTGTCAAGCAATTGACAATATTAATAAAATTTGTCAACAATATAACGAAAATAATAGGATACGTATATATCCAAGTGGCTAATATTCACCAAAAAGATGGACAACAAACCTTGTCCATAAATATAATAACATACCCGGCAGATAAACTCAATAAAAAACAAGCAGTATCAACTTCGTTCGAAGAAAACATTCTAACCAAGTTCAACAAGTTCTCACCAAAAAAGAGTAAGAAGGTGAAAAACAAAACCAAAGTTTCCCCAAAAAAGAATACCAAAATGGCACAGACAGCTATAGAATTTATTAAAACAGCTTCATCAATGCTACCAGAGTTTGATGGTAAGCCTGAGAATCTACATAGTTTCCTAGATGCACTCGATATACTTGAGCAAATCAACGATACACACGAGGCATTGGCCATTACCATGATAAAAACAAAGCTGAAAGGTACAGCAAGGAATTTTATTAGTAATGAGACCACAATCGAACAAATAAAAAACAAATTAAAGACCGCAATAAAGGGTGAATCAGTGGAGGTTTTGACCGCTAAACTACTGAACATCCAACAGCGTAGCAAAACTGCTAACCAATACACAGCGGAAATTGAAAAAATCACAAGATCATTAGAAGGAGCATATATCTCTGATGGATTAAACCCAGACTTAGCCACGAGATATTCAACACAGGCAGCAGTTAAAGCCATGTGTAAAAACTGCTCTAATGACAAGGTCAAAATGATCATGCAAGCAGGAAAGTTCACGACAATGAACGATGCAATCTCCAAATTTATCAACAGCTGTACAGAAATAGCGAACAGCACAAACAAAAACTTGCATAGACGCCAACAAAATTACTCCAGAAGTAATTCCCACACGAATAGCCAAAATAATAATTACAGAAGAAATAAAATGCAATCAGCTAAAAATTAAAGAAAATTAAACTAGCTCGTTTTCGAAAGAAAATTTGTAGCATAAAAACCGATTGTTGAGGATAAGATTGACTTAGGACAATACTTTACCAGGCAATCCGGGAAAAATGAAAAATACAGTTGTCCATAGGGACAAATGGTTTAAATAATAATTACTCGAGTAGAAGCATTTATTAAATAAAAAATTGGTACCAAGTTCTCCAAAAAATTAAGACCACAATAACTCTGCAGGTTATGCACGTGACGATGATCCTGTTTATGGTGGCCGCCCAGGAATCACCGAATAACGAATAAAAAAAAAAAAAAATAAAAAAAAAATAAGAGTATTAGACATGCATAACAAATTACCTGACTCACAAACCCGATGTAAAAAAAAATTTAATCAACCAACAATACATATATATAAAGTTTAATATATAAATAAAGAAGATTTAATTAACCAATGATACATATAAAGCGTAATATAAAACAAATAAAAACTAAAAATAAAAATTTTATTAAAATATCAGTAAGAAAATTAATTTTAACCTCCCCTTATCAGTAAGAATAATATTTTTTTTTCTCAATTCCCTGCATAAGTAATAAAACTACTTTTAAATTCCCTGTATCATAAAAATATTAGTAAGGAAATTAACATAGGAGATTTAGTTTTAGTTAGAGAAGAGGCCTCTCATAAGTTAGAGAATAGATATACAGGACACTATAAAGTTAAAGCAATTGATAAAAATAACAACTATACATTAATTCCACATAGCATAGGAGATAGTAATAAAAACAAAAAGGAAATCGTAATGCATAAGAATAGGCTTAAACCAATTTAAAAAACATTTGAAAATAAGCATAGCACTTTATCCATAATAAATTCGTAATACAAAAAAAAAAGAGGCATTTTTTTTACACAGGCATTCAAATTTACTCAATCCGATATACGGCACAAGCCGTATACAAACAAACACAAAACAATGGTAACAAGACACTAAACAATTAAAATTTTGTCAATCCAAACAAAACGTCAAACGGTTCATTAACTCAGAAAAATAGACATATATAGTTGATTACAAATATATATATCTATTTTTTTTAAGGGGGAAGGTGTAGTATTACATAAACACACCGCCCTTTTTCGTCTAATTGTCATGTGCACAAAAATGCATAAACAAATAAGAGTGTAAACAACAACACTTTACCCAAATTAGTTACAATGAACTCAACGGGAGTTTATGCAAAGACAGCACATGCCGCATATAGCGAGAGTCTTGTTACACTTGTGCGGATGGTCAAAGACACCGCCAAAGACAGTCGCATTGCCTAACTGAGTCACAACGCCAGTCGCCAGTTGGCCAATACGACTGTCATACCAACACATTTATTGTATACTGTAAATAGTTTGTAAGTATTAGTGTAAGAATTTTGTATAAAAGAAAGTTAAGTCAATAAAGAATGACATTCACTGATCGAACTTCCAACGTTTTAATTGATCGTGGCTATAATATCTTTAAGCAGAGGAATTACACAATGTTACAGCAAACTGTGAATGCACCAAATGAAATAAGAGATAACTGTATTTCACTTGACGAATTAACCACAAAACAGTGGCACTCTTTTTCTGCCGCTGAAACCAGGGTGGCCAGATTTGACGCTTTTTCCTGGATTTTTGAGCTTTGAAATTTGAATAAGCGCCAGCGGCGTTTTTTGATATTGGGAGATGTTTTCCTCGAAACGCAATCACTTTTAAAGAAAATCTTTCCCAAAATTGTAGCTTCGAAGCACAAATTAAATGTTAGGTATGTGGAATATATTTTTTGAAGATATGTGTGAACCGCTTTATCGTCGATGCGTCTCCATAACAGATATTCATTTTTTTCTCCAAAAATTTGTATTCTACTTTTGAAGCTCACCGTAAACTCGCTGCTACGAGACACAAGGTGGGGGGGGCGGGAAGATAGTGGCATATGCAGACGATTTAGCTATTGCATATAGGGGCAAATTCCCACAAACCCTGTGTGACTTGATGCAAGTAGCACTGCGAGAAGTTTCTTCATGGTCCTCTCGCTGCGGACTTAGCATCAACCCGGGAAAGGTGGAGCTTGTCCTTTATACCAGGCGGTACAAGATACCACCGCTGAACCTACCAGAACTAGATGGCGTGCGCCTGAACTTAGCTGATAAAGCCAAATTCCTAGGCACAGTTCTAGATAGAAAGCTTAACTGGAAGGAGAATGTCATCCAGCGCCAGAGGAAAGCGTGCATTGCACTTTACACGTGTAAAAGAGCCATTGGCAAAAAATGGGGGCTCAGCCCCAAAATTTGCAGATGGATCTACACTGCGATAATCCAGCCAATTATGCTGTATGGAGTCGTGGTATGGTGGCCTGCGCTAGGAAAGGCAACAAACCTAAATCTGTTAGGAAAAGTCCACAGATCGAGCATGATCTGTATAAGCGGGGCGTTAAGAACAACGCCCAATGAAGCTCTCCAGGCCATTCTTGGCTTTTTGCCACTCGATCTGGAAGGGTACCGGGCAGCAGCGGCATCGGCTCTGCGTCTAAGGGAAACGTCCGTCTGGGGCGCAAGCACTATTGGACACTCCTGTATTCTAAGATCTTACAGCTTTCTCCCTCTGAGCACAGATCGGTGTGCGACCACAACAGTCGGAGATTGTTGTTTTAGAATAAACATTCCCAGCAGGGAAGACTGGGAGAACATAGATCGGTGTCCCGCTACTAATGGCGGCACTTTTATATACACCGACGGCTCGAAGTTAGACGGCAGAGTCGGAGGAGGGGTTTACTCAAGGGATTTGGACCTAGAACTCTCCTTTAGACTACCTGATCACTGCAGCGTCTTCCAGGCTGAAGTTTCTGCAATCATGGACGCCGTGACTTGGATAGGTAAACGCACCATCGGACAGGATATCTGTATTTTCAGCGACAGCCAAGCGGCCATCAAATCCCTTGGCTCTTACTCGTTCAACTCTGAACTGACGCTCAGCTGTCGTCGATCTCTTCAAGAGATGGCCCAACAGAACCGCGTGAACCTCACATGGGTCCCGGGACACAGGGACAGGGAGGGAAACTGTAGGGCAGACGAACTTGCCAGGCAGGGCACGACCAAGCAGATTCTTCAAGATAAAGAGCGCATAGGTATGCCGTTTGCCACGTGCAAGCTAATGCTGAAGGAGCATACACTCCGCGAAGCCAACGAAAGATGGCTACAAGCCCCAGGGTGCCGGATATCCAAGCAAACCTGGCCAAAATGCGATCTTAAAAGATCTAGACACATATACGCCCTAAAAAGGAAGGAAATCTCCATATTAATAGGTGTTTTAACCGGGCACTGCCTTATTGGTAGGCACGCAGCAAGGCTAGGCGTTCCCTACCGACGATGCTGCAGGAGTTGCAAAGATGATGAGGAAGAGGAAACGGTGGAGCACCTCATCTGCAACTGCCCGGCCTTAAGCGGAGCGAGAAGGCGCTCTCTGGGAGTTCCCTTCCTGGTTAGCTTAAGCCAGGTCGCGGAGCTAGACATAAAGGACTTGATGGCCTTCATCAAGTTATCAAAATGGTTCGAGGAGGGGTAGCGGTGTCGGTTAGGAGTGTCAGTCCCGGGTTTCGGCTATATGGAGAGTCCCAACAGCACTGGGATTTTCCATATGGCCGGGCCCCGGGACTGACTTTCCTAGTGTTTGGTGGTATCACAACGGGCCTTTTATTACTGGCCTAGGTGTGCCTTTGCGGCAGCCACTTCTACCTACCTACCTACCTACCTTTGAAGCATCATCTCGAATAACGTTCTAAGTGTTTTATTGCATATAACATTTTGTATTGCTCTCTTGCATTGCCCAGATAAAAAATTTTCTAAAATTTGACACCAAAACTGTAAAAATGCATTTAAAAATAGTACGGTAATTTAAAGTGACATACATTATTTTGCATAGAAGCGTCGAAAGTGATTCGTAATGGCACTGGAAGATCATAAGGAAGGTGATAAACTGATAATATGCAAGGTATAAAAGAAATAGTTAAGGAGACAGATGAGCGAAATAAATTTAAAAAATATGACTTTAGCGTTTTTTTGCCCTCCTGACAAATTCTGGTTTTGTAACTTAGAACATTATTCGCGATGATGCTTCATTTAATTAGCACTATCCATTCCCGGCAGTTCTGCGTTTGCCATTTTTAAATATCTCTTCGAGTTTAGAAGTTAATGAAAAAAGCTCTCTGTTTCTAGTACTAAAAATATGTTTATGCCCGCATGTGGAAAAAATTTTGTTTGGTCGCAAATGCAACTGATAAGTGTGCTTTATCAAATACCTCTAAAACCACTACATGTATACAAAAATACAAGATTCAGTGCACGAATAATGATTTAGGCCTAGCGTTTCAGTGCAGATTTAAACCACAGACAAAGTTGACTAGAGTTTATTCCATACAAATCGGCCGTTTAAATTGAGTTTAAACTCACTCTGAAGTTTAAACTTGCACTTAAAAACCAGACCTTAGAAGCATGAAAAAGAACAGGTTTACCCTGAAAAAGGCGTAAATCCTTAAAACGGCCAACTCGGCCAAAGAAATAAAAAAAACCTAATGTCACAAATTATTGAAAAACAAATTTGCATAAGATCTTCCAAAAACAAATTTGTAAAATATGGCCCAGGATAGCCATAAACCAGTTTTTTTGCTCTCCTAAACACTAAAAAACGAATATCTGTTTTTGCAGGTGCAATTACAATATGTTGTTTTCGATTTTAATGAGCATATTATCATATCTCAATTTGAATCCGCTATTTGCAAGAGACAAAATTCCGAAGGAAGCATTAATGTAAACAAATACCAATGGCATGATATCCCTAAATGCTCGCAGAATAATTTTCATGTTGAATCAACACTTTTTTAACACTTTTTCAGGTTATTATTTTTCAACACTATCGCTCATGTTGTTCTAACATGAAGCTACTTTTTCACTGTTCCTACATGTTAAATCAACATGAAGGAACAGTGTGAATTTAACATGATCACAAAGGTTTGAATCAATATGATTTCCTGTTGATACAACATTATTTTTCTTGTTAAATCAACACGATCAGACATGTTAAATTAACACTATACTATGTTGAAATAACTCTTTAGTCCTGTTAAATTTACACGATCTATCATGTGAAATTGACACGATATGTTATGTTAAATCAACACGATCTATCATGTTAATTTAAGAGGATTTTATTGTTAAATTAACACGATCTATCATATTAAGGTAACAGGTTTTTATTGTTAAATTAACCCTTAAAATAAAACACCTTGTTTTTGATTTTTGCAATAATTTTTATTTACTTAATTCATTTATCGAAAACCTTTAACATACATATTTTCAGGTATGAAAGAATATAATGCTTGTACAATTTATTAACACGATCTGTCATGTTAATTCAACATGTTTTTATTGTTAAATCAACACGATCTATCATGTTAAATTAATACGATCATCATGTTAAATCAACACCATCTACCATGTTAAATTAACACGATCATCATGTTAAATTTACACGATCATCATTTTAAATAATAAAAGTACACATATGTACATACATATACATATACTTATTTTAATCCAATCATTGGCAACTTCTGCATCGAAAACAGCAACAACAAGCCCCAATCTGAAAATTAAATAAAAATTGTTTCATTGAAAGCTCTTTAAATTATCCAAGCGATTGTAAAACTGGTAGCACACGTCCAATTAATGTAGGGATAAGTATCAAACGACGCCTTTTCTACCCGGTATCCATAATCCTAAAGCGCTTCCATGGTATTTATGTATAGTGCGCGTTGTTTTTAACCTACCCCGACATTTTTGGACGTGTTTTAGCAGGAAGCGTTTACAAAATATGAAAAACAACACAAATTACTTACCCAAAACTTTTTGCAAAACTTCACAACTTATTCGCAAGTTAAGAAACTATAAATTTCACAATATATTAATTATTTATAATATCTACAACTTTTCATCAAGTCGGTATCTACACACTGATTTAAATTCTGTTCTTTTGAGAACAATTCTGTTCACAAGCTTTGATGGGGAACAGATGATGCTTAAAAACAACACTTGTTCATGTTAAATCAAACCGAATTTATGGTGAGAGATACACACTAATGTAATTCTAATGCAGAAATATTTCATGTTATTTTAACCATAAGCTTCATGTTAAAATTTTCATGTTGATTTTCCGAAATTGTTTTTGCTTTACGTACATGAGTGGTTCATGTTGATTCAACATGATTCATGTTAACTAAAAATGTGAGAAATTTTTCTGTGTGTGGGAGCGTGAAGAGTAAAATAGCTATCAAATAATCTGTCCATGCAATTCGTAAGGATAATCACGAAACAGCGCGGTACCAACCCTTAACAATTGGAATTGGAATTTTTGACAGCGCGTTTCGAGGTGAATCTGCAAAAATCGAGAGTACTATATTTTGTATCCAAAGGAGTACTCAGGAGCATCAGAGTACTTCAAATGTAGTCATTTTTCATATAAAAATTGTGCTCCAATTAACATTGCGATGTCCTAGGACTGGACCACCTACTTCAACATTCGCTTTCTTTCTGCTACTCCTTAGAGTACTCCAATGTTATTACTCCTTCGAGTAACTACTGTCAGAGTACTTTGCAATGTACTCAATGCTGTTACTTCTTAGATTATATAATGTCAGAGCGATAGTGTCGTGATTTTCGTCGATTAGGCACGAGCAATGATCGGCTTTCAAAAAGCTGAAGGTGGTCCGATGAGGTATACAAATGATTACTATTTGAGTACTTCAATATAAAAAATGTGGAACACATAATCCAACGATTTTTGCAGGGGAAGTAAAAAATGGGGGAAGGAAAGAAGACAAAAATTAGTAAAATTTAGCGCTTTTATTTCGGTATGTTGCGAACCGCCATACGTTGGCGCTCACAATTAGAGGTGGCAGTTAAGTATTCATAAGTGTTTTCGAATTTCTATACATCAGATAGAGACTGGTCAAATTCGTTTAAATTTTCTGCCGCGGTATTTTACTATATAAAAGTATATTTATCTGATATAGGATATCTGCAAAAAAAGTTCAAGAGCAATGAACATAATTTTGATTTTGACTATGCCAAAATTGTTTTTATTAGAATTGGGAATATTGTTACTTGAAGTGCTTTTTTTTATATATATTCGGGCCTTTTGCTTTAATAATCTGGCCACCCTGGACGTGTTAACACCAGCTAACCTAATTAAAGATAAGCGAAACACTGCTTCAACCTGAAGTAAGCTTTTTGACAGCATTTTAGTACATGGTGCATTAGCGTAGGTGATAAGCATTGCGATTGCAACGCGAGTGGTCAAGGTTCATTATTTGGAATATTTTTTTTTTTGCAAAATTATTATATTTGGGGGGTCTAAAGAGGTAAATAATAAGTTTAACCTTATAAAACTTCAAATAATAATGTCTGTAATTGTATAGATCCTTAAGAGTTACTAAAACACATGTTTCGGTCCCTGGAATACGAATCCGAGGGCGAAAACCCAGAAAAATTACCTTGGTTCCCGTATAGGGCGCGTGATCCATGGTATTTGCAGAACAATTTTTTGAGTTGGCCGCCGCGATTAAAAAAATAACTCTTAGCGGCTCCACACCTTTGCACTTTTTGTTTGCAATTTACTAAAATAGTTGCTTTTCGACTTCGGATTCGGATTCCCGGGACAGCCACCTAAAACACGTCCAAAATTCCGGGAGTGGTATTAACATACGCAAATATTTAATTTTTATACCTGTCAAGAGATAATTGTAAATAATGTTTCAAAATAAAATAAAAAAATAATAAGAAGAGAAGAATGCATTTTTTTAATAAATAATTATGACTTATAAATTATGAAAAAAAAAACACACTTACCCTAACTGGCATCGAAATTAAGCCACCAGCCTTGATAATCGGAATGCCTAACGCCAGGGCTACAGCCGCATGTTCAAATTGATGCCTAATGAGTTATGTTGAAGTGATTTTATCTGTGTGCACAGTAGATCACGTAATTGTATAGACCGCATATCTTCTTGGGAAAGAATCGATAACATGTCAACGTCAGTAATTGGTGGATGATCAAGGTAAAAGTAATTTGCCTTGCAAAATTTATAAATTCATAAAAAATGTCCTATGGCAGACCAATTAGTGAGACCTGCTGACCAATTACGACTTACATTGGCAATTATGTATTTGGCATACAAGCTTTTCCAAATTTCGGCCAATGCCAGCATCTTAATCGGCAACACTCAAAAAACTTAAAAAAATTGATTAAAAAATATCTATCAATGATCAATTATTGAAACCTGCTGACGATTTATGACCAACTAGTGACCAATTATTTGGCATATTTGTTGTTTGAAATTTAAAATATACAGGGTGCCTGCGGAGGTAAATGACTTTTGCCTTGGAAAATTTAAAAACGTCGTACAAAATTTTCTATGGCTGACCAATTAGTGAGACCTGCTGACCAATTAGTGACCAATTATTTGGCATATTTGTTTTTTGAAATTTAAAGTATACAGGGTGCCTGCGGAAGTAAATGACTTTTGCCTTGAAAAATTTAAAAACGTCATAAAAAATGGTCTATGGCTGACCAATTGGTGAGACCTGCTGACCAGTTATGACCAATTATTTGGTATACTAACTTTTCCAAATTTCGACCAATGGGGTGCCAATTATGACCAATCAGTCACCAATGATTTGGTATACTAACTTTTCCAAATTTCGACCAATTGGGTGCCAACATCTTAATCGATAACACTCAAAAAACTTAAAAAAATTAAGTAAAAATTTTCTATGGCTGACCAATTAGTTAGACCTGCTGACCAATTATGACCAATTAGTGACCAATTATTTGGCATATTTGTTTTTTTGAAATTTAAATGATACAGGGTGCCTGCGGAAGTAAATGACTTTTGGCTTGGAAAATTTAAAAACATCATAAAAAATTGTCTATGGCTGACCAATTAGTGAGACCTGCTAACCAATTATTTGGCATATTTGTTTTTTGAAATTTAAATTATACAGGGTGCCTGCGGAAGTAAATGACTTTTGCCTTGGAAAATTTGAAAACGTCATAAAAAATTTTCTATGGCTGACCAATTAGTAGGACCTGCTGACCAATTAGTGACCAATTACACTGGTCGACGGCCAAAATTTACCAGAGACGCCGTTATGAAATTCGTATGTAAAACCACCCCCTGATTTCGAAAATCGAGTTCATTTTTGATTCTATGGTACCGTTTTTGAGATATTTGCATTTTACCGTTATTCGAAAAAACCAAAAAGATGGCTCCCTTTAATTACATATATCTCACGAACGGGTCAAGCGATTGCAAAAAGGTTGACAGAATCAAAAAGACGATAAAATTTGCTATAAATGCATCATACATTGTTTTTTGCTCAACCAGATAGTTTTCGAGATATTAGCTTATCATTTCATATTTTTGTTTTCTTTTATGAAAAAATATGAAAAAAATTACTCTTTGCGTGGACAGCATTCCAAAACCACACCTTTTTTTTAGATATTTTTTCTTTACGTAGAGATCTGTTTTATTAGAAAAAAGATAAGCTATCATCGAAGAAAATCGATGTAAAACTACGTAAGTTATAAGCGATCAAATAAAAATACCCAGGTTGCGCAATTTCAACGTATAGCTCAAAACGTATGTATGGTATAAGAAAGAGAGAAATATGAAGCTATGCTCTGTTTCTATTGAGTTCAAAGTTTAATTCATGAATGAAATTACCCATATTTTTTACTTTTTTTAAATTTATTTATGTTTCTACTTTGACGCTTATTCAGTTTAGGATCGGTTTCTCTTATGAGAAACCAGCAGTAATCACCCATCATTGCGACGTCCCAGAATCCTTGATATCGATTCCCAATTAATTTCATTTGCTGATGAAACCTTTCGCCATGTTCGTCACTTTCGTCGCCAAGATTTGCCGGAAAAAAGTTCAAATGTGAGTGCAGAAAGTGAATTTTTAAAGACATATTTACGCCTGGAAAGAAAATATTAGTTAGGTAAATAAAATTTTGGGAAATTAATTTTAATAAGCCTTTTATATTTACGATATAACGTTGGTCACTGACTCTTACAGTGACCTCATAGAATCATGGAGGGTGTTAGGCGAGCACTCCTTCTCAGACCATAGATACATTAGCTTCTCCTTAGTAGATATTCATACAAGTCCGAAATATATACAGAATATTAGGAAAACAAATTGGGGTTACTACCAAAAGCTTATTCGCAAATATTTGTCAAATCAGCTGGTAACACCTAGAAAGGAAGAGGAGCTAGACGACCTCGTCAGCTCCTTCAATCAACACTGCAAGATTGCTCTAGACAAGGCGTGTCCGCCTAAAAAGTTAGCTGAAACCCACAGACCAACCTGGTGGTCGTCCGATCTAGATAATCTCAGAAGGACATGTAGGTCGGCCTTTAACAAAGCCAAACAGGATGGTAGCGTAACATCCTGGGCACTTCACAAAACTAAATTAAGTAACTACAAAAAATAAATTCGCAAGGCCAAACGGGCCTCCTGGGTGAATTTCTGCAACAATATCGAATCAACATCTGCAGCTTCGCGCCTGAGGAAGGTGCTCTCAAAATCGCCAGCGACACTGAGCCACATACAAATGCCGGATGGGAATTGGACCGATTCGAGCACTGACACAATGAATCTGCTTCTGGATGCTCACTTTCCGACATGCACAGACACGGCTACTACTACGGTCGGGAATGAAATGCTTTTGGATCAGCTGATAAAGGAAATAACCGATGATAAAGAGCTGGACTGGGCCTTGGCCAGTCTCAAGCCCTACAAATCGCCAGGACTGGACGGAATATTCCCGGCCCAGTTACAACAAACATCCGAGCTTATTAAGCCCTGGCTGAAGACCATGTTTGTTAGTTGCCTCAGGCTCAACTATGTACCTGCATCATGGAGAGAGGTTAAGGTAGTATTTATCCCAAAATCCGGGAAACCATCCCATTCTAAACCTAATGATTTTAGGCCAATTAGCCTATCTTCATTTCTACTTAAAATTATGGAAAGACTTTTGGAGGACTATGTCAGAAGATCGATAGACTCAACTCATATGTCGCGGGCTCAACACGCCTATAGTAAAGGTAGATCGACTGACACTGCCTTGCATTCTCTGGTATCTGTTATAGAAAAGTCAATTGACACAAAGGAATATACACTGGTGGCTTTCCTTGATATAGCAGGTGCCTTCAACAACGTTCTACCGGAAGCCATTACCTCGGCGTTAACGGGTCTGCGGGTCGATGCCTGCCTTGTGGAGTTTATCCGCAAATTGCTTATTAGCAGACGGATTACAACGGAGCTAGGTCGTCCAATTTTACTCTACGGTGTGCTGGTCTGGTGGCCGGCACTAACCAAGAACACGTACCTCAAGCAGATACAAAAAGTCCAAAGGAGTTCAGAACTCTGCATAACCGGGGCCCTCGGCTCCACTCCGACAGGAGCACTCAACACGATGCTGAATCTTCCACCACTCGATCTGGTGGCTAAAGAAATGGCTGTGATTACAGCTCTGCGATTAAGGGAGACCGACGTATGGAAGGGCGGTACATGTGGTCACGCCACAATTTTAGGTTCCCATGCACCTGTGAGCATACCATTACATACTGACTATTGCACGCCAAGCAACGTGTTCGTTAGGAACTACGAGGTGAAAATACCCACAAGACAAGAATGGGATTACCGACCGCATACTGTTCGGAATGCCATGAACATATTCACCGATGGCTCTAAGCTTGAAGGGAAGTTGGGTGGAGGTATCTTTTCACCGGACCTGGGACTAGAGATCTCCTTTCGTCTTCCCGACCACTGCAGCGTGTACCAAGCAGAAATGCTGGCAACACACGGTGCAGTGAAAAGCCTAGCGTCTACGCCCCAAAACGGCAAACGGATATTTATCTTCTCAGATAGTCAGGCCGCGCTAAAGGCACTGAACTCATATGTCGACAACACAAAGTCGCTAACTGAATGCCGCAGATCTCTTAACGAGATGGCTCAGCACTTCAGTATTAGCCTTATTTGGGTACCTGGTCACAGGGATATTGAAGGCAACTGTATAGCGGATGAGCTGGCCAGAAGAGGTACCACCACTCATCTCTTTCCAGGAAATGATCTGGTAGGCATTCCCATAGCATCTTTCAAACTCCGAGCTAGCACAAATACCTTACAAAGGGCAAATGAGCTCTGGTCAGGTCTCTCGACGTGCGAGATATCAAGGCTAACTTGGCCTTCGTACAACAAAGGACGCACTAACTGTCTGCTGTCCCTTAATAAATCCGGTGACTCATCACTGATAATGGTGTTAACAGGGCACTGCTTAATAGGCACACATGGTGCTAGGATGGGCGTAATAACTCACGATTACTGTCGCAGTTGCAGATGACGATTGGCTATTCTCGGCCAACCGTTCATCGACGACCTCACGGAGGTTTCAAAAATGGATATTAGAGCTCTATCGAAATTCATTGATTCCACGAGCTGGTTTGATCCTCTAAACCAAGTGTGAGAATGTGAGAGTGTTGATGTTTGTCTCTCGGATATGGGGTGGGTCTTAAGACCGCATAGGGTATCACAATGGGCCAACTTGACTGGTCTAAGTGGTGGGCAGGGTCCTGCACTCTGTCCTGCCCTCGCAACCTAACCTAACCTTTATATTTACCCATTTTCGCATAATTATTGATTAAGTCGTTCACTATCTTTTCGTAGTTAGGGCTTTTGTGTCTACCGAGAAAAGAAGCAACGACCTTTTCAAAGGATTCCCACGCTGCTGCCTCAACTGATGAGAGTAGTCCTTTGAATTGAGTATTGTTGATCAACTTTTTTATTTGTGGTCCAAACGACTTTGAGATCAGAACATATTTTCCAATCATGCTCTTCATATTTGATAAATTTGAGAATTTTTTGCATTTCCTCGTAGGTTTCCTTTGTATTTACTGATACCAATATGCAATAATACAGCTTTCAAACTGAGTTTATTGCTGTCTATGAACAATCGCCACTCTTTTGAATCATATGTTTGACCAAACTCTTTGAATAAACCAGGAATGTCGTTGCAGTAGCATATACTGTCTTTCTTGGTATAGTGTTTGGAAAATGGTTCGTGACGAGTTCTACAATATGTCACCTTAACATCGGATGACTCAAATTTAAATTGTTGCATACGGGAAGTGTGGATCTCTGCCTTTTCCTTGGATAGTTCCAAATCTCTTATCCAATCATTAAGTTGTGCTTGTGAGAGAACGTTTCTCTCGTTTCCCACGCGAAATTCAGTACAACTTGATTCCCCGCACTCAGATATTACTGTTGACAATGGAACTGGATCCGCAATTGTCGTTGAATGTAGTACTGCTAATGTCACTGATGGTACGCTGGCATAAGTTACTCTTCTTGATCTTCCAACGCCAAGCCCTTTCGTTTGACAAATATAACACTCCATTGAATGGCAAGTAGGTTCTCTCCATATCATTGGTGTAGCAAATTTTATTTGTTGTCCTGATTTCGACTGAATCAATTCTACTCGACACGATGTACACAAAGTGTTCGGTGTCCATGGTTTTTCAGCATTTTTAGGCTCAATGCCAAAATACTTGGAGTATAAAGTTTTGATACGATCTAAGAACACTCGTCGTAGCCTTATGATAGTATATTGGCCACACATGAAACAGAACATATCTGGATCGTTATCACACTCAAATTCTCGCGTCCTTTTACTCATTTTTTTTTTTTAATAAATCATGGTTTTGAAATTCGACTTATGAACTGAACTATCTCCCGCGAGCCTTGCAGATGTTTTGAAGTTTCAAGGCGCCTTAACTCATATTTATACTCGGAACAAAAATAAAATTGAAAAAATCAAATTTTACCTAGACAGAAAGGTTCCTTTTTATACGAAGCCGGAAAAGAAAATATTACCTGCTTTAGATGTCGGTTTTAAAAATTTTCTTATAATTTTGAAAATCTACCTGCATACTTACACATAAGTGACGGAAATACATGTTTATAACTACATGCTTACAGCACTTTCGAACCCAACCACTCTTCCTTTCGAAGCAACCACTCTACCTACTATAAAACAATTCGAGTATTGAAAGTACTAATTGATTTATTTAAAGAAAAAGTATTATCATTGTTATGGTGTTATTCGTTTATCCGGATAATATCCCATTTGCACTTTATACCTTTAAAATATGTATGTATACATCACACATTGAAGTTGCGCAACCTGGGTATTTTTACTTGATCGTTTATAACTTACGTAGTTTTGCATCGATTTTCTTCGATGATAGCTTATCTTTTTTCTAATAAAACAGAGCTCTACGTAAAGAAAAAATATTTAGAAAAAAGTTGTGGTTTTGGAATGCTGCCCACGCAAAGAGTAATTTTTTTCATATTTTTCCATAAAAAAAACAAAAATATGAAATGACAAGCTAATATCTCGAAAACTATCTGGTTGAGCAAAAAACAATGTATGATGCATTTATAGCAAATTTTATCGTTTTTCCGATTCTGTAAACTTTTTTGCAATTGCTTGACCCGTTCGTGAGATATACGCAATTAAAGGGCGCCATCTTTTTGGTTTTTTCGAATAACGGTAAATTGCAAATATCTCAAAAACGGTACCATAGAATCAAAAATGAACTCAATCAGGGGGTGATTTTACATACGAATTTCATAACGGCATTTCTGGTAAAGCGAAAAAGTTGAAATTCGTGGTCCAGTGTTATTTGGCATACTAACTTTTCCAAATTTCGACCAATGGGGTGCCAACATCTTAATCGATAACACTCAAAAAACTTAAAAAAATTAATTAAAAATTGTCTATACAGGGTGCCTGGGGAAGTAAATGACTTTTGCCTTGGAAAATTTAAAAACGTCATAAAAAATTGTCTATGGCTGACCAATTAGTGGGACCTGCTGACCAATTATGACCAATTAGTGACCAATTATTTGGCATACTAACTTTTCCATATTTCGACCAATGGGGTGCCAGCATCTTACGGCCACCTTGGAAAATTTTAAATTGGCATACAATTTTTCTTATGGCTGACCAATTACTGAAACCTGCTGACCAATTATGACCAATTAGTGACCAATTATTTGGCATAAAATCTTTTTCAAATTTCGAACAGTGGGGTGCCAACACCTTAATCGATAACACTCAAAAAAACTTAAAAAAATTAATTAAAAATTTTCTATGGCTGATCAATTAGTGAGACCTGTTGACCAATTATGACCAATTAGTGACCAATTATTTGGCATATTTGTTTTTTGAAATTTGCGGAAGTAAATGACTTTTGCCTTGGAAAATTTAAAAAAATTAATTAAAAATTTTCTATGGCTGATCAATTAGTGAGACCATTATGAACAATTAGTGACCAATTATTTGGCATATTTATTTTTTGAAATTTAAAGTATACAGGGTGCCTGCGGAAGTTAATGACTTTTGCCTTCGAAAATTTAAAAACATTAATAAAAAATTGTCTATGGCTGACCAATTAGTGAGACCTGCTGACCAATTATGACCAATTATTTGGCATACTAACTTTTCCAAATTTCGACCAATGGGGTGCCTACAACCTAATCGATAACACTCAAAAAACTTAAATAAATTAATTAAAAATTTTCTATGGCTGACCAATTAGTGAGACCTGCTGACCAATTAGTGACCAATTATTTGGCATATTTGTTTTTTGAAATTTAAAGTATACAGGGTGCCTGCGGAAGTAAATGACTTTTACCTTGGAAAATTTAAAAACGTCATAAAAAATTTTCTATGGCTGACCAATTAGTGAGACCTGCTGACCAATTATGACCAATTAGTGACCAATTATTTGGAATACTAACTTTTCCAAATTTCGACCAATGGGGTGCCAACATCTTAATCGATAACACTCAAAAAACATAAAAAAATTTATAAAAAATTGTCTATGGCTGACCAATTAGTGAGACCTAAAAATTCCGACCAATGGGGTGCCAACATCTTAATCGATAACACTCAAAAAACATAAAAAAATTAATAAAAAATTTTCTATGGCTGACCAATTAGGGAGACCTGCTGACCAATTATGACCAATTAGTGACCAATTATTTGGCATATTTGTTTTTTGAAATTTAAAGTATACAGGGTGCCTGCGAAAGTAAATGACATTTGCCTTGGAAAATTTAAAAACGTCATAAAAAATTTTCTATGGCTGACCAATTAGTGAGACCTGCTGACCAATTACTGACCAATTATTTGTAATACTAACTTTTCCAAATTTCGACCAATGGGGTGCCAACATCTTAATCGATAACACTCAAAAAACATAAAAAAATAATAAAAATTTTTCTATGGCTGACCAATTAGTGAGACCTGCTGACCAATTATGACCAATTAGTGACCAATTATTTGGCATATTTGTTTTTTGAAATTTAAAGTATACAGGGTGCCTGCGGAAGTAAATGACTTTTGCCTTGGAAAATTTAAAAACGTTATAAAAAATTAGCTATGGCTGACCAATTAGTGAGACCTGCTGACCAATTATGACCAATTATTTGGCATACTAACTTTTCCAAATTTCGACCAATGGGGTGCCTACAACCTAATCGATAACACTCAAAAAACTTAAAAAAATTAATTAAACATTTTCTATGGCTGACCAATTAGTGAGACCTGCTGACCAATTAGTGACCAATTATTTGGCATATTTGTTTTTTGAATTTTAAACTTAAGAACGTCATAAAAAATGACCAATTTGTAAGACCTGCTGACCAATTATGGCCAATTATTTGGCATATTTGTTTTTTGAAATTTAAAGTATACAGGGTGCCTGCGGAAGTAAATGACTTTTGACCTGCTGACCAATTATGACCAATTAGTGACCAATTATTTGGCATATTTGTTTTTTGAAATTTAAAGTATACAGGGTGCCTGCGGAAGTAAATGACTTTTGACCTGCTGACCAATTATGACCAATTAGTGACCAATTATTTGGCATATTTGTTTTTTGAAATTTAAAGTATACAGGGTGCCTGCGGAAGTAAATGACTTTTGCCTTGGAAAATTTAAAAACGTTATAAAAAATTAGCTATGGCTGATCAATTAGTGAGACCTGCTGACCAATTATGAACAATTAGTGACCAATTATTTGGCATATTTGTTTTTTGAAATTTAAAGTATACAGGGTGCCTGCGGAAGTTAATGACTTTTGCCTTGGAAAATTTAAAAACATTAATAAAAAATTTTCTATGGCTGACCAATTAGTGAGACCTGCTGACCAATTATGCCTGCGGAAGTAAATGACTTTTGCCTTGGAAAATTTAAATACGTCATAAAAAATTGTCTATGGCTGACCAATTAGTGAGACCTGCTGACCAGTTATGACCAATTAGTGATCAATTATTTGGTATACTAACTTTTCAAAATTTCGACCAATGGGGTGCCAACATCTTAATCGATAACACTCAAAAAACTTAAAAAAATTAATTAAAATTTTCTATGGCTGACCAATTAGTTAGACCTGCTGACCAATTAGTGATTTGGCATATTTTTTTTTTTGAAATTTAAAGTATACTGCGGAAGTTAATGACTTTTGCCTTGGAAAATTTAAAAACCTCATAAAAAATTTTCTATGGCTGACCAATTAGTGAGACCTGCTGACCAATTATGCCTGCGGAAGTAAATGACTTTTGCCTTGGAAAATTTAAATACGTCATAAAAAATTGTCTATGGCTGACCAATTAGTGAGACCTGCTGACCAGTTATGACCAATTAGTGATCAATTATTTGGTATACTAACTTTTCCAAATTTCGACCAATGGGGTGCCAACATCTTAATCGATAACACTCAAAAAACTTAAAAAAATTAATTAAAAATTTTCTTTGGCTGACCAATTAGTGAGACCTGCTGACCAATTATGACCAATTAGTGACCAATTATTTGGCATATTAGTTTTTTGAAATTTAAAGTATACAGAGCCTGCGGAAGTAAAAGACTTTTGCCTTGGAAAATTTAAAGACGACATACAAAATTTTCTATGGCTGACCAATTAGTGAGACCTGCTGACCAATTATGACCAATTATTTGGCATACTAACTTTTCCAAATTTCGACCAATGGGGTGCCAACATCTTAATCGATAACACTCAAAAAACATAAAAAAATAATTAAAAATTGTCTATGGCTGACCAATTAGTGAGACCTGCTGACCAATTATGACCAATTAGTGACCAATTATTTGGCATATTTGTTTTTTGAAATTTAAAGTATATGAAAGTATATGCGGAAGTAAATGACTTTTGCCTTGGAAAATTTAAAGACGACATAAAAAATTTTCTATGGCTGACCAATTAGTGGGACCTGCTGACCAATTATGACCAATTAGTGACCAATTATTTGGCAAAGTAACTTTTCCAAATTTCGACCAATGGGGTGCCAACATCTTACGGCCACCTTGGAAAATTTTAAATTGGCATACAATTTTTCTTATGGCTGACCAAATACTGAAACCTGCTGACCAATTATGACCAATTAGTGACCAATTATTTGGCATAAAATCTTTTTCAAATTTCGGTCAATGGGGTGCCAGCATCTTACAGCTGAGAAAGTAACAAGGAGATGCATTTACTTAAATAAATTTAAAAAAAAGAAAAAAAAGCGCATTTTAGTTTTCAGATGTGTTATATATATTGAATAGACCTTTCTAAAATAAAATTTTATTTTTCAAAATCGCTTGACCTTTGATGTGTTTTTTCAGTTTATTTGGAAAACATATTTTGGAAAACATTTTTTTTCAGTGTACTAAAAAATTTTTACAGTGTATTTCTTGAAAGCTTTTTTCAATGCCTTTCTTATGGTATGAAGATCTTTGAAATCGGTAAAGCCATTCCGTAGTAATCACACTTTAAAGTACCTATTACCGTCATTTTTCGAATATTTTCGAATAATTCGATACCTTGCCACGCCCAAAATTTTTCGAAAATGCAATTTCTAAAAATGAGGTTGTGTTTTGGTAGGTAAGATGTACCTCTATGCAAAATGTCATCAAATTCTGAGGGGGTCGGGTTCAAAATGTACTTTTTTTCAGCCTCTGATATAAAATTCATCATGTACATTAACCGCCCGATTCTGTGCTCTTTTATCATATTTTTTGGAATTTGTCGTCAGAAACAAGAAACATTAGCCCCTGATGAGAGTAGAAAAAGACAATAAATTGAGCTCTTTCCAGTCAGAGAGTTGGAAGTTTTAATCAGAAGATTGTTTGCTGACTACTGCTGACTACTTCTGGTGAAACTGTCAAACGATCAGCTGTTTGACAATTTACTTCACTTCAGGAACAGTGACACTAATTTCAGGCAACATTTATATCAGAAGGCAATCCCGTACCGTTTGGTGTTGCTCGCACTGAGAGCGGATTTTTTAATTTTGACAGTTTTACTAGTTTTGATCAGAAAAGTAAAGGAGCTCAGCTATTATTTGATTTTTGACGCAGAGTTCAAAACAGTTGTAAAAAAATTTATTTTTTTATATTTATTTAGCAAGATTGACAAACTTTTCAAGAACACAGAATCGGGCAGTTTATTCTGCAACTTAACCAATTTTAAGGCAATTGGAGTTTTTCGTCTTCATTACACTAGTTAACAAATAATTAATTTGAAAAAATACCAAGATATTCATGTATATGGGTGACTTGGCACTGATATGCCGAGCAATGGTCGCGGTGTAATAAGGCCTTATAATAATAATAATAATAACGTTTCTTTGAAGAAATCTTACTTCTTTTCTTAGCGTTTAAAACGATTTTATTCCCTTTAAAGGAAAAATAATTGTTTGCTGGACACTGTATGATCTGAAATGGTCCAATACGACAAGGAATCTTATTTTGTTATCAAATAAAACAATTCTGAAACATTTGGACACCTTGGAGCCGGTTTACAGCCCCAAAAACCCAATCTTGTTGATTTGCGCAAAAAAGTGAAGTAAGATTTCTTAAAAAGAAGGTCGTTAAATTGTCCTACATAATATATTCTGACCAAATAATTTGTGGAATTCCCTACGGAAACAAGACTTAATATTTTCACAGCCCGAACGATGTCCAGATCCTTGATATTCGGTGGTTTTGGTGGCCTATTACCTCTCAGTAAAGTGCTTAGAGGGCCAGTTTTTTAATAAAAACGTTCGTAAAAAGCAAAATAAAGTCATGATGCATGTTGAATCATTTTGCGGTGATATTTGCTGATTTATTTTTAACGAATTATTGCCTTATAATAATAATAATAATAACGTAAAACAATTTTACATCAATTTTGCATAAAAGCGAGTGGTACAATTCTTATGCACCTACTATGTCTGCTCCGTGAGCAACAAGCGAAGCTGCTGTTCGCTTTACGACAGAACCCACTCCATCTGCTGCACCTTTTCCAAGAGATTTCTCAAAAAATTACATTGTTGCGGATGTAAAGTTTTTGTCAAATATTCGATTTCAGAAAAAAAATGTTTTTCCGCTTATACTGAGAAGATGGCCCATCCGAAAAGAAGTGTATGGTCGATATTTCTGGAGCACAATCTTTCAAGTAATCAATTATTGGATCTAAATGGGCCCAAATAGCACCGGGTCCATGATTTACATCTGAAGAAATCGTGCAGAAGCTCACGTGCTTTTTAATTTTTTTTAAAATAAATTAAGCTGGTACGGAGGGATGCTTGTTTGCTCTCGATATTTCCGTGCTCTAATTTAATTTTGTTGTTTTACTCTTGAAAATTAAAATATAAAATCAAAATTAAGCATTTTAAGCTATGAAGCAATATGTATCAAAAGTGATGCTCAAGAAATGTTGGCCTATTTTGTTTTTTTTTTTTGCGTAGGCAATTTATTTCCCAAATTCACAAATTATAAAAAAATTTGTTGAAACCATGTAAACAATGATTTTCAACTTCAATTTTTTACATTTAATATATTCACTTTTAAAAAAATTAGCATGACGCTCATGAAGTTTTATCGCACCCTTACCATGATTAAATATTACTTAGAAAAAAAAAAACAAAAAATGACGCTCAATGCAAATTGTGGGGACAACCTTTCTTTGCAACGCCATATTCGCACTAATTAATTTTTGACAATTATAACAAATCAAAACAAAAGAAAAAACCCAATAATTCGAAAACTGTTAATTAAAGTTGCATATTTACTTTTTCTTGATTTTATTTTATTTTGTTTACTAAAAATTCCAACGGGGGACACATGCTTTTGTATTGTGAGGAATTCGATGATTCCTCGACTATTTTCCCTGAGTTCGATCACTGTACGTTAAAAAAAACACTCATATTCTGCTTAATAAATAGTACACTTTATTCACTACTAAACACCGTAGTACAATATCGCGGGTTAATTCCTGTTCAGTACTTCTCGAAGCGTTTATCTATCGTCATCTCCTCTTTGTGCCACATTCGCAAACATGCGAGCTGCCTCTCCCTTTCTCGCTCTCACGTCATGTATCTAAACAGCTGTAGTTGTGGTAGTGACGCTAGTGGTGGAAATACGCTAGTGTTGAAAGATGAGCGATTCTTGAGAACATTCGCCACACTGCCCTCCCGATCCAAACGTTGCTAGCCTCTCCAGGGGAACCACCTTCATTTTGTTCCGTGGCATTCCAACAGGCTGTATGCGGTAAACAACGTCGTTGATCCGTTTCACAAATCTGTATGGTCCTTCCCAGTTGCACTGAACTTTGGGAGACACACCTTTCCTCCGTTGTGGCCCGTATAGGAATACTAAGTCTCCTTCCAGGAACCCTTCCTTTTCCATTGCTTTGTCGTACCTGGTTTTCATGTTTTTGCTTATAGTTCTAGGGAATGGACCAGCTTCATCCAAGGTAATCCTCTCAACCGGTGCATCTGAGTTGCACTGCCTCCCTGCGGGTTAGAGGTTTAGAATATGCCCGAGGTAGGCATACCGGTCGTAAGAGGCGACTAATATGCACATAGGTAATTGACGTGCAACTCGATGGTTGATCTACGGATATGATGCCTCTCACCTCTCATTACCCATCTTCTCCTTCCTCACGGATAGAGGGATGACATGACCTAGAAGGCTCCACTGGTCATACCAAATCGCTACCACGACAGTCGGGCAGTACCGCAAGGGAGTACCGCAGCGTACCGGGGTAATATCCGGCCAAGGACTGTCAACTTCTGCATCACTCCCCAAAACCTTCGGGGAGTGTTTTGCTGTTAACAACAACAACAACAACAACATGATTCGTAGACCTCAGCACCTTTGCTCTGATTCACTCATCGCATTGGCAATCCACTCCTTTACCGACTGACCGTAACCAACCCAATAAATTGTCTGCTTAATCCTCTCCAAGGTCTTCTTGACTCCTAGATGACCTCCACTTGGATCGTTATGCATTTCCCTGAGAACATCAGACACCCGCTTCCTTGGAACAACTATAAGCTTCCGAGCGCATTGACCATCCTCACTCTCCCATATTTGATGCAAACAAACGGAAACCATTCGTAAACTGTTCCATTGTGCCCAATTTGACTTGGCAACTGAACTCGCCGCCTTCGGATCACACATGCCAGATCTGAATCTTCCTGTTGACTTCTCCAAATATTCTTAAGTAGGCATTTGTCTATCGAAGCCATTGGTCGAGGAGGTACCTTTGCTTTCCTTTGGGGCTATAACCAATGTTGGTCATTGTATGTCATAACTCTTTTTCCCACGTTTATGTGAATGTCTCTCTCAGCCAAGAAGTCGATGCCAATGATGACTTCATCCACAATATCCGCTACTAAGAAGTTGTGGTATGTAGTCACATTCCCAATCACAGCTTTGCACCGCACTTCTCCCAGTCACTGTCCGCAACTTTACATCCTGCAATGGTCTTACTCTCTTATGGACCAAGTCACTTCTAATGATGGAATGAGATGCGCCAGTATCCACAGTGAGTAACCGCTCTTTTCCGTCCAAGAAACCTCTAACAGTAACATTACTTGCTTTCCCTCCGATCTGCGAGACAGAAACTATGGGGCATTCATCTTGCTCATCTCCTCCAGCGTTACCCTTACGTCCACCTGCATTGCCGAAGTCTCTGGATCGGATGTTGCAATAACGCGCAATATGGCCAGACTTTCCGCACTTGAAACATCTAATAGCCCCTTCATTTTTCTGTTGGTTTCCGTTCAATGCCTCTAGTATTTTGTCAATTTTCTCGCCCCAGTCTGGTGTCTCCACTTCCACACGATGAGCTTTGTACGTTGGTTTACTCAAAAGCAAGGCTGTTTCTTGTGTAAGAGCATGTGATACCGTCTCCGCAAATGATCTCTTTGGATTGGCATATGTGGCTCGCTTTGTCTCCACATCACGTATTCCATTTATGAAGCTTTGGATTTTTACCCTTTCGATGTATTCCATGGGTGCGTCTGCGTTTGCCAGGTGGGCTAACCTCTCGATATCCGATGCAAACTCCTGCAATGTTTCATTAGGCTTCTGGAAGCGATTCTGTTTTTATGTGATGTATCTGCCTCCTATGCGTAACGTCTTTCAACGGCTCCCATCAACGCTTCATAGTTGGTTCTTTCAGCGTCCGGAATAGTTTGCAATATTTCGGCTGCAGGTCCTTTCAATGCCACAAATAAAGCAGCGACTTTGTCTTCAGCGCCCCAGTTGTTCACAGCTGCTGTCTTCTCAAATTGTAGTTTAAATACCTGGAAAGGAACAAAACCGTCAAATGATGGGGTGTTTACCTTGGGAGAACTCGTTGAAGCGTTTGGACGAATTAGTTGTAGCTCCTGGATACGACTTCTTAACGCATCCAACTCGGCCTCGACTTTCTCCTCAAGCTGCATTATTTTCTCGTCCTGTATTTTTAGCTGTGATGACATACGTTCTTCCTGCTCCTCCATCTGTAATGCAATTTTTGAAGATAGCCGGGCCTCCTGCTCCTCAAGTTGAGCTGAGATCTGAGATGTCATGTATGTCCTCTGTTCTTCCAACGCAGATGTCATGTGTGTGTTCTGTTCCTCCAACTTTGATGCCACGCGTGTCTCTTGTTGTTCCAACTGAGATGCCATGTGTGTCTTCTGTTCTTCCAACTGAGATGTTATAAGTGTCTCCTGTGATTCTAATTTTGTTGAAATGTTCGTCGACAACTGAGACAATGCAGCCAATAACGAGTTTGTGTTCACATTTTCCACTGTATCCGGAGTACCCTTCTGCTCTTCAATTTTGGTCGCTCCCTCTTCTGAATGCTGAAAAACATGATCGTCAACGTTGACTCTTTCCGCTTCCATAGCCTCACGCAAACGTGATTGAAGCTCTGCTTTATTGCCTGCTCTTGTGAGTCCACGCCGTTCCACTCATTTTTGAGTTGCTGGATCTTCAATTCACTCAACTTTGCCATGTCCTTGTTATCCTTAAAATGTCCTTGTTATCCTTAAAATGTCCTTGTTATCCTTGCAATGTCCTTGTTACCTTTACAATGTCCTTGTTATCCTTGCAATATCCTTTCAATGTCCTTGTTATCCTGTATTTATTTAACAATACCGCTTCTGACACCAATTGTGGCGAATTCGATGAATCCTCGATTATTTTCCTTGAGTTCGATCACTGTACGTTAAATAAAACACTCAGATTCTGCTTAATAAATAGTACACTTTATTCACTACTAAACACCGTAGTACAATATCGCGGGTTAATTCACTGTTCAGTACTTCACTGTACAACACTTCAAAATAAACTGATTGACGTGCGTTGTCTTTGCGCTTTTATATACCCTACATGTCTACACATTTCTAGGTTATTCATGCAGCAGTGTTCTCGAAGCGTTTATCTATCGTCATCTCCTCTTTGTGGCACATTCGCAAACATGCGAGCTGCCTCTCCCTCTCTCGCTCTCACGTCATGTATCTAAACAGCTGTAGTTGTGGTAGTGACGCTAGTGGTGGAAATACGCTAGTGTTGAAAGATGAGCGATTCTTGAGAACATTCGCCACAGTATGAAAGGAGTCAGAGGGAGAAACAAAGCAGCTTTCTGAACACACTGCTCCTGAACGAAGAATAGGTTGACCTAAACCATAGGTAGGAATTTTTTTGTGAGGCTGTATTGGTAAATGCGAGAGTAACTTCGCTACAGTGGTACTAAGAACAAAATGTTCGCGTCAGTTGCTTAACCGACAGCAAGGAAGTAACAACGTGATCGCTTTGACGCAAATTTGTATGATAATATTTATGCGCGACTAAAAATGACTAACAGACATTTTTTCATGATTTCAGATGCCTTTGGGAAAATGCAATGTCTCTTATGTTACGCTTCTATATATAGGGGGGGATATAATATTAAAGGACATTATAATGCTTTTCATAAAGATTTTGATAAGTATGAAGGTGTCGAAAGGGAAAATATTTTTTGGGAAAAAAATAATATACTTTTACAAAAGTATAAAGAATGGGTTAATGTTTTCTTTCTTTCACTTTCTATTCATCTTCTTTCCTTACCTCTTCCCTCATTTATCTATCATTTATTTACTCAATAATTAAATAAAATTCCTATTTTATTTTTTTCAAAATGGTTAAATTTTCTTTTTGCGTTACATTTTAGGGAAAGTAGCTGAAATGGTAAAATAATTAGTGCAATTCTAAACAATTTTTCATTTTGCGGATTTTCTCACTCGCACTGTTCGCAGTGAAAAATTATTTAGAATTGCCCTAAATGTTTTCATTCATGAAATAGCGCATAATTTACTATTGCATAAAAAATAAAAGCAAAGCGACGATACGTGTCATGTTGTTGTTGTAGCGAGGTGTAGCCCTGCCTAAATGTCAGACAAGGTCACCCCGAGTGTATTGCTCTTGGCCGGGTCGATATAAGAAAACGGCCCGGGTTGTTTCGGCACGATGGGTACAGCACAAGTACTGGTACCGTTCTCGTAGAACCGGCAATACAAGAAACTAGCCGTGTAGGCCATGTAGGTCATTTAGCGTTAGCCAGGGTGCACCAACTGGGAGGCGACCTACTTTTACACCCCTGTCATCTCTTTGCTTGCTGAAACGCAACTGGCATGCAAATTCTGTTCTAACGCCACTGTGGCTCAAATGATTTTTCGCTCTCAACAGCAACTGAAATGAAGAGCATAAGAATACGTGTGAAGAGCGTAATACCCGTATGGGGGTACTTTTGCCTATCTATGACCTAAACTGACACCAAAAACTGGAAATAACACATCGTCTGGGATGGTTTCCTGATGATGAATCACTTTGGAAAATAAGGACATTTTTTCACGTACAATGGTACAGGTTCGATGAATTATCTTATATATAAATATTGTTTTTTGCATAACCTATACCTATGCATGTGTATCTATAAATCAAAATCAAATTTTTCTATATATATACATAGGATTGCATTTATATCATTTTATATATAAAAATCCCAATAGGAAAATTACAAGGTGCTCCTATATAAATTGTCCCCGCCAAGCCATTTTTGTTCAGATAAATTTAAAACTGGTATTTGAATTTCTTGAAGGTAATTGGAAAAGTTTTGTTCCCATAGCAGCGGAGAAAATCAATCTTTTTTTTTAATTTGCTTCAGAAAATATTTACAGATTTTTTGTGTATGGAAAAAAAATTTAAAATCATGACAAGGTTAAGTATACAGTATAAGGGTTTTAGCAGACTTATGGGTTTTAGAGACATCCTAAAGCAATAATGGACTTTTTATTTAAGTGATATCGTTTCCCCACCATTCAATGAGATAGATATCATGGCGCGTTTTTTTAAATGGTCTCCCCTATGGGCCTTAAAGCCGTTTGAATGTGCGTTCCAAGAAATGAATAAGATTGTAAATTCTTCTTTCACAACAAAAGCAGCTGACACGATTGATTTAGAGAAAAATTTAGTAACCCTTCGGAAAGATTTTTTCAATGCCTTTCTTATGGTATGAAGATCTTTGAAATCGGTAAAGCCATTCCGTAGTAATCACACTTTAAAGTACCTATTACCGTCATTTTTCGAATATTTTCGAATAATTCGATACCTTGCCACGCCCACAATTTTTCGAAAATGCAACTTCTAAAAATGAGGTTGTGTTTTGGTAGGTAAGATGTACCTCTATGCAAAATGTCATCAAATTCTGAGGGGGGTCGGGTTCAAAATGTACTTTTTTTCAGCCTCTGATATAAAATTCATCATGTACATTAACCGCCCGATTCTGTGCTCTTTTATCATATTTTTTGGAATTTGTCGTCAGAAACAAGAAACATTAGCCCCTGATGAGAGTAGAAAAAGACAATAAATTGAGCTCTTTCCAGTCAGAGAGTTGGAAGTTTTAATCAGAAGATTGTTTGCTGACTACTGCTGACTACTTCTGGTGAAACTGTCAAACGATCAGCTGTTTGACAATTTACTTCACTTCAGGAAAAGTGACCCTAATTTCAGGCAACATTTGTATCAGAAGGCAATCCCGCACCGTTTGGTGTTGCTCGCACTGAGAGCGGATTTTTTAATTTTGACAGTTTTACTAGTTTTGATCAGAAAAGTAAAGGAGCTCAGCTATTATTTGATTTTTGACGCAGAGTTCAAAACAGTTGTAAAAAATATTTTTTTTTTTATATTTATTTAGCAAGGTTGACAAACTTTTCAAGAACACAGAATCGGGCAGTTTATTCTGCAACTTAACCAATTTTAAGGCAATTGGAGTTTTTCGTCTTCATTACACTAGTTAACAAATAATTAATTTGAAAAAATACCAAGATATTCATGTATATGAGTGATTTGGCACTGATATGCCGAGCAATGGTCGCGGTGTAATAAGGCCTTATAATAATAATAATAATAACGTTTCTTTGAAGAAATCTTACTTCTTTTCTTAGCGTTTAAAACGATTTTATTCCCTTTAAAGGAAAAATAATTGTTTGCTGGACACTGTATGATCTGAAATGGCCCAATACGACAAGGAATCTTATTTTGTTATCAAATAAAACAATTCTGAAACATTTGGACACCTTGGAGCCGGTTTACAGCCCCAAAAACCCATTCTTGTTGATTTGCGCAAAAAAGTGAAGTAAGATTTCTTAAAAAGAAGGTCGTTAAATTTTCCTACATAATATATCCTGACCAAATAATTTGTGGAATTCCCTACGGAAACAAGACTTAATATTTTGATATTCGGTGGTTTTGGTGGCCTATTACCTCTCTGTAAAGTGCTTAGAGGGCCAGTTTTTTAATAAAAACGTTCGTAAAAAGCAAAATAAAGTCATGATGCATGTTGAATCATTTTGCGGTGATATTTGCTGATTTATTTTTAACGAATTATTGCCTTATAATAATAATAATAATAATGTAAAACAATTTTACATCAATTTTGCATAAAAGCGAGTGGTACAATTCTTATGCACCTACTATGTCTGCTCCGTGAGCAACAAGCGAAGCTGCTGTTCGCTTTACGACAGCACCCACTCCATCTGCTGCACCTTTTCCAAGAGATTTCTCAAAAAATTACATTGTTGCGGATGTAAAGTTTTTGTCAAATATGCGATTGCAGAAAAAAAATGTTTTTCCGCTTATACTGAGAAGATGGCCCATCCGAAAAGAAGTGTATGGTCGATATTTCTGGAGCACAATCTTTCAAATAATCAATTAGTGGATCTAAATGGGCCCAAATAGCACCGGGTCCATGATTTACATCTGAAGAAATCGTGCAAAAGCTCACGTGCTTTTTAATTTTTTTTAAATAAATTAAGCCGGTATGGAGGGATGCTTGTTTGCTCTCGATATTTCCGTGCTCTAATTTAATTTTGTTGTTTTACTCTTGAAAATTAAAAAATAAAATCAAAATTAAGCATTTTAAGCTATGAAGCAATATGTATCAAAAGTGATGCTCAAGAAATGTTTGCCTATTTTGTTTTTTTTTCGTAGGCAATTTATTTCCCAAATTCACAAATTATAAAAAAATTTGTTGAAACCATGTAAACAATGATTTTCAACTTCAATTTTTTACATTTAATATATTCACTTTTAAAAAAATTAGCATGACGCTCATGAAGTTTTATCGCGCTATTACTTAGAAAAAAAAAAACAAAAAATTACGCTCAATGCAAATTGTGGGAACAACCTTTCTTTGCAACGCCATATTCGCACTAATTAATTTTTGACAATTATAACAAATCAAAACAAAAGAAAAAACCCAATAATTCGAAAACTGTTAATTAAAGTTGCATATTTACTTTTTTCTTGATTTTATTTTATTTTGTTTACTAAAAATTCCAACGGGGGACACATGCTTTTGTATTGTGAGGAATTCGATGATTCCTCGACTATTTTCCCTGAGTTCGATCACTGTACGTTAAAAAAACACTCAGATTCTGCTTAATAAATAGTACACTTTATTCACTACTAAACACCGTAGTACAATATCGCGGGTTAATTCCTGTTCAGTACTTCTCGAAGCGTTTATCTATCGTCATCTCCTCTTTGTGCCACATTCGCAAACACGTCGTGTATCTAAACAGCTGTAGTTGTGGTAGTGACGCTAGTGGTGGAAATACGCTAGTGTTGAAAGATGACCGATTCTTGAGAACATTCGCCACACTGCCCTCCCGATCCAAACGTTGCTAGCCTCTCCAGGGGAACCACCTTCATTTTGTTCCGTGGCATTCCAACAGCCTGTATGCGGTAAACAACGTCGTTGATCCGTTTCACAAATCTGTATGGTCCTTCCCAGTTGCACTGAACTTTGGGAGACACACCTTTCCTCCGTTGTGGCCCGTATAGGAATTAGTATATATTACTAAGTCTCCTTCCAGGAACCCTTCCTTCTCCATTGCTTTGTCGTACCTGGTTTTCATGTTTTTGCTTATAGTTCTAGGGAATGGACCAGCTTCGTCCAAGGTAATCCTCTCAACCGGTGCATCTGAGTTGCACTGCCTCCCTGCGGGTTAGGGGTTTAGAATATGCCCGAGGTAGGCATACCGGTCGTAAGAGGCGACTAATATGCACATAGGTAATTGACGTGCAACTCGATGGTTGATCTACGGATATGATGCCTCTCACGTCTCATTACCCATCTTCTCCTTCCTCACGGATAGAGGGATGACATGACCTAGAAGGCTCCACTGGTCATACCAAATCGCTACCACGACAGTCGGGCAGTACCGCAAGGGAGTACCGCAGCGTACCGGGGTAATATCCGGCCAAGGACTGTCAACTTCGGCATCACTCCCCAAAACCTTCGGTGAGTGTTTTGCTGTTAACAACAACAACAACATGATTCGTAGACCTCAGCACCTTTGCTCTTATGCACTCATCGCATTTGGCAATCCACTCCTTTACCGACTGACCGTAACCAACCCAATAAATTGTCTGCTTAATCCTCTCCAAGGTCTTCTTGACTCCTAGATGACCTCCACTTGGATCGTTATGCATTTCCCTGAGAACATCAGACACCCGCTTCCTTGGAACAACTATAAGCTTCCGAGCGCATTGACCATCCTCACTCTCCCATATTTGATGCAAACAAACGGAAACCATTCGTAAACTGTTCCATTGTGCCCAATTTGACTTGGCAACTGAACTCGCCGCTGACATTTCTTTTCTTGCTGGTCGTTTGTTTCGCTGAAGCCCTCGGATCACACATGCCAGATCTGAATCTTCCTGTTGACTTCTCCAAATATTCTTAAGTAGGCATTTGTCTATCGAAGCCATTGGTCGAGGAGGTACCTTTGCTTTCCGAGTGTCCCTCTGCTTCACCTCCAATGAAACTCCTTTGGGGTAATAACCAATGTTGGTCATTGTATGTCATAACTCTTTTTCTCACGTTTATGTGAATGTCTCTCTCAGCCAAGAAGTCGATGCCAATGATGACTTCATCCACAATATCCGCTACTAAGAAGTTGTGGTATGTAGTCACATTCCCAATCACAGCTTTGCACCGCACTTCTCCCTGGACTAGCTTACTTTCACCAGTCACTGTCCGCTACTTTACATCCTGCAATGGTCTTACTCTCTTATGGACCAAGTCACTTCTAATGATGGAATGAGATGCGCCAGTATCCACAGTGAGTAACCGCTCTTTTCCGTCCAAGAAACCTCTAACAGTAACATTACTTGCTTTCCCTCCGATCTGCGAGACAGAAACTATGGGGCATTTATCTTGCTCATCTCCTCCAGCGTTACCCTTACGTCCACCTGCATTGCCGAAGTCTCTGGACCGGATGTTGCAATAACGCGCAATATGCCCAGACTTTCCGCACTTGAAACATCTAATAGCCCCTTCATTTTTCTGTTGGTTTTCGTTCAATGCCTCTAGTATTTTGTCAATTTTCTCGGCCCAGTCTGGTGTCTCTACTTCCACACGGTGAGCTTTGTACGTTGGTTTACTCAAAAGCGAGGCTGTTTCTTGTGTAAGAGCATGTGATACCGTCTCCGCAAATGATCTCTTTGGATTGGCATATGTGGCTCGCTTTGTCTCCACATCACGTATTCCATTTATGAAGCTTTGGATTTTTACCCTTTCGATGTATTCCATGGGTGCGTAACCCTTCGGAAAGCTTTGGAGAGTACAGGAGTATCGCTTACAGTCAAAATTCATTTCATATTAGACCACCTTAAAGAAGGTATTATGCATTTGGACGGAGATGGTTTGGGGTTGTGGTCAGAACAGGCCGGAGAATCTGTCCATAGAGAATTTGAACAGTTTTGTTCCCAAAGCAACGGAGAAAATCAAAGTTTTTTTAAATTTGCTTCAGAAATTATTTACAGATTTTTTGTGTATGGAAAACAAATTTTAAAATCATGACAAGGTTAAGTATAAAGTAGAAGGGTTTTAGCAGACTTATCTGTTTTAGAGACATCCTAAAGCAATAATGGACTATTTATTTAAGTGATATCGTTTCCCCACCATCCAATGAGATAGATATCATGACGCGTTTTATTTTTAAGTGGTTTCCCCTATACGCCTTAAAGCCGTTTCAATGTGAGTTCCAATCAAAACTCATGTCATATTAGACCACCTTAAAGAGGGTATTATGCATTTGGACGGAGATGGTTTGGGGTTGAACAGGCAGGTCAGAACAGGCCGGAAAATCTGTCCAGAGAGAATTTGAAAATTTTTGGCAAAGATTCAAAATAAATTTAATTGGGAACAAATCCTATTCACAGCGGCTAAACAACGCTGTAGAAACGTTTTCTTTGCAACACTGTAGTAACGTTTTCTTTCCAACACTATATCCATAGCGTAGCACTTCACAATCAATCGTTCCTTAAATAGCAGTATTTACATATATATAGCGGAATAGGCCTATAGGGGAAACCACTTAAAAAAAACGCGTCATGATATCTATCTCATTGGATGGTGTGGAAACGATATTTCTTAAATAAATAGTCCATTCCATTATTGCTTTAGGGTGTCTCTAAAACCCATAAGTCTGCTAGAAGGGCTGTATACTGTATACTTAACCCTAGAATGCATATGTAAAAATACTACAGTTATACATACGATGAGTCTCGGAGACTCACTATTAAAATATATGGCTATAACTCCAAATAAAACACTTTTTTGTTTGTGGGGCACAACTTTAATTCATTTGTTGTTTTTTTACATATATAAATATAAACACACATATAAATATATACTAGAATATTAAAAAATAAGCAAACTACGCTAATTAGCACAATTAAAACATGTTTTACAAATCATTTCAGAATGCTCCTTACAAATACTTTTATAACACTTAGCACAAAATAACTTGCTCATACGACCAATCTTAGGAGGACAGTGTTCACATCTTTTCTTTTTTGCTGGTGGACCATCATTTTTAGTTGTTGCTTCTTCCTCCATTGTAATAAAATTGGCCATAGCCATTTTATGAATATTGGTCAATTTTTTTGAGCTCTGTGCTCTACGCTTCATGTAGGGAAGTACTAGCTCTATTGCTAGTTCTTTTAGAAATATGCGCCTTTTGTGTCGTATTCCACTTGCGAAATTGGGATTTTCACCAATATATAACAAAAAGGCGTTTAGAGCTGCAACATCCATTATGTTCCACCAAACAGCCATGGGCCATCGCCTTGTTTGCCTTTTGCATGTGTAGTTACCAACCATTTGATCCATATGACATCCGGCTTTTTAGTTACAGTCTCCATGTTAACAGCATCATCATGATGCATAGAGCTTAGTAAAATTTTTTTTTTTGGAACATAACTCACCAATGTAAAGTCCTTGTTGAAACCAAATAAAGACGAATATATATCTCTCTCCTTAGAAGCTTGAAATTCCAGTGGTATTTCCTTTTTATTTTTACGCAATGTCCCTACAACCGTTAGTCCTACATCCAACAAATTTATTGCAAGGGGAATGCTCGTGAAAAAATTGTCAATCGTTAAATTACGTCCAGAATTTTGTACGGTTGTAATTAGAGATTTCACAATATTCTCAGCTACATTTTGTTGAACATTATTTCCGGGCTGTCGGCCTAAATACACTTGGCCATCAATAGCATAACCGGACTCGCTTTCACAGAGCCAAAAGAATTTAATGCCGTACTTGGCTGGTTTCGATGGCATATACTGAATGAAACTCGCACGTCCTCTAAAGCTTAGTAACTGTTCGTCGATCGTTACAAAAGCTTTTGGAACAATTTCTGTTCGACACTGCTGTAAAAATTATTCCCATATATGACGAATAGGCGCAAATTTATCTGATGAAATTCGAAGGTCACGAGTTCTCTTATCATCGAAACGAAGCATCCTCCGTATGTTTTCAAATCTGTTTACAGACATTGTTGCTTTGTACAAAGGGTTTGCAGTCTTATCAAGAAATAATTCACGGACCGGTGTATCCCAATTTTTCTCGACACCAGCCATCAGTAGCAAACCAAAAAAGGCCTCAATTTCGTCATGTTCTAATTGAGGCCATATTTTTCCCTGTGCTTTAAATCATCGGCTTGCCTCTCTGTTTGTGCATAATATTATTTCATCGACCATTTCCTTGGTAATAAATAGTTCCCAGGCGTTCCTTTTTGACCATATTTTACTTTTTTGTCTGTGGCCAGGTGTAAAACGCATTACGTTGTGAGCACGAACTTTGTTTTGCTGGGGTGGTGTACTATTCCATACAAACCCGTCTTTTCCGGAAAAGGAGTAAATGGAGTTATTGCAGCCTCCCGACATACCTGCATCTTCCTCAGGAATATACTCGTCTTCACTATCGTCGGTCATATTGAAGGGTTCACAAGACTCGTGTTCAAAATTTTGAAAAGTATCTTCCTCGTCAGATGAGTCGCCGGATTCGACAAGATAATCCTCATCCTCCTCAAGACATGTACTTATCACCGCTTCTATATTATCATCGTTTGCACGAAGAGATTTTCTGCTTGTTGACGCCATTTTGTATTCAGCTAATTTTGCAAAAAAAAATTACGTATTATCCATAATATTGACAAAATATTGACCATTTATATTACCTTATTCCGTTTGAAGAAGTATTATTTCAACACTTTCACTTGACCAAGTACCGAATACTACTAATATTTTTTTTACAAAATAAGCTCACTTCAATTACGCAAATAAACGTTTTTTCTGAAAAAAATTCGCATGGCATACTTCGATCAGCCATATGACCATCAAAACGATTTTTGCTCAAACAAATTTCCATGGCATACTTCGATTTGCCATATGAGTCTCGCAGACTCAACGTATGTATAAGAGGGGTAGTGATACAAAACTGTTGTTATTTCGAAAGCAAAATTTTTTTTTCAAAATGTCCGTAGCCTACTATGATTAGAAATATTCAAAGATAGCATTCCTGAAAATTTGTGCATAACATAATTCAAAAATACAACTTATGTTCATTTTTGCATGAGAGTGAGTCCCGGAGACTCATCGTATGCATTCTAGGGTTAACCTTGTCATGATTTTAAATTTTTTTCCATACACAAAAAATCTGTAAATATTTTCTGAAGCAAATTTAAAAAAAAAACTTTGATTTTCTCCGTTGCTATGAGAACAAAACTTTTGCAATTACCTTCAAGAAATGGTGGATTCAAGCTTTTTCAAATACCAGTTTTAAATTTAAGATCTGAACAAAAATGGCTTGGCGGGGACGATTTATATTGGAGCACCTTGTAATTTTCCTACTGGGATTTTTATATATAAAATGATATATATGCAATCCTATGTATATATATAGAAAAAATTTGATTTTGATGTATAGGTACACATGCATAGGTATAGGAATGCAAAAAACAATATTTATATATAAGATAATGCATCGAAACCTGTACCATTAGTGCACTACAAAAATAATATATGAAAAAAATTGAGTTAATTTTTGGCCGGTAATATATATATATATCTGTTACTTTATTTTTGAGCTTACGGCCTTTTGTAAATAAAACACTAGATTTTGACCCAACGAATACACTGCAAAGGAAAAACAACATCATAGTTGACGATTTATTCAAAGGGAAGTACATAAGCGTGAGAGAAAAACATCAAATGTCCAGCTCATCTGCAACGGCTCCTAGACTGTATGGGCTACCTAAAATTCATAAACCTAATTTCCCATTAAGACCTATTTCGTCATCCATAAGCGTTCCATGCTACCATCTTTCCAAACACGTGGGAAAAATTTTAACTACATTAGTGTCAGAAGAACACAATATTAACAAGTAAGGAAGTCTAAGTTCGGGTAAACCGAACATTAAATACCCAGCGTAAGGAAAGAATCAATTGAGGAAATTTTCAATTATATTTTAATAAGCGATAAATTTCGCGAAAACTGACATTACATTATTCATGTGTCTCCATAATATATTATAGCGCGGCTTGGAAATTGCTATTAAGGAAGTGTTTTACTTGAGATGTATTCAGTTCAATGCAATACAATTAATTCTGAGTTGCTTATTTACAAATCTCATTAAACGTAGTTTCCATGTGACAATATTTTGTCAACTGTAGTACCTAAAATGTTTATATTTTTTATATATGTATGTATATTATAGCTTGGGAAAAACGAACTCAAACACAATCTTCATCCGATGATGAAATATTCAGTCCACGAATTCAACATAAATGTAAATTTATTGAAGAGACTTTTCAGAAACTACCTTTTATAATATTTTTCAAAGGCAGATAATCCAAACTAAGCCACTAACCACTGCCCACACTAAATACAATAGAGGTAGCTACAAACTAGTACAACATCTTTTAATACTCGTTAATAGTAGACAATTCCTTACAAAGGAAGAACAATACAGAAAATTATAATCCATCAACGACCAAGCAATTTAACTACCAAATTATAATATAATTATACTATTTTAGTTATTTACCTAACCGAAATATGTCAATTTATGTGATTTTCGAAATTTTCCATATCGAAAGTGCTCGTGGTTGGGAAGCGATTTCGTTTAATTTCATCAGGTATACTTCCTATAACTCTAGTATACCTTGTGCCAAATTTCATGATTCTACCGTAATCAGTTTAAAAATTATGACCAGTGTTTTAGATGATTTTCGAATTTTTCGGTATCGAGAATTGCCGTGGTTGGAGGGGGATGTTAGCCAATTTCATCACGTATACTCCCAACAATACTAGCATGATTTGTGCCAAATTTCATCGTTCTACCATAATTTGTTTAAAAGTCCAGTCGAAAATCATAATCTATATATATAAAATTGGATGTATGTATGTATGTGGCTTATGGACTCCAAAACTACTCGGCCGATTTTGTTGAAATTTTGGGGATAGATTAGTAGGAGCCTGGAGAGTGTTTCTGTAAATTTTTTTTTATGGGAAGTGGACCCGGGACCGTCCTATTCGAAAATATCGTATAAATGGCTGGATTTACTTGATATTTGGTATGTAGATAGCGTTATGCTTAGATTAAAGTATAGGATGATTTTTCTTCCGGGAAGTGGACCAGGGACCGATCTGTAAACAATCGTATTTATGACTCGAATTGCTTGAAACTTGGTATGTAGGTAGCTATATGCTTAGATTAATATATGGGATAAATTTTCTTCCGGGAAGTGGACCCAGGACTGACTTATTCTAAAGTATCGTATAGATGGTTGGATTAACTTTAAATTTGATATGTAGGTAGCGTTAAGCTTAGGTTAAAGTGTGGGAAAAGTTTTCTTCCAGGAAGTTTATCAGGGCCCGATATATTCTAAACAATCATATTTATGACTCGATGAGCTTGATATTTAGCGTGTAGCTGGCGTTTCACCTTGATAAAATATGAGATAATGTATCTTCCGAGAAATGGTAAAAATGGTAAAATCTTATTCAGGTGATTTTCTTTGGCGTAGCAACGCACGCCGGGTATTACTAGTAGAATGATAAGAGAGATTCACCTATGAAATTATATCATTTTATTCATTTCAGCTACCGAGATATGTCTCTTCGTGTGATTTTCGAAATTGTCGATATCGACAAAAGAGGCGTGGTTATCATCCGATTTCGCCCATTTTCTCTAAATTTTTACTCAAGTTATCGTATACACAGACGGACAGACGGACGGACATGCCTGAATGAAATCCTCTTTTCAAACTAAGAACTTTCATATATGGAACTCTATATCTATCTCGATTATTTTGTGCCGTTACGTACTACCGTTATGTGAACAAAATTAATATATGTACGCTCGTACTAGCACTGGTGCGCTGGGAATAAAAATCGTAATGGAGAGACTAGGGGGTTCATCCTACCAAAATATATCATTTTATCCATTTCCGTCACCGAATTATGTCAATTTATGTGATTTTCGAAATCGAAAGTGGGCGTGGTTGGAGAGCGATTTTTCCAATTTCATCAGGTATACCCCTAACGATACTAGTATGCTTTGTGCCAAATTTCATCCTTCTACCCTAATCAGTTTAAAAGTTACGACTAGTTGAATTTTCAAAAATGCCTCCCTTAAAGGTGGGCGGGACCACGCCCACTTTAGAAAATTGATCAAAAAATCATTATGTAATGGTCAGAAGGGTTCACCTATAAAATTATATCATTTTACCGATTTCCGTTATCGAATTATGTCAATTTAGGTGATTTTAGAAATTTTCGATATCGAAAGTGGGCGTGGTTGGAGGGCGATTTTATCCAATTTCATCTGGTATACTCCCATCGATGCTAGTATGCTTTGTGCCAAATTCCATCGTTCTATCGTAATCAGTTTAAAAGTTACGACCAGTCAAATTTTCAAAAATGCCTCCCTTAAAAGTGGGCGGTGCCACGCCCACTATAAAAAATTTATGAAAAAATCATAAGAGAATGACTAGGGGGATTCACCTATAAAATTATATCATTTTAGCCATTTCAGCTGCCGAGATATGTCAATTTGTGTGATTTTCGAAATTTTCGATATCGAAAGTGGGCGTGGTTGAAGGGCGATTTTATCCAGTTTCATCAGGTATACTCCCAACGACACTAGTATGCTTTGTGCCGAATTCAATCATTCTATCGTAATCAGTTTAGGAGTTACGACCATTCAAATTTTCAAAAATGCCTCCCTTAAAAGTGGGCGGTGCCACGCCCACTATAAAAAATTTATGGAAAAATCATAAGAGAATGACCAGGGGGGTTCACCTATAAAATTATATCATTTTAGCCATTTCAGCTGCCGAGATAAATCAATTTTTGTGATTTTCGAAATTTTCGATATCGAAAAAGGGGGCGTGATTATCATCCGATTTCGCCCATTTTCAATAGCAACCTACCTTGACCAGAAAGTAACCTGTGTACAAAATTTCATGCAAATATCTCAATTTTTACTTAAGTTATCGTGTACACGGACGGACAGACGGACGGACATGCCTTAATCAACTCCTCTTTTAATCCTAAGAACTTTCATATATGGATGCTATATCTATCTCGATTATTTTGTGCCGTTACATACAACCGTTAGGTGAACAAAGTTAATATACTCTTGTACTAGTACTAGTACTAGTGCGCTCGGTATAAAAAGGAAACAAGTTTTTAATTTTTAAACTCTTTTATTGTCACTGATTTCTGAAATCAAGTTACCAAACCTACTCCTAATTACCAGTATTTATATTTTAAAATAAACAATGGACACATGCAGTTCCTGGAGGCTAATTTTTTTTTCAAGTTTGAAAACAGACTTAAAGAGATGCAAAAAATTAAGACGATTGACACATTTGAAAGTCTGTTTAAATGTGGCATTACCCAATATTCATTTGAAATTAAACAAGTAAGGAAAGTTGTCTTCGGCTGTGCCGAAGGCTATATACCTTTCATGAATAAGCGTCACGATTTTCACTGTTCGATCCCCAGTACAGCCTGTTTCAATTTAACTATATTTACTACACACATTACACATCTTTGTTATAATTTAAAAAAAACTTACAAAATAATAGGATCCGAGTTATCGGAACAATCGATTGTATGGAGGCTATATATTATACGTGTTCAATTGTACTGACTTACACTATACACATTACATATGTAGAAAGTACTAAAGGTGCAATATTTTACGTTCCTAACTTTTTAAATGCGGAAGTATTGACCAAAAAACCTTATATCTGAACAACCGGTTGTATGGGGCTAAATATATGTTATATTTACCCGATCTTCTTGATTTTCCTCTACACACTACATAAATTGAAAGTACTCAAGTTGCAAAATTTTATGTTCCTAACTTTTTAATTGCAGAAGTTTTGGCCAAAAAACCTTATATCTGAACAATCGGTTGTATGGGGGCTATATGTTACATTTGTCCGATCTTGTTGATTTTCCCTATATACACTACATAAATAGAAAGTACTCGAGTTGCAAAATTTTACGTTCCTAACTTTTTAATTGCAGAAGTTTTGGCCAAAAAACCTTATATCTGAACAATCGGTTGTATGGGGGCTATATGTTACATTTGCCCGATCTTGTTGATTTTCACTATATACACTACATAAATAGAAAGTACTCGAGTTGCAAAATTTTACGTTCCTAACTTTTTAATTGCAGAAGTTTTGGCCAAAAAACCTTATATCTGAACAATCGGTTGTATGGGGGCTATATGTTACATTTGCCCGATCTGGTTGATTTTCACTATATACACTACATAAATAGAAAGTACTCGAGTTGCAAAATTTTACGTTCCTAACTTTTTAATTGCAGAAGTTTTGGCCAAAAAACCTTATATCTGAACAATCGGTTGTATGGGGGCTATATGTTACATTTGCCCGATCTGGTTGATTTTCACTATATACACTACATAAATAGAAAGTACTCGAGTTGCAAAATTTTACGTTCCTAACTTTTTAATTGCAGAAGTTTTGGCCAAAAAACCTTATATCTGAACAATCGGTTGTATGGGGGCTATATGTTACATTTGCCCGATCTGGTTGATTTTCACTATATACACTACATAAATAGAAAGTACTCGAGTTGCAAAATTTTACGTTCCTAACTTTTTAATTGCAGAAGTTTTGGCCAAAAAACCTTATATCTGAACAATCGGTTGTATGGGGGCTATATGTTACATTTGCCCGATCTTGTTGATTTTCACTATATACACTACATAAATAGAAAGTACTCGAGTTGCAAAATTTTACGTTTCTAACTTTTTAATTGCGGAAGTTTTGGCCAAAAAACCTTATATCTGAACAATCGGTTGTATGGGGGCTATATGTTACATTTGCCCGATCTGGTTGATTTTCACTATATACACTACATAAATAGAAAGTACTCGAGTTGCAAAATTTTACGTTTCTAACTTTTTAATTGCGGAAGTTTTGGCCAAAAAACCTTATATCTGAACAATCGGTTGTATGGGGGCTATATGTTACATTTGCCCGATCTTGTTGATTTTCACTATATACACTACATAAATAGAAAGTACTCGAGTTGCAAAATTTTACGTTCCTAACTTTTAAATTGCAGAAGTTTTGGCCAAAAAACCTTATATCTGAACAATCGGTTGTATGGGGGCTATATGTTACATTTGCCCGATCTGGTTGATTTTCGCTATATACACTACATAAATAGAAAGTACTCGAGCTGCAAAATTTTACGTTCCTAACTTTTTAATTGCAGAAGTTTTGGCCAAAATACCTTATATCTGAACAATCGGTTGTATGGGGGCTATATGTTACATTTGCCCGATCTGGTTGATTTTCACTATATACACTACATAAATAGAAAGTACTCGAGCTGCGAAATTTTACGTTTCTAACTTTTTAATTGCGGAAGTTTTGGCCAAAAAACCTTATATCTGAACAATCGGTTGTATGGGGGCTATATGTTATACTGGTCCGATCATGTCAGTTCCGACAAATGATTCCTATATTACAAAATGGTGGCCACATACAAAATTTCAGCCAGATATCTCAAAAATTGAGGGACTAGTTTGCGTTCAAACAGACAGACGGACAGACGGACAGACGGACATGGCTAAATCAACTCATCTCGTCATCCTGATCATTTCGGTATACTTATTGATGGGTCTATCTCTTCTTCTTCTCATATTTACAAACATCGGACCAAAGTTATAATACCATTTCATGTTCATGAAAGGTATAAAAATAGTTATAAATCAAGCATGGGCATTCCTAACTCAATTGAGCCGCACGCATGTGTGCGTGTGTGTACATGTATTCTTACGCTCTTCATTTCAGTTGCTGTTGAGAGCAAAAAATCAAATTAGCCACAGTGGTGTTAAAAAATCATTTTCATGCCAGTCTTGGCGTAGACAGCAAAGGGGTAACATGTGTCGCCGCTTTTTTGATTGTTTCATGCGGTAGTAAATTATGCGCGATTTAAAATTAATGTAAGCGATTTCAGATGGCTTGACTAAAATGTAACGCAAAAAGAAAAGTAAAAAATAAATGGGAACTTCATTAAGTATTGAATAAATAAATGATAGATAAACGAGATAAGAGGAAAAGAAAGTGCAAGAAAGAAAACCCTTGCTCTGAGTTTATTTGAAAACTTATCCAAAACCCTAACTCTGAGTTAAAAAGCAAACTTGGCGTCGTGCAAGTGGGCTTAGTGAAAATAAAATTAAAACTGTATTACAAGTAGGGAAATAAAAGTAAAACTGCATTGCAAGTAGCGAATAGGCAGCAAGAAGAGGAATAAAAAGAAAGAGAAGGTATAAAAAAGGAAAAAAAAAAATTAACACAAGTCTTACCAGATATAGAGTTTATTTTAAATTAAGCTTTTCCTTCTGATTTAAGTAACCTTTCAAATGAGCTTAATTTGAATTAAAAGAAAAGGAAACAAGTTTTTAATTTTTAAACTCTTTTATTGTCACTGATTTCTGAAATCAAGTTACCAAACCTACTCCTAATTACCAGTATTTATATTTTAAAATAAACAATGGACACATGCAGTTACTGGAGACAAATTTTTATTTTATTTTTCAAGTTTCAAAACAGACTTAAAGAGATGCAAAAAATCAAGACGATTGACCCATTTGAAAGTCTGTTTAAATGTGGCATTACCCAATATTCATTTGAAATTAAACAAGTAAGGAAGTCTAAGTTCGGGTGAAACCGAACATTACATACCCAGCTGTGCACATAAAGTGGGCGTTATCGTTCACCGATTTTTCTTATTTTCTGTGGTAGTACTCTACATAAACATAACATGCCTGGTACCTAGTTTCGTAAATCTATCTCACACCGTTCTGAAGTTGTTAGCAGTCGAATTTAAAAATTGCTTGACTCATAAGTGGGCGGTGCCACGCCCACTTTCCAAAATTTTGAAAAAATTATGTAAAGAATATGAAAGTTGATGTATGTACCAAATTATATTATTATAGCGAAATCAGTTAATTAGATATGGACTTTTCAATATTTCCACCTCCTTTCAATATAACTTTTATGAAAAAGTAGGCGTGGTCGCGAAGCGATTTCGTTTATTTTCTCTAGCTGAATTTACCACAACAATAGTATGTCCTCTACGAAATTTCGTTATACTAGCATAAACTGTTCTGAAGTTATTAAGAGTCAAAATTTTAAAATTTCTTCAAATATACGTGGGAGGTACCACGCCCCCTTTTTCAAAAATTTTTATAAAATCGGCCTTAGAACATCTAAATCAATACATATTGCAAATTTTATCATTGTAGCTGCTTCTAATATTGAATTAACCCATTTTATACGTTTTTCGAAATTTTCGATATCGAAAAAGGGGCGTGGTTATGGTCCGATTTTACCCATTTTCAATAGCAATCTATTCTGAACCCAAATAAGTACGCATGCCAAATTTGGTGAAGATATCTCATTATTTGCTCAAGTTATCGTGTTAACGGACAGACGGACGGACGGACATGGCTCAATCAAATTTTTTTTCGATCCTGATCATATTGATATATTGAAGTCTATATCTATCTCGATTCCTTTATACCTGTACAACCAACCGTTATCCTAACAAAGTTATAATACCCTGTGTACAAGTACAGCTGGGTATAAAAATAGTTATAAATTCTCAGAAGCGAAATGTCAGTTAATGTGAAGCAGATATTACTGTTTTCTGGAGAAAGTTAGAAATAATCATAAAAAAATGTTTGGAAGTCATTTTTAGCGCGCATAAATAGTATCATAAAAATTTTGCGTTAAAGCGGTCTTGTTGTTACTACCTTGCTGTCGGTTAAGCAACTGACGCGAAAAATTTGTTCTTAGCACCACTGTATCAAAGTTACTCTCGCATTTACCAATACACCTACACAAACCAAAATGCCCAGCGCTGCTATAAATCAAATTGTACCTTGGCAGGTTGCTTTACAAAAACAAAAACCCCTATAAGCACACAACAACAAAGCAACGTGGTATATCAAGTGCAATGCAAAGGCAACAGCAATGAACAATGCAACAAAATATATATAGGCACGACTCGGCGCGCGCTCAACAAAAGGCTAGCTGAGCACGAGGCGGATGTTAGAAAAGAAAAACATAGTACAGCACTCTCACAACATACAATAACAAATAAACACACTTTTGACTTTGCAAACACAACAATTATAGATAAAGAAAGGAGAGAAAGAACAAGGTATACGCTGGAGAGTGTGCGTGTGTGTACATGTATTCTTACGCTCTTCATTTCAGTTGCTGTTGAGAGCAAAAAATCAAATTATCCACAGTGGTGTTAAAAAATCATTTTCATGCCAGTCTTGGCGTAGACAGCAAAGGGGTAACATGTGTCGCCGCTTTTCTGATTGTTTCATGCGGTAGTAAATTATGCGCGATTTAAAATTAATGTAAGCGATTTCAGATGGCTTGACTAAAATGTAACGCAAAAAGAAAAGTAAAAAATAAATGGGAACTTCATTAAGTATTGAATAAATAAATGATAGATAAACGAGATAAGAGGAAAAGAAAGTGAAAGAAAGAAAACCCTTGCTCTGAGTTTATTTGAAAACTTATCCAAAACCCTAACTCTGAGTTAAAAAGCAAACTTGGCGTCGTGCAAGTGGGCTTAGTGAAAATAAAATTAAAACTGTATTACAAGTAGGGAAATAAAATTAAAACTGCATTGCAAGTAGCGAATAGGCAGAAAGAAGAGGAATAAAAAGAAAGAGAAGGTATAAAAAAGGAAAAAAAAATTAACACAAGTCTTACCAGATATAGAGTTTATTTTAAATTAAGCTTTTCCTTCTGATTTAAGTAACCTTTCAAATGAGCTTAATTTGAATTAAAAGAAAAGGAAACAAGTTTTTAATTTTTAAACTCTTTTATTGTCACTGATTTCTGAAATCAAGTTACCAAACCTACTCCTAATTACCAGTATTTATATTTTAAAATAAACAATGGACACATGCAGTTACTGGAGACAAATTTTTATTTTATTTTTCAAGTTTCAAAACAGACTTAAAGAGATGCAAAAAATCAAGACGATTGACCCATTTGAAAGTCTGTTTAAATGTGGCATTACCCAATATTCATTTGAAATTAAAAAATAGTTATAAATTCTCAGAAGCGAAATGTCAGTTAATGTGAAGCAGATATTACTGTTTTCTGGAGAAAGTTAGAAATAATCATAAAAAAATGTTTGGAAGTCATTTTTAGCGCGCATAAATAGTATCATAAAAATTTTGCGTTAAAGCGGTCATGTTGTTACTACCTTGCTGTCGGTTAAGCAACTGACGCGAAAAATTTGTTCTTAGCACCACTGTATCAAAGTTACTCTCGCATTTACCAATACACCTACACAAACCAAAATGCCCAGCGCTGCTATAAATCAAATTGTACCTTGGCAGGTTGCTTTACAAAAACAAAAACCCCTATAAGCACACAACAACAAAGCAACGTGGTATATCAAGTGCAATGCAAAGGCAACAGCAATGAACAATGCAACAAAATATATATAGGCACGACTCGGCGCGCGCTCAACAAAAGGCTAGCTGAGCACGAGGCGGATGTTAGAAAAGAAAAACATAGTACAGCACTCTCACAACATGCAATAACAAATAAACACACTTTTGACTTTGCAAACACAACAATTATAGATAAAGAAAGGAGAGAAAGAACAAGGTATACGCTGGAGAGTTTACGAATTTTGCATAACAGGGACAAAACAATTAACAAACAAGTAAGGAAGTCTAAGTTCGGGTAAACCGAACATTAAATACCCAGCGTAAGGAAAGAATCAATTGAGGAAATTTTCAATTATATTTTAATAAGCGATAAATTTCGCGAAAACTGACATTACATTATTCATGTGTCTCCATAATATATTATAGCGCGGCTTGGAAATTGCTATTAAGGCAGTGTTTTACTTGAGATGTATTCAGTTCAATGCAATACAATTAATTTTGAGTTGCTTATTTACAAATCGTGAAGGGTGGATACCTTGCCGCGGTACGAGGGCTTAAGTCGATAGCCACAGGGCTACGCTGCCCTTGTGATCATAGCTCCGTACGGCACTTCATCACGAGAGCAGCCTAGCCTCTCTGGCGCGACGACAAAGATCTTCCCCCTCCCAATCCAGGGTGTTATGCGAAACCGTGCCCATTGGACGTTTGCAGCCGGGAGGCAAATCGTGGCTGTATTTGAACGGAGCCTCTCTGATACCGGGTCGCCTCAGAGAGTAAGCATGGCCTTACCGCGGTACGGGGCTCTGCCGCGGCGGACGACACATTTTCCCCTACTCTTCCCTTGACCCTAAGCTGGCCGTGTCCGGCGATGGGTCGTACGAACAAGATGAACTCAAATTATCCAAATAAAAACGATAAACCTAAAAAACAAACAACGCCAAATTTCACTCCTCAGCAAAGGAGAGCTATGGAGGAACAGGCGAGAAAGCAACAACAACGCCGGAGGACAACCTCCGTTCCACAATCAAGGGGGGGATCGACAGCGATGGCAACTACGAGTCGGTCAACCAACCCTCTATCGACTAAGATTGACTTGATGGGAGCTAGCACCAGTGCGGTTGCCAACGCAACTAAGCGGACAACGGCAGATGCTAAACTCCCATCAGCCGCTGATATGAAAACCAGTATCTTTACGTCTGTGGCAGCGGTCTCACGACCTGGCCTCGGAGTTTCGAAGGAGAAGGAAGCTGCAACTGAGATTTCGGCAAGGAGAGCGACCGCGATGGCAACTACGGGTCCGCACTCCCAGGAGACATCTCCCCGCCGCTTCACATACCACGAGAAAAGATTGGCTGCAAAGATCCTGAAGAGGTATGAAGGGGTACCGCAGGAATCGCTGTCGCCGAATTCCAGTAAATCGGTAGAGCTAGCGAAAGCTGTGATACCGGATTTCCAAAATTCTTACATGCCAAAGAGGTTAAAAGTTAACCCTTTCAAGTGCCAGAGATCGGACCTGGAGTTGAATCCCCCTCCCAAGCGGCATCAGAATACCCCTGGAGCGGGCAAACTAAGCTTTGCTGAGGTAACCAAGGACAGGATCCTTATAGGCGTCCTGGACCGAGGCAATGACCGCCTGGCCATCCCTAAGGACCGGTGGCGTTACGTGCGAAATGAACTCGGCAACATTCTTCTCAATGTTGCTCCAGAGTTTCCGGGTAGTTCGGCGCGAGTAACGGATGCGGGTTGGCACCAGGGTCAGATTAAATTACTCGCATGCGAGGATGCAAAAACCGTAGCACTGTACAAGGCAGCAGCTGCTAAGCTGGGTGAAGTCTACAAGGGCGCAAAGATAGAGGTCGTCGACTGGAAGGACATTCCAGCTCGTCCAAGGGCAAGGGCGTGGATTCCGGCCATCCCTGACGAACCCGAGAGAATTCTCGGGATGCTACGGCTAATGAATCCGTCCCTGCCAACGCATGACTGGAGTGTCAATCTGGTCGGGGATGCGGTAGGGCCCGACAGGCAGGTGGTGTTCACCATGAATAAAGAGTCAATCGAGCCCCTCAAAAGGTGCAATGGCCTAGTACACTACAGCGTAGGCCAGATCGTTATCCACGTATATCGTGGTGATGCTCAGCGCGCTGCCTTCTCGGCTGCTCCGGGGGAACCGGAAAACGAATTACCAGAAGAGGAAGCGGAGGATTCCGATGCGGAAAGCATGTTATCCGCCACGTCCCTTGGCGATAGTGCTGTGAACAACTCGGAGATGGAGGACAGCCTACAGGACGAGGAAGCCCTCGACGTCACGGTGGTAGCAGCCAACGCTGAGCGATTAACATCCAACGCTGCAGACAGCAAGACTCCTGCAACGCCATATCGGGCAGTTAATCGGAACAACTCGTCGTTGATAGGCAACCTCCGGGATGGGGCAAACCTCGACGATATGGGGACGGCAGGGAAGTCTGTGCGCTCTCATGTTGGTGGTGCTTCAGATTAATCTGCACAAATCTAAAGTAGCTTCGGCTGCTTTAAGTAGTCGTCTTTCTAAAGGCGACGTGGATGTGGTCCTCATCCAAGAACCCTGGGTCAATAGCTCGAGAATCTGCGGATTGGGGACTAAGGGCTTCAAGCTCATTCGAGCCAGCGAGGAGAGCAAAGTCAGAACGTGTATTTTGGTCAAGTCTGAGTTGAACTCCTTTCTCCTACCTAACTACACCAATGGTGATATTACCGCTATCAGTCTAACGGTCGACAGCACCCGCCTGACGGTGGCGTCGGTCTATATGCCCTACGACGCCGAAGAACCCCCACCACAAATGGAGGTGAAAGACCTGGTGTCAAATTTCTGCACGGGTAATCTTATTATTGGAGCGGACGCTAATGCTCACCATGTCCAATGGGGGAGCTCCGACATCAATGCCAGGGGCGAGTCTCTGTTTGATTACCTCTTAACAACCAACCTGGTGATTTGCAACGTGGGTAATGAGCCTACTTTTATCACTAAGACCCGCAGGGAGGTCATAGACCTCACTCTCTGTAGTGAAGGCGCTTATGAGTGGGTCAGAAAATGGCGGGTTCTGGAAGAACATTCTTTCTCCGACCACCGTTACATAGAAATGGTTTTAGACTTTATTGTAGAACAACCAATCATGAAACGCAATCCACGTAACACTGATTGGCAGTTACACAATGAAATATTAGACAGAGACCTCCCAGTACTGCCCTCACAAGCCCCCTCATCAGTAGAGGAGCTGGAGGATCTTGTTACTACATTTACATCGGCGCTCTCGAATGCTCTAGGACAGGCTTGTCCAGTGCCAAAACCACGCGGTAAACACAGGCCACATTGGTGGTCCTACGATTTGGACTCGCTCCGAATATCATGCCGGAAACAATTTAACAAGGCCAAGAGCTTCGGCTCTGAGCCTCATTGGCACGAATATAAAGCTAAACTAAGGGCCTACAAAAAAGCTCTGAGACAGGCGAAGAGAACCTCGTGGAGAAATTTCTGCACTGGCGTCGAAAAGGTCGACGACACAGCGAGACTTAGACGAGTCCTCTCGAAAAGTCAAACAACCATCAGCTATTTGCGAAAGCCTGACGGATCCTGGACCAGCACGGAAGAGGAAACCCTTGAGCTGCTCTTGAATACACATTTTCCGGGGAATCTGCATGATGCACCACTAGCACCTGCAACAAACCTGGCAGTAAATATACCCATCACTGAGGAAAGAGTAAGGTGGGCAGTTAAGAGCTTTGAACCGTATAAGGCTGCCGGGCCGGACGGGATTATCCCCGCGCAGCTTATAAACACGTTGGAGACATCAGCTAAATGGCTGGTATTTCTCTTCACAGCCTGCCTGGCTCTCAACCACATTCCGGGCTCCTGGAGAAGCGCCACGGTAGTGTTTATCCCTAAGGCTGGGAAGGCATCCCACTACGAGCCAAAAGACTACAGACCGATCAGTCTCTCGTCCTTTGTACTAAAAACCTTTGAGAGGATATTAAGCGACTACCTCTTAACGACTATTGATAGCAACCTTATCTCTAGCTATCAGCATGCATACACCAAGGGTAAATCAACAGAAACCGCTCTGCACAGCCTAGTGTCTGTCATTGAGAAATCGCTGTGTGAAAAGGACTACTGTCTCGTGGCCCTCCTAGACATTGAGGGGGCTTTCAACAATATAAGCCCGGAGGCTATCAACTCCGCTCTAACTAATCTGGGAGTAGACAGACCTCTAACTGGTTTAATTGACCAACTTTTAATGGGAAGGAAAATAGCTTCTTCACTTGGTACGGTTGAGTTATCACGCTATGTCACAAGGGGAACACCCCAGGGTGGTGTTCTTTCCCCGCTTTTATGGAACCTCACAGTCAACTCGTTGCTACGTGACACAAGCTGGGGGGCGGGAAGATAGTGGCATACGCAGACGATTTAGCTATTGCATTCAGAGGCAAGTTCCCACAAACTCTGTGTGACCTGATGCAAGTAGCACTGCGAGAAGTTTCGACGTGGTCCTCTCGCTGCGGACTTAGTATCAACCCAGGGAAGGTGGAACTTGTCCTCTTCACCAACCGGTACAAAATACCGCCACTAAGCCTACCAGAACTAGATGGCACGCGCCTGGGCTTGTCGGATAAGGTCAAGTTTCTAGGCATAGTTCTGGACAGGAAATTGAATTGGAAGGAGAATGTTCTTCAGCGCCAGAAGAAAGCTTGCATCGCTCTTTACACCTGCAAAAGAGCCATTGGCAAAAAATGGGGGCTCAGCCCTAGAGTATGCAGTTGGATCTACACGGCCATCATTCGCCCAATCATGCTTTATGGAGTCGTCGTATGGTGGCCTGCGCTGAGCAAGGCAACATACCTGAATCTGTTGCGGAAAGTCCATAGATCCAATATGATCTGTATAAGCGGTGCGCTAAGGACAACGCCCAACGAAGCCCTCCAGGTCATTCTGGGCATTTTGCCACTTGATCTGGAAGGGTTTCGGTCAGCGGCGGCATCAGCTCTGCGCCTAAGAGAAACCTCCAGTTGGGCTGCGGGTACTATTGGACACTCCAGTATTCTGGAATCTTACAGCTTTCTCCCTCTAAGCACAGATCGTTGTGCGACTACTACAGTCGGGGATAGCTGTTTCAAAATAAACATTCCCAGCAGAGAAGACTGGGAGAGGACGGATTGGTGTCCCGAAACAAATGGTGGCACTTCCATATACACCGACGGCTCGAAGTTGGACGGCAGAGTTGGAGGAGGCGTTTATTCAAGGGATTTGGACCTTGAGCTCTCCTTCAGACTACCTGATCATTGTAGCGTTTTCCAGGCGGAAGTCTCGGCAATGCTGGACGCCGCGGCCTGGTTAAGCAAACGTGTTATCGGAGAAGATATCGCTATTTTCAGCGATAGCCAAGCGGCCATCAAATCCCTTGGCTCATACACGTTCAACTCTGAACTGACGCTCAGCTGTCGTCGATCTCTTCAGGAGATGGCCCAACAGAACCGCGTAAACCTCATATGGGTCCCGGGACATAGGGACATTGAGGGAAACTGTAAGGCAGACGAGCTTGCCAGGCAGGGCACGACCAAGCAGGTTCTTCAGGATAAAGAGCGCTTAGGTATGCCGTTTGCCACATGCAAACTAATGCTGAAGGAGCACACACTCCGTCAAGCCAACGAAAGATGGCTGCAATCCCCAGGGTGTCGCATATCGAAACAAACCTGGCCAAAATGGGATCTTAAAAGGTCTAGACGCATTTATGCCCTAACTAGGAGGGAAATCTGCATATTGATAGGGGTATTAACCGGTCACTGCCTCATTGGTAGGCATGCAGAAAGGCTAGGTGTGCCCTACCGACGATGCTGCAGGAGTTGCAAAGATGATGAGGAGGAGGAAACAGTGGATCACCTCATCTGCAACTGTCCGGCTTTAAGCGGCGCGAGAACGCGCTTTTTGGAAGTTCCGTTCCTGGATAGCCTAAGCCAGATCGCGGAACTGGACATAAAGGACTTGATGGGCTTCATAAAGTCATCTAAGTGGTTCGAGGAGGAGTAACGGTGTCGGTTTAGGAGTGTCAGTCCCGGGATTCTGCTATGTGGAAAATCCCAGGGATTTTCCATATGGCTGGGTCCCGGGACTGACTTTCCTTGTGTTGGTGGTATCACAACGGGCCTTTCAAAACTGGCCTAAGTGTGCCTCTGCGGCAGCCACTTGAACCTAACCTAACCTATTTACAAATCTCATTAAACGTAGTTTCCATGTGACAATATTTTGTCAACTGTAGTACCTAAAATGTTTATATTTTTTATATATGTATGTATATTATAGCTTGGGAAAAACGAACTCAAACACAATCTTCATCCGATGATGAAATATTCAGTCCACGAATTCAACATAAATGTAAATTTATTGAAGAGACTTTTCAGAAACTACCTTTTATAATATTTTTTAAAGGCAGATAATCCAAACTAAGCCACTAACCACTGCCCACACTAAATACAATAGAGGTAGCTACAAACTAGTACAACATCTTTTAATACTCGTTAATAGTAGACAATTCCTTACAAAGGAAGAACAATACAGAAAATTATAATCCATCAACGACCAAGCAATTTAACTACCAAATTATAATATAATTATACTATTTTAGTTATTTACCTAACCGAAATATGTCAATTTATGTGATTTTCGAAATTTTCCATATCGAAAGTGCTCGTGGTTGGGAAGCGATTTCGTTTAATTTCATCAGGTATACTTCCTATAACTCTAGTATACCTTGTGCCAAATTTCACGATTCTACCGTAATCAGTTTAAAAATTATGACCAGTGTTTTAGATGATTTTCGAATTTTTCGGTATCGAGAATTGCCGTGGTTGGAGGGGGATGTTACCCAATTTCATCACGTATACTAGCTTGATTTGTGCCAAATTTCATCGTTCTACCATAATTTGTTTAAAAGTCCAGTCGAAAATCATAATCTATATATATAAAATTGGATGTATGTATGTATGTGGCTTATGGACTCCAAAACTACTCGGCCGATTTTGTTGAAATTTTGGGGATAGATTAGTAGGAGCCTGGAGAGTGTTTCTGTAAATTTTTTTTTATGGGAAGTGGACCCGGGACCGTCCTATTCGAAAATATCGTATAAATGGCTGGATTTACTTGATATTTGGTATGTAGATAGCGTTATGCTTAGATTAAAGTATAGGATGATTTTTCTTCCGGGAAGTGGACCAGGGACCGATCTGTAAACAATCGTATTTATGACTCGAATTGCTTGAAACTTGGTATGTAGGTAGCTATATGCTTAGATTAATATATGGGATAAATTTTCTTCCGGGAAGTGGACCCAGGACTGACTTATTCTAAAGTATCGTATAGATGGTTGGATTAACTTTAAATTTGATATGTAGGTAGCGTTAAGCTTAGGTTAAAGTGTGGGAAAAGTTTTCTTCCAGGAAGTTTATCAGGGCCCGATATATTCTAAACAATCATATTTATGACTCGATGAGCTTGATATTTAGCGTGTAGCTGGCGTTTCACCTTGATAAAATATGAGATAAGGGGTCGTGCATATATGACGTCACGCTCTTTGAGGGGGGGGGAGGGGTCTGCGATTTGTGACGAAATGTGACATGGGGGGAGGGGGGGAGTAGCACTTACGTGATGTCACGTTATTTTTTGCATGTTTTCTAGCGTGCAACGTCCATGAACGTTTTCAAATTTAGCACGTTTTCATTCTTTCGATTGGCAAATATTATTTAATAATTAATATAAACATTCTAAATATGTATCAGATTTTATGTCAAATAAATATTGAATTTATATTTATTAAGGGTGTGATGTGACATTCGAGGGGGAGGGGGGGGTCTGGCGTTTGTGACTGGGTGTGACATGGGGGGAGGGGGGGGTCAAAAAATACCAAAAATCGCGTGACGTCATATATGCACGACCCCTAATGTATCTTCCGAGAAATGGTAAAAATGGTAAAATCTTATTCAGGTGATTTTCTTTGGCGTAGCAACGCACGCCGGGTATTACTAGTAGAATGATAAGAGAGATTCACCTATGAAATTATATCATTTTATTCATTTCAGCTACCGAGATATGTCTCTTCGTGTGATTTTCGAAATTGTCGATATCGACAAAAGAGGCGTGGTTATCATCCGATTTCGCCCATTTTCTCTAAATTTTTACTCAAGTTATCGTATACACAGACGGACAGACGGACGGACATGCCTGAATGAAATCCTCTTTTCAAACTAAGAACTTTCATATATGGAACTCTATATCTATCTCGATTATTTTGTGCCGTTACGTACTACCGTTATGTGAACAAAATTAATATATGTACGCTCGTACTAGCACTGGTGCGCTGGGAATAAAAATCGTAATGGAGAGACTAGGGGGTTCATCCTACCAAAATATATCATTTTAGCCATTTCCGTCACCGAATTATGTCAATTTATGTGATTTTCGAAATCGAAAGTGGGCGTGGTTGGAGAGCGATTTTTCCAATTTCATCAGGTATACCCCTAACGATACTAGTATGCTTTGTGCCAAATTTCATCCTTCTACCCTAATCAGTTTAAAAGTTACGACTAGTTGAATTTTCAAAAATGCCTCCCTTAAAGGTGGGCGGGACCACGCCCACTTTAGAAAATTTATCAAAAAATCATTATGTAATGGTCAGAAGGGTTCACCTATAAAATTATATCATTTTACCGATTTCCGTTATCGAATTATGTCAATTTAGGTGATTTTAGAAATTTTCGATATCGAAAGTGGGCGTGGTTGGAGGGCGATTTTATCCAATTTCATCTGGTATACTCCCATCGATGCTAGTATGCTTTGTGCCAAATTCCATCGTTCTATCGTAATCAGTTTAAAAGTTACGACCAGTCAAATTTTCAAAAATGCCTCCCTTAAAAGTGGGCGGTGCCACGCCCACTATAAAAAATTTATGAAAAAATCATAAGAGAATGACTAGGGGGATTCACCTATAAAATTATATCATTTTAGCCATTTCATCTGCCGAGATATGTCAATTTGTGTGATTTTCGAAATTTTCGATATCGAAAGTGGGCGTGGTTGAAAGGCGATTTTATCCAGTTTCATCAGGTATACTCCCAACGGCACTAGTATGCTTTGTGCCGAATTCAATCATTCTATCGTAATCAGTTTAGGAGTTACGACCATTCAAATTTTCAAAAATGCCTCCCTTAAAAGTGGGCGGTGCCACTCCCACTATAAAAAATTTATGGAAAAATCATAAGAGAATGACCAGGGGGGTTCACCTATAAAATTATATCATTTTAGCCATTTCAGCTGCCGAGATAAATCAATTTTTGTGATTTTCGAAATTTTCGATATCGAAAAAGGGGGCGTGGTTATCATCCGATTTCGCCCATTTTCAATAGCAACCTACCTTGACCAGAAAGTAACCTGTGTACAAAATTTCATGCAAATTACTCAATTTTTACTTAAGTTATCGTGTACACGGACGGACAGACGGACAGACGGACAGACGGACGGACATGCCTTAATCAACTCCTCTTTTAATCCTAAGAACTTTCATATATGGAACTCTATATCTATCTCGATTATTTTGTGCCGTTACATACAACCGTTAGGTGAACAAAGTTAATATACCCTTGTACTAGTACTAGTACTAGTGCGCTGGGTATAAAAAGAAGATACTGATGATATAGCAGCTATTTACACATTATGTTTATGATGACCTAATAATTAATTTTTAGCTTGACAAGTTTACCACATAAGATGGTATCAAGTAACGCAATAGTTTTTAATATTTAATTTTATTTAATGTTTTAACACACCTTTAATGTAAGTAAAATGTCTTTAAATTCTGTTTACTTCGTCGTGATCATGTTTATTATGTTTATGCAAGTAAATTAATGTTGTTTTTTGTATTTTTATAATTTTTAAAAATAAATACAGAGTCGCCCTTGAAGAAGCCAAGAAAATTTGGCGAAACGTCGGGCTGTAAGGTGAAATAAAGTTTTTTATTTGCACTATATCCCATTAGATCGTAAAAGCTTAAAACACGCATAATAATACTAGATTTTTGTGTTATTATTTATTTTGAATATTTCGACCTTAGTCTAGAGTTACACTGTTCTATGTGCAGCTAAATCAATTTTGAGAAAATCGATCATGAAAAATATGGTTGTTGTTATGCCGTATTGTAAAAGTATTTGATATTTGACCAAAGTTCTCATCAAATTATTATTTTTCAATTAGATTTGGAATATCAAAAAAAAAAAACAAGTAAGGAAGTCTAAGTTCGGGTAAACCGAACATTAAATACCCAGCGTAAGGAAAGAATCAATTGAGGAAATTTTCAATTATATTTTAATAAGCGATAAATTTCGCGAAAACTGACATTACATTATTCATGTGTCTCCATAATATATTATAGCGCGGCTTGGAAATTGCTATTAAGGAAGTGTTTTACTTGAGATGTATTCAGTTCAATGCAATACAATTAATTTTGAGTTGCTTATTTACAAATCTCATTAAACGTAGTTTCCATGTGACAATATTTTGTCAACTGTAGTACCTAAAATGTTTATATTTTTTATATATGTATGTATATTATAGCTTGGGAAAAACGAACTCAAACACAATCTTCATCCGATGATGAAATATTCAGTCCACGAATTCAACATAAATGTAAATTTATTGAAGAGACTTTTCAGAAACTACCTTTTATAATATTTTTTAAAGGCAGATAATCCAAACTAAGCCACTAACCACTGCCCACACTAAATACAATAGAGGTAGCTACAAACTAGTACAACATCTTTTAATACTCGTTAATAGTAGACAATTCCTTACAAAGGAAGAACAATACAGAAAATTATAATCCATCAACGACCAAGCAATTTAACTAACAAATTATAATATAATTATACTATTTTAGTTATTTACCTAACCGAAATATGTCAATTTATGTGATTTTCGAAATTTTCCATATCGAAAGTGCTCGTGGTTGGGAAGCGATTTCGTTTAATTTCATCAGGTATACTTCCTATAACTCTAGTATACCTTGTGCCAAATTTCATGATTCTACTGTAATCAGTTTAAAAATTATGACCAGTGTTTTAGATGATTTTCGAATTTTTCGGTATCGAGAATTGCCGTGGTTGGAGGGGGATGTTAGCCAATTTCATCACGTATACTCCCAACAATACTAGCATGATTTGTGCCAAATTTCATCGTTCTACCATAATTTGTTTAAAAGTCCAGTCGAAAATCATAATCTATATATATAAAATTGGATGTATGTATGTATGTGGCTTATGGACTCCAAAACTACTCGGCCGATTTTGTTGAAATTTTGGGGATAGATCAGTAGGAGCCTGGAGAGTGTTTCTGTAAATTTTTTTTTATGGGAAGTGGACCCGGGACCGTCCTATTCGAAAATATCGTATAAATGGCTGGATTTACTTGATATTTGGTATGTAGATAGCGTTATGCTTAGATTAAAGTATAGGATGATTTTTCTTCCGGGAAGTGGACCAGGGACCGATCTGTAAACAATCGTATTTATGACTCGAATTGCTTGAAACTTGGTATGTAGGTAGCTATATGCTTAGATTAATATATGGGATAAATTTTCCTCCGGGAAGTGGACCCAGGACTGACTTATTCTAAAGTATCGTATAGATGGTTGGATTAACTTTAAATTTGATATGTAGGTAGCGTTAAGCTTAGGTTAAAGTGTGGGAAAAGTTTTCTTCCAGGAAGTTTATCAGGGCCCGATATATTCTAAACAATCATATTTATGACTCGATGAGCTTGATATTTAGCGTGTAGCTGGCGTTTCACCTTGATAAAATATGAGATAATGTATCTTCCGAGAAATGGTAAAAATGGTAAAATCTTATTCAGGTCATTTTCTTTGGCGTAGCAACGCACGCCGGGTATTACTAGTAGAATGATAAGAGAGATTCACCTATGAAATTATATCATTTTATTCATTTCTGCTACCGAGATATGTCTCTTCGTGTGATTTTCGAAATTGTCGATATCGACAAAAGAGGCGTGGTTATCATCCGATTTCGCCCATTTTCTCTAAATTTTTACTCAAGTTATCGTATACACAGACGGACAGACGGACGGACATGCCTGAATGAAATCCTCTTTTCAAACTAAGAACTTTCATATATGGAACTCTATATCTATCTCGATTATTTTGTGCCGTTACGTACTACCGTTATGTGAACAAAATTAATATATGTACGCTCGTACTAGCACTGGTGCGCTGGGAATAAAAATCGTAATGGAGAGACTAGGGGGTTCATCCTACCAAAATATATCATTTTAGCCATTTCCGTCACCGAATTATGTCAATTTATGTGATTTTCGAAATCGAAAGTGGGCGTGGTTGGAGAGCGATTTTTCCAATTTCATCAGGTATACCCCTAACGATACTTGTATGCTTTGTGCCAAATTTCATCCTTCTACCCTAATCAGTTTAAAAGTTACGACTAGTTGAATTTTCAAAAATGCCTCCCTTAAAGGTGGGCGGGACCACGCCCACTTTAGAAAATTGACCAAAAAATCATTATGTAATGGTCAGAAGGGTTCACCTATAAAATTATATCATTTTACCGATTTCCGTTATCGAATTATGTCAATTTAGGTGATTTTAGAAATTTTCGATATCGAAAGTGGGCGTGGTTGGAGGGCGATTTTATCCAATTTCATCTGGTATACTCCCATCGATGCTAGTATGCTTTGTGCCAAATTCCATCGTTCTATCGTAATCAGTTTAAAAGTTACGACCAGTCAAATTTTCAAAAATGCCTCCCTTAAAAGTGGGCGGTGCCACGCCCACTATAAAAAATTTATGAAAAAATCATAAGAGAATGACTAGGGGGATTCACCTATAAAATTATATCATTTTAGCCATTTCAGCTGCCGAGATATGTCAATTTGTGTGATTTTCGAAATTTTCGATATCGAAAGTGGGCGTGGTTGAAAGGCGATTTTATCCAGTTTCATCAGGTATACTCCCAACGACACTAGTATGCTTTGTGCCGAATTCAATCATTCTATCGTAATCAGTTTAGGAGTTACGACCATTCAAATTTTCAAAAATGCCTCCCTTAAAAGTGGGCGGTGCCACTCCCACTATAAAAAATTTATGGAAAAATCATAAGAGAATGACCAGGGGGGTTCACCTATAAAATTATATCATTTTAGCCATTTCAGCTGCCGAGATAAATCAATTTTTGTGATTTTCGAAATTTTCGATATCGAAAAAGGGGGCGTGGTTATCATCCGATTTCGCCCATTTTCAATAGCAACCTACCTTGACCAGAAAGTAACCTGTGTACAAAATTTCATGCAAATATCTCAATTTTTACTTAAGTTATCGTGTACACGGACGGACAGACGGACGGACATGCCTTAATCAACTCCTCTTTTAATCCTAAGAACTTTCATATATGGAACTCTATATCTATCTCGATTATTTTGTGCCGTTACATACAACCGTTAGGTGAACAAAGTTAATATACCCTTGTACTAGTACTAGTACTAGTGCGCTGGGTATAAAAAACAAGTATGTGTCAGTAACGAAAAAGCTTTATTGCTAGTAAAGTAACATACAACATTGTATTTCTTCTAAATTAGTAACTGAACTCAAAGTAAATGTTTAATTAAACTTGTTGGTTTTGTTAGTTTCAACGATTATTCATATTAACAAAAACTATTTGGGCAATATAGAGTTATAATAGGCTTGGTCTACTGCTGGCATGTATTTAAGCATACTTGTTATCTCTAATGTTTTATTCTGAGGAATTTTTTTTGATACAGATATTTTAGTTGTAGGTCGCATAAAATTATCTCCACCTCGTTACCCTAATATAGAAAAGCCCTAACTCATATTTTCTTAACAAGAAAATTTACTCGAAAAAATTGAATGCAAAGTAAACCATAGCAACGATGGCTTGTTCGAAAATGCAAATATCAATGCTTATAATATTTAACTACGATATAGTATAGTACTAAGATTTTAGTAAAGCTTCGTTTAGAAGTTATTAATAAAAATCCATCAGCAACTTGATTGAAAATAAAAAATGAGTTAGGGCCTTTCTATATTACTGTAACGACCTATAGAGATCGAGAGAACTTAAGAGTAGTGACTTGACTGAAAGGCACAAATTTGTAATTGTATAAAGCAACACATGTTTTGTAGTCTTTAAAGCCATTTTCTTTGAGTTGCATAATTTTATAAGGCTTTTTGGAATTTACTTTCAAAAGTAAACGTAAAAGGGAAACCGGGGAAAATATTCCGAATTTTTCAAAACCCGTTCTATGCAGCTGTGTGCGGCATCTATTTCCTGATCGCATGAGTGTCCAGGGTTGAAAATTTCATTGTAATTAATTCAATGTGTGAATGGACCTGTATAACAGTAGATATAGCAAGTTACATAAATGAATTTTTATTTTGGGGCACGCAGCTATCGCTCCACAAAATTACGATTTCAACTGCGGGTTATCTGAAAACACTGCTTCCAAAATCTTGATAAGAGCGCTAGCGATATCATTGCCACCTCTCCCCATTATGGCATCATTCCACAATGAGCAATATACTTGCTTTGTGCTCGAAAGAATTGCAGTCAAGTTGTAGACGTTGAGTTGACTTTTACAGTAAAGTTACTCACTTCAGCACGAG